>JAOXJK010000032.1:61599345-61621740 GCA_025774025.1 Xenus cinereus
AGTCTTATATTCAAATGTAAGAAACTTACTCTATCACTTTCTCTTCTATAAAATCTATACAAACATACATTTTATGTGAGTGTTTTTTGTATTTATTTGTATATCTGTTTTAGCCCAAGCACTTATAAAAAAACTAATGGAAATGGAAGAGATTTTTTTCTTTTGTTGTCTTCTTTTCTTAATTTAAATTAAACATATTTAAGTATTATATTCTTCCCTTCTTCAGTTCTTTGGTGTGGCTTGGTGCCATCTTCTTTATTACTGACCCCTCTGTCTTTTTGGCTTATAGCACATGAGGACATAATCTAGGAGTACAAAGTTTTGAATAAGTTCTGAAATCTCTAGTGAATTTCAATTTAAGAAAAGTGTGAATCATCCCATTTGTTAGCATTTACAAAAAAATCGATCACTCTACCATTATTGTCACAAACCCAGTAATACTGTCTAGTATTTGCTACCGATATTTTCCAAAATCCATCTTGCTCAGCTGTCGTAAGATATAAAATAATCAGTACTTCTTTGAAAAAAATGTTCCTTTGCTGAACAATTCCCCTACAGTGTTTTTTTGGTTTCCTTTTTCTTTTTTTTTTGGTTTTGGGATGGTTTTTTTTTCTTCTAATTTACTTATTTTGTTATTGTCAGGCGTTCATAGAATTAAATATGTCTTCTTGTTAAATTCTATTAAAGAATAACCTTGTTTGCTTTTAACAGACTTTAAAATACCTCACAGTGACTGCCTCTATCATTCTAAATACAAGTATTTTTACTGGCTCATCTCTTATTTAATTTGTACACAGCACTCCAAGGATTATTTTAATTGGATGGAACAAAAACTCTGGGTGTGCAGAATACCACAGCACTTCTAGTCATGTATCTTATTGTTCATTGTACTGGGTCTGGCTGGGATGAAGTTATGAAGTCTTCACAGCAGCCCCTACAGCACTGTGCTTTGCATTTGTGGCTAATACAGTGTTGGTAACGTACCAGTGGTTTGGCTACTGCTGCTGAACAGGACTTGCACAGTGTCAAGGTTTTCTCTCTTTCCCCCTCCCCAAGTGAGCAGGCTGCAGGTGGGCTGGAAGGTGGGATGGAACACAGCTGGGACAGCTGACCCCAACTGACCACAGGGATTTCCTATAGGATATGATGTCATGCTCAGCAATAAAAGCTCTGAAAAAGGAAGAGGAAGGAGGGATGTTCATGGTTACCACATCTGTCTTCCCAATCAATGGTTACATGTGCTGAAACTCTGCCTTCCAGGCAAGTGGTTTAACTTTTCTTATTGAACAGCCATTATCTTGGTGCACAAGTCTTTTTGTCTTCCTTCAACTTATTTCTTCCTATTCGCTGGGAAAGAGCAGTGATTGAAAGGAAGGATAGGTGTTTGGCTGTTTATGTAGCTCAAGATTTTGGTAGCAGGCAGGGAGGCTGCAGGGATGGCTTCTATGAGAAGACACCAGAAGCTTTCCCCACATCAGATAGAGCCAGTTCCAGCCAGCTCCAGGACAGACCAACCACTAGCCAAAGTTGAGCCCATCAGCAATGTTGATAGCACCTCAGTGATAATGTATTTAAAAAAAAAAAAGATTTTAAAATGCAGCAGCTGGGAGAGAGGAGTGAGAATATGAGAGAAACAACCTCACGAGTAACAGTGCCTTTTCTCTGTTTCTTTTTTTTTTTTCATATTGTTGATTACATTATGACCTGTTGAAACAAAAACTATTTCTTAGTGTTTGTTTGGAGTTTACTTAGAATTGCATACAGCAGGGTTGGATTCTAGACGAGAATTTGTAGAGAACAACAATAACAAATAAAATTTGCTATTTGTCTTATCAACATATCCAGATATGTAGGAATTTTCACTTAAAGAAATTAGAGTAACTTCTCAAGATATATCTCTTGATATATTCTAACCGGCATATTCAGCTGGTCTTGTGAAATTTTAGTCGGAAAACTGCTTTGCGCTGACACATTTCTAATTATATTAAGGATCTGTTTTTCAAAAAAGCTCCACATTAACAGATATTAACACAGACCAGTTCAGATTTGCCTCAAGTGTATTCTTAACCTGGTATGTCAAACCTATCACTGTGGTGAGCTGTTCTATTATGATTTTTTGTTTGTCTTAATGAAAAGGATGGCTTTTCTACTACAAATAATAGCAGAAAATGTTAAAAGAAGTGCAACCTGCAATAAAAGATACACTATGTCTAGACTAGTATGTTATTATTATATGCCATCAAGCTTTTTGGACATATTTCTATAATGCAAATGTTTGTGTGCACTTTCTACTTTGGGAAGAATAGGTTATGTAAGCTGAGAAACATTCCAGATATGGCCTCATGTCTCATAAGTACTTAATGAGCATTCTTGCACAATTATTTAGATAATTAAATATTCTGCCAAATTACATTCTAGAAACAGCTTTTGTTATTGTTTCTATGAGCAACCCAATAAACTGGAACAATTGGTATTGTCAGAGAAGATTACCAGACCTCATGTGTATTGCAAAAGAGCAGGATGTGGTTGAAAGTAACGAAACTTATACAGAAGCAGTTATACCGATTACTTCTTCCATTTCTATAGAAATGAGGAAGCTTTTCTGCTTGAGTCAACTGGCCTTGTTAGAGAATAGGAAAATTTGCAACTACCATCAAAGAAAGGCTGTGGTTTATTCTTTATATCTGCAAAACTAACCAGTAGTCTACACGATACTGTAAGCCACCCAGAGCTGACACCAAGTCTTCACACAGTTTAGACTCAGACTTGACACATATTTGACCTAATATTTAATTTCTGTGTAATGGTTGAAGAGGATGATCTCTGAGGCTTGTATTTACACAGCATCTAGGCCTTTTCTGCTTCTCACACCACCCCACCAGCAAGTAGGCTGGGGTTCCACAAAAAGTTGGGAGGAGACACAGCTGGGACGATGAATGAATGCCTTGTTTTGCTTTGCTTGCCTGTGTGGCTTCTGCTTTACCTATCTAACTGTCTTTTTCTCAACCCATGAGTTCTCTCACTTTCTGATTCTCTCCCCCATCCTATTGTGGGGAAATAAGAGATTGGCTTTGGGTGCTTAGCTGCTGGCTGGGGTTAAACCATGGCAGGTTGCTTCAAAAAAAGGCAATGATCAGGGTGGAAAAGTAGAGCAATGTGTCATAGATTTACTGGGGAAGAGAACTGAATAAGAAATCATCCCAAATGTGGAAATGCACACTTAGGTTCTGTCTTAGGCTGTGTAGCATGATGCTCATTTTTAAGTTATGAATAAGCCAAAAGGAAGCCTTTATTCAAGTGAGTTAAGTTTCTAATGCCAACAGCTATGCCATTGAATACTTGCATAAATTAATTCCAGAACTCTAAAAGAAGAGTCAAGAAATATCAAAACAGTAAATGCTGCAGCCAGAATGTTAAGGGGAAAACAGTAACACCATTGATTTGTAATAACATGCTGAAGCTTTCTATATAAATAACAAAGATATTTGTCCTTTCAGGCTTTGCAAGCAACAATCTCCAGCTTTTGACAAGACTGCAAACAAACTCTTAGTTGGTAATAATATCAAGATATTTGAAATAAACATTAGAAAAACTAGCATATTATACTCAGTTGCAGGAAAATCAAAGTAACACAAAACTAGATGAAAAATTCTGGGAGGAATTTCCAGGAAAGGTAATACATATTTTCTTATTTTATGGATCTGAGGTTTGGATCCAGTGGGGCATGTTTGCAAACAAAGCTGAAATATGTAGATATGGATGTGTGGATTGTTGTGTTTCAGGAGGGACAGGGTAAAGACTCATATCTTTATAATAGCACTATTGTCAAGGGTTCCAGCTTTAGACCTTAGGCTACAGTCTATTTCTTTACTCCTAAGAAACAGATGGTATGCTTCTGTTCTGTACACATTTGTCTTTTTCCTTTCCTTCCCAAATTTTCACCATCTCCTTCCTATTTCTCCAAAGTTTATTCTCCTAGTACGTTCCTTGATGAAAAGCACGTTCCTATAGTCTTCCAACAGCATAAATAATCGTTTTTCTCCTTCAAACCTATTTCATCCTCTTATTCTCCTTCACGAGACTTTCTGTGTTCTGTTGTTTGCCTTGAGCTCCTTATTCGCTTCTTGCAGACTAGGCATAGATGCTAGCCCTGTGAGTGATAGCTAATTGGAATGGAACGGAATGGGAAGAAAATAGAATAGAATAGAACAGAACAGAACAAAATAGTTGGAAGGGACCTACAACGATCATCTAGTCCAAATACACGACTATTTTAAGGCTGACCAAAAGTTAAAATGCATTATTAAGGGTATTGTCCAAATGCTTCTTAAACAGTGACAAGTATGGGGCATCAGCCACCTCTCTTAGGAAGCCCGTTCCACTGTTTGACCATCCTCATGGTAAAGAAATGCTTCCTAATGTCCAGCCTAAAACTCCTCTGTTGCAGCTCTGAACTATTCTCACACATCCTGGCACATGACACCAGGGAGAAGAGATCAGCTTCTCCCTCTCCATGCCCCCTCCTCAGGAAGCTGCAGAAAGTGATGAGGTGACCCCTCAGCCTCCTTTTCTCCAAATTAGAAAAACCCAAAGTCCTCAGCTGCTCCTCCTAGGACATGCCTACAGCCCTTCCACCAGCTTTTCTCTGGACACATTCAAGGACCTGAATACCCTCCTTCACTTGTGGGTCCCAAAACTGCACACAGTACTCAAGATGAGGCCACACCAACACTAAATACAGCTGGATAATGACTTCTTTTGACCATCTGGTCATGCTGTGTTTGATGCACCCCAGGATGCAGTTTGCCCTCTTGGCTGCCAGGACACACTGCTGAATCCTGTTGTGTCTGCTGTCAAACAGTACCCCATAGACCCCTTTCTGCAGAGCTGCTCTCCAGACACTCCTCTCCCAATTTATAACTTCTGCCTGGCATTAGTCTGTCCCAGGTGTGGCATTTGGACTTGCTAAATTTCATGCCATTAATGAATGCCCAGTGCCCCAATCTATCTAGATCCCTCTGCAAGCTCTCCTCTCCCTCAAGAGAGTCAACAGCACCTCCCAGTTTAGTATCATCAGCAAAGTTGCTCATGATGCATTCGACTCGTGCCTCCAGATAATTGATAAAAATATTGAACAGAACTGGCCCTAGAATTGTATCCTGAGGAACACCACTGGTGACCAGATGCCAGCCAGATGTAGCCCCATTTACTGTAACACTTTGAGCCCTGATGTTCACTTAGTTTTTCGCCCAGCTCATCTCACAGCCGGACTTGTCCAGAAGCATGCTGTGAAGGACAGTACCAAAACCCTTAATAAAATCCACAAAAACTACTTTTAGAAGTTCACCTGTCTGTCTGCCATTTGGTAATTTTGATGTAATTCTTTGTGCAATCAATTTACTTCCTCACTCTTCTGTGATCTATGCAGGTAGTGGCAGTTATTCTGTTCCCAAAAAAGCACTTGTGGTTCTGGTTAGCTGAGCAGCAGAAAAATTCATTTGGGGGTTCTATCTATCACTTCTTCTTTCCTTAAGCAGGGAATACTCTAAATTATCTAGTATAGAAGGGTGCATCTATACCTGTGTAACACACCTACACAGCATTTGGTGTGGCTTGGGTATATCAGCTCGGTACCACATTATAAAACATGGGTATTTACTGATCAGCCTCAGGGCTCAGACAAATGATCTAGTCATCCAAATCATCCGAGATAATTAATTGGCTATGTTCTTAGTTCGCCTCTGACAAACGTGAAGTGAAATGACATCTTAATGAAAGAAGGTTAAGACATGCTATCTCAGTCGGATACAGCCAGATACCAGTTTTTTTTTTAATTCAGGCGAGGTCATTGGCCAAGATAAACCAGATATTAGCATGAATCTTCAGGCTACCCTTCATGTAGGTAGATCTACCCATTAGGGGCGGTGGCAACGCACAGGTTCCAATAGTCTTATGAAATGTCTGTGGATTTGGATTGAAAACTATAATTTTAATATCTTTGTTTCTTTTAAGCTGCTAGACATTATTGTCACAGAGAAAAGCTGAAGTACAGAAGCCTGAAAAAAAACCCCAAGAAAAATAAAACCAAGTAACATTTCCAAAACCGTTTTTTAAAGTAATCCCACAATTTCCAATACAGTCCCACAGTTCTGATGACAATGATGTGATTTTGTGATTTCTGGAACTTTTTGCACCAAGTTTTGGCTGTTGTTACCTGTCTCATTCGTTCCAAAAATATCTCTTTCTGATACAACAGAACCTTCCCTAGCATGAGAGAAACTCATAAAAAATGGAAAAATTCATAGGGTGCACAGATTTTCTGCTGGTGGACACAGTCAATATCTGCCATATCCAGGTTTGTAATATCATGATACCACTGGAAAAGCCTTGTAGGTATTCTTTTCTGTATGAACATGTATAGCTTGGGCAAAATTTTTGCATTAACTTCCAGAATGAGAAATGAATACTGCTAACTTCTTCAGCTTTCTTAGGCAAATATTTGAAAAATGCAGAAGAGGTAGGTGACGAGCAGATCTAAGTGAACAGTTCCATCAAGCAACTGAAAAATCTCTTCAAGGAGCGGGGAGTAATAGAGCTGCATAGGTAAGGAAAGCTATCTTTTCACAGGGACTTATGCGACATTCTGTATCCCAAGACAATAACTAAAGATAGAAGAGATAGTGCATATGAAAATATTATTACATGTTCTCAGTATTGTCTGTAAGACAGGAAATGGCACTTGAAAGCATTTTTTTCTTCATTTTGTAGTGTTGCTATAATAGTTAAATTGTATTGACTGCATTATTCGAATACGTCAGTCTTTTGGATTAAAAAAATGCCTATTGAATCTGAGAGCATTACAAGAGAAGATGATTTTATGTCCAACTCCTTTTTACTAATAAAGAAAGTAGAATGAGATCTTGACTCTTAAAAAAAAAATACTTTATCAAACAGCAGGGGGCAATGAAACATAAATCAAAATAAAAAAGCTCCTTTACAAAGCAGAGGAAACATAAAATAGAATATTACTACCTGAACATTCTGTTTGCTTTAGTGAATGTTTTATGAGCAGATAAAAATACAATGGAGATTTTTTTTGAGAGAAAAAGAAAGGAGAATTTTTCATGTAACCTACAAAAGTATACGACCAGAGGTATATGTGGTTTTTGATATGTCAGAAGCTCAATAATTTTTTTCCGTAGAAATTTTTAAACATTTTTAAGTGGCTGCTAGTTTTGGGGCTATAAACATCCTTATATATCTGTAAGTTGAATGATATAAAAGCTATATGAAAATAAGATTCCACTGAAAACAAGAGTTTAGTTTCTTCTAAAAAAGCACATTGTAATAACTTATCACTCTTTCATTGCAGCATATGTTTAGTGTATGTAATTGCATTTTTCATCATTCTTATTATTTATACAAAACAGTGTACTACTTAGACATTTGGGAGCCTTATTTATTATCAAAAGTGCTAACTAGTTTCAAATTTAAATGCAATTATCCATACACGTTGCAACTCATTTTCACAGCACATGTTTCAGAGTTAAATGTGTAATTCTACATTTTGTCATTCAAAGGAAAGATTATCTTCTCCTTAGCTTACTAATATATTGAGTATATAGCACACACTTTTCTGTCATATAGTCGCTCGTGTGAATAATTTGTGCCAGAACATCTTAGGTTTGTAATGTAAGGCCTTTAAGAGACATACTTTTACTGGTGGTACACACGTCCTATCTGTCAGAAGTATGAATGGTGATATACATTTATAGTAGGAGGAAGGCAGGCATTTACATATAGGAATGTTAAAGCCCCCCACAAAGGAAAAAAAAAAAAGGAGTTGTGTCAGTCATCGTACCCATTTTAGCAGCTGCATTGCAAGGGAAGAGTTTGCTGTGAGTGAAATCCATGAAAAAGCCTGAGAGCCAAAGCTGACCTATTCCAAATGCCAAGGCAGTGTTAGGAGATGTTCTATACAAGAGTCTCCTCAAAAATAAACACTTTCAGAGGATGTAAGCTTTCCACTAGAGCTAGCACTTAGTTTGTACCAGCCTTTCCTGCCTGTAGGTACCAGAAAGGAGGAAATTTGCCTCAGCCCCTGCATAGGATAATGAAAATATCCAGTTCCCCGGATGACTCCACCATAATGCGTTAATCTGCTCATACCTCTTACTAACCAAGTCCATGCCTGCCAGAAAACTAGGTGAAAATTGGATTGGGATGAATGTTTATGATCGATATCAATAAATGGAAAAAAAAAAAAAAAAAAAGGATGTCTTTCGAATCAGTCTTGGATCCTTTCTGATCTTCTCATGTGAATTTACTCTTTGCTGAGGTAGAAACTTTTTATCCTACTTGAAGGAAAACTGGCTGTTTGTTGATTTCCATTACCTATAACTATTAGATTTAGTAAATAGGACCAATTATCATTCCGGACCCCCCCAACTGCCTCATCTACGTTGCTACAGACCACTTTATGCTATTTCCAGCATTCCTTTTCTTCTTCCTAGCCTTTCTCTTTCACCTATTCTGGTAAATGAGTTTGGTTTCCCAGTTCTTGCACTAAGTTTCACAGGGAGCTCAAACAAGTCCAGCAGCCAGACATGGCAGTGGCTCTTTGCAGCAATGGGACGTGCAGGATTGTTTCACTGCTGCTCCTCTAGTCAGAAAGATGGGAAACTGCAGTAGGTTCTTTGACATAATATACATAATCTCCCCTGAATTATGGGGAGATTATCAGATGTAATGTTTTTTTCTGCCATTTTCTTTTCAAAAGCAATTAGAAAATTTCACATTAAAAGAAAACGTAAAGCAAAACTAGGAGATGCTGTCCACATGTAGTGTTATGTATCATGGCATAAACAATCTTTAAGGCTGTAAAATGAACAGTTTGTAGTAAAGGAATTCACACATAGATAACTATACTGTATTCTGACAATTGTATGCTGCTTTTTCTTCAACGACTTGACCTCATACTCCATACTTTGTATACTTCTGTCATTGTCAGGTAGAAAACACTGAGAGGTTGCAGTAATATTGCATGAAGAAGTATAAATCTGTCATCTCCTAATTTCTAGGTGCTTAATTCTGCAAATTTAAATATGTTACTTTAACATTTTTTTTAAATTTAATTACAAGTGGGTTTTTTACAATTTTTTCTCATGTAGTTATTTAATGGAGTTATGACAGTGACGTTTTAATATTTATGTCACTTTATTATTCTAAATAAAAGGCTTGTGTAAATATTATTTGCTGTATGAAAGAAAATGATCCAAACATTTTAACCCTGTGAGGCAACAAACGATAACTTAAAGGCCTTGAAGGCTATGTCGTCACTGTTAAAACCAGGAAGAATTGTGCTAATTTCCAACGAATTTGGATTGCTTCCTATGAAGACAAGGCTTAGAAAACTTACAGTGCCTATGATGCCTAAATTTTGTATGTGTAATTATGGTAGTAATGGAAAGATAATGTGTAAGAACATACTTTGCAAAGCTTATTGTGCACATTAAGCATTATTATGTCATAAGCCATGGAAGGCGAGGAAGTGCATATAAGTGTTACAAATATCAAAGTTGAAGAAGGAATTAGAACAATGATTCTTTGTACCCAGGTGCAGTCAAAAGATACAATCCTTCTGTATAGGAATGTGTACTTAAATGTTTATGAAGCTATATCTGTTCTAACCAATAGTAGACCGTAACTTTTGCAATGTTCTAGATGTAGCAGATACACTTCTAAGTAGTGTCTGTGATATGTCACAAACACTTTATGTTACATTTTGTATTCTACTGCAAAGCTCTAGTGTTGTCATATTACATATTTAGCTTCTAAAATTGATTGATTGCTTCAGAGAAAAGTGTATATGGTATTCCACTTCTTATCTGAGTCAATGTTTTACTCAATACTGTGAAGTAAATTAAAATAAAGTGTTTAAATCTACTGCTTATGATAAAGAAGACCAAATCGCAT
The DNA here is from genome assembly GCA_025774025.1 of Xenus cinereus. Lineage (NCBI taxonomy): Eukaryota > Metazoa > Chordata > Aves > Charadriiformes > Scolopacidae > Xenus > Xenus cinereus. Next base: position 61,609,321 of record JAOXJK010000032.1, read on the forward strand.
TCTAATAAATGTGAAATACAACTTGTCATGTTCCTTTCACTTTGTAGAAATGCTACCACAAGGCTTAGCCAGTTAAGTCTAATATGTTGACATTTATTTTTGCTGCAATAAATGTTAGGATTATATTTTTGCATTAAATTCTGGCATTTTTAAAGATCACGATGACAAGTAATTTATTCTTCAAATCACTCTGGTTTGTTTTTAGTTTTTGAATATGGATTTGGCCATGTGTCTCCAAGGCACAGTACAAAGCATATTTCATATGTTTTGCAACCTATTAGTTTGATTTAAATCCACTTTTTCTGTCAGGATTTATGCAAGCCTTTCTTGATGTTATTTGCTCTGAATTATTGCCCAGAAATAATCACACTGAATCCAATTTCACACGGGCTGTGTGGCCTACGAGGTCTGTCACCGTAAAGCTTTTAAAGTTTTTTTCAATGGAGGTGATTCTTCAAATTTGTTCTAAATACAGCATGGTCTTGTTTTATTTTCGTATTTACCCCTTCCTCTCAAAGTATGATGAATTTTTTGTGTGGAGTAAGTACGTAACGATCTGTAAGGAAGAGGGAGAAAATGAGATTTTTACTTTTCTTTAAAGAACTATATAATTCTGAAATGCAAAATAAATGAAGGACCTACATACAGTTAAAACTTCACCCTTTCAAATGTGTTTGCTCTTTCAATAAATGTGCAATCTTTCCAAATATTTTTACATATTTGCATGTCAACTTTCAATGGTTTGAAAATGAAATGTGTTCTTTGGAAGGAAATGTAAATAAAATAAAAAAAAGGGTTCTTGAGTTTTGGAATTATCCTAAACTTCTGTGCTCAAATGTCTCATTCAGAACTCACACCTACAAAATGGTCCACAAGTTTCTGTTTTCTAAAACACTTAACAAAATCCCTTGCAATATTCTGCTGCTTAGTTTGCATATCTAAGCCTGCCCAGAGGCAGACTTAACTTACATTCTGACTATTTCTGATTACTTACTTTTACCTCATCTTCATTGTGAACAGGTACATATGTTGGCAGCACCTGTGCTGCAGGAAAAGCTTATTTACCCTCAACATTAAAACAAATTAGCAACCCCCCAAACAGTTAAAGCTGACAAAGTGGGTCCTTTTAATGTTTTTCTTTCTTTTTCTGTGGGCTTGTTGTTGTTGGGTTTTGTTTTGTCTTCAGAAACCATTTTAAATTTTAACCAAATACTTACAGGTTCCTTAATTATATTTATTGTAAATCAATAAAGCCATCAATCCGCAGAGCATGGAGGATATGATGTTTCTCCAAGACAACTACAGTACTTATTTATTCATGACAAAGGCAGCCTGATATGACAATTGTTATATATTTCTCAACTCCCTGATCTTCGAATCTGACTGCATGAGGTCTAACCACCTTAAAAATAAACAAGCAAGCAACCAAAACCACAAACTCAAACATCATTTATAGCCTTCACAGCAGTTGATAGAAAAGCTTGGGAAAGAAAGAAAAGGGCAGTCTAGAGACTTGGGAAGTACAAGACAAGTGTTAGAATTAAGTTATTTGTCTAAGGCTATGTCTACACTTCAACCTGGATGAGAGTAATAATAAGAGTAATAATAATAAGTAATATTACTTATTATTACTTATTACAATAATAGTGAGCCCACACTCAAGAAAGCAAAGATTTGTGAGATGATGCTTCTTCAGCAAGCTTCAAACTACACGTATAGTGGGGACTTTACACCCAGGAGACCAAATTAAGACTAATCTGAAGAGAAGTCTTCCAAACAGCATATGATGGAAATAAAATGAGCCCCAGCATCACCTTTGATCTAGCAATACACCCCTTTTGTGCTGAGGTATTTGTTAAAGCAGTCATGGTTTTCTTCCACCAATTCATATTGCTTAATGATTACAATGATTTTGTCAGAACTTCAAGAGTCAATCTTCAGTTCTGTGCTTCTTTCTACGACCCTCTCTTAGCTTCTCCCATCATTCCTGTATGTCAGCTACAGACAATCCATAACATTCAATGCTGGCAAATATGCAGATTAAGTGATCAATACTGTGCTGATGTCCAGTATTGCCCTGTTTATACAATGTTTCGGCCCCTTTGGTGAGTGTCACACTGGGAGCTTCCTGTTCAGTTGACTTTTCCCCGTGACTTCCAAATTCTTTTGAGAAACAATGTATGGAGTTTCCCATGAATTACAGTGAATTACAGCTTACACATTACTAGATATATGACTGAGGTTTAGTTATACTAGAAAACAATTTGCTTGCTTTCCTCATCCAATCCATTGATACAGATCAGTGTACATCCATCACCGGCCCTCTTCATCTCTTCAGAAGAGTATCCTCTATCACTCAACTTAAAGGCCAAGACTCATCCAGATCAGGAACACGCAAAAAATACTTCCACGAAAAGTCTTCTGTTTATTATTCTACTTCTGAGATGCCATATGGGTGTAATTTGATTTTTTTGGTTTTGTATCACAGTCCCTCAGTAAATTTCTGATCATGTTCCTCCTTGTGCGTATGAATATACAAATATACACATTCTTGTTACTGCTACAGATTTATTGACCATTCCATGCATATAAACAATGATCTGACACTAAAATGGAATATAATTCACTCCAGTTCCTTGAACGCTGCTTTCAGTAATCTTTGAAACAGGCTGCTGGTGTTGGAGATTTACCGCAGGAATTTGTATTTTAATAAGAACTCTGTGAAATTCCTCAAAGCCCAGCTTAGGCCGCTGTCTCCTCTAACAAGTACTTGAAGTGAATATGAGCCATCGCTTGTGACATCATACATATTTCCAATTCCACAGAACCAAAAAAGAAGCAAAAGCTTCAGGAAATCATTGACTTCTTTTGTCCAGTGTTAGTTCTGCTCCTGGAAGTTCCCTACAACTTCTTCCAGGAAGAATGATTACACCATTGGTTGACATAATCTCTAAACTGCAAGGACCTGGAGACAGGGAGATGATAAGAGGAAATCATACCCAGATGCATGATACATGGCTATTTATCCAGTATTCTAACCTCTACTGATGCATAGTATTTATTTTGCACCAAGTGCAGAAGTTTGACATTCTACTTGCTGAAATTTAACAGTTTTATATTGGCTCATTTGTCACCTTTGTTCAGGTCCCTCTGAACAGTAGCTCTGACATTTGGTATATCAGCCACTCCCCTTACATAACAATATTGCTGAGCGTGAATTCTATGTTATCATCCAGATCATTGATTAAGATATTGAACACTATTGGTCCCAGCATTGACCCTTGAGATATTCCATTTGTTACAGGTCACTGATGATGTCAAGCCATTGATCAGTACCCTTTGATTCTGGTCGCTCAGTCAATTTTTACATGATCATTTATCTTTACTTGTTAAATGAATTTGTCTAATTTTATGAGTATATATTGTAGTTTACGTAGATCCTCAGGTTACAGCAGATCAATTCTGCTATACCTCGTCACACCCACTGCTTTCTTGTCCTCAGTCACTTCTAAGCTTCAATATTCTGTTAAAACACCACTTCCAGCGCATCTTCAAGTGAAAGCCCACAATGGGTTTCATTTTCAAGAAGTCTGATGGAGAGATTTTTCCTTAGGTGGCAGCATACATACAAAGAGGAAGAGATATATATATTGCCTTTTAAATGGCTTGTGCAATATCCATGTTAAATATGCATGAAATGAACAATATGATGACATGCTGAGTAAAACTAACAAATGAAACTATTGTAGACTTTAGTGGAGTGCAACTCCTTTGCCCCCAAGCACCGTCCCCTGGCAAATTATCAGAGAAAGTGAGTTAGATGAGGTTAAAAAAAGGATACGTCCTCTTGTGAGATAATGAAAATATGCACCTTCCTTCATGTCATTGTACGTCTCTAAATCTGCATTCTTTCTCATCTCTGCACTGCTTTTCTTCTCTTCTTGTATAAAGCACATTCCTGTCATTATCAACACACCATCCAGCCTCAGGCAATTATGATTACCATACACCCAAGAAGAAGAATCTTCACTAATTACTAATACATGTGACTTTCTCACTGTTCATCAAGGGTAAATTGTGATACTAACCTTGAATCTTTATAAGACACATAACACACACTCAATGTTGAGAGAGCTTTTGGAAGACTAGGTCTCCATGTCAAATATGTGAAAAAGGGGGCAGAGGAAAAGGGAAAAAATGTAAATTTAATAATATACAAAAGGTATAACTGTTGTGGAAAACATACTTTTGATGAGACAAGAAAGCACTTGCTGGTTTGGAAATTATCAATAGATTTTCATTTTAAAAGGTCAGTTTAAGAATTGGGGCGTTCATTTCTTTCTTTTTTCCTGCGCTGCTACTTCCTTCCACCTTTGCGTCCTAAAAACTAGACCTGTTCATCAGTCCTCAATCCTCAAAAAGGGTCATGTGATATAAAAGCCAAATCCCTGACACCAGCTCTTCAACTAGTTATTGACCTGCAGCACCCATTGCTCCTAACGAAGCCTTTCCCTTTTACCATCAGGACTGAGGAAAAACTGTGTGGACTCCCATGGCCTTCACCCTCACAACCAGATCTGTGAAGCCACTCTTGACATGGTTGACATCTGCCTTCATAGTACCACTGTCGCAGATGGAAGCGAAGCCCCTCACTAGTGGAGAGAAGCAGCAATTTATTGATATAAAACAAGGATTTAACAAAGTTTGGTGGTAAATGCGACAGTGTTTTAACAAGATTCGATGGCAAGGCACACTTGGTTATTTACTGCATAGAGGACAGGGTCAGACAAGCCATCAGGGAGACCCTCCTGCTCAGTCACAAGATTCAGAAAGGACCTTCTTGCTTTCTAAACTCCTTCGACTCCTGAGGCTGGATCCAATCCTAGTCCCAGATTTGGTCAATGGTTTATGTCTACAGGATTATATATATGCAATCAGTCTTTTATATCACTTAGCTAGGATTTCAACATTTATCATGCTGTTAGTCACTTACCAAGGATCTGTTGTGGTAAGGAATCTCTCAATCTTGAGAAATAACCTTGAGAGATGTCCCTGCTCAAGGGGAGATGCTGTTGTGCTGCCCACTGCTGTGCAGAAGAGCCCTCAAAAGGCTCTTGGGCTATTCATTATTTATGGGGGCAAGATGATTGACCTATAGTCATATTTGCATATTGACCACAGCACCAGTATTGCTCAAGTTAGCCCTTGGCTGTTGTGGTGTTACGTGTCTCCCCAAAACCATGTTGAGCTGGATGGAGCCATCACAACTAGATGCACCACCACAGGTGGTTATCGCTTGGACAGGGTTACAGGAGATAAAGGTCAGGTTGGTGGCTGGGGAGGGGGCTGGACAAGCCTCAGCAGCCTCTCCACATCATCAGACAGCTGAACCTCTTGCAAGCAACAAGCCTCCTTAGATGGTAAGTGGGACTGGCAGATGGGGGCCTCCATTCCCTATAGAAAGAAGTCTCCAACTACTGCTACCTGCTGCTTTCTCTTGCTCTTGACTTGACAAAAAACCCGAAGTATATGAACTGTTTGTGTTGTACCTCAATTTACAGAAAAAGGTCAAAACTCTAGGAGGTTTGTGCTGTAATAAACAAAACTAATCAGATGGTATATTGTTACAATAACCTGTATACAGTAGAGATTTCAGATAGACTACCAAGATACAAGAAAAGAAAGAACAAGAAAAAGAAAGATAATGGATGTATCTAAATAAAACTGTGAACACAAAAAGACAGCTGAGAAAAGATTTGAGAAAAAAGAATACATCTTTTCAAGTATAATTCTGAAATAGAAGGTATGAGAGTGGATACAATATAAATCTAGAGGCAGAATGAGACAAAAATCAATGTGTTTTGTATAGCAAGAATTCAAATGATTCAGAGGTTTTCTGCTAATACTATAATATGACTCAAGCAACACCATTTCAAAATTACTGAGATTTTTGTTTCACTATTGAATTTTATATCAGGTTTGTTTTTGAATATTAGGTATTTATTAAGGGTGAACGTTTAAGTGGGTTTTTCCATTTTAAATCAGAGCTTGTACTTGAGAATTTTTCTGTCCCGAAAGCATACTTTTCTCAGCAGAGACAAGATTTTGGGGGGACATATTAAATTTGGTGCAGGTATGTAGATTTTCAAGAGAAAAGAAAGCTGATCTTGACTTTTTTCTTTTCCTTTTTTTTTTTTCCCTAATCTTAACCTCTCCAACTGGTTTTGAATTTACAGCCAGAAAATGGAGCACTGGGTTCTTTGCAGGGACAGGAAACATTTTTGTTCTTTGGGGCTAATCTCATTCTCACGATAGCAAAGTTGGAAAAAAATTTTCACTAGAACTCCTTTATCATTACTTCTTTTACATATTATTTTTGCAGGAAGGGGTGTACTACACCATGTCATGTCCCATAATCAGGTTGTGGACAAAAACATTAAAAAAAAGTCAGTTTTGTACTTTACCTTTTATTTGGCCTTTTCCAATATCTGTAGGACACTACAGACTTCTCAAAAAGTACTTAAGTGTTTTATCTTTTACACATAATTCAGCCAATAAAAAAGCTACTTTACTATATCTTTTTAATTCCAGAACACTAGGTCGAGAACACTAAGTCTTGGGATTAAAGATTAATAAAAGAAAACTACAGTTCTTCTGCAATTTGACCTTTATTCTGAAGTAAAATACTTTCCTACATGTTAAACTCAGTCATTTGAACTCACTCTCATCCATTAACACTTGTGGCTGGTTCTGAAATTTGTCTACTGGTGAACCCCGGAATTAACTTTACCTTGTTCATCTATATCCTAACCACCCTGGCATCAGAAAAAAGAAAGATATATTCAAATCTGTTACTCTTCCTGTTCCTGATTTAAGAGGTAAATTTAGTGTTCCTTGCTACTGGAACTTTCATCATGTATTTAATTTGTTAAGAATCACAAGGCATACAGAAACACTGCCTCTACAATAGCTTGATAACAAACTACTAATGAAAGAAAGTTTTATCAAGAAAAAAATCCACACAACTTTGAGACTTCCATAATAAATATTACGAGCTTTAACATTAAACCAAAGAAATAAATAACTACTGCTGTTAAAGACAGAAATATTCTTCATATCTTTAAGTGCTACATATCAATAAAAATGGAACAGAGAAGTTTACCATTACAAAGAGTCAATTTCATCCTACATCATCCCTCTTTAATATATATTGCTAAGTGTTTGCTGTTCAAACTGGCAAACTAACTTTAAGACCACGCAAACACCCAGCGTTTCATAAATATATGAGTTTTTACAAGACCATGGCTCAAGGACAGGCAGTGGGTGAGGATACACCTCTTTCTCAGGCGCACAAAACCCTTCTAATTCCCAACTGAAAAAGGCTCTTCATAGCATTGAAAGTTATAATGACTGTCTTGTGAAGCTAATGACAGACTTTAAAATAGGTTTCTTCAAGGTTAATGAATTTAAACTCCCATATCCAAAACCTTCCTGGCAGTAAAATACTCCCACTTTGGACCATTATTGGTATGATCTTTCTAAATGTTCACCTCAGTACAAAATGCTGCATTATACATTTCCAAAAAATACATATTTTTCTGTGGTATGTAATATACAAAGAACAGTCTCCTCTGCAGCAGCCTACAGGCAAACGTTCGTGGTTTAAAAAGCAGCCTCTATGCCTCTAGAGAAGCTTAAAAACACAACAAAGTCAATTAAGTTATAATAAATCCTTTATTTTTATGAAGAGGGAACATACTAGGAATTTTATTATCAGTCAGTGCTGTAGCGCACATGTTTCTCCTTTGCAATTTAGAAATCCTGATTTCTGTTGCAAAATTAACCACTACAGTTCAAACAACTGAGATGCTCCTTAGAGGAACACTATAGAGAGTTTTCAGTCTCTGTTGAAAAATGTAATGTATCTTAATTTAGAAGCTGAAACCTACGCCAAACTGTTTTATTACTTAGACCTTGATAAATATCTTAGAAAAAGATTTTATTATTACCATGAAGCAAGACATTTCAGACAATGCATAAAATTACCTACTGAACTCAACGTAGGCTGCATCTTTGAAACAATCAATTCAAAATGCAGTGCCAAGTGCTACAGTGATAAATGAAGCAGTCAGAGACTCTTGCTAGCACCTTTTGCAGAATGACAAAGCACAAGAAACCTTCCACAGATGTTGAAATTATGAGGGAACAAAACAGGTGCTTAAATCCTATTTACTAAAAATAGAAACAATCATCAAGTTACAAAAGGAGCCCACATTTCATATGTCAAACTCAACCTGTGCTGTGCAGTGTTTACTACTATAGCGTTTTATGATGAGCCTAATACTCCACATTTTGGTCCATAATGATGCATCTGCTCTAGATTTTACAGGCAAGGTAAAGATTCAGGCTACATTAAATAAGTCTTGTTGGAAAATTAAGCATTATATTAAAATATATTTAACATACCTCCCACAATATTAAGTTTGCCATCCTATTAGCATTCCCGCTAATTTTGCTCTGCTATTTGAGCTAACCTTTAAACCTGGGGATAAAACATTTTGATAATTCTGCAGTTTTAAAACAAGATAAAATCAGCTTCTAAATATAAACTGGGGAGACATTATAGTCACATGGTGTTAATAATGGAATTGTTGTACTTATCTATTAGTGGTATATCAAAACTTGCTTTCACTGTTCTATGAGCTCCCTCAGGGATCTTCTGCATCCTTTATGAAAAGCTCTTTTTTCTCTCCTCTTACTTAAAATCACACTTCCAACAATTCAAGAAGACCTTTTCTTGTAGCTTCTCCGTCTAAAGAGAGGAGCATCATGAATGAGCTCTATGATATCTCTGGGAGATATCATAGCTTGTTAATATGTCATTCTTTGTCACTTATCCAGTCCATCTTACCCACATTGCAAATATATATTTTAATAACAGCTACTATCATACTTTCTTCTTGATTTAATTATATAGGAATATATATATATATACACACATACAATTCTTTAGTATGGACAAGATTTTTTAATCTACTTTTTTGAATATTACCCTTTTAGGGTCTTTTTGGCCCAATCGCATGCAGCAGCAGAAGAATCACAGAAACGTATAAACAAAGAAAATGCCACTAAATGGTTATGAACTCCCTTATTAAACAGATGAATGAGTGATAATAGTTCTGTGATTGTCTTAATTGACTTTTCACTTAATCAAGATATTTTCTGTGGGATTCTTGTCACTTTTAGTTCTTCTGCACTTTTTCTAGGCTAGGTTAAAGAAGGACATTTTATAATTTACCTGCTGTCTCAAATACTCTTCTTAATTTTGCAGCTTTGGATAAAACATTTGCTGCACTTGATAAATAACTTGGAGTGGGGACAAATATTTTGGCAGAAACTGTTATTGCCTTTGGAAAGCAAAACCCCTGAGAACCGAATGATAAGGAGGAAACTGCTTTGCTGGAATTTATCTTTATGTGGACATTTAGTGCACTGGCTCTAAGAATGATTCATGTTTAAATAGCTGAAAAGACAACGAACTTCAAGCCTAGAGAGAGAAAGGGGAAACATGTTAAGAGAGAGAGATTTCAATCTGGCTAATGCTCTTCATATAGTTAAAAGAACTAAATAAGCCATTAAAGATGCAAAATCATTACCTATTGTACAATCTAATGAGGTTTCACTATAGGACAGATGCAGAGAAGGAGAGCAATAATTCATTTTACAGTTTGGGGTATTTTTTAAAAATTTCTATCTATTTCTTCCCCAAGAAAAAATATTTTCTAAGAGCCTGCAACTGTTTTAATGCTGATTTACAATATCATAAAAGTGACCTAAAATCAAGCTTATGAGGTATTTGAATATTGATTGACACGAATATGTCAATCTTTTGTATATGGTTATTAATGTATATGATACACGTAGCATGCATAAAACAGTGGGAAGATTTATTTCTGAATAAGATTGGCAAGTACTATTGAAACGATAACCACAAGAACATGAAAATATCGCTATGTTTTAATAATTAAATAAATCTATACTTATATTTCTGATTTTTTAGCTTTAAGATTATATTAATTGTTTTATAAGAAGTAAATCTGCTAGGCCAGAAGTTAATTGGACTTTTATAAGAAATAAACTAAACTTGATGAATAGTTTCAGATGACCCTCTGCAAAAATCAGGGGTAATATTTTGAAAATATCAAAATATTTTACTGTCTCAGTAAAATGACTCCATTTGGAAATACCAGTATATTTTATTTTCACACCCTGAAAAAAAATGTTTGTATATTTTTACTTTGTTCTTTACATAAAGCAGCCTAAATAGCAAAACCAAAGAAAAACCCAGGAAGAAAAAAAAAGAGTAAAATAACTTCTGAACAATATGAAATATTTTGTTCTAAACTAAATTAAACTTTTGAAGTTCACAAAATAAAAAAAATCTTGTTAAAAATAAATTCATTCAGACTAAGATACAGAAAAGCATGGTTTGTGTTGAACTGAAGCAAATAATAGATTATATTGAAATATATTGTTTATTAATAGGTTCTTAGAATTATTTTGACTTGGACTATGATCAATAACCTCTTAAACTTCACACAACAGCTCATCATAGGATTGGAAAGGTGTTTTATAGTCATCAAAGTAATTATCACTGATGGAAACTGAAAAAAATACAGACTTCTTAAAAGAACTTTACTTCCTTATTATTTCACCTATAAACTGAAAAGAAAAAAAAAAGAGGACATATACATTATTTAACTTTAATCAAGGTTCAGAAGGTATTCTTATTTGATTTTGAAAATTTCTTTATTATCCCTTCAGCTACAACATGAAAACACCAACTCAAATTCCCAGAGGTTGTTGCTGCTGTGACAACACATGGGCAATAACCACAGTCTGTAGAGGACAAACACTAGTTTATTGTCAGGCGTCTTCAAGAATCCCCTCCTTACTCATGGAATAAATCCTCCTTTCTTGTGAATCCCTCCTCATACTCTTCTATTAGAAATTTTCCACCGTCCCCTCCCGCATGAAGAAGATGTCTCTCCCCTCCTTAGACTGGAGGCAGAGTCTGGTTTGTCTTGCCCTCCCTTTCTAGAGGTAATGGCTCAACCAAACCAACACTCAAACCAGAATTGTACAGTTTTCATGGAACAAAACTACTGGACAGTCTTTGAAAAGGTTACCTCATCAGAAGCAAGATCAGTCTCTATAAAGCTCCTGAAACTGTCTAGGTCTCTTTATCTAGATGTATGTGTCAGGGACTTCCAGTGATTGAGGACTTGGGTTTCATGCCCAGGAAGCTGAAGGAAATGGTGACTAAACTAAAAAGATACTGATATCTCGGTTGGAGCTAGGATCTCTCTAAGATCATTTATTGCTGATGAAAGGTTATTTAACTGTCCACCTTTTTAATGAAACATACACACTTTTTTAAACTCCAATAGGGCAAAGAACTATGCAAGTGAGATAGATCCATCTTCTTAAATGGGGACTACCTTTTATAATGTTATCACTATGCTACCTAAGTGTTAATCTTTGTTAGTTGTTATGTGCACATGGACAAAAACGTGACAGACCTTACCAGAACACACGCCGTTGGCAAGGGAACTAAACGACCCTGGTACCAGGTTACTCTGTGTTAAGTTTTGCATACCATAATAATCACCCCCTAAAACTCCCATCTAGCAGCGGAAGAAAAAGTTCTCAAAACAAAAGTTTAATATTTTACACTGCAGAAGAGTAAGTGACAGGAAAATATGCATTCATCCACAATAAAGCATAGGTCTGATTTAGCGTAAATAGACCTACGTCAAAGCTTTAGCAGTATAATAGCCATTCTGAGAAGCATTTGGCACTGGGGTACTAATTAGTTGGAGGAAAGAACCTCACTGCCACTTTTTTTTGAAAGACCTTAAGAAATATTTCTCAGTTAAATATATCTTAACATTTAATAAAATAATGTGAAAGTCTGATACTTCATTAGAAAGTGTTATCTTAGTACATACCGCTATCTTAAATATTTTACTCAGAAAGATAAATGTATGGTTTCAACAAAGACAAGTACATGTATTTTCCAGAAAAATATTACATTCTGGCGCTGCCACTGCACTTCAAAAAGGCAGGTTTACTATGGCAAAAGCCCACTAAATGAACAAAGAAATTCCTAGTTATTTTGGTATGTTTTAGATCAAGCCCATCAAAGGTCACAATTGTAAGTGATGTTGTACCCTGTTCCTTCTGTGGTTTACTGTTATCATAGAACCATAGACTGTTAGAGTTGGAAGGCACCTTAAAGATCATCAAGTTCCAACCCCCCTGCCCTGGGCAGAGACACCTTCCACCAGACCAGGTTGCTCCAAGCCCCATCCAGCCTGGCCTTGAACACCTCCAGGGATGGGGCAGCCACAGCTTCTC
>JAOXJK010000032.1:61624553-61639917 GCA_025774025.1 Xenus cinereus
AGATATATTTCTACAATATTCTTTCTTCAGCAGAAATCACTGAGAGCTGCAGCTAACATCTACAGAGAACAGCTTCTGAAAGTATACAGTTACAATAAATGGAAGATAACGTAAGGATTGGAAAGTGCTCAAAGATATGAAAAAATAAAGACATTTTATGCTTAAAAAAAGTCACAGAAAAATAATATGCTAAAGAATGAAAAGGTTTTACTATTTAAAATGGGAGAATAACATCTCATGCAGTCAGAAAACTGAGCTGCTTTTTAGAATGATGACTTTGAAGGAGAATCTACGAGACAGGTTGCTATAATTTCACATATGAAGCTCATTGAATGCTTTTAAAAGAGAATAAATTTTCCAAGAACAGCGAAAAACAAGAAATGCTCTATGTTCTTTCCTCTCTACCTGCAACCATCCATGCGTATCCACCCAAGGACTCTTTTTAACTTTGTATTCCCCTTAATGGCCAGGCAGGATTATTAAATTTAAACTTTGGAAAATAAAACAACTAGGCTTTAAAAAAATCACTAAAGTAAGACTTTTTAAATATGGAATTTTAGACAAAAGAATTTTTGCATTTCTTTTCGGTATGGACAAATTTGAAACTTTTCTCAACTTTTCTAAATTTCCTTGAGATATTTCTTAAATTTCAGAACCTCTGCATATAATTAATTGCTATTATGATGCAATAAAAAGGTATTAACATACATATTTAAACCTTATTTTCATGGCAATAGATATTGTTTAAGAAAATTAATCTCACAGATTATAAAACCCATACAGACTTAAATTACTGTGCTGCATAAATAGTGTGCTATAAAAGAAGCCAGTGACCAACTGCCCTTTCTCTGTTTCTCTTTCTTTGATTTGTGTATATATTGATTTTTATTTTTGCATGTTTTGACTTTCTCAGCTCCTCAATTCTCAGCTTTTGACAAGCCAGATGCCCTAAAAAATCTTTCTAGAGCATGCTAAATTAACACATTTCATTTGCTTTGCAATCATTCACTATAAAAAATAATAATAATAAAATAATATTTTTGGCTTTCTGTAAGTATTTAGAAGTTTTCATTTTCTTTCAGTATTAAAAAATACTGCCTAAAGTAAGTTATGAGAGTTTCATAATTTTACTGGTATATTCAAAGACCTTACGAGCTTTACATTCACAACGTTGTCATTTTAAAAGGAATTTCCCAATGTCAACAAGTCCTTTCTCATGCAGATTGGAAAACCATCATGATGAATTGGAGAGGTTTCAACTTAGTATATGACCCTCCATTACAATGTTGTAAAGGTACAAACTGTAAAATGTACAAACATAAACCCTGAAATCTATCAAGAGGGGTATTCTAAAGCATTGATATCAAGGCATATCCATATTATGTTGTTCAAAATACAATGTACTATATAGTCATATTCCTGAAAGATTAACTTAAATTCATAATAAATCTTACAGGAATAAATGCAGAAAAGGGCCATGAAGTTTACCAGGAGAATGGAGAGGAGATTAGCTGGCTTGGCTTATATGACCAAAAAAAAAAGGCTTACAGAGTGGCTGGGTTTATTTTTTAATTCCAAAAAGAGAACATAAGTACTCTAGAGACCTAAAAGACAATGGACTGAAATGTACTGGCAGAAGAACGTACACATGCAAAGAGGCATAGATAATTTTTCTTTTTTTGAGAATATGGATGGAAAGAATATTCAGCCTTTTTTTTTCTCTCCTCCTTTTACAAATGATGCATTAAAGGAAAACAGTTTTACTAACCATCCAAATATTTACATATATATATAAAGTTTTAGTCAGTTGAATTATTTTTAACAAACAGCTTCAAATCACATTTCCATTCACACAGCTAAATCACACAACACAAGCGCACAATGGCAGAAACATAACAGCACAACACAGACTTAATATTTGCTGTTCTTATATTAACCACACTCGCAACTATTTTGCAGTCAAGGCTTTCTAGTTGCTTCATTAGACCTTAGATCGACACCAGAATGACATCAATTGTTAAATCAACAACAATAAAACTGAATCTTTTGATGAGCCACCTCCAAAGACGTCCTGAAATAAATTGTTTTTGCATTAACTAATCCTATCAACCTGTACTTAGACATTCACAGATGAATGATTAGCCTCTGTATTTTTAAATATATAAAATAATTACAATGCAATAAAATGATACCACTTAATTCTTTGTTCATGCCATATTCCTATGTGGAAAATGGTGGCTTATCCTTGTGGTACTGCTATGATACCAAAATGTTAATTTTTTTAAGAGTTTATTAAAATAACATTAATTAGTCTTGTTTCCATAACCAAAACATTTCTTCTAAGCATACCAGAATACATATCCAGTGCAACTGGGGAAGGAAAGACAGTAAATGTTGTTAAATCTGATGTCTGTTTTCTTCACTCTGGTCCAGCGCGAGGTCATTTGGATTCCAAATGTACCTTTGAATAAATTCAGAATTCAAAATCTGAAATCAGAATCTAAATCATTATAATTTCAGCCAGTTATTACATGACAAATATGCAAAATTGCAAATATAGTTTATAATAAAACTTAATATAACCAAAGAAATTCAGTTTCTTATTCTTCTGTTTTTTTTTAACTGGCAAGGATCACCTTCCAAAACACAATTTAAAATTCAAAGGGCCTGTTTTATACATGCAGAAGTAGGCAATGTTTATCTTCACTGAAATTTTTGGCCGCATGAAAACACAGAATTATAATCTTTTTTTGGAAAGTTTCGTTATCATTTTATTGTACTGGTCACTTTAAATGAAGTTTAAATTTCACTCAAAGAAAAATACAGTAACAAAGAGTTCAGGAAGAAAAGATGTCAAAGAAAGAATTTTTATATAATTCACTGTCTCTTAGGAAGAAAAAACCAAATTTAGAAAAGATTAAAGAAACATTTTTAAATTAAAAAAAACTTTCTTAAAGTTTGCTAAGCCTTATTACAACTGTCTAGAGGTTTTGAAGAATGGAAAGCACTTTGAAATGACAGCTTCCTCTTCTCACTTTAATAGTTAGTAGGGGGTCTGAATCTGAAGTATTATTATTCTTTAGGTTTTTTTGTTTTGTTATGAGTCTTAGGAAGAAAAATGCAGCAGATTCAAGCTTTAATGAACACAAGTTCATAGCAAAGGACTCTTGTCCATCAAATCTTTCATCAAAAATCCAAAGGTCTAGGTCTTAGCTCACTCACTAACCCTGAGCACACACTTTAACTGGTGAAACAACAGAGGATTGAATATAGTTTTACTAGAGAGCAGCATCTTACGCAGTCACAGAATCACAGAATCACAAAATCTTCCAGGTTGGAAGGAACCTTAAAGATCATCTCATCCAACCGTCAACCTAATTCTGACAAAAAGCAACACCATCACTAAACCATATCTCCCAGCACCGCAGCAACCCGTCTTTTGAACACCTCCAAGGATGGTGCCTCAACCACCTCCCTGGGCAGCCACTCGTTAGTGGGAAAACAGAAAATCTTCATAAAAGGTTTTTAAAATCCCGTATAGAAAATCATGAATAACAGGCCAAATTAACATTATTATTGATAGAAATACTATCAGAAATGCAGCTCAAAATGTATTTGAAAGATTGCCTGGTGAAGCTGAATGCCAGAGTCGTGAGAACAAGCAGTAACATTATAGGCCATTATGGAACATATTTTGGCAACTTATTTTGGAAATGGAATTGGATAGAGTTTTTCAAAGACAGACCATCAGATGAATAATTCACTCTATAACTTTAATAAAGTATAGTCCCTACTCAACACAGGGCTAAGCAAAAATGAAACTTTAGATTAAATAAATGAATAAATACACTTGTAGGTCCCAACAAAATTCATAGATTTTCCACGCTCTGGACACTCCACACTCTGCTGGGTTTTCCTTTTTATCATATATGCAGCATGAAGACTAAAGTCATACCTTTCAACCAATTTCTGCAATATAAGGAACACATAAATCATCTAAAATCCTGGTACCTCTGATCTGACACAGACACACATTTTATTTTCTCTTTTGAGCTAGCTATATGGTATATATAGGGGTTTTTTTACAGTCTTGTAAAGGTTGGAGTGGGGTAA
The DNA here is from genome assembly GCA_025774025.1 of Xenus cinereus. Taxonomy (NCBI): domain Eukaryota; kingdom Metazoa; phylum Chordata; class Aves; order Charadriiformes; family Scolopacidae; genus Xenus; species Xenus cinereus. Next base: position 61,628,667 of record JAOXJK010000032.1, read on the forward strand.
TAAAATTATGAGAAATTCATTATGTCTGATGGTCTAGGAACACTCTAAATACGTCCAGGCCAGTACATCTTCTTAAAATAATATTAAATTCATCTAGATCCAGGAAAGGGAACAAGTCTTAAAGCCTCACAAAATCAAAGATCAAGAGGAAATAACCAGGATCAGATATACAGATATAGATATACATTAAAAACTGTATATCTATATGTAATATCTGACAAATGTAGGCATTGTACTTTCACAAGTCTTAGTGGAACTTTATCCAACTATTCTGATGCCTTTGCTACAAACAAAATATATTTTGGTGCATTTTAGGAGAGATAAAGTTGTTGGGTTTTTTTTAGGCGTACCTATGATTTTCTTGGTTTGAGACTTCTCCAAAGTCAAAAGTTCACCCACTTCTACATAATAGAAACACATTGGCCATAAAACTGGGAAGTATTTTTTTGCCAACATGGGGACAGATAAAATGGTTTAATGGATACTTAGGCTTTGACTTTGATCTTATCTGAAAAATCTAGAGTGTGTTCCAGAATTATTTTGACTGTTACTTTGCCTGACAGAAGTGTGACACCTACACTGTTTTAATCAAAGTTATTTTATAATTCCAGATTGACTGTGTAATTGTTCTTGATGTTATTTTGTCCCTTTGCCCCAAAACATGTTGCTCAAACTGATCCATTTAAATTGGATACATTTCTCCACCAAAGACTGAGTTATACCTTAGGAAAGCCATCAATGGTAGCTGAGAAGTATGAGTAAACCAATGTGAAAATGTATTTACTTAAAAACAACATTTTATTATGTTGATGATTTTATTATATACTTAGAAGAGTTGAACAGTCCTATATAATCTTCCAAAGAAGTAATAATAAAACAAAAAAGCCCTGAACTGATAATCCCCCCCCTAGAAATTGCAAGGTTATACCTTATTATCTCAGACCCCATTGTTGGCTAAATTTTATCTTAATTGGTAATGCAAAATTGGAGATACACCTATGAAGCAAGATAACCTCATTAAAGTTACATAAATGAGCCAATATCAAGGACAGGGTTCAGAGAGGCAGCCTCGACACTGAGTCATACTTAGGCAGCTTGCTAAGAGAACAGACCTTTGTAGGTTTTTTCAGATCTCTTAATTTTGAATACTTATGAGTAAAATGAACATTTTTTTTCTCTGTTTTTGTATCAGAAAGTGCCAGCTTGACAAAATTGTTAAATTTTGTAAGAAGGTGTTGATTTTCTTGAATCTTCTGACAGAAACCAGGCAGATTTCCCAGGATAAGGTTTCTTGCCAGCGAGCCTATCCCATTGGCAATCTGAAAATGTGGACTGTCTGCTGTAAAACCGGATACCTCATCACCTTGGAGGTCTATCTTTAGCCAGGATACTCCGTGGAGGGAGGGTTTCTTGTCAGGATATTCAGGGCATCCAAATCCTTCAGCTGATCTGGCAGGAAGCTTCACATTTCTGATGTTCTGGCAGCATCTGCTTGAGCAAGACTTCTTTGGGCATAGACTCATTCAGATCTGCAATGGTAGTTGGGAAGCTGAGACTTCAGATCTGCAGCAGGCATTTGATTTCCAAGTTAAAAAAAATAATCAGTTGTTTTAAATGATTTTTAAAAATCTGTTACAGTGTGAAAATTTCACAGAGAAAAGAATTTTTCAATCCTTAGTCATAAAATTTCTAGAATTACCAAGTGTTAGGAGGGACTGCACAAAATAACAAGGCAAAATAAACTAAATCATGACAATGCAATTATGTCTTCTTTTAGAAATTTTGAACTTACCTCACTCTTTTTCCATCTGCACACATAACTGATTTTCCAACATATTCTCAGCCCATTTCAATATATTTCCTGCTTGCGTTAGCAGGATCAGAAAGCAGATTTCAGCTGGTCAGGTGTACGTTCGACAAGAGTAGAAGAATTCAATACACTCATTATCTATCAGCATGGAAAACCCCTGGGTTTCATTTTTACCCTTTTCTGGTAAAATTAGAGCTGATCAGCTGATCAGTTTCTCTTTTTTCATATTTTCCTGAAAAAAATGCTGTTTCCAAAATAGGACTTCTTCATATAACTTGGCGTGAGAATAAAGCTGCAGAAACAAAACTTCTAAAGTTATTATCTTACCAAGAAACAGCACTTTATCTTTGGATAACCTATTTTTATTACTCATAGAAGAATTAGTGATGAAGTTTCCTTGTACTTTCTTGTTCTGTACCAATTGTATGTTCTGATTATGATGTTGAGTCTAGAAGGATTATATCCAGTCTTATAAGTTAGAAACCTTGCTAACATCAGGGTCATTTTATGAAGTTTTAAAATGAAAATAGACGTTTCAGCTGTGAGCTCAGGTGACGTCCCTTTCTGTTTCTCTATTATTACTGGATTTTAGTTACACCAAAGTGCTGTGAAGCTTCAGCCTGACAAACATAGCTGTTACTGGGGCTCAGGACTAGGAAAAGAGGAGGAGAGAGAAGGAAAAAACTGGACATGGGCCAGGAATGTGTGCTTGCAGCCCAGAGAGCCAACCACATCCTGGGTTGCATCAAAACCAACATGGCCAGCAGGTCAAGGGGGGTGATTCTGTCCCTCTACCCCACTCTCGTGAGACCCCACCTGGAGCACTGCATCCAGCTCTAGAGTCCTCAGCACAGCAAAGACATGGACCTGTTGGAGAAGGTCTGCAGGAGGGCCACAAAAACGATCAAAAATGATCAGAGATAGGTTAATAGCACAACTCTCCTATGAGGACAGGTTGAGAGAGCTGGGGTTGTTCAGCCTGGAGGAGGCGGCTCTGGGGAGCGCTTTTCATGGCCTTTCAATAATTAAAGGGGGGCTATAAGAAAGATGTCCCTGGTTATTGCAGGCAGGGGTATTGGACTAGATGACCTTTAAAGGTCCCTTCCAACCCAACTATTCTATGATTCTATGAATTTCTCCTCCTCACCGTCACATGTAGCCCAAGCCTGTAGCTGGACCCAGAGTTGGGAATGGTTGAGGAACCAATGGCAATTAAGCTCTTTGCAAATAGTTTATACAATACCAATGTATGTAATACAATGCCAGTATACTCAAAGACTTCCCAAAACTGTTTCTACAGGGAGCTTTAGAAGCTTCGTAACTGCATAAACAGAGCACGGTGCTGTTGCACAGCTCATGCTCCTCTGGAATAGAGCTGGTGTCCCTGTGTAGCATTTGACTCTTTTGAGTAGACCTATTAGGTGATTCATAAGTAATCTGGGTATTTCTACACAGAAATCAGTGGGCTCAGCATCATGTACCTCATGTGCCTGAGCATTTATGAAGTTTAAGGTAAAGAATTCAATGAAGCATAGGCATCTCATGCTTTGAGTTTCACTTTCGCTGCTTTTTTATTTAATCAGTAATTGAAACATAAGAGAAAGTTCTTATTTATTTTGACATCTATTTGCAATCTGTTCATATTTTGAAGAACAAATGCCTTATTATTGGGAAGCAGAGGTGGGAGAGAGGTAAAGTTTTTTCACTACTGTTTATCCTTTTTTTTTTTGCCTGGAAGGGTGTGAAATTTGTTTTGTATGGCATTTAATTAAGAATAATCTTTGTTTTCTTTTAACATTTTATATGAAAATGCTTTTCTTCTTCTCTGTGTTTAAAATTAAAAACTGTCAGCAAATTCACAGTCTGATAATTTATCACTTTGACATTAAAAACTGTATATCTATATGTAATATCTGACAAATGTAGGCATTGTACTTTCACAAGTCTTAGTGGAACTTTATCCAACTATTCTGATGCCTTTGCTACAAACAAAATATATTTTGGTGCATTTTAGGAGAGATAAAGACATGCCACTGAAACAGTTATGACAGGATACTGAGTATTCTAGCAAATTTGGAGGAGGTGATCAAAAAGTAGAAATTAATTAATAAAGGGGAAGCCTAGCATGCTAAACTTGAACAATTTGTAAACTTTTCCAGTGCAGAGTCAAACGCACTGCTAATGCTTGACAGTTTCCCTGCTAATGCTGGGAAATAAAACTGCCCATGAAGAGTTTGAGATCTAAGTCTACTGGAATCTATATAGGATGCAGTTTATGAGTAGAAATACAAAGCTCTTTATTGTAATTAAGTTGTTGACAGAATTGAAACATAATTAACTTTGGTGCCCAAGGTATTTCTGCTCTCCATCACATCTCAGACTGGGAATTTGCTGGTTTGCCTAACAGTATAAATTGAGTCCTGATGGGAATATAACCTTCAAATAGCAGTTGTGTGTCAATTATATGATCCATCTATTTCCACTCTTCCCATTTTCTCTATGTGTCCATGAAACCACAAAGAGGTAAATCCAGTGAAGACAGTTTCTACTCTCTCAGTCCATAGCAGTATTTGCAGTTATTCTGATAGGGAATTTAAACACATCCAGTTGTAAAAGACAGAAGCCTTTTTCCCTGCTAGACTGAAAAATCTTACCTTTTTACATTTAACTTAGGTGAGAAGGAAAAATAAGGAAAAAAATCTCCACTTCAATTTTGAAAGAATAAAATATACTTTTGCTACCATTTTCTTCCCTTTTCCAAGGACTGTTGGAACAGCCCCAGTGGAAGGCCACGAAAATGATCAGATGGCAGGAGCACCTCTGCTATGAAGACAGACTGAGTTAAGGTTGCTCAGCCTGGAGAAGAGAAGGCTCTAGTGAGACCTTATAGCCCCTTCCAGTACCTAAAGGGGGCTACAGGAGAGATGGGAGGGACTCTTTATGAGGGGGTGGAGTGACAGGACAAGGGGTAATGGTTTTAAATTGAAAGAGGAGAGATTTAGATTAGATACTAAGAAAAAATTCTTTCATATGAAGGTGAGACACTGGCCCAGGTTGCCCAGAGGAGCTTTGGATGCCCCATCCCTGGAGATCTTGCTTTGTCAGATTTACTGTCTCACCAATAAGTTTCTGATGTTCTGTCTTTGCGGTAGGTCAACATTCATAGCTGAATAGTTCTCCACTGAATCATGACTACATCGTGTAATGGAATTATTTGGTCTCTTTTCTCCTGTTCTTTTTTTAAACACAAAATATTGCACTAAAAATCCAGAAAACAGAAGCAGAAAATATGGTTGTGAAGCTATGGGATTAAATTAAAAAGAGAAGGAAAAGGTGAAGTATAGTATAGGATTTGTGTAATTAAAGTAAAATAAATAGTGGAAAATTGCATTTTTCAGAACAGAACTTTCATGTTTTAGCTATTTATTAGGACTTAATTGCTTTTATGTGTTTACCACCCTCAAAGACACAGTCAATACCACTAGTAGTTTTTTCCCTGAAGGAAAAAGAGAGAGAAATGGAAGAAAGGACACATGTGGGAATACTGAAGGGGGGGAAAAAAAAAAAAAAGAAAAACTGTGATCTGACCAACTGTTGAGATTATTCAAAAATATTTTTAAACACTGTTAAAGAGTACTGGTTTTTAATATATTTTATTTGCATAATAAATACACACACATTTATGTTTCTTAATCCATGTAATCTTTTAAAAAAGCAACAATTGTTGCAGGCAAATAAACATGAGTTCTGACAAATAAATAATTATTTTATAATGAAGATAGGTATAGGTTAACCTTTTGAGTACAGTTAAGAAGTACAGATATTATGAAACAAAATAAATTTTTCAAAGTAAGATAATTATGCTAAACATACTGTTAAGTTGTTAAACTCTTATCTTGATATGGAAATTTCCCTCTGAAAACCTTTCATTTATACAAGACAAGAAATTGGAATCCTGCATTAAAATTACACCAACACACATTTCTCTGAGGTTTATAAAATTTTTATTACCTGAAAAATTATTTCGCAATAGACTTTTGATTTTTTTCCTTTACTGTGTCCTGCCATTTAACAGGCCTCTAGAGAAGTACAAATCTCAGCACCAGTAACTATTCTTTTCCTTTTTTTTCCAGAAGCTGTCTATCATATTGTAAAAAAAGCTACAAAATTAGGTTAAGTATTTGAAGATCATAAAAAAATCTTAAATTCAGTTGATTGTTCTAGTGTTTTTTGCTTATTTAAACTTAATTTCAAAATCCAAATATATTTACCTACTTTAAAGTATTCAGAAATTATCTACAGAAAGTATCCATGAAATTATACACAGAAAATATTAACTAAGTGCTAATTTAATATCTTTAGTCCACATACCTTATATAAAATAAGGAAAATAATTCCAAATTATTTCACTGTTCTGTACTTTGTAGAGCTAAGAGGGTCAACAGTCCTACAGTTATAAGTAACAAAAGTATAAACATTTTTAATGTCTTATCTAATTATTGATGGACTTTAAGGAGTTAATGAAATGTATTTTCCTGGTAAATATTACTATTGATACTATTACCACTATTATTTCACCAATTATGATCCTTCAGTGATAAAGCAACATAAACTTTGGTCCTCATATGACCTCAAGATGCACCAGGGGAGGTTCAGATTGGATAACAGGAAAATTTTTAGCACCCAAAGGGTTATTAAGCATTAGAATGGGCTGCCCAGGGAAGTGGTTGAGGCACCATCCCTGGAGGTATTTAAAAGATGGGTAAATATAGTGATTACAGATAAGGTTTAGTGATGGTTTTTATCAGACTTAGGTTCATTGTTGGACTAGATGATCTTAAAGGTCCCTTCCAACCTAGACAATTCTATGATTCTGCACCAAAAAGGTCACACCTTCCTGTTTGCACCTGTCCTTTTTCTTCTTAAAGCATTTTTTTTCTCATAAAAATGACTTCTTCATAACTAAGCATTATTTATTCTTTCATTTGAAGATGCTTTGCAAGAAGATCAGAATTCAAATAGTCTACCCTCATAGTTATAGATTCCTCAAACCTCCACCTCAGTGTTTCTTTACAACAATTTTTAAGCTTTTATCAAATTAATTCCTGTCCTTTCTTCTGTATCTGCAGGCTTGCATGTACTCATATCAATTCTCATCAAGATTTTTGTAACAGTATCTCTCTCTCATCCAGCCTCTTCTAAGCAACAGAAGTATATGATTTGGTATCTAATTTCAATCTTGGTTATTATTAGCCAGAATAAAAACAAGCAGAGTATGTCCTTATATAAACAAACTCCTAATAGTTTTCTTTATGAATATCTCATACATTCTTTGACATTCCCACCTGACCACTTTAAAATTATTTTGGCTTAGATTATGTAGGAAAAGTTCACACTGGTAATATAACTTACACATGGCATTTATTAAAAGAACAATACAAAATGTATTTCTCTGAAAGCTGAGTAAAAGTTAAGATTCTGTTACACAAAATGGTGTACACATATACATGGCAATAGAATGTCTTTGTCACAAAAACCTTTAAAATTCATAAACTTTTACTAACCAAACAATTATAAACAAATAAATTGATCTGTCTAGAGAATCTAATTTAAGGTCTGGATTTTCCCAACCTGAAATGCAATGAAAAAGCAGTTGTACATAAAACTGCACTGAAGCAGTAATAGGTAAGGAATAAATTGCATGAGATAAAGAGATACTTTTTTTTTTGAGGCCTTCTGATAATCATCAAAGGAAAAAGATTGATGTCTTAAAAAAATTATCTGATAAAAAGCTTTTAAACAACCCACATAATATCATGCTATCTGCCCACTGCCTTCAGTGTCTGACCACTTATATCATATAAATCAAATCATATCCAAATGCTCAAAACCTATTCATTTTTACAGAATGTCAGAAAGTATAATAAAATTTAATGTTGAAGAGGCATGAAGAAAATCAAGTGCTAAAGAAGGTCCTATAAAAGATAATGTGCTCTGTCACTTGCAAAATATTCCTGGGATGACTGATGTTCCATTGGAGTAACAGAAGCACAAAAAATGTCATGTATGATGTAATGATGATTTGCATTTTTGGTTATTAGAATGTGGCAGTATTAACATTTACAACTCCCTTTAAAAAAAAAAACAAACAACAAACCCAAACCAACACAAAACCAAGCCCAACAATGAAAGAAGTTACATGAAAGAAAAAAAGGACTAATTAAAAAAATGAAAATGGAGAGAACATAAAAAAAGATCAAATCTTTGGAATACTGCTAAGATTTTGCAACATATTTAGTTTCCTTCATGGCACTTACCAACGATGTTAGGCAAATAAATACACATTTGATTAAGTATTTGTGTTGGTTTGCGTGGTAATGTTTTGGCAGCAGGGGGCTACAGGGGAGGCTTCTGTGAGAAGCTGCTGGAAGCTCCCCCGTGTCCTATAGAGCCAATGTCAGCTGGCTACAAGGCGGACCTGTTGCTGGCCAAGGCCAAGCCTATCGGTGACGCTGGTAGTGCATCCAGGACAAAATATTTAAGAAGGGGGTAATCATCCTGAGCATTTTGTAACCAGAACAGAGGAGTGAGAATATGTGAGAGCAACAACTCTGAAGACATCAAGGTCATTGAAGAAAGTGGGGGAGGAGGTGTAGACATTCCCCTGCAGTCCATGGTGAAGACCATGGTAAGGCAGGCTGTCCCTCCGCAGCCCATGGAAGTTAATGGTGGGGCAGATATCCACCTGAAACCTGTGGAGGACCCCGCCTTGGAGCAGGTGGATGCACCTGAAGAAGGCTGTGACCCTGCGGGAAGCCCACACTGCAGCAGGCTCCTGGCAGGACCTGTGGACCCATGGAGGGAGGAACCCATGCTGGAGCAGGTTTGCCGGCAGCACTTGTGACCCCATGAGGGACCAACACGGGAGCAGTCTGTTCCTGAAGGACTGCACCCTGTGGGAAGGACCCACGCTGGAACAGTTTGTGAAGAAATGCAACCCATGGGAAAAGCTCACGTTGGAGAAGGCTGTGAAGAACTGTCTCCCATAGATGGGACTCCACACTGGAGTAGGGCAAGAGTGTGAGGAGCCCTCCCCCTGAGGAGGAAGGAGCAGCAGAAACAACGTGTGATGAACTGAACACAAATCCCATTCCCCGTCCTTCTCTGGTGCTTGGTGGGAGGATGTAGAGAAAATCAGGAGTGAAGTTGAGCCCAGGAAGAAGGGAGGGGTGGGGTGAAGGTTTTTTAACATTTAGTTTTTATTTCTCGTTATTCTCTTCTCATTTGATTGGTAATAAATTAAATTAATCTCCCAACATCAGTCTGTTTTGCCCGTGACAGTAACTGATGCGTGATCTCCCCCTGTCTTTATCTTGACTCACGAGCCCTTCATTATATTTTCTCTCCCCTGTCCAGCTGAGGAGGGGAGTGACAGATTGACTTTGGTGGGCATCCGATGCCCAGCCAGGGGCAACCCACCACAATATTGTAAGACTTATATTGTTAACTTCTTTTTTTCTTGTTGGAAAATTGATATAAATTGAATGACACTAGATTTAATATCTACAAATTTGGACTAGTAACTGACCATGAAAGTCTGATGAAAACTTGTGGGTGACAGGAAATTTGAATAAACTAAAAGGTAGTGAAATACACAGGAATCAGAACACTACGTCCAGACATATAGAGTGAGACAAGAAAAGGTACTGATTCAGAAATAGTGATCTGGTTGACTTAAATTTTTGCATATCTCTCTTGAAGTATTGTCAAAGGAAACAGTCTTCAGATGGTTTGTCAAATATACCTGAATTTAAGGAAGAAGACAAAGATTTTTAACTGTCTCTGGCATTGACATAATCTGACATGACACAGTCATGTATAGTATTAGTCAGGATCCATTTATCATTCCACAGTTAAGAACTAAGAATAAAATTTTGGTTTTAGCCATTTGGTAAAGTTAAAAAAAACCTCAGAAAAAAAGCATTTGAGGCAAGCATATGCAGTAAAAAGAGAAAAAGAACATCATTAAAATATCTCTGTCTCACTAGTTTGCAAAGACTTTGCTTCTGATATTAATATTCGAGCCTCTAAAATCTTATCTTCTAGGACGCTAGAGAAAACAGACATAAGTGTATGACTATCGGGCTTACGGATTTGAAACATAATTTATACAGTGGTTCAGTACTGAATAGTCCTTATTTTAGACAGCCTTTTATTGTCCAACTCAATGTATCTGAAATGTGCCTTAGGACTGCGTTGAACCTTCATGTGAGAAGCAGGGGGGGAGTGGGGGGAGGAAAGAACACCTGATCATTTACAATAATCAAAACATATTTTCTCAAGAATGAAATTATTCAGATTCTGAGAAAAAGATTGCTTGTCAAAAATAAATAGGCTTTGGAAGCCCAGAAATACTATTTAATGGAGCAGTATTTTTCCCACTGACTGCTCATTGCCCCTTGGCATAGACTAATCAGATGTAGAGAAAGGATGGTTGAATTTTAAGATGATACTGAGCTCTACAGCTTTTTAAATTCACAATTAGTCATTGAACTGACACCAAGTACATCAATGCAGACAATTTATTCTGATATAAAACTGGTTGGAGAGTTTCTTTTTAAAATAGTACGACTTGTAGGAGAGTTAAATGTTCAAGTGGGGAACATGTATGTCTAAGAAAAGGTAGGATCTGGTATTTACTTTCAGTGATCTGTTAACAATCAGTTACAGTTTTTAAAATTTATGTTTTCTGAATTAATGTCAACATAAAGATTCCAAAAAAAACTACTTTGGAGCATCTCCCTTTTTTTTTTTCCCTTTTGTGTGTCTATATACAGACTTTCAAAGAAAAACCAGAAAATGTAACCCGATAGAAGCTTTAAAGTAGGAAAAGAAAAATCTGTTTATTGATTAGACCCATGGTAAAGAATTCAAGAGTCTCTGTTTTGTTCTTGACTTTATCACTAATTTAGTTGGGGTCTTAAAGTGTGTTGGTTTTTTTTTAAAACTTAGTGCACCTCTGTGCCTACAGCTGTAAATTCTAGAATGAGTAGAAAAGACTGTACAGGGTTATGAAACCTGAACTAAATGTTAATGGAGTCAGTCTGCTTCTAAATGAAGTGAGGTAGATCCAGAGGACATAATGCACCTTAATTCTGTTGTGACAGTACTGTATTTTGATAGTGAAGCAGTATGAAGTGGAAGATTGCGTTCCATGAATATTTAATTTAAAAATCCAGCATAGAATCTTGGTTTTGTTTGGATTTCATACTGCTGATTGGATTTTTTCTATATTTTCTTTTTTATTTTTATCCACCATTGTATGGGAAAGTGGTCTGTATAGTTGAGTTTTCAAGTATGAAATACTACATAAATCATGATACACTTAACAAATCTTGCCGCATGCTTTGCAGAAAAGGCATTTAATTAATTATTTCCCTC
>JAOXJK010000032.1:61653777-61665947 GCA_025774025.1 Xenus cinereus
GGGTAGATGGTTGGACTCGATGATCCCAAGGGTCTCTTCCAACCTAAATGATTCTGTGATTCTGATTCTGTGATTCTTAGATATCTTAGTGGTAGGATACTGAATATAAAAAAAAAAACCTAAGGGAAACAATTTTTTTTCTTAGATTACTTCATGTGAAACAAAAATATATATAACTACAGAACTATATCTGTAGCTATGCCTATATGTATACACGTATGTGTATATTTATCCCCTATACAGATGATATACCTATACCTATACACGCTTGTGTGTGATTCTAGAGACTTTCCATTTTTAGAAACTGATAAGATTTTGCATATTAATTTGTAAGTACAAAGTTGTGTAAGACTCTTCCACCACAGTTTTTCATCTGCACACATCACACTGGACAACGTTAACACAGGTCAAAATGGAACCATTTAGTTTCAACCAGGAAATCTGTGCCTCTTTCATTGCTGTAATTTCAACCTGTGTCTTGCATCAGACAGCCGTTTGTTCACTGCTGCGCATAAAGAGATGATTCAAGTGGTGTCTAGCCAGCCACCAAAGAGTTGGATGGTTGCCTGGAGACTAACTTTCACTGTTCAGAATCTGAACATTCCTCTTTAAATAGGAAAGAAAAAAAAAAAAAATCCCATGCAGCTCACTCTAACGAAGATATTAAGCAGCCATACAGACACTTGTCAGTCATGAATGCTGTTCTTAAGGTTTGCTGCATCCTGAAATTGCACACAAGTATAAGCTGGAGCATAGGAGTTTTTTCATCTTCCCCATACCTCTTGCTTTGTTTAATAGGTTAAGAGATTCAGAGCTCAGGTGAGACATTTTGGCGGCTGAGCCACAGTTTACCTTCATCCTCTACAACTCCAGCATTTCACTGTCATCATAAATTTCTGCCCCAACTTTCTATGTCATAGGATCATAGGATAACGCAGGTTAGAAGAAACCTGAGGAGATCGTAGAACCATAGAATCGTAGAATAGTTTGTGTTGGAAGGGACCTTAAAAGGTCACCTAGTTCAACACCCCTGCAATGAACAGGGACATCTTCCACTAGATCAGGTTCCTCAAAGGCCCATCCAGTGTGACTTTGAATGCTTCCAGGAATGGGGCATCTACCACCTCTCTGGGCAACCTGTTCCCTCATTGAAACAAGTTTCTTCCTTCAATCTAGCTAAATCTACCCTCACTTAGTTTAAAACCATTACCCCTTGTCTTACCACTACAGGTCCTACTAAAAAGTCTATCCCCATCTCTCTTGCGAGCCCCCTTTAAGTACTGAAAGACCACAATACGGTCTCCCTGGAGCTTTCCCTTCTCCAGATTGAACAATCCCCAAACCAGTGTTAGGTAGTTTTACTCCTGTTCATCACATCACACAGGAATTCATTCTTGCTACAGGCCTGAACATTTATTTCAAACCAAAAATCACACTTATTTTCTAAAACTCAGAAAATTTAGGCTTTAAGGACACTATATTGAGACATAATTCTGATGAACAGCATAACACCACAGAAGATCTATTTTTGCAGATTGTCTCTAAAGGTACAGACAAATCACAAGTGAGGTTTTTCCAAAGTAATTCATTGAATTAAGTGCCTAATTTCTATTGATTTTAGTCTAGCCAAATGACCTTTTAAAGCAAAAGACATTTTGATTATTTACACAAATAGAACAAGTCTTTTGAACATGTACTAAGTTAATTTTTAAATAAAACCAGCCGTAACATCAAGCTCCACAACTGACAAAGTTAAAGCACAGAGCATTTTAGGAAGATTAAAGGAAAAAAGCGTGTTCCAGACTCAGGTGTTTGTCTATACTCATTCCATTAATTCCGTCTTTTTTAAGGCTTTGTTCTTGGTTTGACTCTGTTTTGAGAGGAAGTTTCTGTCTCTGTTTTCAATGAGGATTCCATTCAGGTTTTTCAACACAGCTACTTTCAGTTTGGTGTAAGATAGAAGAATGCTATGGTCATCTTTTATAACATGAATGCACATATTTTGTCTCAAAAGCTAAGCAGCTATAGCTAACAGCCCTTTGACCTTCACTTCAAAGTAAACTGGTCTTATGGAATACCCAGCTGCAACCACTTCCTCTCCAAGTCTAAGGCCACAAAACTTGTCTTTGGGCTTTGCACAAAAGTACCTCTGTAGGCTAAGAGTGACCTAAAGATACCCGAAACTCTTTGTAGTGCTGCCAGGCTGGCTGACAGTGTCACCTCGGTTGACCTGATGCAGATGTTTGGAGTCACCCCTACAGGGACTTTTTAGAAAGCGAGGAAAACCATTAGTTTCCTGGTTAAGGATATCTTTGAGATTGCAGTAATACATGAGAAGTTTTGCTTTGTTTCCAGGAAACAGGAGATCCTGTCACAAAGCATCTCAAAAACCCAGTGTCTATACTGTTAAACATATAATCAAAACCCACAGTTCACATTGTTAAAGATAAAATATTTTAAAAACAAGATTGCATGGCTCGTGTTACATTTTTCAGTTTCTTTAATATATTTCTTCTAAATGTCCTGTCCTGTTCTGTCCAGTGACACTCCCGTTACTAATTTAAGGGAATTCCTGCCTAGTAGAAAATCACATTTCACTATACGTTGTTCTCAGAGATACACAGCAGGTGGATGTTGGATTAGAAAACAAAAAATCAAGGTACTGGCCATGTAAAATATTTGACAAGGAAAACCACTTTTAAAAACAAATAATTATCAATTATAGCAAGACTGCACTTTTTAGAAGTTTGAGCTATATTTTTTGTAATTTTGTGACTGCTACATAGACTACTAGCTGATTTTTGCCATTGCTACAAGACATAGGCTTCTTAGAATCATAAAATCATAGAATGGTTAGAGTTGGAAGGGACCTTAAACATCATTGAGTTCCAACCCTCCTGCCATGGGGGGTTATTGATCTGAGAGTCCCAGGACTTCTGAGGAACTTCCTTGGCATGGTCTTAACTGTTTTATGTGTTTTTAACTTCTGGCTACAAGTCAAGTTATTGCCTAATCTAACTGACTTGCTGAAGCTCTATGAATACCAGACAAACAACAAATTCTCATCTCCATGTATATATAGCACAGCTTCTGCCCGTAGCAAGATTGTAAGCATAGTATCACTTTTGTCCAGTATGTCTGTTTTGCTGTCAATGGAAGTCTAAAGGAATTTTGTATTAATTCTCATTATTCTAAAGGAAAATAGGTGAAATAAACTTTGGGCGGGGTTGTCCTAGGAAGTATATTTCAAAAGCAGATATACAATTTTTCTTGTCTATGGGATGTAAGATATTTTCTTTTTCCCTGCAAAAGCTATTAGAAATTTAAATAGTAAGACCTGCATATTTTGTCAAACTACCTTTCTCATATTTAGAATAATGTCTTAGCCTTTTCCCATAAATGTACTTCACCAATAAAATTACATATCTTAAAATATATATACACATCTACTTAGGATTTTTTTATAAAGAAGTTGCTTTGACTTGTTTTTTTTTTCATGAGGACACACAAAGGTCTGCTTGACACGGAAATTTGATGTCCACACAGATAAAGCTATATAAGATTGTATTGCCTATGGATGGAGACTGTTCCTTGGCAGAGTGTCTCATTTTTTGGTAGATGTGGGAAGTCATCTGCTAAATAAGACAGCTAAATACGTAAAGAAAAGACTGAGTCATGGTTACTGTGGCTGAAATCTGTCTGAGGACTTGAATTTGATCTGATGGTTTCTTATATGATGGTTTCTTACCTTCAGTTTTCTTATATGATGTTAGGACTTAAAACTTTACTCAGTTTTATAACACAATAATGCTGAAAATTTTGTCTGTTGAATTCAAGATACTGAGATATGCCAATCAAAACTTTCTAGCTTTCCAGTCCCTAAATGGAGTCAGTGGGAAATTTGAAACACATAGTTAGTGGCAGTAGTCTAGAAAAGGAACTCACAAAATTAGTGTGTGCTTTGCACCATAATTTTGCTGCATCTCACATCTAAGCTGTAAAATGGGAATAATTACATTATCTTATTTTGGAAAAGTATTGTAAAAATGAAGTCGTTGCTCTAGCGGTAGACACTCAGAAAAAAATACCTGTATTCACAGCATGGTATAAATAGCTTATGAAAGCAAATACAGGAACATGCACCACATGAGCAGAAAACAAATAGTTCCTTTCTAAATTGGCATAATCAGCTTTGTTGACTCAGTTGATTCAGGGGTAGGGTCCGTAGCACAGGAAAAATTTTGCAAGGGTTTATGTAATGAGAGACTGTACCACGATGAAGTTGTAAGGAAGAACTCTCCCAGCAGTGGTGGCTGGCAGCTGCCTGGGGGCCAGGTACCACGACCAGAAGGGGCCCTCTAGGGGCAGTAAGGCTGGGAAAACCTGACATTTATCTCCCATAACTCTGCCCAAGAGATAACCACCCGTGGTAGTCATAATGGGTGCATCTAGTTGTGATGGCTCCATCTGGTTCAACGTGGTTTCCGGGAAAGAGATAACAACACAGGAGCCAAGGGCTAACTTCAGCAATGCTGGTACTGTGGTCAACATGCAAATATGTCTATAAGTTTATCATCTTACCCCCATAAGTAGTGAACAGCCCAAGAGCCCTTTGAGCTCTCCTGCACAGCAGCAGGCTGCACAGCAGGATCTCCCCATGAGCAGGGGCTCCTCTCAAGGGTACTTCTCGAGATTCAGAGATTCTTTGCCTTAACAGATCCTTGGTAAGTAACCAACAGCATACTAAACCTTGAAATCCTAACTGATATGAAGGATTGATTGCGCATATATAATCCTCTAGACATAAACTGTTGACCAAGTCTGGGATGAGGATTGGATCCAGTTGCACCCTGACAGTTCTCTCTGACCCTGTCCTCTGTGTAGTAAAGAAGCAAGTGTGCCTTGCCATCCAATCTTGTTAAAACGCTGTCTCATTTACCACCAAACTTTGTTAAATCCCTGTTTTATATCAATAAACATATTGCTGCTGGTGTCTATGAGTGAAGCGTATCGCTTCATCTGCTCCTGCCCCAGCCAGGAGCAGCTGTGGCAACCCCAGCCCCACTATTGGGCATCTCCATGGGGCTGAGGACAGGCCGAGACCAAGCTGGGGTGTAGGGCCTCAGGTAGGCCAAGACCAAGCTGGGGTGAAGGGCCTCAGGTAGGCCAAGACTGAGCTGGGCTGAGGGCCCACAGGTAGGCCGAGACCAAGCTGGGGTGAAGGGCCTCAGGTAGGCCAAGACTGAGTTGGGATGAGGGCCCACAGGTAGGCCCAGCTCAGCAGGGCCCATGGCCAGGGAAGGCTGTGGGGAACTGGAGGCCGATTCTGCTGCAACATCACTGGGGCAAAGACTCACAGTTCATGGGGGCTGAAATGGGGTCCTGGGCCCTGGGTAGAGTTGGGAGAGGTTTCAGGGAGGTTGGAAGGTCCTGTAAGGTCTGGTGGTGCCTTCAGGGCTCTGGCACGGAAAATAAGATGGCACAAATGACATACAAGCTGTTTTTTTGCTGATGTGAATGCATGACTTCCAAAAACGTATTATTATGTTATCATATCTTGTTCTGTATCATAAATCTGTGAATTTTATAAAAAATAAATTATATTAGTCATTCTTACTGCTCTAATTATATGGACATCTTTATTATTCTGCACTGAGACATTCTTCAGAGAAAGAAACGGTGTCTGCCCAGCTGGGCTGCCCAGCCTCCTTTGTTCTCTGAAATAAGATCGCGGGTTGATCTTAAAAATTCTAGTGAACTATTAAAAGTTAAACTATTTTTTCTTTTTGAGCCTTCCTGAATTCCGTCAATATTTTACTATTTCCCCTCTTCCTTACAAATCACCTTGTCTTCTTTTCTGTCTTTCTTGTCTTCCTTTTCTTGGAACATTCAGAATAGCAGGTTAGGCTCTATTTATCTCCTTGTCTTTACTATCAGCCTATATTCAGATTTCTACCAGCAGTATGTTATGTGTTTTATGATTTTCTGATCTGTTTTTGACAATGCATCTTTTCTTGCACTCTTATCTGCCAGACATTTGTGTTCTCTGTTTTTTATAAATCCTTCCATTTGCTCCTGCGCATCCTGTGTGTTTTCCATCTTCAGTTTCCTGAAATCTTAAATCTACTTTCATGCAACATATGACAGCTTCTGCATTTTTTTTGATTTTTTTTTAATTTTTACCATTATTTTTGTGTATTCTTCCTCTTGCAAAATTGTAGTCCAAATAACATGGGTGTTTCTTGAGTATTTCTCCTTGGTTTTATCTTTTACTTTCTACCTTTATGTCTTTCCATTTCAGAGACATTTGCACAACACACATTGTTTCATCTGAATCTATATCATTTACTACCATCCTCCTTGATAAAATTACTTGATTTTTTTCAAATTTGCCATAGTATCTCTTCTACACTCCTCTGTAATTTTGATTGGAGACAGGATGAATTCCATAAATTATTTTTTGTCACTGTGTTTATTGTTAGCAAAGCTGTAGAGAAGGAATATCTTTCGCAATGTAGGATATCCAGCTTCTGTAAGTATCTCAAATGTGTTCTATTTCTTGAGGCTTGGCTTCCTGGGGATATGGTCTTGTTTCCCTTTGGTATGCTTATAAATTCCACATAATATTTCCTGTGTTGAGTCTGTATATCTGCTGGTACCACTATTCATTTAGTGCTCAAAAATCTGTCAGCCATGAGTTCTGGCTCACAGAGAGCTTGCTCAGAGCCTGGATAATAAGTAGTGACACTCGATTTACATTTTGATTGAAGGATCCAGCTCAATACACTCCCATGTGCATGCCAATTGGTACGATCTGGCAGGAAAGCTGGTCAGTGTTTCATGTCCTTTTGTCTGCCTTGCCTGAAGACAAATGTTTCATAAACCATATTATTTCCTAGAGAGAAAAGGTCAGCTGGAATACTAAGGGCATTTTCAAGGACGTCTTCATCTCTGCCATTTCTTATTGTTAGTCAGCAAATCACATGTCTTCTACATCACTGCCCATGCAGGGCAGATGAAACGCAACTTATAATGTACTTTCGATTTTTAGTGCATCCAACATTTATGTGCTTCCTCATTTCCAACACTGTTGAACAACATCTCTGTCCTACTGAGAACACCATGCTTGAAATAGAGCTATTGCCAATATCACATTACTTTATATCTCTTTTTGTTCTCGTTCTGCCTCTAAATTTTTCTTCCTCAACCTTTACTTCACTGTAATGTCTTGAAAATTTGTTCTCACTGAATTGTTATGAGTTTGTTACTAAAGATTTTATGACCTACTCTCTTTTACTTAGTGTTAAATGACTTGGATCTGTGTATTAATGACCACATCAATGTGAACAGAAAATTTATACTATTCAGTGACTGCCTTTTTAAAAGGTGCCTCTGAAGATGTGTCTGCTAACAACTGTCGTCTCACAACTGTAAGATAAAAGATCTTCTAATCAGTCAGCTTCTTCTCTTGGCTACCACATTGATGATTATTTTGGGGTGATATTTCAATCTTATACTTCACTTTTCTCCATTTTTTAGTTTTTCTGATATTTTTTTTTTCATAACTGAAAATCAAGATTACGGTATTAGTGGTAACAATTTATGTGGAAAAGTTGCCTTATAACACCTTGTAGCTTATGAATTTCAGTGTTGGATCCAATGAGGCATGAGGTATCTAGGATGAGAGGAAAAGGCCTTAAGTTGTGCCTGGAGAGGTTTTGATTGGATATTAGAAAAAATTTCCTTACCCAAAGGGTTATCAAGCATTGGAACAAGCTCCTCAGGGAAGTGGTCGAGTCACCATCCCTGGAGGTACATAAAAGACATGTATATGTAGCACTTACAGACGTGATTTAGTGGTAGACTTGGCAGTGTTAGGTTTATGGTTGGACCTGATGATTTTAAAGGTTTTTTCCAAACTATGTGACTCTATGATTCTGTGTTTCTTGGTTATACTACTGGTTGGATGAAGAGCTTTCAGGAAGGAAGATCACAGGTACATGGGTTTATTGCTCTGTAAGGAAACACCTTGGTATAAGTCTTTTTACTGCATATTTCTTGCAGCAAAATATGTTTCTATAGTTTATTATTTTTCATTTTCTGACATTATCATTTTTGTACAAATTGTAAGAAATAGTGCAGGATGGTTGTTCAAGGGTCTCCATACAATTTTCTAAGTGTATTAAGGGAAGTAAAAAATAAATTGGATCTTTTCTTTCAGAGTAAGTGTGTCTTAATGGCACCTTACTCAACAGAACTCTCTCTTAATTGCATCATGAAGAAAATATGCTGACTTCATTGACTATAAAATAATCTCTTAACACTTTTATTTCTTTCAGAACTGCAGAGTTAGAAGGTGTAAAGCTGATATGGCCGGATTCCATTTCTTCTTCTGCATTACCAACATAATCATTGTTGTGAATGTCACAAAATGAAAAATAACATAGTAATGATAGTTGATAAATTTACTAAGCACGCACTTTATTAGGTGGCAATGATATTTTATCTGGCAATGATTTATCCAGAACATAATATGTGCCTTTTAATTATGCTATTTGATAGAAGTATACCATCTTCTTGCTCTTAATTTTTGCCCATCAAGTACAGAAAAACCACAAGCCTTTTCCCACTCCAACTGCTATTGTGCTCTCAGCTTTTCTTTTCCGTAAAGAACTTATACTGTGGAAATATGGATGCCTCCATATTGGCTGTGGCTGGCATCTTTGCTCAGCAGTTCCTGACCCCATCCTTCCCCCATGACAGTGGCCAAATGGCCAGAATGTGACAGAGCTTAAGTGTCATAAGCTATAGATATTATCTCTATACACCAAACATCAGGAATCCCACTACAGCTGTGACAGAGCTAGTCCTTACCACAGAGGAACTAACACTTTTGAATGATTACCTACATAGGGTAATTGTTACATTGGTACAATAAACTTTTTAAATCCCACATCCCAGATACCATTCACTGCTGAACAAAAAAATGAAATAGCTTTCCTCCATAAGGCTAATCTGAAAAGGAGGGTAAAATTCTTCCTAAACCTAAAATATGACTGAC
This sequence comes from Xenus cinereus, assembly GCA_025774025.1. Taxonomy (NCBI): domain Eukaryota; kingdom Metazoa; phylum Chordata; class Aves; order Charadriiformes; family Scolopacidae; genus Xenus; species Xenus cinereus. Next base: position 61,662,839 of record JAOXJK010000032.1, read on the forward strand.
ATGAGTGCTAAAAATAAAATGCCTGAAGACTGCCTGGCTTTAGTCACAAAGATATTATGGGCATTAGCGAGAAGATGCATTTATACGTGATGTTACAAAACTTACTGGAGGAAAGACTTAGACTGACATTTCCTATAAGTTCCCTGAGCAGAGAGATGATGAGTCATTTTGTCTCATTCTGTAAGTTTTAAAATATTTATGTTAAGAAAGGCACGCTGAAAAAATGCATTGGGAAGGGTAGTCCTCTGCATGGAAAATAGAGCACTTGGTTTGAAGTCGAATCCTGCACAACATCAGACAGAGTGATGATTTTGAAGTATGTTTCTTGAATCCTTAGCTAAATATTAGACAATTAGTGCACTGGGGTTCCCAAATAAATAAACAGGTGCAGCCGGCCACATAGTGGTGCCTATCTCTATGTCAACTGGCCATTTGTTCCACTTCCTTTACATTTCAGTACTGTCCAACTTGGTTAAGTTCCTCCTTGAGTACGGAATCCCATTTTAAGATTCCAAATCTTCTGTGCAATGCATAGGAATGACAGGTGAAGATTCTAGGACCGGTTAGGAAAAACATCTTTCCTTTTTAAGGGAGGAGAGAGGGAACAAGATCCTCAGTTCCTTTTGCTGTAACTTTCTGACAAATAACAGTGCTTAAAAGAGAAAATAATTGTATTAGAACTGCAACTTACTATTTTCCTGTCATGTATATTTTCTTTGAATTAATTTCAATAAATATTATTTTTTACTCAAAAATATTGAACTAGTGGAATTTCTGCAACTACTAAATCAATACTGGCTATTATTCATTAAGTTACTTAAGATAGTCAGTTTGAAATAAAGCTTTTAGTCAGAGTAGTATCATTATATGATTCCTAAATACTTACATAAAGAGAGAAACTTTGACATTTCTCAGAGGAGCTGGGGGTGGAAAACAGTAGACACATATGTTCAAAAGTCAATGGATAAACCTGTTTTGAGCTGTAGTGGAACAGTTAAAACTCCCTCTTTCACAGAAATGAGTTTTATATCACGGTTACATATGATGTGTTCTAAAACCTCATTTTTTTATGAGAATATACTTAAGTTTAGAAAGTATAGTAAGTACACATAAATGCATACATGGAAATTGAATTAGTTTATAATTTATATTTTTGTCATTCAAATTATCTGTATTAGTAAAATTCTCCATCCAATGAATATAACTCTTCATTTCACTTCACAGACAGGTGAAAACATCTGGGAGCAGGCATCCTCCCATTATTCTTACAGCACTTAATACAGTAATTTTCTGAACTAAACTGGTGTTCCGAGGCACTACTGATCACTGAAGTTTGCTGGAATAAAATGAAAGGACCAAAGAAAATGACTCATCCTGAAAGAAAATAGTGGGGAAAAGGAAGAGTGTTTTCAAGCACTTTTTTATTAACATGCCTTACTCAGAAAATCTGAGCTTATTCTATTTCAAACACTACCTTCTTGAAGATTGTATTCCAAAAAAGGCTAGTGTCAGAGCTCGCTAACCTCTCCAGATTTTGGAGAAGACTTACAGACTCACAGGTTTCATTTCACGTGCCTGGCTGACTTGGAAGCTTGTTAAGTTGTGACACTCTCAGAAAAGCCAGTAAGAGTGGCATTCACAAAGTGATTGAAGTGCAGAAGCACACTTTAGGCAGAACATAGGCATTTTACTCAAACAGAATGGTTTGGAAAAAAATAATCAGCTGCTTAAGCACCTCCTCATTTGATGACTTTCCACAAAATATATTACATAGTGTTCAAAGCACTACTATAATGAGTTACTAGTTTATTATAACAGTATATAACAGAGTGTACAGACTGATGCCACCATCCCTAAAAGAGGAAGACCTGTGATTCATTCATTTTTTCCATTCCCTGTTGGATTCTACGGCTATTTGTGACTGATCAATTACAGCCCTACAACAGAATAAAGTTGAGAGGTGTTGGGCAAAGACAATCACTCCTGCTGCAAAGATAGACATTTAAAACAATGGGAACTAGAAGGTGTCCTTTATGATGATCTTTAATGGTTTTGATGATCTTTAAGGTCCCTTCTAACTCAAACCCTTCTATTATTCTATGATTATATACAAATAGCTATATCAGTTGACAGGAACATCTGTCTCTGTAAATATTTGACCCCGAATTAATCAAAAAGAGTGCAAATGTCTTCCTGACTCAGCAAGCATGGGATTGGAGGTGGAAGGTATATATGGCACAAGTTATCATAAAATATAAAATCAAACAACTGAAATAAAACCAAACCCAAACAACTTGAAGAGAGCAATAGCCTTGAGATGGCTTCAAGCCACGTATTCCTTCTTGGTGAAGGCGACACCCAGCATCATGACAGTGAGCATATTATGGGAGCATATTATGGAGATCAGTACTAAGAATTACATTTTTACTGCAACTGCTCTGCTAAGTGCAATTTTTAGTTGCATTGTGACTTAAGTACATTGCCATATCACTCTGCTAAATCAAAATTATGTGTAATGCCAAATAACCTGAAAGAAGTAGATTTGGTATTAAAAATTAAACCATCCACATTAAACATTAAACCCTGCACCCTTCTGTGCTAAATGAACCCAGCAATATTCTGAACAATAATCTCATTTGAAATTTTCTTCTGATTTTTTTTTTTTTTTAGGATGCCTATCGAGTCCCTCATTGTGAAATCCAGTCTCGAGAAGAGATCATCAAGTTCTACTCACTGAAATAGTTAGTATGGCACAAACCAGGTTTCTTTAAGACTCTGAGACGAAGAGCCTGTGTCAGTTCTCATATCAGAAAGTTGAGTTAAACCACCGAAATCCCATAGATCTGCAATACATACCTGTTTTGCCAACCTCACGTTATTACTTCATCTCAAAGAAACGAGTGTGTCTCCTAAAGCCTTAGGTTCTGAAATAGTTTCACAGTGTGAGAAGATAAAGTTTCACTTTAAAAGCAAGCTTCTAGTCCTATGAATAAGGAGAAAAGCCAGAAGAGAAAAAAAAAAAAAAGAGACCACAATATCTCCTATTTTCTAAAAATAATAAAAATAATAATAATAAAAAATTTTAAACCAGTCATAAGATTGTCTGTAT
>JAOXJK010000032.1:61688739-61702449 GCA_025774025.1 Xenus cinereus
TAAGATACAGTGAACAAAAGTCTAAAGACTATTATTTAGCTCATAATGGCAAACACACAGAAGCGTAGAAATACCAGAATCAAGATTTTCTCTATCCTTTTTTGTGAATGCCATATTACATTTTTGAGGTTTATGACATTAGGATATACTTTTTCTATCCTCCAAATCCCTGCCTCATTCAGTTTAGAAGCAGACAGTTCTTCTTAATGAGCAGTTTCCCCTTTTTTTTTTGCCTTCATCTTGTTTAATAGTCTGTACCCAGCCGTATTCACTGAAAATTATTCAAATCCTGCCCTGAAGACAGAATTATTTATTTCTTCGTAGCTTTTTTTTATGGTGATCATCCTTGCAGTACTGAATGCTTCACAAACATTACAATACACGATGATCAAAGTTATGTAATGTCTTCTATACTGGGGATGATCGATAAACTGGGATCCTTAAGCTGTAGAGTAAAACAAGGGGAATATGGTAAAAATTTACAAATCATAAGAGCCTTGGCAAAGTTCTGTAGGGAGAGACAGTTTACTGTTTCTTCAGGTACAAGAACTAAAGGATAACAAATGAAATTAATATATGTCAGGTTCAAACAAAACAACCACAACTTTTTTGAATAAAACAAGCATTTGTATCTGAAGAATGTTGCAGACAAGTTATTATATAAATCCATGGAGGAGAAACCCATTGTCAGTTACTAAATCTATAGTGACCTTTGCCAAATCAGGAAATTTCTGAGCTGAAACTAGTAGGATTCTGGGAAAATATTAAAGAAGTGGATGGTGTGGACTTTTCACATTCTTATTTTTTTCTTAATCATGTATTTATTGGTTCTGACTGAATTAGGATTTGAGGCTGGGTGTGCCTCCAGTTTGACCCATTCTGGCTGCTCTTATATTCTTCTTAATTAATAATCAGATGAGTGGGTATTTTTATTTTTATTTTTTTTAAAAAAAAAAAGAAAAAAGGAAGTGAGACATGAAAGGATATAAAACCTTCGTCAAGGGAAGTTTATAAAAATTTGATCCTTATTAGTTCAGGGAGCTGAACTAGATCATCACTTAAGGACCTTTCCAAACTTACGGTTTACATCTGAGATACTAAAGTCAAAGAGGTTTTTGGTTTGGTTTGGTTTTTAAATAACATGAGATACACTGACGAGAAAACTGTTCCAACCATACTAACTAGGTCTTAACTGCCTCACATATTTCAATAACAAGAGATACTATTTAAAATTTCATATCACCTTACTCAGAAAATGAATCTTTGTATTATGATGCTTTCTTTTGACCAACACCTATTTCTATTCTCCAGTTTTGTAAAAGGTACATTAAATTGACTTTATTACATATCAGATAAACTCAAGCAATCAGTATAAAGGAAAAATTAAACAAGATTAATAATGTCTGTCTGTTTCACTTATCACGTTACCAGTGTCATTGTTTGAAAATATAAAATCATTACTTCTATTTGACTTTTATTTGAAAATTCAAAGGCTGAGACATATAAATCTTACCTAGACCTGAAGGAAAGTATCTAGACATCTGTGTGAGGGTAAATGCTTGCTTTATCAATTCCAGCTGATCCCCTATTCTTTAAATCTTTGCTTTTAGCAGAGGGAGTGGGTCCAATCTGCTTTTAGCAGAGGGAGTGGCCAATCCCATCAGCCCATAGCAGTTGAAATAATTTCTGATGTCTCCCTCATTTCCCAGTTAGATCAAGGTCCAGAGACTATAGGCATCTGCAGAAACTATATGGTACTTTGAAATATGCTAATAAAAATATTTTGAGAGTATCTATGGTTTACCTACTTAAATCCTACTAAAAAAGGGAACTATTTGCTAAATATGGAAATGGACTTTTCAAGTGTGTAAGAATTATTTCAAATGTGTATTTATTACACAGGTATCCACATGGAGTTAGTGAAAAAAAATCCATCTAAACGTTAAAGGGAAACGAAACAGACACTTTCCTTTGTATCCCTGGTTTATCTGGACATCTAGGAAGTCTCCAAAGCCATAAATTTTGCTTAGTAGCTTCTTCCACTGTTACAGACTGAGCATTTAATTCTAATGTATGAGAGAGAGAGTTCATTTTAGTGGCCTTTGTAAGGTTCTCTGACTATAATACCAAAGAAAATACTATACAAAATGAAATGACATTATATTCTTATTTAGCTGTAATCTGAATTTTTTAATCCTTTTAAGTGACAGAATGGGAACATACAATATACAAGGTGTTCTTCCTTTGAGAGAACAAAAATATTTGCATCTGTGTAAAAGGGTAGATTTTCATGGCAGCACAATAAAGTGAAATTTAAATTAGTGTAAACAGGAATAGGCAAAACTTTTTCTGTGATCATGAAGAAAAAAAATGAAACTATAACTAGTGGAACTTGTGCCTTAGTGTACAACAACAACAGCAAAAAAAAAAAAGAAAAGGAAGAAAGAAGCAGCCAAAGATGTGTTACTGTTTTGTATCTTTTACTTTTCACATTTTTTGCCACTGGGTACCAGCCTGGTGGGAAAGTTGAATCAAGTTGCAAATGAACTACTTAGAGATTTTATTCTGAGAATATACAGTGACACTAAGCTCATATATACAAACCACATCTGTAAAAGCTCAAATAATGAAAAGGTAACAGGTGTGAGGAACTGAGACAAGGAAATTATTTGTCATTGGATTTACACTGAAAATTGTAGTTGCATGTGTCATGTTTAAAAGTAGATTTTTAAGATTAAACCATATTGCACTTTTTTGATATTTCCGTGTCACCTATCCTTTGTTTATCCAACCAACCTACATCAATGAAAGGACTTATAAAGTTCTTTACAGAACTACAGAAAGAATACAGAAGGCATCTAAAACAATTTCTAAACTCTTATTTTAGACATCTCTTTTTTGTGACCATTTATTGAAACTATTCTGTTTATCGAAACAATTCATGCAAGTCATTTCGGAAATGTCTCAGTGCAAGTTTGAAATGTCATGGACAAATGACGAAGCAGAGAAGCTGTGGAGGCCCTGTCCCTGAAGGTGTTCAAGACCAGGTTGGATGGGGCTCTGGGCAACCCGAGCCCCACCTATTGGAAGATGTCCTTGTCAGGGGGTTGGAACTTGGTGATATTTAATGTCCCATCCAACTCAAACCATTCTATGATTCTATTTCTTGACACACAATATTCCTTTCAGAAGTGCAGATTCTCCTCTTCTGCACATGGGAGACAGATCTGTAAGTGCCATGTAACATGGCAAACTACTTTGTTGTAGACCACTGCTTCCAGTTAAATATAGGTCTAACCACTATTGGTATTTTAGTTAACAGACATATGTTTAGAACATGAACATTTTCCTTAATCTCCTTGCTTTGTATTTCAGCAAAACATTAAGACATTTAAAAATATATAAAAAGTATAACTGAGTGTCAAAACAGGTTGTGAAATTCCATTTTTGCTTTTAAAGTTCAGGATTACTGATTTAGTAAGTAGACTTGGCCATGGCTTCCTATATGTCTCATACATTTCTGGAGAGGGGAAATATGTGCCAGGATGAGCAACTATTCATCAAATGCTGATTTTGAAATTTAAGTTGCAGTTCTCATCTTAGCATCAAGCACCACATCCAAAAATCTGGTTAACAAGATGCTGTGTAGTACTTAGCAGTCACCTTTAATAACAATTAAATTAATGGTGTATTCATGTTGTTCTCATGAGTTTTCAGATTAGACTAGACTTTGTTACAATCACTCTGTATGTCTTTTCCAGATGAGCTTAAAGTGAAATTTCATCCAAAAATGCATTCAAATTTTTTGTATAAGATTCACTGGAAAACTACTGACCATAAAACATTATGTTCAATGGTTTCACATAGGTTTTCTTATTTAGGTAAAAAGTTTTTGCAAAGTCTTAATGACTTTATTAGAGATATTATTTTCTTATTTCCAAGTGATGAGTGCATTGTGAGAACAATAAAAATATATTTATCAATAAAAAATGTTTTAAACATCGTCCATTTAAACTTTTTAAAATATAATAGAGTATTACTGTAGAAGTTGAATTTTTCTGAAGAAACCTTTATATCTGACTCTTCAACAGAGGAATTCAAACCCCAATTCTAATTAACACCTCCATAAATCAAGCTAAAGCTTTGTGAAGGCTATTTATCAGGAATAATGTGGAGCTACTGTTTCTAAACAGGGTAATGTTTGGTGCACTGCAGAAACTTTACTGACATGTCTTTGGCATAACACATGTATTTTATCACTCAGGAGCAGTATCTTCATTTTTAATTGATGCCTAGAAAAAAACGGTGTCAGAATTCTTCATGCCCATAGAAGTTCCTAGGTATTTTGGCTTTATATACTGAAAAAGCATTTTTCAAACTACATGAAAAACACTTTTTTTTTTTTTCAGTACAGCTATCAGATTTCATTTCTGTTGATAGAATGATACAAGTGCTAGTAGTAGTAGGAGTTACGGCCATTGCCTAAAGCCAATCCTCAGAAAGCATATGGCACATATTTTCAGACTTGTTTTGGTTAGATGCCAGTCTGGATTCTAAATGAGGCACCCTGCGTTAATAAAGCTGACTTACGTGTGCTCTGCAGCAAGCTTCCCCATGCTTCCCACTCTGTGTTCCGCAGGCTTGGCTTCTAACGCCTCTGTTCTTCTGGTTTTTCAAGAACAAAGCCTGCTAATCATGCCAGATTGTCATTAATTATGGAATAAGGACAAATGTCCACCAAAAATAAAGCCACACAATTTGCTTCAATTGACAGAATGTTTGAACACTTGCTTTCAAGGGAGGAAAGCAGCTGCATCACTATGTTGTTCCACAAAGTCTTGCTTTGTTAAATTATTATATAAAATATGGCAAGTAAATAGGAGTAATTTTCAGATGTCATTTTTAGAGGTAAAATCTAATGACATAGTTTTTCATCAGTCCCTTAACCGGTAAATTGACCTGGCATCTCAAGTATGAAAGAGGCCAGTTTATTGCTAATATATGAGTATCTTCCTCAACTCTTTGACCTACTTTAAAAATTTTAAAGCTGTTTCAACAGACTTTTCAAATATTATTCACTAGACAGAAGTTTAATTCCCCTGTTCTCCATGGCTTGTTTGATCAATAAACTGATGTAAATTACTCCTAACAAATTGCAAATAACTCCCAATAAATGATTTTTATAAGCTTTACTCTGCATTATATCAAAGAGCTTCTTATTTTCCTTTTCACTTATAGTGCTTTCACAATCCAATTCCTTTAAAACTCAAAAGTCAGAGTGCAAGAAATTGACTTTTACTAATTTACTTTTTTTTTGTCAATTGATTTGGTATGCTACATTAAATAGTCTACTTCCAATAACCTATACCCTCCTGACCCTGCTGCAATATTGATCTCATGCAGTTCTTCATTACAGAAAAATCTCACTTAGCTAAAATTTGTACTTTCTCACACTAGAAACTGTGTGGCCCAAACCTTGAAAACTAATTAGTTAGCTGACTCCCACAGAAATTAGAACAGAAATATAAAATAATCAACGTAAGAGTTAGTAGAGAGATATTTTTGATAACTTCAGCATCTTTGCACTTAAACTGGTTCACTAAGTTATAAATTGATACAGTTTTCTTGATGGCATCCTATTAATGAAATTAAAATGACAATATACAAATACCACAATAAAAAATAATTCAATTATTATGTTGTAACTAAGAGATAAATCCAGACTAGATATAACTGGACTTCTAAATTTCTAAATTCTACTCCAGTCACTCTAGTTGAGGCAGATTATTTTTCGGCTTTCTAGGCAGAAGAACTCATTAAAAAGCCTCTTGAAAAATCTTTGATTGTCCAACCTTGCTGGATTATTAGTAGTGTATGAATTTATATGATTTCACTTTTTAAAAAAAAAGGGTCTGTGTAGAGATTAAGGAATAAGAAATCTGCCTCTGTCATTAATGACAAGTTCTAGAATTTTTTTGGCCATACAGTTAAGTTTTTGTTTGAAGGGCTTGTTCCTTTCTGCCTCGTGAATAAAAAAACGGCATTTGCTCAGAAAACCAGGGCCACACTGTTGGAACTCTTTTGGAAGATCTCCAGCAATCACTCATATTTTCAGAGTGGACTAGATTGGGAATTGTAGCCTCACATGCAAAAATGTATTTATCTTTTGCTGAACAGATCATTTTATTTTTTAAAGTCTAACTCTTTTGGGAAAGACCCAGATCATACGAGAATTACACAGAAGTTTACAAATTGCAGATCCGCAAGGTTCAGGTATACTTCTGTCCGGTGACGTCAGTATAATCTGTTTCTCACAAATCACTGTACTGAATTACTAACCCAGTTTGTTGAGGAATACTCCAGTATCTGTCATCCTTAAATATTAACTTTCATTGTTACATGATATAAGAGGGCTCTAGTGATCCTGCAATTGGTTTTGGTTTCTTTTTTTTTTCTTGTAATAACTCTGAGAATTAGACAACAAATAAAGATTAATTTATATGCTACAATCCAAATATTATTATGAGGTTTAGAAAGTCTGCAGAAAAAAATGAAAAACACACTTATTACTATTGATACTTAATCACAGAACGATATGGGGTTGGAAGGGACCTCTGGAGATCATCTAGTCCAACCCTCCCACCACAGCATGGTCACCCAGAGCAGGCTGGACAGGAACGTGTCCAGGTGGGTTTTGAATGTCTCCGGAAAAGGAGACTCCACCACCTCTCTGGGCAGCCTCTGCCAGTGCTCTGCCACCTTCAAAGAAAAGAAGCTTTTCCTCATGTTCAGATGGAACTTCCTATGTTCAAGTTTTTGCCTGTTACCTCTTGTCCTGTCACTGGGCACCACTGAAAAAAGACTGGCCTGAAAGTTCAACTCCTAAGAGGTTTTCTCTCTCATTCAACTCAAATGTTGTCACAATATTTACACAGCTTCTGTAGCTAGAATTTAATGCCTTGGCACAACTTTTTTCTTGGGTCTTACTTCCACTGACAAGGATGAAAACTCCCCTTTCTTCTAAGAATTCTGTTCTGTTTATACTCCTTGTGTCAAGAATTTATATAACATTGAGATTTATTATTTAAAGAAGTGGAATTCCAAAACTTAGTGCAAATAGTAACTTCAATACAGAGACAGATTATTTTCTAGAAAACCTTGTAATAAAAGTCTTCATAACACATGTTTATATTGTAGAAGTACATTTAGAAGACAAATGCAGGTCAGTTAAGAATTAACACTATCCACAATGGTCTCCAAGGCAATTACTAAATCCTAATCCAAGATCTGAAAAACCTTTGATATCCTAACAAATCTCATGATAAAATGCCCACACTTCTGAGGAAATTGTGAAATCAGGAATTACGCCTCCAGTCCTTGATTCTGTGTGTGTCGCAGTAAGCAAAAGAGCTGAAAAAATAAAGAACTTCCTGAGTTTACAATTCTAATGATGGAATGCAGAGAGGTGGTGGTGTGGTTTAGGCCAAATCAGCCAATGACTAGCAACGGGTGCTCTTCCTCAGCCTCTCTCTCTCAGGAGAGGAGGAGGAGAGATAAAGAGATGTACAAGTTCAGTGGGAACTAAACTACTTTAATTAAATATTAATAAAAAGGAAAGAATGAAATACGTACAATATATACAAAACCATATCAAGCTCCCAGGATGATGTCACCAGCAGGTACTGGGGAAGTCCCAGGCTGGACTCAGCGATGGATGGGACCTGGATTCCTGATCTGAAATCAGAAATGCACCGATCGAAACCAAAGGTAGACGAACTGACAGGGGCCTCCTTGGATGTCAGCCATAGAAGAAAGAGACCGAGCCTTTGATCCCTCAGCTTTTGTACTGAGCATGGGGCAGATGGGATGGAATACCCTAATGGTCAGGTTTGGGTCATCTGTCCTGTTGCAAAGCAACATTCTAGATATTGATACTGTACCAGGAATGTTCTGTGAAAAGTCACAGCAGATCTGCAGAAAAAAAGCATTGTTTCAAACTTAATGCTATTCCAAGGCAAGCATGATCTACAGTAAGTTCAGGCAGATTTTAGCCATGATGTAGGATGAACTTTCAGTGTAAGTATCTCTAATCTATATAGCTTTATCTGATCTTAAAAACCATAAAACAGGGTCGGAAGTCAAACATCTCATGGAAACAGCGCTGAGGAGATGGCTTTTGCATGAAGACAACAGCAGAAAAGGCCTCACAAAGCCCACTGGCTACAGCATCTTTATTTGCTTTCATAGTGTGCTTCGTCTAAGCTTGAAGACATTGAATTACAGACACTAGCATTCTTGCAAGCCTTCCTAATTGAAAGATGTGGCTTAAGCCCAATGAATCATCTCACTTCTATATAGCATTGCTATTAGGTTTCTCATAATAGTAAATATTCTATGTTACACTCTTCAAAGTATTGTCACACTTAGTAATAAGCTTCTAGAAGCATACTTTGGGACATCGAATTATCCTCCAGGAACAATATCAAACTATTCTCAGTCAAACAAGTACTTCAGCAACAAAAAGTGATATACATGAGGAATTAATCAAAATCTTAAAACAGATTTGCTGAGTTATGAGCATATATTGAGACAAAGGAATAAGCTCAAGCAGTTTCTTCTGTCTTATTTTAATAATTCTGCTCTTTGAACCTGATATTGTAATAATTTAATTTACATAATATAATATTATACTTAGCATTATAAAAAGTTTATTCAATGTTCAAAGATTCCAATTATACAAGGTTTAAATGTAATCTGAAAATGATATTACCGTGATGACTGTAAAAATATGTGACACTTGGTAAAAGATATTCTGAAACCTCAAAAGCATCATCAGATACACCTCTTTTCAAAATGTCACTGAAATTGTAGGACCATACCAACTCTGCACAAAAAAAAAAATTACATTCTTGTTTGCTCTGGGAGAAAAAAATAAGAATATTCAGGTCATTCAGGAGCAATTTATGGCTTTGGCAGTCTCTGAAATCAACCCTGGGAGTCCTAATGGGAAGGATTTGCCAGTTGAAAAGTAGTTACAAGTCTGATTGCAACTCCCTGCTTCATCACATAGATCTATTGCAAAAGCAAAATGTCTCGTTCGCTGCTTTTGCTGAAACCCACTCAGCATCAGGAAGCAAAGGAAAGGATGAACTGTTGCTCAATAGAGCACTGTATTCTGTCGGCAACAAACTGCATTAACAAAATAGTGGGTAACAGAACCTTTTTTCTGCTGCAGCCGGTGCCAAAACTCACTACAGTCAGAATTTGACTAGAGTAAGGATTTCAACTACTGTGTTTCCTCAAAAGTAAAGAAGTATTTTAATGACTTTTGCTTATGTCACGCTTATGTTAATGGTATGCAAGATGAAGATGATCCAAATAAATTTATTTATTTATACAGCATTTTGGGGAAAAAGAAACATAGAATCACAGAATCACAGAACGGTTTGGGTTGGAAGGGACCTTAAAGATCATCATCGGTGCTCAGTCACAGATACAAAGTGTATGTATATATAATGTATTTATAGTCCCTCCTGCTACATTATTAATGAACAAACAGGACATCTGTGGCTATAGACCGAATGAAAAGAAGTCAGAAACTACATCTGTCTGGAATACAGCTTTGCAGCATGTATTAACAGAATGTATGGGTTAAATTCATCTGACCCTTAGCGTATAGGTTGACACGATCTGGCTAAGCAAGTTGCTTTTAAAGACAATAGAGGTCTATGGCTATGGCTGTGATGCAGCTTAGCTGTACTGAATGTGTCTAAAATAGGTTAAATGAATCATATCCTAAAAACTTTTATTAGTTATATAAGGTGCCTGATTAGCTAGCTGTTACTTCACTAGATATTTAAACTTATGTGAGATTAATCCTGTCCTTTAGGTTTGTTTTGCTTTAGACCTTAATCACATTATTTACTTTTTCATTGTATATATTTCAACAGGAGAAACTTACAGTGAGAAAAAAATCATGTCCATTTTCAGAATATCAATAGTACTGAAATGTCCTCCGGCCAGGCACTTCTTACTAATAAAATAAAAATAAAAAAAGTAACCTGATTACAAAAGCTCAGATAATGTATGGAAATTCTGCTTTAGCACTTGCCAAAAAATGCCTTTCAAAAGCAGAATATGCTAAAGAATAAGAAATTTACAGCAGGAGAAAGATTTTGTGTAAAGTCCCTTACTAAGTACATTCATCAGTTTCGCGTTTATAACTCCAGGGCCTCTACTGAAAGAGGATTTCTAATTCATTCTCATTTGTGGAGCCCTTGTTTTTTCTGCTTCCTCAGAATGCAATGTTATCTAATATTATTTCATGCTGAGATGAAACACTGACTGTATCAGTGAGGATAACTGCTGAGAAAGAAGAACAAAAGAATTGTATACATCTAATAGTGCAACATCTTCACTGGCGATATGCTGAGCTTGTGAATTTACATCATCTGTCCCTAATGAATTATCTCATACCGTATTGGTTCCAGCAGGTTGTGGTGTGTGGAAAGGTGCTGAGCCTGCGCAAAAAGTTTTATCAATAAATTGAACCTTGAAAATTTCTTACTAACAAAAAAATAAACAAATAAACCCAAAGTTTTTGTCAAGTTAGTTTTTGCTAGGATTCACCACAAATTTTTGGTTGAATTTGAAATATATTCTTGGGTTTTGCTGTTGGGGAATCAGTCTTCTGATCTGACCAGAAGTTGTTTAACATTTTATGTTTTCCTGGTTTTGGCTAGGATAAAACTAAGTTACGCTGAAGACGCAGATGAGTTTTTTTGCCCATCTCAGATTATATCTCAACCCATTTAACCTAGACTTTAACTATGTGACTGTGACACTGGTGTGGTGTATTTGAGTTGTGAATGAATGTCCTACATCATAGGTGGAAATGAGTCTGCAGAACCAACATCTCATGCCTGATTTTCCATCCAGTTCATACATAAGAAACTGTACTAAAAGAGCCTGCTGCTGCATTGGATCCTTGCAAAAGATGAGAGAAAGTGAGGACAAGTTTCCATAAGCTTCTGGTAACTCACACAAGTATCATGAAAATATTGTTTACAGGACACCAGAATTTTTAACATTCTATCACATTGAAACATTTCACTGCATTATTTCCATTTCTTTAATGGACAATGTTAAATGCCTTTCATATAACTTGGGAAACATATAATTTCCATTTAGATACACCATTTCCCCTCTCCCATCCCCACTCTCTCTTAAAAAGGTGTTGGTTAGGGTGTGAGTGCCTGTTTACCCTTGTGTCTATGTGGGTGTTTGCTATCGTGACTGTTATGTCAAGAACCGAACTCCTTTCAAAGAACAAAGCTATACAAAATAGTTAACAAAGTCTGATTATTATTGCAGATTCTAAAAGGCAGTGAATTATTACTTTTATAAAATAATAATAAAATAATGTTGCTTTAATGTTAGTATTTTCTCTCAACCATATAAAATGCAAAAAATAAGAGCTTAGTGATTTCATGGTGATTCACCTGAAAGGCACTTCTTTTCCCATATTATCAATTTATTTATTATAGCTTAAGAAGTGCTGATTATTAGGTCATTGACATGGTATTTTTGCCTGCTTGTTTCTTTGGTTTCTGATTACTAAATTATTAACTGAAATCAGAATGGCCTGAAAAAAGATGAGTATCAGCTCTTTTATTCTGCATAATTTCCAGAACTGTACTTGATGTATGAGAGAATAGTTAATTAGGCAAATACAAACATTGAGAGAACAAGTATGGTGATAGTATGGTACGCAGTTAAAAATTACTCAGTTCAAAGAAAGATGTTTTATGTATTATTCTCTGACATTTTTTTTCCTCAGTATACTATTTCCTATATAACATTTGATTTCTTAAAATATTTCCATTTGTACTTAAAACTGTAGCCTGATATATTCAGCATTTTTGGCTTGACTGTGAACCTAAAAAATACCACTATAAAAGATTCACCGCTCAAGGGCTAGGATAATTTAGAAAATCATAATTCCTATCCTGCCTTCTCACGTTTAGTTATCCTGAGCTGTATTTGAAGTAATGTACACTCCTCTAAATCAAGACGTAGTTTGAATGAGAGCATATAGATATGATAGTTACATATAAAGAAAAAGGAATATATTCACCAAATAAAGCAATACAAAAAGAGGTTGTTCTTCATGCAAATGTCAGCTTGTAATTGTATACATATATTTTAACTGAATGATACCCACTCATAACAAAACTATATGTAGAGAATCCTACACTTTCGAAATAAGGTGATTTTGATTTAGGAATACTACATCTCTCCCCTTCTTTTACCCGAACAAAATAGCTTTAGTATCACTAACACTGTGCCACTTTCTTACTCAAGCCATTTGCAAAGAGCAAAGATAAAGCAAAAGAAACACATTTTAAACCTTGAAGATTAGCCAAGCCTTTTTATCTGAAAGATGCTCTTTATTTCTGGAGATCTTCTATTATCCCTCAGCCTGAAAGGTCCCACATGAATGGCAAGAGAGACTTACTCATCCTCCAGGCAATGAACATATTACCTGTCTTTTTCTTTTAACCTCCGCACAGCAGAAAACACATTACTAAACTACTTTAAAGAGAAATATTTTTCTTGATCTACTTCTTGATTATTTTGGTCATTCAATGTAATTAATCCTACATTCTCTCAGTACTTCCTAGCAGAAATTTACAGTGAACTGCAAAGTCACAGGGTATAGGGGTAGATGACTGTTAGTTTTCACCTTCTAGTTATAGAGAATTTTTTAATCAGATAATCACCTTTGTTTTCCAGATGGGTACCTCATATAACTATATCTGTTATAGGGTGAACAGAACAACGTATTAACTTCTTGTCTCTAACTTAACAAGTATTAAAAAATAAAAAATAAATATTAGAGTCAGATTGTAGTCATCATGTAATGATAGGATGAGGGGTAATGGCTTCAAACTGAAAGAGGGTTGATTTAGATTAGATCTCAGGAAGAAAATAGTGGGTGAGGGTGGTGAGACACTGGAAGAGGTTGCCCAGAGAATCTGTGGCTGCCCCATCCCTGGAGGTGTTTAAGGCCAGGCTGGATGGGGCTTTGAGCAACCTGGTCTAGTGGGAGATGTACCTGCCCATGGCAGGGGGGTGGAACTAAATGATCTTTAAGGTCCCTTCCAACCCAAACCATTCTGTGATTCTATGATTCTATGATACTCATAATTTTTTTCACTACATTGAACCTATAATGTAACCCTATACCATACCATGCATCATTGTGGCTAAAGTACTTCTGAAACACAAATCAGGTTGTTAAGGTATTGTGTAGCTGACTGTATGATATTGTATATGACATTCCCAGAAGCTGAGTCCTACTTCATGTCACGGAGCACTGGAAAAAAACATATTTTCGGTGTCCTTACATTATGCATTCCTGTAGAGTTGTCACAGTCATGTATTAATAGTTGACAGTAATTACAATAGGACAGATAGTTAAATATATCACTGTTACATATTGATAGACAGTTGAATTCAATTTGTCACTGTCTAAATGCACTGCATGCATAAGATGATCTTAGTTTTGTAACTTTAGCTATACTTTAATAAATATTGCTATTAAACCCAGAAATCTTCTCATTATATTTAAGTAATCTGTACTTGCATAAGAAACAATTTTTAGTGTTTTAAATTCATTTATGATAGATACAAAGATATATTGTAAGC
>JAOXJK010000032.1:61702549-61724641 GCA_025774025.1 Xenus cinereus
GTAAGCATATAAGTTATTTTAAAAAGTTGAAACTGTCTCAGTAATACTGTATGTAAAATGTTGATAGATAACAGATTCCATGTATGGTTAGAATCAGATGCGCTTTCATGCAATGTGTGAGACATTTTTTTTCTTTCATTTTACCATCTCTTGCGCAGCATTTTAATAACAATCCTTTGGGATAATATGCAGTACAGCATTTATATATAGTTGCCAGTATGCCATGTGTCAAAAAGAAAGAGATGAAAGCTTTCTCTCATATAAATATCTATTCATAGGTTGCTGCTCATGCAAGATTGGATTTATGTATATGCACCCTCTTTAGCCAAGAGGGGTAACTTTTATTCAGCAAGAAAGAATAGCACATACTTTATTGTGGGTTATAAATGTGTAAACATTATTAATTCTTCAGTGAATTTTCTAGGCAATGATGTATTCATGATCTTTTAAAAACTGTATTTTTGATCATGCAGATAATATTTTCTTTTTTTTTTTTTTTAGGTTTATTCATGCAAACCTTTCTCAGTTCAGGGTTTGGTGAATATATAAGAGAGACTGAAATTACCTAAAAATTATAGTCTATCTGTCTTAGAATTCTACTTTCCATGTGAAATTTCCTGCTCACAAAACTGATTCCTGTCATCCATCTATCATTGGCTTCAATCTTCCAATGGAATAGGTTAATTCATCACTGTTATTTTGATGACATTCAGCTGTATCTGTCTTTACCCTACCGATTCTATTGGGGCCAATATACTTCCTGAGGAGTACTCAGATTCACAAAATGTCTCAAAACTAATATCACCTGGATGGAGCTTCCATTGATAGATTCTATTAGTTCCTTGTGTGATCTATAGCCATCTCTTAGGTGTCGTTAAATGCTTCACTACAAATACTGATCAGCGCTATAGTGAGACCTTATGCAAAGATCAATGAAATCAAATAACAAGCATATTTTGGGGAAACTTCTTCTCCTTATTTTTATCTGCTTGATTTCATACATCTAAATAAGGTCTAACTTGTTTGAATCTAAGCATAAATTTCAAATAAATCTAAATATGGCTTTTCTCAAAAAAACTTGTTTGACTTCTGAAAATACTGTCATACAGTTATAATAGAAACTTCATATAAAATCTCCAATCCTATCTTTGTTCAAATCTGTGCAGAAAATTAGTGTGAAATTTCACTGAGAATCAGGAGTTTTGGCAAGTTGAATTTTCTGCGGTTTCTGTTTAGCTTCTCCCAATGTATTTTTAATGTCCATTGCTATTCTTCTTGTTGTTGTCACATTACTGCTGCAAACCTGAAGCTGTGACAGCAATAACTTATTTGTACACATCTACTTATGGCCTATCTATGCTGAACCTTTTTATGCCTAGGCTAGGTATGCTAAAAACTGAAAGAAAATTGTAACTTAATTTCAGTAACACTATGAAACTTTTGTGCTCATGTTTTCCTCTTTCTATTTCACTTTTCATTCACCTTATCTTGTTTAAAAGTCCTCAACATCAGTGTCTGTCACCATACAACCCCAAACCAAAAGCCTCCAAAAAAAGAAAGTTTTGCAGAGAGCAGCATGAGATTTCACGTGTAGCTACATTTAGAAAACATATTCTTGTCAGCAACTTCTCCTTCCTACATATTTATCACTATCCATTCTTATTTAAATCTTACCTTCCATTAACAAAAAAACAAAAATAAAGCTCACTTGAAATACAATTACTCATAGAGAAC
This sequence comes from Xenus cinereus, assembly GCA_025774025.1. NCBI lineage: Eukaryota > Metazoa > Chordata > Aves > Charadriiformes > Scolopacidae > Xenus > Xenus cinereus. The sequence continues at coordinate 61,704,284 of JAOXJK010000032.1, forward strand.
TGTACCAAAATCAAGATATTCCCAGTTCACATCTCATTCTTTTTTTTCCACAGGTTTCAAACAAAATTACTATAAATTTTACATAGCATACATTTTACACACTACAATCTTAACTCTTTCTTATATTTAGGTCTTTACCTCCCAACACACCAGCTTTAAGCTTCGTAATACTAATTCCTCATTGAGCATTCACCTAAATTACACCTTGTTTGGAAATAAGCTAGGCAATACAAATGAATCTCTAGAGATTTAAATCTCATTCTAATAATTAATAGCAGCTCTTTCCAAAACAACTCAAGGAGACTAAGCATGTTGAATTAATCTAATATTGAGTTCAATGTTCAATGGATATATGAGGTCGAGTTAATCTGTGTACATACTGTAAATCCAACACAGTAAGTTCACAAGTGATGTATCTGTAATACTAGTCTAGAAGCTGGCTAATTATTTCTTCAATATTTTCATAATTTTCAATGGTAACAATTGGAATTCCACCTACTGTTATTCTCTGTAGGAAAACAAGCAAACAAACAAACAAATGCTCCACAATTTTATTCATTAAGAAAAATTAAGCAAAAAGAATACAGTGACAATGAACATAACATTTTTACACTAAATATCCATAGTTATTGCCTTCTTAATAAATAATAATTTGTCTAGAGTGAAATTTATTTATTTTACTAGAAAATAATTCCTACTTCGGGTAAATTCACAGGAATAATTCGGACAACGATCTGTAGTTTATATAATAAATAAGTAAAACAGATGATTTAGAGTACTGGCACATTTTTCCCTTTGCTATTTAATTTGCTATTCAGACTTGAAAGCAAGAAGAGATGAATACATGCCACTGAATTTGCTTATGAATTTCTTACATGAGCGTGTTTGTATGAGTGAAAGTATATTGAAAGCAATGAGTCTACTGAAATACACTGACTACAGAGTTAAAACAGTATCGTCTAGATCATACATAGCTTAAAGAAAGCAGTGGGGACTAATAAGACTTCAGTTATCTGACTAAAGTACATTTCTTCAGCTCAAATGTCTTTAGGTTGAAGCAGAAAAAATAAGTTAAACACCCATATTTTAGATATCTGAAGCTGGTATAATTGTTCCTATCTAATAAGTAATTTGAGTTAACAATTGCCTTTTACATGTATAAAATCAGTATGCTCTTTACAGTGCGTATTTTGTGAACATTTTATTTCAGAAAGATAATTTGACATATGCTGTTATTAGACATCTTTCAGGAAAATAAGCACTTATGAAAAACTGTGAGTAAAAACCTGATTTTTTCTGTTTATCATCTAAGTTTAGCTGTCAGACAGGCAGCTATGACAAACACTCTCAGCCTGACCTCAGCATTGCCTTTGATCATGGAAAGTAAAATCTTTAAAAAAGAGAAGAGGATAGAAATAGGGAAAAGAGATGGGTGTATTTGCATATTTGTTGGTGAAGTTCTTATTCTGAATTTGGAATTTGTAAAGCAGAAGAAACTCCGGTCAACTAACAAGCAACCATGTATTCACAGGACTCAGGCAATATGGCACCATTATCTGTACTGTTGATCTTCTATGGACTTCGATTTTTCTAGAAACCACCAGCTTTATTTTATTGCTAATGAAAGAATTACAATGAAAGCAGGAAAGATTGAAGACCGACACTTTACTCTCAGCATTTTATACCTTCTATAGAGTACTGAGGTACAGGTCAATCCTGAGTGTTATTTTGCTCTTGTGCCATATAATTTCATCTTTTCTCATCACACCACATATTTGTTTTTATCTCAGGAATCTATGGAAAAATTATTATGTGATACTTATGCTCGCACCCTCACTCCTGTAGTTTGTCTTCTGTTAGAACAGAGAGAAAAACCAGATGATATGGTAGATGGTTGCTTTTAGGTTAGCTTCTTCTGGAGAAAATATTTCAGTAATATTAATATTTTTCAAGTTGCTGAGACATTTAAGAAAAAATATTGGTTTAGAATTCCATGTAAAGAGAATATAGTAAGCTGAAACTCTTACAGAATTACACTTACATGTAAAGAATAAACACTGTCAACAACATTAGTTTAAAAAAAATTATTTTAGAGAAATTCATTTAATATAAAACATACCTAGTGACTGCACTGTGTCTGCCAAAGAATGTTATTTGTCTTGGTTCTTAAAGATTTTTATGCTAGTTATCTATTTAAATCCTTTGAATGCCCTTTTATTTTTAATTATTCAATATATTTAATTTATTGGAATAATTTTTATTTTAAAATTATTTCTTAGAGTTACCTCAGGTAGTTGCCTATACTTACTGTAGCTACTGCATCGATTATTGTCCTGTTACAAATATAACTTCAGACTAGATCATTTGTGAGAAGTGTTGCTCAGTACGTAATATTTGTATTCAAAATACAAATAAAAGGTTTGCTTTCTATCTTGTAAAGTAATATTAAGATCAAAGTTCTAATTACCACATCACTTCCTCCTCTACAATAATGATGAATTAAAATTTAAAATTTAATACCTACCTGTGCCTGAAACCTTATTCTTCTTTTCTACCTTTTATGTGCCTATCATGAAATAGATTAACTACTGTTACCTGTGCATGATGTGGGCTTAGAAAATAATCAAAAAATAATCACCATTATTTTAACTAGGAACAACTTCCTCACAACTTTTAAAATAAAGGAATAGTAATGTAGGAATAGGTACAGATCTTAGAATGTAGACGCTGAACTATATGGAAATCATCATGACTTACTCTTTCGATCATTTATTTAGAGGAAAAAAAAGAAAAGGAAAAAATAAACAACTGAAAAGTATTTTAATTAATGGCACACTTAATATCAATTATTAGACAAGGAAGATATGGTTCCTTTTAACTGATATTGAAATTATTCTGAGAAACACTTTTTGAAGTGGAAAAAAGTAAGTAGAGAGATGATTAAAAAAGAAAAATAGCCTCCAGTCTTCAAAGTAAACTGAACAGCCTCGTGCTGAATGAGGTTGCTCAGACTCTCAACTGAATAACTCTGGTTATTTCTGCATTTAAACCCCAGTTATAAAAGCAGAAAGAAATTCTGCTTTTGTGTTTTGCATCTCTCTTATCAGAGTGTAATTTTAATCCTATATATCAGTAAAAATTATGAGAATTAGTAGAAAGATTAAGATATTTTTATAAAGATTTTATTTCTCTCTTGCTCCAGAGACTTTCAGTAATATATGTCTTATTTTACTCTCTGACAAGTTTTTGCAAATTAATTTTGTGACATAAAAAGTGCTTCTTGATTGTTACATGGTGAGATTTGAAACATTGTTACATATCTGCCGTGACACAGAAACAAAGAAAAGTGTGTTTTCAATTTATTTTGCATATAAACTAGAGATTTATTTTTTTTTTACATTTCAGAAAATAAAATAGAGGTAATGGTATAAAGTTAAATTATACTTTAGGAGCAATTGATTTATATACATTTAGTAAACAGATTTTAAGCAAGTTAGGAATCTGACAGGACAGAAGGGAAATTGATCCCTCTAGTTGTAATTAACCAAGTAAAACCTTAAAACTTTTCAAAATCTGAAGAAATGATTCACCTCTGGCCCCAGGATTGAATAACTTGGTATCCCATCATATGATTTTTTGCACTTTCACACAGTTGCTTTATCCTTCTTCACCAAATTCCTTGCCTTCTTAATCCTAGCAAGCTGAAAAAGTAAGGAATGAATCACAGAATCATAGAATAGTATGGGTTGAAAAGGACCTTAAAGATCGAATTCCAAACCCCCTGCCATGGGCAGGGACACCTCCCACTACACCAGGTTGCTCAAAGACCCATCCAGCCTGGTCATGAACACCTTCAGGGATGGGGCATCCACAGTTTCTCTGGGCAACCTCTTCCAGTGTCTCACCAACCTCAAAAGAAAGAATTTCTTCCTAAAATCTAATCTAAATCTCCCCTCTTTCAGTTTAAAACTGTTACCCCTCATCCTATCACTCCACTCTGATAAAGAGTCCCTCCAGACCTCTTCTGTAGCCCCCTTCAGGTACTGGAAGGGGCTATAAGGTCTCTTCTCCAAGCTGAACAATCCCAACTCTCTCAGTCTGTTGATGAAAGGCAAAGAAGTAGAGATTAATTATTCGTCTTATGAGGAGCCGAAAACTAACGTACCAAGACAGCCGAGAAGAATCCTGAAGTGTCCATTTACATCCAGTGAGAGTTTTTAGGGCTGACATTATTAAATATACTACTTTACAAATTTTTAGTTATATTTCTCTTCTGAAGTGGTAGCTGCAAATACATATTTGGTTCAATTTCATCTCAGGCTGAACAGAGATGTCAAATTCAGAATCAATTCTAGATCTGGAAAAAAAAAAAAGAAAAAAAGAAGAAAAAATACCTTACCAAAACAGGTCTTGAAGTGATTAAAGTTTTCATTTCCATTAATTTTCCTTCAGTATTCTTGCCCCTATCGGTTACCTTTGGGTGGTGCCACATTGTTTGAAGGTGGCTCAGATGTGGCTCTTTAGAACCTAATTCTGAAGCTTCTAAATCTTTTCATGAATTAGGTATGAAATCTTAAAACAGTACTTTGCTTTAAGAACCAGACATGTAAAAGCGAGGATTCACAATTCCCCTTTCCTAAGCTATTTTTGGGGTTTATCTTCAAGTGTTCATTAGAAGATACAGCTGGACGGATAAAGCAGTCATGACACCACAGTGTTGCTCTCTGCATAATAAATAGGTGTTCAGACAAGGTCCTTTTGCCTCACTCCCACTGAATTATCATCTTTGAGACATTTTGATTGAACTTAAGAGGGCAATAATAAGCTTTACTGTCCTTAAGTGAACAAAAGAACCACAGTACTCAAAGCATTTAGTAGAAACACCCACATATTCTTGAGTCTGCTGTATGACAATCCCTTGCAAGCCTTGGTCTTCTACTTTGTTCTTTTATAAGTAGAAATTCTGTGATCTGAGGGCAAAGGTTCTCTGCTTTCAGATATGACTGGGTAAAAGTGGATATTAAATAGCTACATCATATAAGCTTCCTACTGCCGGGAGGAGAAAAAAAGCATTAGGAAACATATATATACATATTCATTATTACTTATGCCAGTCCTTGATTTCTTGTTCTCTGAATTCTTTTGGACTAGTTATTGAAAAAAACGTGAACAGGTGATTAGGCAGAGACATCCCTCTTTTCTCTTACTAAATTATTATGAGTTTGTTTTCATTCAGCATTTTTTTCCAAATCCTTTCTTTAGTAATTTCAGCCCTGCTTGATTAAAGCACACAAAATTCAAACAAGTGTTCCAAAAGCAAGGAGGGCACCTCCATTTTTTTTCTCTACCTTAAGTTCAATTTAGAAGCTTCTAAGTCTCCACAGCTTGCTGAAGATTATTTGGATAAATACAAGAAACAATTATGTTCCCTTATAGCACTCAGAAGCTGAAAGACTAATCTTCATTCCTGACATAAAATCATGTAAAAAAAAAGAATATATAAATCAGAAATTAAACCGTATGAGCAAAGAAGTGTGAGGAACACAAGCCTGAGGGAGCAGAAAGATCAGGAGAGATGACAGAGAAGAGGGCATGAGCATAAGCAGGAACAGCATAAAAGTGTTAAAACACCTACAAATGGAGGGGAAATCACTTACTTCCTCAATAAGAAATAAAAGATATTCACATGTGTTATGAACCTCCTAACTATATGTGCTAACTACAGATTTTCTCAAGGTATATTGATAATATAAAGCTGTTTGACAAATGGATGCACCTATTTAGAGGACTGAGAGCACAGGACAAAATTGCCATGGGCAGTGATGGTTGGCTGCCCCACAGAAGAAGGTAAGTTGGTACCTGAGCACAGTAGCAGGGCAGGAGAGAAGAAGTTTAAATGCAGCTCCTGAAAAAGGAGGAGCTGTCCCTGGCTTCCAGCTCCCTTCACAACAGCTCTCCTCAGTGAATCACAGAATCACAGAATCTTCATGGTTGGAAGGGACCTTTGAGATCAACTGAAGGTTGATCCTTCAGGTCCAACTGAAGGAGCTGACCTCAGCCAACTGAACTCCCTACCTTACCTCAACCAACCTCCTGGAGTGAGGATGTCCTCAGAGCCTTTGAATCTTTCTAGAGAAAAATTCCCAGGAAATAGTACTCTTAGTTTAAATAGTAGTTTACACTTTTTCATAGCAGTTTAAATAAGCAAGGAGTTGACTATGGCTTTTTCTCTAAAGTAATTAAATACACTGAAAAAAACCCCCAAACCTCAAAATGAGTACAGAAACAAGACTTAACTCTTATTAAATGATAAATTGGTTTTCACGCACTGTTTGAGGTATGCATTTCCGATATATATTTGCTACTCATAGTCATGTAATGACTTCAGAAATAGGCACATTTTTGATTATTATTTCTCCTGAACAAGACCAAAAATTGATGCTTGTCTTATATACAAAGCTTCAAAATTGAGAATGAGTTAATCTTCCAACAGAAAGGGTCAAATATTACCATTCACTCTCTGTGTTGATGTGTGTGCATGTTATGTGTCTAAGCGGGTGGGATGAGGGAGAGAAGAAAGTTGTGAAAGTTGAATCTAAATGGTGATTTTATGTAAGTAGGGAGGTTACAGGCGTGCTTCAATTCCCATTTTCCTTCACCCAAAGCATGTCATAATACAAGGTACCTGTGCATGGGTCCTCTGTTGGAACATCAGCCAATTCCAGTTAGTTGAAAAAGGAAGATGGGAGTAACCTCTCATTCTTTCTGCATCTCTTTTCACCAACATAGGTATTGGAACATAAGTAACATCAGTTAATCAAGACATCTTGTTGGTCACTAACTCAATTCAGTTTATGAGCAGTTAAACATTTAAATAACCTTTATCTAAAGATTAAGTAATGTCTAAAATTGTTACCATATGTGCCTGCCTTACCCCACTTTGCTAAAGCATTTGTGACCCCAAAGTGTTGTGTTAACACCTTAATTGTAATTGACAAGGCCATTTCCTGGCTGGCATCGTGTAAAACAGAGAGGGAGAGAACCAGCCATGAACTTTTAAATGCTATGTTAATTCTCCTAATTGTAACAGGCAGTATAATTAGTTAGAATGTTGCCCCTCAACAGTGTCTTGTATTATACCATAGTATAATACATATATAACCATAGTAAAGGTTGGTGTGCGGTTTGTCTTTTTTTCATTCAGTTTAGTCAGTAAATCATATTCTTCAAGTTTCACAGATAAAACATGGGTTTTTTATTCACTCTGCCACACTTAAACCATTTTTTTACCATATTCCAATATGGTATATATTCCAATATCCCCATTTTACCCTTGTTTTTTTAAAAACTAAAGAGTTTTAGAACCAAGAATAAACTAACATAAACATACAACACTAGCTTTAGCAAAAATACTGTCTAGCTTAGCATTTATGCAAATTACATGTTATCACTGCTTTAATTAATCAGAACAAGACAGTGAAATTAATAAATTTAGGTATTTTAAATTTAATTTTAAGGACAGGTGTAAATAAATTAAAACCCTAATTAGCTTCAGTAATTAAAATTCCTTATTGCTTTGCCTGAGTAACTAGCCTATGTGATAAAAGGACAAGAAATCTACCCCTTAGGACAGTGATTGCTGTGAATTTAGTGGTTACCAAAGCATTAGAGTAGCTTAAAGCAGTCTCCATAGCTACAATGTGCCTGTAAAGTCGTCTCTTTGCCAACCTCCTTTATCTTCTGGAGTTTCATTATCCTCTACATCAGGATGAAGCGCACTGTAAACTCTGCCACCACATCTGCCAATACGTGAAGCAATTTTAGCAGTTGTACTTGAAGATACTCCAGGACAACGATAAAATATATCTATATGAATCATACCCTTAAGTTCTTACTCAGTTTTCACTCAACCTTTACTCAAACTCCTACAGGTTTGTAAGCAGTCTAGGATTTGGCCAAATGTGCAAACATCATAAGTTGGTTTGGTTCTTTTCTTCAAATGTTTACCTATCTTGATTAAAAATTGACCTTACAGTACATAGCGTGGCTCAGACTTTATAGATCCCCCTGTCACTATGGAAAATATTTGAACTTCTACATCAGAAGAATTTTGAAGAATGAAGGATTTTAATATAAATTCTTTTTGATTGACAGTTTGACAAGAAATATCAGTATTGCGGAAACTTAAGAAAACTGTCATATAAGCTATCTTTCTGTCGAGATAAACAATGGTGATTTTAAAAAGGTCACTTATTATGATTTCTGGAATTAAAACTCATCTCCAGCAGTGTAACTGATCCACCATGTATGGTGAAAGGAATTTATTGCTGCTTCTCAGTATTGAAAAAGAAAAAGTTCATGCTGTCATTGATTGACCTTTAAAAAGAAAAATGTAGCTGGCTTATGGGTAAAAGCATTTCTTTCCCCCTCACTTTTTCCATTAGGGTTCACTGATAGTTTCACAACACTTTTTAAAGTCTACCAGCATAAATCAAGTGTTCAGTTGTCAGAAGAGCAAAATTACCTGATTGTATAAACCCTTGATTAACAGTAATGCTTCATAACCATTATTTTCAGATGAAGCAGTCAATAAGTGTATGCAGTAGCCTACTAACCACCTGTTTTTCGTCTAAATGATTCCAGGCATGGCTGTGGATCATTACTACAGCAGCTAAGGGACATGTTCTTTTCTTTTCCTTTGTTTTTTCTTTTTCTTTTTTTTTTCTTTTTCCTGATCACAAAATAAATCACCTATCACACTTTCAACAATTGTCATTATATGCCTGATCTTTCATGTGAAAGGGAAACAAACATACCTAGAAAATAGAGATTGATTACCAGATGACCAGAAAAATGATAAAAAGTCATAATTAATTTATCATTTCTAGTAGTGCACGATTACTTTTTGAAATTTGACTCCAACTTCTATTACTTCATCTTCCACTTGGAAGCAGTATCTTTTCTATTTCACATGCTTTTCTGAGTCACCTGTGATGCTGTATTTTTATATTGAATTTCAACAAAGTAATGCAATGCACTTCATGCATAACAGTCTTTCTCTTATAGTATTATAGGAATATAAATCAACTTGTCCTGAAGGCAAGAGATATCTCTTTTACAGGAACACAGAGTTAATCAGCCAAATTCACACTTTAGGTAGAAAAATATGCTGAAGAACAGGTAGAAATGTTAAAATGTCATGACAGAATATTTGCCATCATAGTCAACGAGAAACAGAGCAAAAATTATCATTAAATGAATTAGAAACACTTCTCTGAAATGTTTTTTTAATTAATAGAAAAGCATTTTGTGGTTTTATGTTTGTTTGGGTTTTTTTGCTAAATACACAAAGTATCTGTTTCCATATATTTCTTGGCATGTATTGTGCCCAAAGTTAATTGTAGTGGAATGAAGAGTGGAAAATTAATTGATAGATTGCTTTTCTGAAGACATTTTAAAAGAGTAGTTCCATCTAGAAAAACTGTATTCATTAAATAGAAAACAATGTCAGAACTGAATTTTTCAGAAATTACTTCTTTCTTGAAATCTAATGGAAGGTGTCCCTAACCACAGCAGAGGGGTTGGAACTTGATGATCTTTAAGGTCCCCTCCAACTCAAACCATTCTATGATTAAAACATGCATTTGAAAACCAATACATGCATTTTAATTGTATTTGCTGAGTGATGCACAAATGAACCACCGCTCACCCAAAGTCAAAACAATTGTAAATAAGTTTTACAAATAAAAATACAGTTCACAAATTCTAGCATAGAAAAACAAGTGGGAGAGAGAAAAGTTTTGTCTAACTACTAATTATATACTCTAGTAAATTTGGTAGGTTGTGAGTTGCCTGTAAAGCTGAGGCAGCTGGGGCAAAAATCTGTTCCTATAATTTTATTTATTTATTTATTTTTATTATTATTATTCCTAGGGAATCAAAAACCAGGTATGAAGTCAGCTAGTGCAGATTTTCTACTTAAGAGATTTTTCTCTGGTTCCTTATGGAAGTTGTGAACCAGGTTTATTATCAAAGGTGGTAGCATCTACAGTTCTATGATTTCCAGATAAATGATGCTCAAAATTATCTTATTATTATATAAAGTTATTCATATGGAATGGCTTCTAAAATGTTTCAAGAAATCAACTGTTCGGTGTTCAATATTTAGTTATGTTTTCTGCTTCTGACAGTTCAAACTTCAACACATTAATACTTGAAAAACTAAACAAAGATGGTCCTTTTTACATTTGGAGCTTGTTTTTTTCCAATGTTGTGAGAAAATAATTTAGACTTTCAAATGTGTTACTATCCAGAATATTTTAGGATAGTCTACAGTAAGCTTTACATGACTAATCTGAAAAATGTATCCATTTAGAAAATTTAGAAAATTTATCTAACAAAAAAAATATATTTTTGTGAATGTAATTCTCCTATTTGTTTCACTAAATGCTTTGTATTCATTTTTCTAGCTTGCAAACTAAACCTGGAACTACAAAGGTAATCTAATTTGTCCTGCTCCTGAATAATTATCACTAATAAGGACTAGTTGGTCCTTTTTCTGTCCTCACAACCACCTGTTCTGTCACGAGTATTTTGCTTCCTGTCATCATTTGCTGGTAGTTAATGAGGAAATCACTTAAGGATGGACTTCAAATTTCCCATGATTGTTTGTTTAAGCAATACTGTCAGGATTCCAGTAATGCATTTAAACAGTATAAGTAATCTGAAGAAGAGCCACAGTGGAAAAAGAAGATTACAGAATACATTGATATGATTTCCTGGTAGTTAGTAATTTGTTTTCACTGAAAATTAAGTTCAAATACATCTACAAATATATAAACTTAGCAGGTAAATTGCTAACTGACTTCATGTCTCAGGTAGAAAACACGTATACGAATGGAATTGAATTAGATTATAAAAAAAAAAACATTTTATTTTAAGATTTATAGTAATAAACATTAGACTGAATCCTTTGTGTTTCATTTCTTAGGTTATTTGCAATCAAAATATTTGGGAAAGAATTACTTGGCTTTGATTTTAAGATAGCCACTTACATGTGCTTTTCTCATGTTATTTTGTTAGTTAGCACTTGCCAGTAGAAAAGAAATAAGAGTGTTTGAGATAATTTTAGGATAATAACACCAAATACATTTATGTAAATGGTGAGGAATTAACAAGGTGCAGAATGTCAAAAAAGGCTTGACAGTAGAGAGGATGCACAGCTATAGCTATTTCCGTGAAAGATGTTGAGTTTTCAAATGTTCATCAGATTGTGATAAACGTACTTTGGAAGACAATAAAGATGAAGATGGCCTCACAACACTATTTAAGTAAGGCTATTTGAATTATTTTTTTTCAGTGTTTAACAGATTCCTGTACTCCACATGAACTTTTACTTAAATGGATGTAATAACAATTACTTCTTTGAAATCTGGTCGAAAAACTTCTAGCAAAGAACTCTGCTTAAAGAATCGCTGTTCTTTCTCTGGGTACTTAAATTTTATGCGTGCGCACACAGACACAAGCATGTGAAGTTGACTTCAAGTGGGAGAATTAATTATCATCTAATGGTGAGGACCTTGTACTACAGAAAAATAAAAGACTGTATTAAAAAGATAATTGTATTAGTAGAGAGTCCACACTGCACATTTATTATTCTGGTACAGTTCAGCTTTGTTTGGATATCTATACGTGGCTAGACTTGCTTAGACTATACAAACACTATACAAATGATCCTACTGACCTACTTGTGGCAGTAGGTCAAGCATCTAAAGGTTGAAAGGATACAGGGGATGATTTGACCCTTACACTCAATATTGTTGTATATATACATACTCTAAAAGTCCATTTGGCAAAGAGAGATGTCTTACGGTGTGTCAGTGTACAAATTGCTAGTACAACATTGTACAACATTGTACACCATGTTTCCCCCTTGTTCATATGCAGTTTTATAGATCACTTTTTTCATAAGTATATTTAATCAGCTTATTTTTTTATCTCATGGACTCTGGCGGGTAAAAATAAAAAACACATTCTTTCCAATCGTTCAGGTCCCTGTAAAAAAAAAAACATGGAAGTGTCAACATAAATACATATTGTGAAACAAATGGCTTTATGGATCAAGTCTGTGAGTTAACTGCAGAGGACCAGGTGGCATGAATGTTACTTCCACCAATGAACCCAAATATTCCACGAACTCCAATTGGAGGTGGTCTGAGTAACTATATGTTTATCTAAGAAGTATATGACTTTGCTATAAAGCTTAAGATTCTGATCTGGAATGGCAATTTATTCCAAGAGTAGTTATACTAAAATTGGTAGAAGTTGGATAGTAGTTTATCAACATAAGTGTATCAGAAACTGGCCTCTGCAATACATCATCCGGCATGTTTTTTTGTTATCCATGTCTCTGACCTGGGTAAGCATTATAGAATCACATCATAAGATATTTTCACTACGGGAATTAACTACTTGAATATGTTATTTTGAGGGGAGAATTAGTCTAATTATTTACACAAATGCACTAATTATATTTTATTTCCATCAAATCTTCCCCAGTGTTTGTCAATCATTTCTCAAACCCATTTTGATTCTCCCACTCCAGCTCTGGAATTTTGTTTAATTTTTTCTGTCTGCAGTTTCCCTGCGACTCCTTCTCTGTCTCTTGCTTTATTGTTTCTTCTGGCTCTGTTGATTCTATTTTGAGAAAATAATATATCAGACTTACTGTGTATTCCTACGTGTTAGGGAAGATACGAGCTGTGTACTGCCTAGGGCCTGTGCAGCTAGCAATAAATAAATAAATAAAACTCAGCTGATAAGTGAGATAAGTGTGAAGGTATTGCAACTTTTAGAAGTTGTAGTAGCTACTTTTGATGCTCATATCAGCTATCTTTTAGATTTAGGAGCATGACAGAGAAGTTCTTATGGTCCTTGTAAGTTATTTTTCTCTGCCATAGCTAGTAATAAAGGGAAATTGTCTTTCCTTCAACATGTTAAAACATGGTCTCCGACAAGCACAGAGCTCTCTGCACATCCATGTGAGTTGTTAGTCACCTTGAGATCACTGGGTCGGAAAGGCTTGGTTGAGTTATCTGGGCAGACTCAACAGTGGTTGCCAGCAACAGTTCCCTGGTCGTGTGAAAGTCAATTCAGCCCACAGCAGTCACTCCTGCCTGTGATATTTGATTTTCTTCTGGTGGAGCTGGCATTTCTGTTGTTATCAATGTATGCTATTTTTACTTTCCTGAAAGAAAAAAAAATAGTTATTACAGTTAAGCAGATTTTTCATGCAGAGTACCGAATTCTTAAAGATATTAAATTTATTAATTACTGGGTTATTAAATGGATTATAACAAAAACCAAATTTACAGCTTGTTCTAAATTATATGAAAAGGAAGTTATGTGAAAACTGATCAAACACCCATGTTTTGTACTTTAGCACTAATACTTATATGCAGCTGCAAAATGATGAAAATAACAACAACAGCAACAACAACAATAACAACAGTAATTTAAAAATTCCAGGTTGGGAAACTAACAAAGTAAAATAACTTCTGTATAGTGGGCTATAACACATAGAACAAGACCTGTTCCAAGGGAATCTTATTCCTTTGAGTACAGAGCAATAAAGTATTGGGAAAAAAAATCTCCTTCTATTACTCTAGTGTAACCACTGGCAAAAAATAAGTCACTTTAGTAATCGATGGATTTGTCTCTAAATAATTTCTTTGTTACCACATTATTCTAGTATTTTTATGGGGTACTTATGCTGAAATAAGCTATTGAAGTAACTATTTATTTCTACGCTTGTTTTGCTTAGGTTAACCTAAGAAGAACTTTATAAGGAAGTAATAATTCATGGTGTAAATTATCTGCTGTAATTTATGTAACAGCTCTTTTAGATAAACATACATGAATAATTTAAATAATGAGTAGTATCTAAAGTAAAAAGCAGTTGTTGCATCTGTCCAATATGCCTCACTTTCTGTCCTGGTGTGAATACTTAGATATCAAAAAAGCAGTTTATTCCAGGACCATATCCTTCAGTTCCAGCTAATTGAGGCTTGGATGTGTCTCAGTCCCAGTGATGCATTAAGTGCCATTGCTTGAGAATATATACAGTTCTCCTTACTAGTTTGCATCTCCAAATAAAATAATTCTTTGAGTTTGACATTAGTATGTCTGAACAGAGTGAGGTTCAGGGACAGTTTTAACCCAGAAAAGAAGCGTACAATTTAGTCAACAAAACAGAACACCTATACTCAAAATGATTTAATGGAAGGCAAAACCTTGCAAAAGCAGGAAAAGAGAATGGATACATAGGTTGTATGCCCATGTTGTCGTCTCTGCTGGTACTGTAGCTCTATTCTGTCTTTGGTAGTTACTTCAGGGGCTGCCCTTTGTTCTTGCTTCAGCTCATATGGGATTTACTCTTGTTCATATTCCTAAAGTCTGCTCTTTGGAAAGATTTTGGAAACAAGAATTTCTGCCTAAACCATCATCCAACAGGAATAAACAACGGACTTCTCCAACACAGTCATCTCACTCCAATTGTTCTCTTTCAAATTTAAATTGTGACCACATTGGAAGGCTCTGGGTAAGTGCCCAGAGTTGGCACAATTCACCTGCTCCTTTTCGCTCTTCATACAATGAAAACATCTCTTTGCATTCATTGGGCACTGCTGGTAATTAGGATAACGATCAAACTGCAGAGGCATTTACCTTATCTGCTAAAGCAATGAGATCTGCAAAAAGCTCTGTAGAGCTTGGATTCATTGAACCTTTCTTCATCCTAGACAGTAGGGGAAGCGGAGAGGTCCACCCACCAGTCCACCCAATGTGGTAGCGGTTACCTATCCCATTTCTCCCAGATGTTAGCTGGTACAGAGTTAGGACTATTTCAGCTTTCTCCTCTTTGGAGAACTGATTTGACAGAAGGAGATGACCACCTGCTGGTGGGATTTTATCATCCCTGTAGGCTCAGCCCCTGGCCTACTTGGCATAAGTATTCGTGTTTCCGCCTGGTTTTGAAAAAGTTTGCATATGAAAATGAGGAAGAATGTGATATAAAGAGTAGAATATAATTTTTCTTTTTTTTTTTTCTGTAATATGATTTTAGTAGTTAGACAACTACAATTTAAGTTTAATAATTTATTTAGCAAAATTCAGCTTCAAGAAATTATATTACAAAGCAGCTTCAATACACATGTTCAGCTTTGCAATAATTACTTTAATTGAAGAAGCAAAACGTAGAACCTCTGCCTTCATCTGAGTTCTGTAAAAAGAGTTTTTAATAAAGGAATCCTATGACCTCGGCTCATGATCATGGACAGAGAGAATGGTCATGGACAGCCACCGGTCATAGTGGCTGCACATATCTAGAGCAACTGGATAATTTTATCTTTGTTTAGATCTCATATATATTTTGTAAATGACCATAAACCCCAAAACACGGTTTGAACTAGTCTTCCTAAACACTGAAATTGCTAATTAAATGAACATTGTTAGGCATCTACTGACCACCTGAAAACTCAGGGAATTAAGGATTAGTAGGCTTGCATTTGAAGACCCGTGTGAAAAACTGTTGCCTGCTCTCTTGGGTGAGCAAAGGATCTTCAGAAGCTTCATTTTGGCATTGGAGATGTCACCGTTGCTCTGTGGAGTTTGTAAACTATCACGATCTGAAAGGATGTTAGGGAAAAGCATGTACCTTTCAGGTCTGTTTATCTTTGAGGTGAGCAATATCATCTTCTAAACCCTCTAGTCCTCCATGACCTATACTTATGGTATTCCATCTAGGCACCCTAGAATGACTTTCCCAGCTGTATGGAGTAGGAGAGACTACTAAACAAGGCCATTAATTGCAGATTATATTACTCTCTGATCTTTTAGTTACTTCACAACCACCGTGATTTCAAGAAAAATCCCCATAGTTAAGCAATGTAAAAAGCACAGGATGTTCCTCTGGAAATGTCCATATGTCCCTTTTTTGGTGGGGGGGCACATGGAGAGGGAAGGAGTCTCTTTGTACAAGCATGATTCCTTCATTTCAGTATTTCCTAATGATGCTCATCTCTTGATCACCAGAAACTGCTTGCTGCAGCAGTCAACACGTGCTGCATGCTTAATTTTTTTTTCTTTTCCAGGTCTCTTCCAACCACATAAGCTGTGTTCCTACTCCATGCTGGAGGTGGGCTCTGATGTTAAGTCCTTTCTGGATTTTTCTCTGTGAGCTTTCCAGCATCTGATGATTCGTGTTTGTAAGTATTTGCCTGAGTAGCCAAAGAATACTTATACACAACATCAGCCCTGATCTCACAGGGAGAAAGCCCTCTCAAAGTTTTCATGCAGCTTGACCTAGAACACACAGCTATGTCTAACTGTAGCTGTGAGCTGGCTCCTGTCTCCCAAACACATGCTTCTATTTTTTTTTTTTTGTTTAAAAAGCAATACACCTTGCTGATTTGTTTGAAGTCTGCCTCCGCCACATCACTTGCTATCTCACCTGCTGCTTCCTAGAAATATACAAAGCTTATCAGCAAAGCACACATTTTTCATAGGTGTTTACTAGAGCCATGGTTTCCTCTGCTCATAGATCCTCAGTCCACAAGGTGGAACTTTGGGGGTTTCTGTATTGACTAAAGTAAAATATATGGGCTTTAAAAACAGAATTTAAGATTAAGGAAGCTTCAGGGTATGCCTTCTGGAGGACAGGATGAGACTCACATTTTTCCTCCCCATCTGAGAAACCTGAAGGTGTATAAATCCATGGAACCTGATGAGATACATCTGCATATCCTAAGGGAAATGGCAAATGAGTTTGCCAAGTAAATTTATCCATCAAATTTGAGAAGTCATGACAATCTGGTGAAGTTACCGCCAACTGAAAAAGGGGAAATATAAACTCCATTTTTACAAAGGGAAAAAGGAAGACCCAGGGAACTACAGCCAACAAGGCTTCAATAAGGGCAAATCGTGCTTGACAACGTTGGTGGCTTTCTGTTATGGTGTTACAGAGAAGGACACTGTCCCACACAACATCCTTGTCTCTAAATTGGAAACACATGGATTTGACTGATGGACCACTCAGTGGATACCGAATTAGTTGGATAGTTGCACTCAAACAGTTGCCGTCAACAGACTGATGAACAAGTGGTGACAAGAAGTGCTCCTCTGGGACTGGTACTGGGACAGGTGCTGTTTGACACATTTGTTGGCGACATGGATGGTGGGATTGAGTGCTCCCTCAGCAAGTTTGCTGACAACACTAAGCTGTGTGGAGGGGGGGTTAGAACTAGAAAATTTTTGAGATCCCTTCCAAACCAAACCATTCTATTATTCGATTATAAGGAGAGATTTGGCATAGATTTTGTCCTCATTCAAATTACAGGTGAAACTCACCCTAGTTCCTTGTTTCTTAGTGAGGAAAATACTCAGTTGCCCTTAAGTGAAGTCCAGAGATGAATTAGTATGGTAAAAAACTGGTCCTTGAGGACACTGGTCCAAAGGACGAGTAGTTAACCATCTTCTCTAAACTTTTTTTTCCTATATGAATAACTGAGTAGCTGTCCCCTCCTGCTTGACTTTAGAGATAAGGAACAAGTCCTCAATTTCTTCAATCAAAGTATTCTGTAGAGTCATAACAGCATGTCAGCATGACCCAAAAACAGCTGGGTCATAACTGGTTCTGTAGGAACAAGGTAATTCAGTCATTTTTCAGGGGCAGTTCAAGACAATCAAGAAAAAAGCAACAACCCAGATAAGTATTTTTACTATCTGTGAAAGAGTGATTGCAACAATGGCTGATGATGCTGAAAATTGAATTCATCTCAGTAGATATGTAGAAGTGCAGTACAGAAAACATTGTATGCACATTTCCAAAGTGCCTAATGTGTCATTATCTTAACTTTGTGAATGACAAGCTGTACAGTCTTCATCATCTCCTAGTTTGTATTTACCGAAGCAGCAAACAAATTGATTATCATTGATCATGACAGTTTTCCATAGACAGTATTTCAGGTAGACTGGTGAAGAATAGCATTGGATAGCTTTGATCTACAGAAGCTTGGATTTATTAATATTCTGAACACACTAAAGCCCCCCTTCCCCTTTTATTTCCCTCTTCTCTTCAAATTTTTGTGACGTGGGTAGAGTCTAGCATATTTATAGGCACACAATTATTTCTGTCTTGGACTGTTTCTTAATTTATGGGGGAAATTGCCCAAGGCACTGGATCAACAGCTACAATTCCCAGCTTTGAAGAAATAAGTGTAAATAAATATTAAAACTGGAATAAGACCAAACTCAGTTCTAGACTGCCAAAAAGATATCAGAAAGTAATAATCTTCAACCAATTAAAACTGTAAATCAACTTTACAGCAAGCTTCATAAACATGAAAGTTTAAGATGCCTCTTGCATTCTTATACATTATTACAGTATTAAATTTCAATATTACACATTATTAAATATTATATTTTCTCAGTGCACAAAATTCTTTCCCATAATGAAATATAAGAAACCAGAAGTCATTATATAGAGATAAGTAAGACTGTTATACTTATTAGTGAACCCAGGAGCGTAAAGCAGATCACGGTAGTATTCAGAGCCCTCAGTCTTGATCCTCTTGTAAGACAAACTCTTTTATCACTTCAGGGTAAATTGCAGGTCCTTCAAAAGATCTTGTCCAAAAATGGTCAGGAACTATTTTACCAGAAGATTGCTGACAACAGTATATAAAATATTTAACCCATGGGGGTTATAAATAAATTTCCCATGGGGAATTTGAAGACAGATGCATTGATAAATCGAGCCATAGTAACATCAACTTTAGAAAGATACCCACATGCTATTAATTGAACATTGTTTAAAATAATTAAAATATATCCAAATTTTATGGTAAGAATGGATAATGAACTGATTAAGTTCCTTACACTAATATTACAGAAAGTAGAGTATAACTCCTGTGCTGGTTTTGGCTGGGATAGAGTTAATTTTCTTCATAGCATCATAGCATCATAGATTCCCTATGGTTGAAAGAGACCTTTTAGATCATCAAGTCCAATCCCTAATCTAGCACTGCCAAGTTACCACTAAACCATGTCCCTCACCACTACGTCTTTTAAATACCTCCAGGGATGATAAATCAACTGCTTCCCTGGGCAACCTGTTCCAATGCTTAACGACCCTTTCAGTGAAGAAATTTTTCCTAATATCCAATCAAAACCTCCCCTGGTGCAACTTAAAGCCATTTCCTCTTGTCCCATTGCCTATTACTTAGGAGAAGAGACTGACCCCCCTTGCTGCACCCTCCTTTCAAGCAGTTGTGGAGAGCGAGGTCTCCCCTCAGCCTCCTTTTCTCCAGACTGAACAACCCCAGCTCCTTCAGCCGTTCCTCATAAGGCTTGTTCTCCAGACCCCTCACCAGCTTCATCGTCCTTCTCTGGACACGCTCCAGCACCTCAATGGCCTTCTTGTAGTAAGAGGCCCAAAACTGAATGCATTACTTGAGGGGCAGCCTCAGCAGTGCCAAGTACGGGGGGACGATCACTTCCCTACTCCTGCTGGCCACACTGTTCCTGATACAGGCCAGGATGCTGTTGGCCTTCTTGACCACCTGGGCACACTGCTGGTTCATATTCAGCCGGCTGTCAACCGACACCTTCAGGTCCTCTTCCACCCAGCAACTTTCCAGCCACTCTTCCCCAAGCCTGTAGCCCTGCACGGGGTTGTTCATAGTAGCTGGTACAGGGCTCTGTTTTGGATTTGTGCTGGAAACAGTGTTGATAACCCAGGGATGTTTTAGTTCCTGCTGAGCAGGGCTTACGCAGAGTCAAGGCCTTTTCTGCTTCTCACACCATCCCACTGGTAAGCAGGCCAAGGGGAAGTTGGACATGAAGTTGGGAGGGGATACAGACAGGACAGCTGACCCCAACTGACCAAAGGGATATTCCATACCATATGACATCAGGCTCAACATATAAAGCCAGGGAAGAAGAAAAAAGGACAGGACATCTGGAGTTATGGCGTTTGTTTTCCCAAGTAACCATTACACGTGGTGGAACCCTGCTTCCCTGGAGATGGCTGAACATCTGCCTGCCGATTGAAGTGCTGAATGAATTCCTTGTTTTGCTTTGCTTGTGCTGCATGTGGCTTTTGCTTCACCTATTAAAATGTCTTTCTCTCAACCCCTTTTTCTCACTTTTGCCTTTCATCGAATCATAGAATGGTTAGAGTTGGAAGGGACCTTTAAGATCATCGAGTTCCAACCCCCCTGCCACAGGTAGGGACACCTCCCACCAGACCAGGTTGCTCAAAGCCCCATCCAGCCTGGCCTTGAACCCCTCCAGGGATGGGGC
>JAOXJK010000032.1:61736728-61746914 GCA_025774025.1 Xenus cinereus
GCTGCCCCATCCCTGGAGGGGTTCAAGGCCAGGCTGGATGGGGCTTTGAGCAACCTGGTCTGGTGGGAGGTGTCTCTACCTGTGGCAGGGGGGTTGGAACTCGATGATCTTTAAGGTCCCTTCCAACTCAAACCATTCTATGATGCTATGATTATTGTGAAAATAGATTTGATTTTTATTCTGAACATACTTTCTTTAATCGTGTTTTGAATTCAAATGCCAAGTAGCGAGAAACCTCTATGAAGTGCTGTTATAAATAAGAGCTGATACTTCCTTACATATGCTACCCCAGTTTTACCAGTGCTTAGGAATATTGAACACCAAGTTCCCTAATTGGGTCAGATCAATGGTCTATGTCAGCCTCACTCCCTCTTGCAGACAGCGGGGTACTATATCTATTTCAGACAGTGGCAAGTGGTGCTATGCAGTAAGAGCAATTAAACTCAGACATTTTCTGCAGCTCATTCTCCATGGGGTCCTCCAGATGTTGTATCAAAGCTCTTAGTGAGTTATTTCCTATACCTAGTCTTTTTACTACCAGTCAATGGACTTGTCTACCAATTTGTTTAGTCTTTCTGAACCTGCTGTTAATCTTGGTCTCCACAACCCGCTGTGGAAGCAGGTTCCAAGATCCACTGCTATGTGTGGAAAGAAATATTTTACCTCTTTTGAAATGAGGAAGTCAAACATGAATGAGGAGTCAAACAGTACTTCAGACGAGGAGTTTGGTTACAGGATAGACAGAAAATTCCAGGCTGGGCAAGTTATGATTGTTACGGGCTAAATCCAGGCTTACTAGCTATGCTAAAATTGTCTGGTTTAGCTACCTGTCTACATTTTTTTCATCTAACCTCACTTTTATTTGTTTGCCTCATTCAGCCACTTGATTTCAAGGCCAGGAACTGGTATGGCTGTGATTAGAACACTTCACACTTAACCTGTAACTCTCTATTACTACTACTAGCTACGCAGAGAAACAGCACTATCTGGTTTTAATACAAGCTTAGGGAGTTGTTTTCCTGTTTAATTCAACTCTGGGTTATACCTGACCTTGTTATTGGTGTTTCGTTTTATCTTTGCAGATCCTTCATACTTTTTTCACTGCTGACTGTTCTTAATTTGGTATCCTCCTGTGAAAAAGCTTAACCGATTACCATTTTTTCTTTTAGTCATCTATTAGAAGGAGAACTTTTTTTAAAGCAGGTTAGTTATGGTTCCATTGGTAAGGTGAGGTGTCAAATTATTCCTTCGAACCTTTCAAAAGAATATTTCTAGAAAATACTTTCTCACAGAAGTGGATAGTAAAGTGCTGTCAGACCCATTTTCCTCTGGAAAATGAAGCTCTGGTAAAATCAAAGTGCTTCACAGAACTGTATTGATTTTGTTATTACTTAAGTTTTGGAAGAAAACAAACCTAATGACAATGAAATGCATCTAATGCTTGTGGGCTTGAAATTAGAGTTAAATTATCTCACTTTGAAATAATCATCCATACGTTCATTATAATACAATTTTTATTATATTAAACTGAAACGGAAAAAGAACCAAAGATATTTTAGCTGGACAAGGAAGGTGATGGTCATTTAGAATCTTGCTATAAATCAGACTTAAAATAAATTTTGAAATCTTTAATTCTTTTAGTGGAATGGTATTTATATTGTCTGTAAAATTGCATTTCAGTCAGAATTACTTTACTCTTACCTTGCCTTCCTTTACTTCCTCATGCTTTTCTTTATTCTACCTATCATCATACAGTACACCTCTCAGCTCCGTTAAGGCCAAATGCTTCATTAGATCTTCTGGCTTTCTTTCTAAAACAAATAAATAATAATGGGTATAAGGGACAACTACTATTTATCATCCTCAGCAGTGTCATGCATCCATTGTGAACATTTGAACCTTTGGAAAAAAGAACAGTAAAGAGCTTAGAAAGATGAAGCTTTTTTTCCTATGCCTTATGCTTTCTCCTCTTGCAGAGCTCATTTTAGGCAATAGATCTGTCTTTTCCCTGCTTCCTCTCATTGGTCAGATGCACCATTTAACAGCTCATTTCAAAAATATATCTGTCTGCTTTTCCCTCCTTATATAGCATAAGGGCTCATTAAAACTGGATTTGTCTGTGGGTTCTCTTATAAGTATCACAATATAGGACCTCATTTAAATTGAAATGTACACTACTTTCTTCCTAGACTCCCTTCCAAGACTTGATACTATATAATGAATGATTTTTTAAAGGGTAATCTTACCATTTTTAGCATCTAATAGGCCTACATTCTGAAACAAGGAAGAAACTGAAATAACTTGCTTCACAGCACACAAGGATGGCATATTGCAATACAAATCACTGTCTCTTCTCTTCTGTTCTCCATCCTATAGAATCATTGCTTTCCGTATTAAAAATGTCTGCGAAAAGATTTCTTTCTCAGTGACAGTGTGAAGTAAATGTGGTTAAAGGATGTTCTGATGAACATCTCCTCCTCCCTACTTCGATGGGGGGAGCTGACTTATTATTCTGTTTCAGGTTTGCATTTTCTGATGTTTCCCCCTTTATTCAAATATTCTTTCAAATGTCCAGTAATGGCACAAACAGTCCTTATATTGAAAGGTATAGCTGCTGATCCCTTACATCCCAAACCCATATTTACTGGAGTAATCATGTATATATAGTATCACATGAATCCAAATTCATAAATCCTTACACCATCTCAAGCTAACCCCTGTTGTGTTCGTTTTTTTTTTTCCCACTGGCATCTCGCATTCTTATTTTCCTCTGATTCTTTGAAAAATCCTGCAAAACTCCCACCTTTAAAATGAAAATTGCCACTAGAAAAATCTCTCCACAGAAATTCGGAAGTTGTTCTTTAAGGTGTTGCTTGAGCCACCCTTTCAATTGTTAGTTCATTAAAAAAGAACACAAATTAAGATCACTCCCCACTCCTTCTGTGACAAACCCAGCTAATCAAGCAACTTAAACTCCAAGCAATACAAGATCTGCTTCATTATTATTCCCCGTTCTTGCTACCCACAACTGTGGAAGCAAACTGGTCTGCTTTCCTTCTTTGTAGCTCCCTGAGAGACATTTAGCAGATTATCTGTCTGAAACAGGGAATTTCTATCTCAGCACGGGAGGAAAAAAAAAAACCCATATGGATTGCTGAAGCAAATGGATTTGTGGGAAGGGAGGAAAATCTGTTAGCTCATAAGTTTAGGAAGTAGGGACTAGAAGTTAATAAGCTTAAGGGGTAAGAATATATCTTGGGAGCAAACAGATTTATGAACACCTGCAACAGAAGGATTTGTGAAAATGGATAAAAAACATTAAAAATGATGGTGGGTGAGGGGTGTGGTAGAGTCAGAACAATAGGGAAGAACCTGAGTTCCTAACGTCGTATTTAAAGGTAAACCGATAGATTTCAGCAAATGCCTAAAGAAAGATGACATGGATAAATGTTACACTGGTGTATACACATGCATATCTATAAGGATGCGTATACATAGACAGAATACTGTTGTGGACAAAGGAGTACACATCATATATACATGTAAATTACAATTGTCAGCTTAATTATAACCTTAAGAGTCTAAACAGAATACCTCATGTTTATGTCCAGTCCAGCTAAGGTAATACTTCCCTCTCAGCACCCCGACTAATACAGAGGAGCTGCATTAATAGCAGCATTAAAACTGTCATGCAAAAAAAATTTCTAGTATCTATTCTTTTTTCTTGATGTTATGCTGTTGTACTGGTGTGGATTTGGGTCCAAAGGTCAGCGGTGCCAGTCTTCCCACAAACTGGGGAGGAAGCTGTCTACAAGAGCCATCTGCAGAGACACATGGTGTCCGTGGTGGGGCTTTCTACCTCTCCAGGACTGGGATCCATTTGTGATTATTTTTATACATTCTCAGAGTCTGTCCCCTTTGCGCTGGTTCCCAGATATGGTTTGGAAATGGCACAATAGCCTCCCAAGCCACAGCAATATAAAGAAATTTTTTATTTCTTCAGTGACTACATTGGTGGGTGACGCCTTTACCACGGGTGACTTTTACAACATTTTCGCTAAAACAGATGAAGCAGTGGTCAGTTGGTCATCAGTCAACTGTTAAACCAAATTAAGACCAGTTCAGACCAAGGCAATCCCAAAGTGGTCCTGAGACCCCACACTGTCCATTTAATACAAAGTCCGTGACCTTTTCCTAGTAATGGCCAAAGGTCTTGGTTATTGGGATACATTATACATAATCACATATGAGGTGTATATTTGCATAGAAAGGACATAAACTGAAAGTTCAAATGGATTGATGGCTTCTCAAAATATTTTATTTGACTGTGTGAAATGGCTTGTGTGATGCTGAAATGAGGCTGAGGCTGCCAGAAAATCAGGTAGCTAAACACAATCAGTTTTCAGCATGGTTTGAGCTTAACATTTTCACATGCTGTCTGTGTTGTCCCATATTTACTATTATTTTTCTTTACTCAAAGTCTGGGAATTTTGATTCTAATTTTATATTCCCATTGGCATGTTAAAGGGTATTATATTTCCTCATGGCAACACAGTTTTACGCAGAGCTTGTAGGTAGAGTGTACAGTGTTCTGTTAGTTGTAAGAATCTTTTTATAGTAATAAGCTAATTGCTGAGATCTGTATGCAACATCTTCATTCAAGATGTTTTACATTACAAATTAAGTTCACATTTTGAATGGATTTTATTAACTTCTTCATTTCACTTCCGATTGTGAAAAAATTAAGCCAGAATATTATTACAGTTTCATGATCGAAGAAAAATATTGGGGACCAAGAATTATTTGGGAGTTTGAAATAGCCTGGTTTGCTTCTGCAGTTGTGGTAATGTCATTCAGAGAGGGCGAGGGAGAAATGCAAAATTACCTGTATGATTTAAGAAATATGCAATGGTGGGGAACACAGGGCTTCTGAATATTTGAGGTCTGTATTACATACAAGAGTACTAAGAAAAGTACCAATTCCTCAGTGTAGTTTAATAAAAAAGCTTTTCTACGTTATCATGTTACACAGGAGATTGTGAAGCTTTCAAGGCCAAAGTGAATTCTTAAGCTTAGTTCTGTCTGCTCTTGCTGTGTAAATAAATTCTAGGTGTCGCTGAAAGTCGGTCAGATGAAGGGTTATCAGTTTTTGGGTCAGTGTGCAAGTAGAATGAGTGATTCAGAAGAAAGGCTTAAGCAATCTGTACAGGATGTAACTTACAGTAGTTATGAGCAATCTAGAAGGATGGTTAGAGGCAGACTTGCCTTTGAGATAAAATCAGTCCTGAACCCTCCCACCAGCCCTGCAAGGAGTGGGAAATTGTTCCAGCAATACTCACAGGCTAATAATTCTTATAGAGGTAGAGCATGTTAGCTTTTCTCTCTTAAAATTCCTGGGTAAAGGTGATGTTTCAGTCTCCAACAGATGATTTTGCAGTCATTAGAATGCCCATGCAAGAAGGTAGAAAGACAAGTCTGACATTGTCCTCAGCCTGGGGTGTTTCTAATACACTTTTCTTACTGGCCTGGCTATTTCTCTGCCTTAATGATCACGCTTTTCTCAACTAGCTCATCAGGGTTTTTTTCTCCACTATTGAAGCTACATGATTGCATAGAAAACAATAAAGACTTACTAACCAAGGAGAGGAAAAGAGAGCAAGATGAAGCCAGAGCAAGAATGCAGTGTGCTGGTTGAGACGCTGAACCTAGAGGGAGTTTTCCAATTACAGTTCCTCAAATAATGTTCCTGTATTTGTATTAAACATTTTTGAACAAAAAGGTCTGGGGCTATGACCTAGATATGGTGTCACAAAAATCGCCTTATCTGGCCACTGCCTGTGTGCTGTCTTTTTTTCCCAACAATTCTCAATTTATTTTTATTCCCCAAAGCACAATTTTAACAGAGATAGAGAATATCTCTCTGTTTCAGAACTGTTTGTAACACTGAGTTTGGAATAATCTCCAGGGAGGTAGAAGCTGTGGATTTGAATTCCCTTAGAAATAGGAAGGAACTGAAACTGAGTAAAATGAAAATACTATTGCTAGGAGGGGACTCCTCTCTTGGCTGTTTCAGAAGGAAGAAAATATTGTGTTTTCATTTTGGAAGAAGTCTTAATTGGCTGGCAAAAGTCAGATTGTTTTTAGAAGATGTGGGAGATCAAGTCCTGGAGGAAGCACCTGTGGAAGAACACTGCCTCAAGACTGTGTGCTCTGATCGGCTAAACACGACCCAAATTACTGCTCTTCAAACTGGAATGATAGTCAGGTTGCACAAAATAACCTAAATGGATTTGTTAGAGCAGTACAAGATAGACGTGGACTTGTTGGGGCGAGTCCAGAGGAGGGCCGCAAAAATGATCAGAGGAATGTCCTTCTACGAGAAGTAGCTGAGAGAGTTGGGATTGTTCAGCCTGGAGAAGAGAAGGCTCTGGGGACATCTTTTTGTGGCCTTTCAGTACTTAAAAGGAGATTATAAGAGAGATGGGGACGGGCTTTTTAGTAGGACCTGTAGTGACAGGACAAGGGGTAATGGCTTTAAATTAAAAGAGGGTAGATTCAGGCTAGATATAAGGAAGAATTTTTTTATGCTGAGGTTGGTGCGACAGTGGAACAGGTTGCCCAGAGAGGTAGTAGTTGCCCCCATCACTGGAAACATTCAAGGTCAGGTTGGATGGGCCTCTGAAGAACCTGATCTAGTTGAAGGTGTCCCTGCTCATTGCAGAGGGGTTGGACTAGTTGACCTTTAAATGTCCCTTCCAACACAAACCATTCTATTATTCTATGATTCTATGATTTGTCAGGGGAGCTCTGAATGTAAGATGAATTAGATAATAAGCAAATTCACACAGCTCAATAGTATTTTTCAAGGTTACCATTTTTGAGAACAGAAATTTAAAATCTGCCTGTGTCTCTCCTAGATATCTGCTTACTTTTCTGAACTTGGGTCTATTAGTAACTTAAATTGCTAGGTTTAATGACCATCTATGAAACTGTTAATAATAAGTACGACACAGAAGCAATAGCAAGCATTGGCTTGAAATAGGCTTTGAAAATTTAATCAAACTAAAACGCATAAAATTAAGCATTATTACAGAGGAAAAATAGAGTTCACTTGCAGTCTAACTTTGAAGAAGAGGTGGTGAATGCAGGAAAAGACATCATGAAAGTCTGGGAACTTTCCCCTCCATGAGATTTTAAAGTTGAATTTAGTAATTGTCCAGCTCTGTCATACTGCTTGGCTTAAATTTCATTAACCATCAGAGTTATCCATGCATTTGACAAATAAATGGAATTAAATTTAGTGTCAAAACTTTTTATTTGTGTAAAAATTAGGAGGTAGACAAAATTGTTGTTTCTTCTCCGTAGTCTGTTAAAAACAAGTTCCCAGATGTGCCACAAATGAAAAAAAAAAAAAAAGGAAGTAAGTCCAGATAAAATGGAAGCTTTATGCTGAATTTTATTCTTTCCCATAAATGACAATTCTTCCACAGAGGTCAAGGTTTGCTAAAGGTATATAAAACAAAATATTTAGTAATGAGGCATGTGCACTATTTTAAATGACTCGGGCTGAACTTGAGTGGTGGTAAGGAGTGATTATTTTTTGCTAAACTTCTTTCCCCCCTTAACAATCATTATATTTGTACTGCAGACTAAAGGCCAAAAGTCATGGGCACGGTCACGAAGAGGCTGGAGTTAGAGCTGTGTGAGATACAAAGGTACAATTTTTATTGTAGTCAACAAGAAAAATCCACCACCTTTAATTTGCAAACTTCATGACTGAGTTCCATGAGTTTTTTTCACCAAAAAATCAGGCTAATTCTTGTGCATTTTTGTAGAATCCTACTAAAACAGATTAAACATACATCAATAGAACCATATACTTGCCTTTCTCTCCTTTTTAACAGACTACTTCCAAAGAACTTTTCCCCCATTATAAACTACCTTATAAACTAAATACTTTCTGTTGTAGTAATTTTTTCTCAAACAAATTTAGGAGTTAATTTCCCCTGTTTAAACAGAAGTTTCAAAAGCAAAACTTAAACCAATCAATCCCTGAATTTTATAAAAAAAGGACTTTTTGAAAAATATTTCAAGAGTGCACTCTTACATTTCAAAAGAATCTCTAGGTTTTAGAGCAGATTAGAACAAAATAAGAGATCTGATAAAAATCAAATTTGGGCATAGATATCTCTGAGTTTAAGAATTAATTTCCACCCTTAGATAGGTTTCTTTTTTTTGAGATCAGTATTAACTGGAGATTCTACCATTTTTGCCACACCACTCCCCAAATTTCAATATACTGCAGTACTAATCTCATATAGTGCTATAAAATGTTGCTTTGAGAATCAAATGTTGTTTGATGCATAATGAAGGTAATCTATCTAAAGTTATGATAGTTAGAAACTTCTGGCAGCTTAATGAGCCCAGGAATGGCAACAGATGTAGTACTTCACTGTTTTAAAAATGTCTTGAAAGTAGAATATCTCATAAATATATTTTTAATGACTCCTTGGTTTCTCTTAACGTTATAGGTTACTGCTGAATACGCCCTTCTATGTATTTGAAAGAGCGTGAGATTGTCAATTACTATTCAAATTTTCTATTAAATTTTGCTGAATTTACCCTTTCTTAGTTCTCCACCGAAACATCTGTACTGGAAAAGGCAGAATACTATTTCTGTTTTCCAAGTAAATTTGGATTAGTGTTACTCAGATTAATATAATTCTGGAAATACAATGGTTTATTTGTTAATAAAATGAATCCAAATGAGTAGGGTCTTTCCTAAGGTTTAATAACCTCTTAAATATGTCTGACGGAGAAAAAACAGAATGGTAGGTTTTAGTGCAATTTTGAAATGGAGGAATATGTCGAATCACTCTTCTTAGCAGAATTCATTTTGAAGTGTAGGAGTTCATATACTGTGTTCTCTTGGATTTGCACAGTTAGATGTGTAAAAGCTTTGGTAACAAGGAAATTGAATATACAGTAGTATATTTAGATGCTTGTTTGTAATAACCTCATATTTGCTATGTGCACAAAATTCCTGTTTTTCTAATTGAAAGTATAGATACATCAGATCTTAAAGAAACATATTATTTATGTCTGTAAGACTAACACGAAGTGTCACTGCCTCTCTGCAAAGTTTATGCTTTATGCAATCTATGCATAGGAAGTACATGATTACCATGTATTATTAAATACAATACAAAAAAGTCTGAACATAATTCTCATCTTTGCATTTCTTTTGAACCATTTTAAAGAACTTAAAAGCAAAAGTTAGTACTCCAGTATCTTGATATGCAAAGCATCGACATGTACATAGTAAAAAGAATAACAGAAATTCTTTTTCTCAGATATACTGAAATTGTATTTTCTCAAAACTTAAAAGTCACTGAACCAATCCCTTTCAAACACAGTACATCCCTTCATTTAAGCACAATCTATACAACAAACCAAGCCTGAAGAAATTGTTTTTAGTGCAACTGCATCTTTCATCAGCAATACTTTTGATGGACAGACAAGAAAGGAGATTTACATTCTGACCAGCTCTGAAACAGAGAAAAGGGCATTTTATTCAAGAAGCAAACTGTTTCTCATTGCAAAAAGAAATATCTCATTGTACTCATAATCATCTTTACTTATGAAAGCACAAACAAGAACCTTGTAAAACCTGAAATAAATAAGAATAACCTATAAAACAAAGTAGAGTATTGCCATTGCTTGTAAGAGGCTATGGGCGTTACGATGAGTTTGCAAGATCTCAAGATGAAGACTTGTAAGGTTTGCTGTGCCTGAAATTGTCTTGAACTGCCAGCAATTTTTATTTACTTAGTTGGACTAAAACAGTAATTTTTCTAACTATAAGTAATTTTCTAATTATCATCATGCCAGGCGATGCCTAGTTTGTTTTGTTTCATACTGGTCCACTGCAGTTTTTATATAGATAGGTTAAGACAGATAACTCGTTATTCTGTGCAGAGTGAGATACTTAGAACTAGCATAATGATGCAGGGCAGAGACACAGATCTGGTACAACAGCAGAGGTGCTGAGAAACGGAGACACAGGATGTGGCAAAGAGGACCATGGATCTGGCAAAAGGGACAGGTCACAGACCTGTCACTGGAGGTCCCACATCTATGAACAGCTTACCAGTGGTCAGTTAAACAAATGCAGACCTGGAGCTGT
>JAOXJK010000032.1:61747014-61778000 GCA_025774025.1 Xenus cinereus
GGTCAGTTAAACAAATGCAGACCTGGAGCTGTAAAAAAGTGGGTTTAGGGTTACCACCAAGAACAAAGTAAAAGAATTTAACATACATAAGATGCTCTGTAGGTGATGAAGCAATGAAGAAAGAGAAAGATGTATTTTATCAAGAACACTAAAATTTCCTCAAATAATTTTCTAGATGGAGAAGGAAGAAGCTATCAATATTAAACTCCTTTTAGGTAGTATGCAGGATTTTGATGAATTGACGTACCCGACCTCAGCAGACAGAAATCATCAACTTTAAGATCCCAGTGGGCAGCAGAACAATGAAAAAAGAAGTAGAAACTGGATGTGTATGTACAACAACTTTAACTGCACCATTACTGAGACTTTATTATTGAGACTGTAACAGTGGTATTCTTAATTTCTTATTTTTCATTCTTTTCCTGTAATAATTTAATCTGTACTAATAACACTTTTTAAGATTTCAATTATATTAACAATTTCTTGGCTTGATGTAAGAGCTTCTTGTTGGGATGAAAGCAGCATTTGCATTTGTCAAGGGAAAATACACTTCAGAAAGACATGACCTGTCTTTATTAAGGTAGTCATGGCAGAGTGTGTGTTTTGCCTTTCACAAAACATTAAGTATGAAAACTGCACAAAAAGATCCTTTTGCTGACTCAGCCTCCTGAATTGCAATTCCTAATTACCATGTGAAATTTGACACATGCTGGTATTTCTCGTAGAAACAGTCTCAGAGGGGATAGAAACAGATGAGGTTAAGGTTCTCTCTGGCTTTTTTTCCTTACATTAGTGATCAGTTATAATCCTTCATTAGTGGAAATTACACATCAGACAGAAATGTAGCAACTGTCCTAGAATTCTCTCCCAAGGACATATCTATGCTCATCACCTTAATGTCTTGTCACCACAGACCCTTCTCCTGAAGCTCTAAGGAATTATGGCCAAAATAGCTAAAAAATGTTAACCTTCTCCTTTTTCATTGTAGTCCTTTCTCTCTTCTTCCTCTCACACCACATGTGCTCAATAAAGTTATTCTGACATCACTGCATTGGTTTTTCGTATTCTTTTTTTTTTAACTTGTCACATATTTTGTCCATTTATAATTTTTCTTTGATTTTGGTTTGCTTTGTTTTTTCTCAGTCATCCTTTCATATGACTCCTTTCGATCCTGGATGAAACCTAAAACTGAAATTGAATTTCAAAGACTTAACAAAAGTGGTCTCAGGTGTTTCTGAGTGAAAAATTAAACCAGCTCCAGAAACAGATAAAAACAATGCCTTTGCAAGTTATAGTGAACAGTAGTAAAACCTGTGTATTTTTGCATTCTGAATGAAATAGTATATCCACATATTATCCCGGCACTTCTTAGGTTGGAAAGTCACAAAATTGTTGCAAAATTGTTGCACTATTTTTATTTCCTTTACTATAGTAAGCATAAACACTTCACTGGCAATAACTGCTAAGTAAAAATGTGTTCTATTTCAGGTGTATAAAAGCCTGATTAAGTTCCTATATGGCAAATTATTTATTTAAAGTAAGCAATGCTTGAAATAAGTTGTATCTTCTATTAAACTATAACTGTTGTTTATAGAGATGCTTTTGAGTATACAAACACTTCCTAAACTTGTTGGGCAGTTATTTTCAGTTTTTGCATCTTTCTCTGATTTCATTGTCTAGTCTTAGAAAACATTACTTTCCCTGTGAATTGCTCTTTACATGTTTCATGATTTCCTGAGATTTTCATAAAAGAACATCACTACCTTATGTAAACTATATTATAAGAATTTTAAATCTCTTACCCCAGCTGGGAAGTGATGGCAAATCTAAATTTTCCTTCCTTCCTTCCTTCCTTCCTTCCTTCCTTCCTTCCTTCCTTCCTTCCTTCCTTCTCCCCACACAAGAGTATTTGTCACCTTCCTCATTTGGTACCTAGGCCTCATTACATGCTTAAATCAGAATATAATTTCACCAACTACTCCATCAAAGATATACTTTTATGGAAAAAGGAATGAAGAATATTTTCCTGCCTTAAGCAAGGAAAGAAAGAAAATAATAAAGAACCTATCATCATGGAGGTCATTCATCAGTGTTTGAAGCAGCAAGAAACTACATTTAATCCTTCTCAATTCATTTGGGACTGCTCTAAAATTACCAATATAATAAGAAATTGGCCTCAAGTTATAGGATTTTTTCCTATTATCCTTCAAATTATGGCTTTTAGCCAAGGTACAGTTATCACCTGAGATTAGATAGTATTTGCAAATAGTAGATGATCTAAAGAAAGGAGAAAATCTTTTAATGAGCAGATGATACTTTTTTTCTTCCCATACTATTCAGTATAGAAATAAACATATATGATTTAAATTTTTAAGCCTGTGGAGGTTCTTTGATTTTGTCACACGCACATACACCAAAAACCCAAAACCCCCAAAACAACCACTGACCTTTCTCTGAGCCGCTGCTATTGAATCAACATAAAAGCAATACTAGGTACACATTTTAGAAGGCAACATAAGATAACCACAACAGTACAGGACAGAAATCTGCTATAGCTAGAATCATTCCAGTGAAAGAATTCACAATCTCGATGCTGTGAAAAGCACATCTTAGAGCTTTCTTTCTTATTAAATTATGTATTCATTTATTTAAAGGCAACACTAATCTCTGAGATTGTTTTAACCATTACTTGAGGATTGCTGGGCAGTTTTCATTCTGGGGTAGAATGGAATAAGGTATCTTCTTAGCTTAATTTCTCTTGCATACCTTCTGGATTTCCTGAAATTAGTATCAATCTGTAACTGTCATGAAGTTTCATTCTGCTAGAACCACTGTCTGCACGAAAACAGATACTGCATGACATGGAGTAAATAAATATGGTCTTAGTCAAAATAAAACAAGACTAGCGACAGAGAAGCCTAGTAAATACTTTAAAGAAAGGTAACTGTCTTGTATGGGTATGCCTTATGGTCTGAACTAACTGTGCTTCATTGGCTTTTCTCTGTCCTTTGTCAACATGAAATAGTAATATAGCACACCTGTTGAGTTATTCCCAAACTGAAAAATAACCAACACAGACACTTCCTCTTTCTTTCTGCAATGCTGTTACTAAAATAATTATGTTTAGATGCTGCAGATAATTTTAGAGTGAATGTAATTTTTTTTTTAAGAAGACAACAATATCCTTACTGTTGGACTTCATGTGTTGCCAGTGTATGTTTTGTGATGTTCTATGTTACCATTCTACATTTAGAGAGTAATTATAAGTAGGACTAAAACCAAATATCATCCCATTTAAAACAAACAGAAGCTCTCACATGGTCTTGGAAGTCATCTTATAAATCAGTTTTCTATTATATCCGTGTAGATAGTATATCCATGAATAATATATCTATGCAGAAGTATAATTTAAATTCTAGTTCTATAAACTGTCCACAGAAGAAAAAACTTTATATTAGACTATCACTTCATCTACACCAACCTTCATTTGTGTACATTTGTCTTATTTAGTTATTTCACTGGCTTATGCTACATCCAAGGGAGAAAGGGACACATTCAAAGAGTCTTGTCACTATTAGTTAAGGGAAAAATCTTCAAACAGAAAGAAAGTAAGCAAGAAGGGCTTTTGCAAGGAAAAAAACTTACTATCACTTTAGAAATATACCTAGTGTATCCGATAGAAGGAGTATAGAAGTGTGGCAATGGCACAAAACACAGTGAATGTTACAGTGGCTTGAAAATAAAATGTATGTCACAAGCAAGCCTATCTCCAATAATTCCGTTGAATTAAATACTAACATTTGTGCACATTCTTAAAGAAAAAGATAATTCTTAGATATTTTTGAAGTATGTGACTTTTTCTTCTACTAATAATCTATATTAGTGCACTCCTGAAGCAACTTGAAAGTGGCCCCTCTGGTCTTCTCAATTTTAACTCTCAGGTGCGTTAGAATTCAGTCAGGTTTTAGTGGCAGTTTTAGTACTGAGTAAAGGATATTTTCAATTTACAAAACAAATATAACAGCCGATATCCTCAAACTTAATCCTCAAATATTCTCAAGCTTAATCCAAAAGTCTGCACCCAGTCACTGAATAAATAGAGGCAGTATCTAGAGAATAGAAATGTTTCAAAATTATGTGATAACACTGAACACGTATTAAGACTAAAGAGATTATGAATTTCAGATGACGAAAAAATATAAAATGTTTTTATTTAAAAAAAACACAAGAAAACCAAAAAATAAAAAACCCCACACTGAAGCCGTAAATCCAGACAACTAGCTTGTTTCCACTGTTCTGCCCTTGAGATTTAAGGCTACGCAACTAATTTGTACATAAATGATGGAGAAAGTGCTTCTGGGAGCAATTTAAGTTCTTGAGATGCTTAGCGGCAGAAATTAAGAGTTGCACAAATAAAATCAGCAGAACTGCACTGGAACCACATCAAATGATGGTCTGGATTTCTACTTTGTAAAGGTCTGCTTCTCTCTTCCCCTTACACTTCTAATATTTCAAAAAAATTGCTTGGCTGTTATAGAAATTCCTACTCTTACAGACAAGCAAAGAAAGAATCTCTGATGCATGTAACGTTATTTTTTGAGAGCAATGTATTCACCACTGCAAAAACTCAGCACACCAAGAGTCTGAGTTACCAGATCACATACAATATTTTGACAGTCTTTTCTTGTTAAATGCCAATGAAGCATGAAGAACACTAAGTTGAATGGTAAAGCTAGTTTCCAAGTAGATTCAGTCACTGCTTGGTATTCACACCTTTATTGTCTGTCCTGGAGTCCAAAAATTACTTGTCTACCTACTCTCTGTGCTTGAAACATGAACAAGGATATATTATAAACAAGCCATTCATAAGAAGTGATAAAACCATGAACCTACCACTCGTCTAAAGTATTACCACCTTTTACTGTCAGTATTTTTCACTACTTAATAAGGACTGGCAAAAGACCAGGTTATTAAAATTCTAAAGGCTGCAATCTGCAGACAGTTTGCTAGCCTTTCATCACATCACATAATTGACTCTCAAAAAATAAATATAATTGAACAATTTTAAGAAAATTCATGTAGGATCAAAGACTTAGCGTTAAGAAAATAAATGTACAAAGTGTTAATCTGCCAAATATTAGACTACTTAAATGCCTGAAAAGATAGCTAAGCACAAAGTAAGTGTACTTTAAAAAGATTAAATTTGCTTTAAAAATATCCACAGTTTAAATGTGGTCACTAATTTATTACGCCAAAGCGTGTGAATTACTTCCAAATGACATTTTTGTTCTTTGAAATAAAATATATTTTTTTTCAAAAAGAAAAAAAAAAGAATGAAAGAATGAAGTGAATGAAAGATACTAATATAACCCAGAAAAACCCGAACCAAAATAATACCTCAGGTAATGGAAACTATTATTTGAATATTCAGAAACTATTAATGTTGTAGAATCCAGATGATGGACTTATCACAAATCATCTATTATCTTCATTTTTATTAACATATCAATTAGAGGCTGCAGGTAAAAACCATAGCCAGGTTGCACTACATCTTACGCACGTAAGAGGCAACAGCATTTGAAAACTTACTCGGAAAATCGATCCAAGTAGAAGAGGATTTTTAATTTTATGTTTTGTTTTGTTTTGTTTTTTGCTTTCTCCCATTATGGCTTTTCCCTGTGCTTTACACAAAGCCATAAAAAAAAAATGTATTTGTATTGCATATAGAGGGTACCGAACATGAGAATCTCGTTTCAGGAATAAATGGGGCAAAAGAAACAGCTTTCCATTCTACTGGTATTTTTCATATATGGCAAGTAATAGAGTGTGCATAGAGAGCAAAATTCATTATAAAATTCAAAGATATGTTTGCAAACATTTTTCCCTTTTATAATTCACACACCTTCAATTATAAGTAGGAAAATTACCAGCTACTGCTCTAAATTTGGACATCTTCCAGGGACTATTTATCCTCACAGAACTATTTAAGCTACAGTGGAGAATGTTCTTAACACTGTGTTAACCAGCACAACTCATCTTCATAAGCAGTCAAAAATTCAGAGAAAGTAAGCACCGCAAGCAAACGGCAGCTACATTCAGTTGGAAACTCTACATATATAACATATATAGTTCATTTATTCATTATAAAGTTTGCATCCAGTCACCTCTCACCATCAATTTTGCAGTGCTTTCTGGGTAATATAATGGCATAATATCACAAAGATAACAAACATGTTTTACCAAGCCTGATTCCACCTAGAACAGTCAGCGCCATACTACATCTATAAATATTCCTGCCAAAATGTTCTAACAATCCCTATGAGTTCTTACTATAGATCAAAACATTGTGGTAGACGCTGGCCTGAGTAAGAGGATGTACCGGGTTTACATGGCAAGGTTTTGATAGCAGGGGGCTGGAGACGAGGTTTCTGTGAGAAGACACCTGGAGTCACCCCCAGGTCAGACAGAACAAGTTTCAGACAGCTCCCAGATGGACCCATTTCTGGCCAAAGTTGAGCCATCACTGATGTTGGTAGGGTCCCTGTGATAACATATTTATGAAGGGGTAAAAACTGCTGCCCAGTAGAAGCTTGCAGAGAGGAGTGAGAGAAACCAGATCAGTGTAGAAGGAGGGGGAGGAGGTGCTCCAGGTGCCAGAGCACAGATTTCCTCTGCAGCCCATGGTGAAGTCTATGGGGACACAGGTTGTTCCTCTGCAGTCCATGGATGTCCATGGTGGAGCAGATATCCACCTGCAGCCTGTGGAGGATTCCATGCTGGAGGAGGTGGATGTGCTCTGAAGGAAGCTGTGATCCCATGGAAAGCCTTCCAACCCTTAAAATTCTGTGATTCTGTGCTGCTAAGCAAATGTAGTGTGATGCTTCATGCTACACAATGTTGTCTGCTTTGCATCACTAGCCTTCATCCTCATGCACCTAAGCATGAGGATGAAGCACCCTTCCCTTATCCTGAAATGGTGACTCAGTTTCCAGTATAACTGATTGCAATGATCACACCTAGATAGTATGCACCTAGAGGAAATAAGAGGAAAATCTGTATTTGTAATGATGTATTACTCTGACTGCATACGATCTACAATCAAAAATGCTTTGTTGCTTTTATCTATTTTTTTCACCCTCCGCTATATCACAGATTCACAGAACGGTTGAAGATGGAAGGGACCCCTGGAAGTCATCTGGTCCAAACCCCATTGTTCAAGCAGGGACACCTAAAGCAGGTTGCCAAGGGGTTTGTCCACACAGCTTTTTAATATCTTCAAGGATGGAGATGCCATAAACTTTCTGGGCAACCTGTGCCAGTGCTCAGTCATTCTCACAATGAAAAAGTATTTCCTGATGTTCAGATGAAACTTCCTGTCTCTCTGCTTGTGCCTATTGCCTCTTGCCCTGTCACTGGGCATCACTGAAAAGAGCCTGGCTGCAACTTCTTTGCACCCTCCCTTCAGGTGTTCTCCAAGTTGAACAGTCCCAGCTCCTTATATAAGAGACAGTCCAGTCCCTTAACCATCTTCATGGCCTTTTGCTGTACTCTCTCCAGTATCTTCATGTCTCTCTTGCACTGGGGAGCTCAGAACGAGATCCAGCACTCCAGATGTGTCTCACCAGTTCTGAACATAGAGGAAAGATCATCTCCCTTGACACTCTTCCTAATGCAGCCCAGGAAAACCTTAGCCTTTGTGTTGTAAGGGCGTGTTGTTGCTTTATATTCAACTTGGTGTCCACCAGGATCCACTACTTTATATAAGGTAAATGTTCAATTTCTCGTGTTCAGATTATTGTATATGCTAAGTACTCTATTTTTACCAAGAAAGCATCACATAGATAAGAAAACACAGAAATAGGAACCCCAAGTTAAAGGTGGAGTTCAAAGCTATTTGATTTCACTGTTTCCAGCATCCAACATCTAGAATCTCAGAAAGTAAACAGAATACAGTCTTTTTGCAAGACACAAACCAACAAGCTTTGGTAGCAAAGATGTGGAGTAGAGTGGCAGTAGGTTCCGAGGTAATCTTGAGAGTGAAAAGAATATCTGTTGAAAGCTCAGCTAAAATGACAAAGTAGTTTATAAGCTCAGGAGAAAGTAAGAGAAGTAAGGAGAGATGGATAAAGTAATGGAAAAGTACGAATATGACACAGCAGCAGAGAATACAGAAATAGATGTGGAAGCTGAGTGAGGGGTGGCAAAGAAAAATGTATGGGGGAAAAACAAGGAATACAGGTAACTGGGAATATTTCTTAGTAATGGATACTTTTGTGCCTGTATTATCTCTTTCAGTTTCGCCATCTCTATCTTTATATGACATTTTATGAAATTGCATACTTTCTTTCCTTTTCCCTATTGGCTACCCTCCAGCTATTTCTGCTCCGTCTTCTATTCTGACTGTTTCTGTCAGACAAGAGCTCAAATGAGACGCCTACATTCAAGTATTATGAAAAAGTAGAAATACTCTGTATGAAAAAGTACTTTTCAAAAGTCTGTAATACACTGTATGTGCAGTATTTGAAAAGTGTTATGAAAATTTCATTTCATAATTTTTTATGTTTTACTATTCAGAAAATCAAATATATAGACTGTCAACGATCACTACAGTTAAGGCTGCATAACAGTTATGGATCGAAATTATCTATTTTCATTTGCTGTAACTGCTGAAATTTTAAACTTACAGTTTTCTGTGATTTGTCTTTCCTTGGAGAGGAATTTTTTGGGAAGAGATATCAACAAAGGTTCAGAGTTCTTCTGCCTCTGAAGTGAACAATACATATTTTTCTATTGTTAAAAAAAAACCAAACCAGTAAAATCTTGCAAGCTCTTTATGAGAAACCCTAGAAATAAAACTGTTTGGGTTAGAAAATTAAATCTGTTTTGGAAGAAGATATTTGAGGGTTTTGCTGAAAGCTGACTTTGATTCAACTGCTGACTCCGTGCCACTGTACATTATGCTTTGCATTTAATTTTGCAGGAGATTTTTCTATTAATTTGTAACACATGTTCCCATGAAAAAAGATATGAAGTAAATTTATACTCTGATACAAAACCTAGGATAACCAGAAAAAATATACTACAAAAGGTTTGAAAATCCTTGCATATACTATAGTCTATAAATACCATCACAATCTACCCCTTATGATCATTATAATCATTACAGCGTAGACATTGCTATATGTTATATATTACTATACAATCATTTCAAATATTATTGTTGGTCAAGGGCATTGTGCTAAAAATATTTTATAAAACAGGATAGAAAACTTCATGAAATAATGAAAAAAATTGATATCTTGTGAAGTTCACTTCACTTACAGAGGCTAAGAAATCATTACAGCAAGAAGATTAAAAAGAATATTTGTACTGTCAATGGCCAAGGAAAATTTATGTTAATGGTTAATATGTTTAACCGGACATTTTAAGGATTCTAATTTTAGCTGAAATGAGTTGATGAACCCATCTAGTACTTTATAGTATGCAACTTCCATTCAGGTTGGAAAGCAATTTCTAGTTGTCCAGGACTTCTTAAAATGCCTAAAATCAAGGTTAAGGTGAAGGAAAAGGTAAACTCTGTGTCAGGACTGAAATAACAACTCTAGATAAAAATGGCACACTAATAACAGCTTGCAATGGAGAAAAGGACCCATTTCTGAAAAAAGCCTGAACTTTACAATGAAAGATGCTTAGAAGCACTGGACAAGATACTGGAAAGTGCCCGACGCCCTTTCTAAAGCTAAGAGATGGTAATAGCCTACTGACTTCAGTACCATTGCATCAAACCTCCATTAGATTTCATTCCAGTAGACATATTTAAAACAAAAATGATAACAATTTTTCAAACCATTGGTATGTTTAAGGCACGAGTAGTGAGTATTGCTGAAAAAGGCAGGCTCAGAGCAGAGGTTAAACATTGCTGTTTGCATATCAAGCTGCCGTTCACTCACATGGTAGAATGACTGTGCAAGAGAATTCAGGCATGAGAGAACATACAGTCACGCTGGATTCTCTGTGTGCAAATCCAGTTCTATCCTTTATCATTTTATGAGCAGCCCAGAAATCAGTTTCTTCTCTTATTGAAGAAATGGCACTAACTTTTCAATTTCACCTTTGTCCCAGGCATTTCTTTAAATATCTTACTTTTCCATGCCTCAAGCTGTTATGTGCAGCTAAGGCAATACTTTCAGTGACTTCTTGTATTCAAAACTTAAGCAAAGTCAGCTGGTGACTAATTCTGCAGTTGAACAAATAACATGATTTATTTAGCACCTAGAAAACCTGTAGTCTATTCCTTGCCAAAATAAACTGCACTGACATCTTCTCTTGAACTATTATAGGTTTTTTTCCTCTGTTTTGGGGGCATTTGTTTTGTTTTGTTTTGTTGGCCTGATTCCTGCAGGGATAGGGTTAATCTTCACAAGTTGCTGGGATGGGACACAGCCAGGAGAGTATCCATAGGGTGTGATGCCATGGTCAGCATATAGCCAGGCAGATGGATGGGGTTGGAAAGGGCAGAAATCATGGCTGGGGAGCAGGCTGGACACCGGGTTCTGGTGAGTGAGGGGTGGTACGTTAAACATGTTTTATATATTCTTCATCACTATCGTTATTGTTGTTTTCCTCTTTCCTTTGCTGTTCTGTTAAACTGCCTTCATCTCAGCCCACAAGTTTTGCCTTTTTATTTCTGATTCTCCCCCTTGTCCCACGTCTGGAAAGGAGTGAGTGAAAGACCGTGAGGTTCTTTGTTGCTGGCTGGGGCTAAACCATGACATTTGTTTAGTTGGGGGTTTTTAGAGCTGAAAGACTTCTCCAAAATTTATGGGAATATGTATCAGACATTACTTAAAGCAACCTACAAATATTACAAGGGACTGAAACCTTTTTTCCTCCTTTATCTTTCTGTAGGTAAATTGTCTTAAAATGAGTTTGAAGTGTGCAACCATATTACCTAATCAGCACTATTAGTTTCCTTTCTAAATCCAAATAAATTCAGTCTTTAATAAATATATATATTTATAATGAATAAATATATTTAGAGTTTTGTTGGACTTTTTTAGTGTTCAATTGCCAGTAGTTTTTATACTATTACTAGACATTCCAAGATCACTTAACCTTTTGGGGGGGAAAAAAAATAAAAATTGAAAGTTTCCAAAAGAAATGAGAAATTAGCTCTTTAAAATCTAGACATTGTTAAAGAATGATTTAATTTCTTAGTGGTATGCACAGTCTACTGTACTGACTTTCCGAATTCTTGTTATGTGAGTCTTTGTAGAACTATTAGTGTGTAAATGCACATATTTTGTCAGGAAAAAATAGCGTCCTCTCCTAGCAATTCTTCTAGGCTTCATAAACAACCTTTGAAGTCTGTCATTAAAACAGGATCTGGGAATAAGCACTGGAAATTGCCTCATAGCTGATCCTATAAATATTACTTGAAGTGCTGGACAACTCAATAATAGCTCTAAAAATAATTTAGACCCAGAAATTACTCCTCTACTGTCTCACACTGAAATACTAAGATTAAATTAATGGTCAAAGACTAACAAAATTACTATCACAAATGGTAAAATCACTGGCTTTTCAGACAGCTATAAGTGAGTTTATTATGTTGTAGTGGGTTAACAGCATGCATTTCTATTGTGTTGCTTATGTATTTTGGGAATGTATCAGGGAAATAAAAAAATAATTAGAATGACTTCATTATATTCTAGGTAACAAGAACAAGAACAAAGCAGAAATAGCAAAACTACAGGTGCATTAAAAAAAAGCCAAACAACTTTTATGTGCTATTAGATTCTAAATATCTTATTTCCCTAATTCAACAGATATTCATAATTGCTGGAAAAGAAAAAACAAATGGAAAATGGAATAAATCTACATGTTAGTAATATCTCAGTCTCATGACTCAAAATGAAAATAACAAATCACATGCAGTGAGAATAAACCTCAGTCAAAGTGAATTAAGTCAGTACATGGCAAAAACATAAGTAGAATATGATTTTATTTTTTTTTTACTTACATGTTTTGGACAGTTAATATTAATCGTGTTCAAAAATGCATGTCTTCTCTATGTTGCTGTCACACCAAGAGGTATTTCTGTAAGTGTTTAATATAATTCATATTAGATTCTTGAGGTATGTACCAAAAAGATCAAGATACTTTCAACCTGTCGTTTCCTCTTTGTCCATCCACAGCTGTACCTGTTTTTCCAATAGCTCAGTTTTACTTGTAGACCAAGGAAATTCCAAGAAATGTACAAAAAATAATTATATTAGTTATTAGTATTTGAAAGGCTGTCAACTTCTGCTTTCAGACTATTCACATTTGCAAATATGCTTCTCTGTAGGTTCCTGTGAAATACTCAGTTAAGCTTTTTTCTTATGTTTGTCCACGTCATGAATAATTGCCATTACTTTGAAATCAATTCTCAAATGACTAACCTATCTCGGATTTATTTAACCATTTAAATGAGCCCAGTCATCACCATTTTTCTTGCTTTTTGAATCAGCAATGTATATATTCTTGCCCTTTCTTATATTCTTCCTGAGGAATATGCTTTCAGCAACTTGTCTGAGAACGTATGCAAATCTTTGTATCCAAATGGACCTTTACTCTGACTGGATCTGACTTTTGTATCTTCTCATGATTCCCCACAAGATAATAAGCACTGAGAAAACTAACATCCTAGGAAGGCACCTCTGGAGATCATCTAGTCCAACCTCCCTGCCAGAGCAGGTCCACCCAGAGCAGGTTGCACAGGAACGTGTCCAGGCAGGTTTGGAATGTCTCCAGAGAAAGAGACTCCACCACCTCTCTGGGCAGCCTGTTCCAGGGCTCTGCTACACTCAAAGTGAAGAGGTTCTTCCTCATGTTCATATGGAACTTCTTATGTTCAAATTTGTGCCCGTTACCTCTTTAGCAAATGATGTAAATGAAAATGAGTAGATCAAT
Organism: Xenus cinereus; assembly: GCA_025774025.1. Lineage (NCBI taxonomy): Eukaryota > Metazoa > Chordata > Aves > Charadriiformes > Scolopacidae > Xenus > Xenus cinereus. The sequence continues at coordinate 61,759,969 of JAOXJK010000032.1, forward strand.
AAAGCTAAAGTGTTACTGTTGAGAATCTGGTAGATGACATTTCATGGTTTTTTTGGGATTTTTTGGGGGACTGTCATTTTGATTTTTTCTTAAATCTTTAGACTATCTCTGATGAGGTCCCATGGTGTGAATGCCCATTTGTGGCTGGACTACATTAGGTGTGCTCTGGCAGCACATTTTCCAGTTTAGTTTAATTCAAGAGGAATCCAGTTCATGCACTCAGAATGTTTGTTTCTCATCATCAAAGCACAGTAAGTAGAAACAACTACGAGGCCTGTTTCAAAAACACATTTCTGATCTAAACTAAAACACTCATACGGAAAAAATCTGAGTCCTCTCAGTCCCAGTTCAACTTTGTAGTTACTTTAAAATCTGTTTTGAAGTGGTAGTAAAATTCTTGGAAACTGCTACAAAGGAGCACATACACTTTGAATTTAATCTCAGTTGTCTGGGTGTAAGTTGTGAGGTACCAGGCATCTTATTAAAACGCTTGCATGAAGATACACCAAAAATAAGAGTCCTTAGTCTAAATACTGAATGATGTGAAAAATGTGCTAGTGTTTCATGTCACATATGCCGCAGTAACCAAGGCACAATGTCTAACAGAACATAACCTTGTGGCAGTGAGTCCTGAATTACTTCATTCTCCATTACTGGGAAACCATGATAGGCAGCTAAAAAAAGATAAAGGAAGACTAGTGAAAAACATTTAACTGGATAAAATAATTAACAGTTTTAATATCCAAAGTTCTCAATTTCAAATTTCATTTTTAAATCATGAATAGTTGTATTGTATTTTAAATTATTCTTGTAGCAATGCAGATTTTATCTACTGCCATTTTAATTTGACAGTACTTCATAAGCATTTTCCTCCATTTGCCCAATACTCTATCACTTTAGACTGGATATCATTTATTTATAAAACTAGAAAATCATATCCTAAGGCAATGCACTGCAGGAACCTTTCATGTTTAAATGACAGCTATTGAAGGAACAAGACATGGTACAAAAATAATGCTGGTGAATAAGAGCTTCCATTATAAGAATACATTAAACTGATGCATTACCAAACCTCTTTGATGTTCTGTATCATTTATCAACAACATTAAGAATATGAAAGTTTTATTCAGGATGACTGGTATTAAATCTGTTCCTTAACATGTTTCACATAATATATTAAAGATAAAAGTAATAATTATACTTTTTTTTAAAAAAAAATGTATTTCATTACAACAGAGTAAATATGTTTCTTCTGAGTATAACTTAGCCTGTTAGTTAGACTGTGAGATGAGATTAGCCAATGTTAACAAAATAAAGACCGACATCTTAGCACAAGAAAGAATATATTTTTTTCCCAGCAGAGTTCATAAAAATCAAATATATTTCATGTCTATAAAAATGGGAATGATTGAGCAGGAAGTATGAAATAATATATTAGTAAGGACCGAAGTATTTCAAGACAAGGAAATTGCAATTTTTAAAAGCCTTGGTGATCTGAAGTCTTAATGGTCTTGGTCTCAGTGCTTACTTTTGTTATTCTTTCATCTTAATATTATTCTTTCCTTCTTCACATTCTTGTATTCCTACAGTAGCATTGACATTCACATTGTCTCAACAGCCAATTCTGCTACATAAATTAATATAGTTATTTCTAGAAAGATTCTTTCTAAAGAATATAGTAGGCATTATGTTAAATTTACATTTTACTGCAGAGTTCAGCAGCAGAACTGTTGTTCTGGACCAGCAATCTTAAAAGATGAATCTAAGGATGAATGTTAAAGACAAGGTAGTAATGGTGCAGATGCACAGTGACAGGGAAAGGCAAGACATCAGCTCCACCTGCCCAAAGGACATAATAAGGAGACATTTCTGCAAAAGTCAAGAATAAGCCACACATTGTTGGGTCCTTTACTCCCCAGACTCTTAAAGAGGGCTGGCTTTTTAGCAACAACCCCAAATGTGAATTGTTTAGAACAGTGCAAATGCTTCTGGCTGTCAGTCTGGCTTGACAAAACTGACACCGAATTATCCAAAAAAATCTTAGAAATATTCCAAACTTGTGACAGTATTTTCCAAATCTCTATTTGTTTTCATATTTCAAAGGACTTTCAATCCATCTGAGATGAAAATAACTTTTTCATGGTAAAACTATCTAATCTTTTCAGATTGTTATGCTTTTGTCTGATAAAGATAATGTCAACAGCATGGTTTTCTGAACTACTCTCATGAAAGAATGAATAAGGCTGGTAACTTTGGAAATGCTAAAATGACAAATTTGTGTGAGAGATTCTGTATATTTGTGTGCAAAATGGCTCATAACTGAGTAGCTGGATTACTGGGATGACAATTGGCTACTTCAGCTCCTAAAGTTATATGAGAAATTGAAATGGATGTGCACAAGAAATGTTATAATATGATTTTTCATTTAGAATTTAAATGTATGCACATGATTATTCAGCTTCTGCTTTAGTAAATGGATTTTTTTCCTCAAAGAAAAATATTCTAAGTCCTTTAAGGTCTTCAGATTTTTGTTTGCTTGCTTTTAATTAATAGAATTCAAATGCAAGATTATTGTACATAGTCAGAAATCAAAAAGTGTTTGATTCTAAATCCAGTCCTAGCTTAGTAGTAGAAAAAGAATACTTTTTTCTTTATTTTGTTTAGGTCCCAATGTCATCCATAAGGAATTTATTAAACAAACAAAAAAATCCCTCCAGGAATAATATACACTGTATTTATATTCAGTGCAAACAACAGGATTCTCTCTGGTATATCAAGCACAAATGGGATGGTATGAAGATGAAGGAGTATTGAAATAGTAAACCGTGCCAGATAGTAGCAAAATACCCACAGTTCCCTGTCAAAATACCATGATATTTGAAACTGAAATATAAGTGTCCTCAGTTATGAAACTACATTGAAAAGGACCCTGGAGATTTTCAGTGACTTTAATGACATGACCAAGCTAAAACCATCCTGTAGAAGGACAAATAAAATTGCCCATGTTGCCAATTTAATGTGAGGTAATCAATACAGATGCTGAGACGTCAAAAATATGTGGGGAACTTATCTGTTTCCTAAATTGTAGCCATCACAGTGGAACTCAATATGGCAACACTCCAGAACTGGTACCAGCTTCCTCCCATGCTTCAGAGCAGACTGATTTCTTCACTCTCTGCATCACACACTTCAGAGTGATGAAGTTCTAACATTTTACTTTGCAATATGCACTGACCTTGCCACAGACAGGACACCACATTAAATGTTTTAAATGTATTTTAAAACGTAGAGCTCAAAAAGATTAGATTTACAAGAAGAAGCCTAGGGAAAACTATCATGGCACTATTCCTAAAGAGGACCTCAGGAAAAACCTTTTCGAAGAGCCACATGGTTCTAATACAAGATTCTAACTTTTTAGAAAAAGTATATTCTCTTTACTAAGAGGATGATAGTATTGTTATACCAGAGTATGATCTTAGATGTATCCCGAGGTGTTCACAGAATCTGCCTGCTTGGGATAGACAAACCCTCTCAGGTGCTGCTAAATTTTGTTTCCAATTCTAGAAAAAAATTCTTCAAGACCTTTTATATCTTTCACAAGATGCTCAGATTCTTTCTCTGCACTAAATCTTACTGGATAAAAACTTTAAATTAACAGCTGTTCATAAATAAGTGAGTTCTTAAGACTCTTGACTAGTATCCTTGGTACAGTTTGTGTAATTCTAAACAGAAATCATCGGGTGTTTGACAGAAACCGTCATTCAAAACCCAGTTAGTGATGTCTATAGAAAATCAGTGTTATACACTCTCCTAATATGTTCCCTGGAGTAACTGATTTCCAAGTGTTTAAAAACGTAACTCTGTTAATACAACCAGCCTGAAAATCAAGATATCTTGGTACCATTGCATTAATTTTAATAGATACAATGAAACAGTTTCTTTGGTTGGTTCCCCCACCCCCACAACAGAAGGGCAGAGTAATTTCCATCAGTACATTTGCACTAAGAATTTGCAAAGAGAAATACAGCTTTTAATCATTAAAACTCCTCCAACAGTGACAAGTAATTCAGTGCCTACCTTGGCAACCTCTCTGGGCCCTCTTATTAATTTGAACCGCATGCATTCTTGGCAAAGGAAACATTTCTACTGATTTCTACCATTTCTAACAAAGATCCCTCTTCGTGGACCCTAAACCTAGGAATTTGCTAGTACAATCTGGTATCAAGAACACAGTGCACAAATGTACGATGTGAGAAGCGTTGGGGAATCCGTCTCAGGTGGCCTGAGTTGAAGGGACTTCAAATCAAGCATCCCATGTGTGCCAGCTCTTTCACCATGCAAGATAACTCTCTATTCATAAGACCAAAAGGATATTTTATATCAGTAAGCCTCTTTTCTACCTGATTTGTAGACACAATCAAGGTAATTAGGTGCACTTTTAGGGGTCTAAATAGTGCCAACTGTGCCTGCAAATAACGGTATGTTGAAAAATAAAGCATTCACTTCAAAAAATAAAGACCATCTAGTTATGTTGCACAGCTTATATAGAGTTGGTGTTTGGTGGTTTTTTTTTTTCAGAATAAATCATGATTTCTGCACAATAAAAAGGAAGAAAGAACATAAATTTCTACAGAGTGCACAGGCATGTGGGCAGAAAAATTCAACATATAAGGTGTCTGAGCAAATCCAGGGGGAATTAATGATCTGCTCTATTCAAGAACATCTAAAAAACAATGCCATCTGGTGTTAAGCAGAATTCTAGCCAAGAGCTGGCAGCAAAATAGGTTTGACAACCTTGACATAAAAACTACTTACTCTCAGTGCCAATTACGCTCTTCTTGCCAGTTCAAAAGCATATCTTTCCAAGAATGGCATTTAGCCCCTACTGGCATCTGAAACACCACAAAATCTATACACCTCAGAGATTAAAGTAAAAACACTTCTGCAAAGCACCAAACAAAAATAACAGAATCATCTGGATAAACACACCAAAGACTAAATCACAGTTCATTCTGTTTAGGACTGGTAAGAACTGACATCAGATAGGAAAAAAGAAACAGTGATCATTTCTCTAGCTGGGAACTTTGGAAAAAAGTTTGTTTTACTTATTCCAATAATTTCATAAGTCAAAATTCTGTTCTCTGCTGTGTTTTTTTTTTTTTTAAAAAGATCCTAGTTGATGCTTACTTTCCCTACAAAAATGGATTTTTATCTCTATCTGTGCCTTACCAAATGCATTTTCCTAGGTTAGTGACAAAGGAGCAGATAAAACTGAGACCAGCTTCTTTCACAGTATTAATTGTTTTCTCTATTAAAAGCCAAAAATGTACCCTGTTCAGTTTCCAGGTACGGTTTAACTGATTTCAGATAGGTATAATCATTGGAATCAGTTCCTCTTTTTTCACTTCCTAGGCAAAGCTAAGACAAAAACCTGACCTTAATTTATCTGTTATCAAGTCTTAACGTTTCTGTGGCTGGCCAAAACAGATAGACGTAGCTCCTCTTCCTTTAAGTACCAGAACTCTATTTCAGTAAGGGGCACTGAAGAATGGCTGTACCATCTATACTTATAATAAAAAAGTGAATGTAAGAAGAAAGAATAGGAATTCAGGGAGATAACAATGATCACTTTCCAATTCCACAGATCTCTAGGTGACTCTAAAAAGAAGCCACTTCTAATTTTTTTTTTAAATTGTCAGATATAACAACATAAAGAGTTAAAATTTTTAGAAGTAACATATGAAAATTCTCAAACAATGGTTGTCTACCTTTAAAACATTTAAAAAAATTATACAGGAATCACTTTTCCAATTGGTTTAAAGCCATACAGTGTGTTATTGAAGGTGATAGAAAATATACAGTGCCAGTGTATGCAAAATTTTGTCATGTAAGTTATAGTGACCACAGGCATTACCAAATGGATTCTTCATGTTCAGTTATTTTTCTTTCATTGTTACTAAGATTTATACCTATTTCCTAGTGAGAAATCTAGAAAAAAATGTTGCATATTCAGAGGAAAAAAAAAATATTGCATTTGAATTTTGCCTTGTATAGAATATCTGTGTCTTAAGAATAAATACTTGCTTTAAATGGACACAAGTAATATAGTTACCCATTGTCAATAAACATGAAAAATGTATCCTCTCTTAAAACTTGAGTATGAAGAAATGGTACTGGTATTTGCATCATATTCCAAATGATCTTGTACAACATAAATTGCTCCCCTGCTCTTTCATATTCTCTGGTTCTAAACTTCTTAAGAAGTGTATCCTCATTAGCTCTTTCAGAAGGGAAGTAGGAAAGAATAAGGGAATAGCAGTGTGGTTATGTTAACTAAATTTTAAAGGAGTAGGAATAAACATCTCTATCATCTACATATATTGCTGTAAACAGCTTCTGCTCATATGCATTTGATAATTCATAAGACTAAAAGCAATTCAAGCAAAAATATGCAAAGCTTTAAAAAGGAATCAGGAATAAAAATGAGACAGAATACAAAATCTGAACTGATTTGTGACCTTTGATCTGACTTACAGACCTGAACTGAATTGCAAATATTACAGTAGCTTATTAAAATTTTACTTTAGGTCCTTCAATATCACTGAATCAGCAAACTAAAAATATTAAGCCATACAGAGGACAGAGACTCATATATTTTAAAATGTATTAAAATTCCACAGGTGATGTATTTAGTTAGGTGTCAATGAATATGATTTTTCAGTTACTTCTATCAAACACAGCATTTAAAGAAGTCAATAACAACGTGTGGTTAATGCTTCCACTCAGAAGATTATGCTTCCTTGTTTCCTATTATTTCATAGAGAAAAGAGGGGGGAAAAAAGAGGGGGAAAAAAGGGAAAGGAGATGATTCAGGAAAAAAAAAATGGAATTGAGAAATAATGCTTAATTTAGAATGAATAGTCAATTTCCAAGCAGCAATTAAGATAAAACATAAGCAAAACATATAGAGTTGGTAGAACTTACTGATGTTTTGCATCTGTGTATTCATATAGAACATTGTTTCAATATATCATGTTAGTTCATAATGAACCTCATCCAGTTCCCATTAAATTACTGATATTGTGATTTTAATGAGAGTTTGGTCTTAATCAATGACTGCAAGTAAAATGGAAATTCCATTGACATGTTCCCCCAAAATTAGGTCTTTTGGCATTGCTCAACAGTATCACTAGGAAAGCAAAAACTCTTAAAGTTCAACCTTGCTTTACAGCTTTCTGAAAAAAAAAAAATAAATTCAATATGTCTACATAAAAGTTACAGATGGTCTGACATTTCATGACTCTCTTCTACTTTATGGATTGGGCTCTCCAACCACGTCATTTTCTACACTCTAAAAATCACAGAACACCTTTGATTCAATATATCCCTTCCAAAGACAACCCACTTGCTTGGATAAGATTTTTCTTCCTAATAAAAGCTCCAGTGTTTATTTCCCAATTTGACTTTTCCTCACTTTGTTTAGATGTAATATTCAATTGCAGTTACCCAAATTAAGACTGTTTTTTTCATGAATTGTTAAATTGTTTTAAAGATGTAACCTTTTGGTTGAGGATGGTTTGTTATGAAACTCAGAAAAAGCTATTTTTGATTTGTTTGATATTTTTCCTATGAATCTTCCTCTTTTTTTTTTTTTTTTACTAATAACTAGTATTAATTTATTAAACTGTCATTGATTTCCCAGAAATTGTGAAATTTATATTTATTTCAAATATGAAAGCAAGGTATCTGGATTAAACAGCTGGTATAACAAACCAGTAATTAAAAGATAATATATTGGGGCATTCTATGTGCAGTATTGATTTCCTTATGAGGGAGAGCACAAATCTATAGTTTATGAAATACCACGGTAAAGGATCATACATTAGTATATTTTCTGTACAATAACTCCAAAGTTTAGTGAAGGAGAAAAAAGTACAATGTAAATGTCATGCTTGCAAGACATTATTAAGAAAAGGAGCAATGACTCCCTTCAGTTTATTGTAAGAAACTGACCTGCAGTTTATTAAATCCTGGGGATTGTAAGTTTATGCTTTTAAGCATGGAAGTGCTGAAATCCATATCAATATAATGTTTTCATAAAAGTAACTACACCAAGCAGAGTCTTCCCATTCTCTTCATATGTAGCACAAAATTAACATTTAAAGTCTTTATGAAATGTGCAATTTGTTACTTATGCATTCTTCTCCTCTAAACCAGATGTCAGTAGGACAAAGAAAAAACTCCTATTAAAGCTGAAAAACGGCAGTTACCCAAAGATGTGGAACAGACAGGTGTGATGGGCTTGTATACACATAAAAAAATAGATATTTACACTTTAGAAAAAGGAAAAATCCAGAGTCTTTAAAATTTTGTATAAAACAACATCTTACGCGTTTGTTTTACTTTAAAACTTTCACCAAATTTAGAGGTGAAAATGCCAGTTCTGTTGCAAAATTGCACATTATGTGAACTGCTATAGGCAGCAACTTGTACTGTACCTCGGATATGAAATCAACATTTCTTCAACCAATATTATGAAGCCTGGAGCTGCAGGGAGTCTACATTTCACTGAGGCTCAACCTCTTAGATACCCACTTGGAATGTTTGCTTGATTTGTCATTCTCATGCTCCAGTGTTTTGTGGTGGGACATAGAAGTGGCATCACCAGAATAAAGTTTAAAACTTTACTGGAAAAAACAAGTAGATTAATTGTTAGTCCCAGTTTTCACCTTGCCTAGAAGCAAGCTGTAGATAAGTTGTATTTGAATGGGAAATCTTCACCAACAGTTTCCCCTAATTCTTTGCATGAAATTTTGCATTTGAAACAATGCTCTTTCTTATCTGAACCCCAAAGAACTCACTGAACCTTTCATGTTGTAGGATACTACAGGAATAACTGTCTCACGAAAACTGGAATTCTGATGGGACTTATTTAAAATGAATATTATGCACTTAATGAAGAAAACCTTGATATTAGAAGATGAGATATGAACGGACTAGAGAAATTCCAGTAAAAGTTTGCCCTTTTTTTTTGTATGTCTCATGTTAATAAAGTAATTTTAAGCTTTTAAACTTTATTTTTGTCTCAAAATACAATTTGTTGGCAAAACTAATAGTACAGCAATATTTCTCAAGAGCCTGCAAGAAACTTTTATCATAATATATCAGAGTAGTCTGAATATTCTAAAGAAGCAGTTAGGTCTATTACTCTTATTTTTACATGAGGGTAAATTCAGTACATAAATTGAAATAACAACCAGTTAAAACATTAGGTCTACCTTTGTATGTCTCATATTCTGGGGTATCATTCTCATAGCTGGCCATCAATATGCACGTATTTTGGTCAAAAGGTGAAGAAGTTGGCTTCTTCAGCAAATGAGGGGGCTACATGACCATATATGACCACAGATCAGATTGAAATTGGTTATAAATGAAGGCCCATGAGATAGTTATTTTGAGATGATCCTCCTCAGAGCAGTGGGTGTGCGGTTGGGGACTCTCCCCATGGGCTGGGGCGTCATTCCACGGATCACCTCCTGGACAGGTTGAGAGCCCTCATCTTATAGGTGAGTGATAGTGCACATTTTGAATCATTTCTAAAGCTTAAGAATTTTGACGCTGCACAGTATTAGTTTCCTTGTACATTCTGAACCTGTGGTTTACTAATGCTTTTGGAGTGTTAAACAATTTTGATTCACCTCATTTCTGATAAAAAAATTGTGATTAAGATAAAGTTTATTTTAAGTTTTTCACCTGCCTAAATTTGATTTTTTGAGCCTCCCTGACAAGTTGCTTCTCACACCTGAAAAATCCCATTAATGGACTGACCCAAAGCACATTTATAATCAGTATCTGTCAATCCTGGTGACTGATATCAGAAGAGAGTCCTGGAGCTTTTCACCACCAGTTAGAATTCACAGCTCTAAACTGGGTATTTAGGAACCTTCCTAGATCTCATGGAATCCAGGTTTGAGTAAGCGTCACCTAATGTAACCAAAGGAAATGAGAAGATGCGAAGTGTAACTAGTGTCTTGCTTGCTTCTCAAACTATGGGGCAAACATTCTTAGAGAGAAGTCCTTCCCTAAAATTAGAATCCTAATTCCTCCCACCAACCACTGCGAAACATAACAGCATTTGAAAACAAGGGGTGTGGTAGCGACTACTCCTTCTAATATTCTCCTTTTCACGTACAGAAGATTAAGTGTTCTTTCCATGTTGTGTCCCACCTCCTAATTAGCACTATCCATCCAAATAAGGATTTTAGGTGTAGGAAAAGGAAAGTTCTTCTATGGTTTACAAGTCTTTTCCGAAGTTTAATTTAATTTTCTGCCTTCTGTAGTAGTTAGACTTTGTGACGGTAGAAGGACCTGAATGTAATGTATTTTCTGTAATGTATTATTCATATACCAGCACATAATTGGACAGTTTATCTATAATGGATTTAGTGAGTGTAGCCACATCCCAGACATTTTTGGGGCTTCAGACAATTTAATTTCCTGAGGCTTTGAAGTCTTTCTAGGCAAAGTAATATAGACTCTTCACTATGTTACCATATCTTTTATAAACTATGGAGAAGGAAAGACATGTTGATTTCAGTAGTAATAGAAGAAATCATAACATTCATTAACTCCTTCACCTGTTTCTTCAATGAAAGAGAGAGATTTCTCAAAAGATAAAAGGGTGCTACCATATTATACTTGATATATTTGCGGCACCAACAGCAGGCCACATGGGAACATGCAGTTCCTGACTAAGTATTGTCAGAGACTGGTACCCCGACAGATACTCAACTCATGAACTCTAAGCATATTACTACAGGAGAAATGGTTACTCCTGATGAGTGAAAAACAAGCAGAAATACAGCTGTCATGGGGACCTTAACCATACTGGTGGATGAACTAGCTTTTTTAGTTTAAGCAGATGATTAGAAAAAATTCAGGATCAAGACCTGAAATAATTCCCTGAGGCTGAGAATAGGTCTAGAACCTAACCAGTGTAGATCGTCTCTTAATACCAGGAGGAAAATACATGCTGGGGGGAAACATCTTCACGAATAAAAATGACCCAGCACTCAAACCAGTTAAACTGTCTTTACTCATGGATCTATCAGAAGGGAAAGATGCAAGAGAATTATCATAAAGTTACAGAGGGTCTGGAAATGACTTTTTTTGTCCAGGTATAAGAAACAGATCCATGAGAAATTCCTATTTAACCTTGTCTTTGAGGCCTAGGAGGCAATAATTCCAGCTTTTTGCTGGATGGATGGATAGTTGAATAACTTCACTTTGGGAAGTCCCTCCAGGCCTCAAAAATTATATCAGCTTTTTCTGGCACTAGTGATCTGCCTGGTGTGACAACCAAAATCAATTAACTGTTTAGCACTGCCATGAGACGGGCAATGGACAGATGAATATTTTAATTGATATATCAGGAGGATATATCCTGCTAAAGAATATGGGATCTCACAGGCAGTTGGCAATAAACAGTGTGCAGGGAATTGTCAGTCGGCATTTGAACATGGTGTTACCTGGTATCAAAAAGTTTTGATAGAACTCTGAGCCATGGGGTAAGCCTACTCCAAGGCAGAAATTCCCTTCAGCCAGGGAGTCCCTACATCCTTGGGTTACCAGAAGGATCTAGAGAATCTCCTCTACTATTTATCCAAAAGTGATAAAACTTTGAAAAAAATGTTTGGCGTTTACAATAAAAGGGACAATTAATAATCTTAAAAATAACACCATTTTTATACCTAAAGAAATAAATAATATGAACAGTGGAAATGCATCTATGTGTTCAAGTTGTAAGGAAATGTGTTTGTAATGTGTGGTATGATGTGATATCAAAGGTTTAGTTACAAATATCAACAGGACTAGACAATTAGACAAACTTAATACAGAATATAACTATTATGGGTTGAAAAATATAGAAATTATTAGTGGTCATTAAAATGTAAAATACAGGTCATACTGGAAAAAGCAATCTGATATCCAGCAGAATTCACTAGAGAATAAAAGTTCAGCTTCTGTGTTAGAGCAATATAATGCAATTTATTAAGAAGGTAGCCAGACAAGACCTTTCTTGCCAATTCATCCTACTGCTCACATAATACAAGATAACATTTTTGTTCCAGTGTTTAACCCCTTTGACATTTAAAGAAGACATTTAACTGTGGGGAAGTACTCTTTGTTGTAATTTCCACGTCAGAAATATAGAAAGATATCAATGGCTATACAAATTTACAGTGCATATAGGTTGCTAAAAAAGAAAAGGCAAATCCTGATATTTTTTGATTCAAATTAGCAGCTTTCAGCAACAGGGAAAAGAAATTTGCTAGCATCTCACTGCACCACCACTAATGGGTGCTAAATATCATGGGCAGTGCTCTAAGAATTCTGTCCTATTTTTTCTGTTTCAACAGAGGAAGGAATAGAGATCTGCAAAATATGTATACATTGACCATAAACTATGAAACTATCATACTGAGAGGAGCATGGACAAACTTCTCTTTTCCCTTCCTACCTCTCTCATCCTCATTCTTTATTGTAGGGAAGGCAAGCAGATTGCATGCAAAGGTCTACAATACATTTTCAAATACTAAACAATTGCTGGGAGCAAGGTATTCTCATTCTCATATGGTTCCATCTTTTCATCATTCTTTTACCTTATAGGTTCAATCAACTGAAATTTAGAAACGAACTCATCAGCCAAAGGCCCATTCTTCCAATACATACATTACTTCTTGAATTAATACTAATACAAATACTCTTAAAAACAATACAATCATAACTTTTCCTTAAAAATACTGTCACTTCAGTAATAAATCTTTGGGTTCTCATGCATTTTGACTTGTGTCAGAATAATAAGTATGGAGGTAAGATTAAAACTGTACACTACTGTTTTACTGTAGTGAAACAATGTATTAATGAAATAATAATAGGATAATTAGAGGACAGCGCTTTCCTGTTTATACAACATTTAAAACAAATATATTTTTTCAAGGTAGTGGAGCAAAATCTAGTCTAATATATGTTATGTTCATACCAGCTAAGCAACATTTTCCTACTAATTTATAATTATGAATGCTTAGTTTATACAGTTATTTCCATAAATATACTTCCACTATGAGTAGATGAGAAACATTTATGTTCAGATAGAAGCTGCAGAATTTAGAACATGTATTCTACACATACTGAAAAAAGTTGAGATGACAGTCTCTTTGCATTGAGTAGGTACTTCGGAAAGTTTTTATTCACAGACTCCAAGGGTCTGCCATTCCAAAGTACGTGAAGCCAAATACAAGACTATATTTTGCAACTTCTAACATGTTGCACTACTGTGACAATGTGAAAAACATAAACAGATTACAGAGTGGAATGGGAAAACTCCAACCAAAGGCAAGAATGAAAACAGCCATCCCTTAGCAGAATAACATCAGCATGTTTTAATGTGTATGTAGATAAATCCCCTTTTTTTAAGGCCAAGTTAGGCAGATGCTGAATGCCTACATAATGTTTTTGTGTTGTTTTTTGTGTCTTTCTCCTCTACCTCACCCCCTCAATCAAAACAAAATCCTGGTATTATTTTTTCTCAGGAATCCAAAAAAATTCCCACATGCGAGCCATCTGTTAAGCCACTACTCCTGTGACAAGAAGATATCAATCTTCAGCTTCTACTGCTAATTTCCCATATTTCTTTCAGTGGGTCACAGTATAGCATCTCTCCAGTGTGAAGCTGGTTTGTGTTTGTACTGGGTTTGCATGGCAAGGTTTTGGTAGCAGGGGAGCTACAGGTGTGGCTTCTGTGAGACGACGCCAGAGCTTCCTCTGTGTCCAATGGAGCCAATGCCAGCCACCTGCAAGATGGACCTGCTGCTGGCCAAGGCTGAGCCCTTCAGCAACAGCGGCAGTGCCTCTGGGATAACATATTTAAGAAGGGGAAAAAGCCCTGCACGACAGCAGCCAGAGGAGAGGAGTGAGAATCTGTGAGACCAACAATTCTGCAGACACCAAGGTTGGTGAAGAAGGAAAGAAGGAAGTGCTCCAGGCACGAGAGCAGAGATTCTCCTGCAGCGCGTGATTAAGACTATGGTGAGGCAGGCTGTCCCCCTGTAGCCCATGGAGGTTAATGGTGGACCCCACACTGGAGCAGGTGTGCTGCCAAAGGAGGCTGTGACCCTGTGGAGAGTCTACGCTGGAGCAGGCTCCTGGCAGGACCTGTGGACCATGGAGGCAGGAACCCATGGTGGAGCAGGTTTGCTGGCAGGACTCGTTACACCGTGGGGGACCCACACTGGAGCAGTCTGCTCCTGAAGGGCTACATTATATTGTATAAGTTTGAATTTCTGTGTTGCAAAAACGGTCAGGCTAAATCTTTATAATGGTTCCCTTTGCCCTTAACAATAAAGAAAGTTCCCCTTTCAGTCTGCATGTCCTTGCAGCAGTGTGCCAAAGTTTCATCCCCCTTTTGGAAAGGAAATAATTACGGATGGAAGAATTATCTAAGGTAATTTAGGACAACAGCCCATGTGAAACTGGGACAAAAGAATGTGCCAGTGGGACAGCAGATGCAGAATTTTCTTATCTTCCCTCATTCAGATAAAACAGCTCCAAAAAAGAATTTGTGAGAATTACTTGACAACCCTGCCAAACTCCAGGCACAGCTCTGACACGTGGCCTGCTTGGTTTAGGGAAGTATCCAGATGGGGACTGTGGACTTTTGGGTAGGGAACGGGGATGGAGACATCTCTGTGTCTGGCAGCAGTTAGAAGTGGTATAAGAACAGCAGTACCATTGACTGATAAAGATTTGTGTTGTTATTCAAAAGAGACATGAAGGAGGGATGCCCATGTCTAAGGATCTAAATCCGATGCTTCATGATTCCATGTAAAATTAAACATAATGAGGAAGAAGTGTTCCTAGAAGTAATTGAATAGCACTTGGAACCCCAGAGCACTAGTTATGTGTTATGCCAGTTTTATTTTACTGGTTTGGAAAGTGAGATGATTTAGATATTTAGTATCCAATAAGGTTTTATTGTGTGGACAGAAAGTGCGAAAACATAGAATGGCCCACAATGTCTGTAAACCAGCAGACATCACAGCCTGCCAGCTGTTCAGATCATTTTTTGTTAGTTTAGCACATTACTAAACTGTCACAGGTCATAAAATCTTTTGACCAAGGAGCTATTTGACATTGAATATGTGCCAGGAGAAGAACAGATAACCAAATATACTGAATTTTCAGAATCAAAGGACTTTATACAGTTAATGTTTGCAAAAAATCAACATTATCATGGGAAATGTGGAATATAAGTAAAATTATCATAAATATTTATAACTATTATGATGTAACTTAAGCCTGTTTAAAATCTTTGGATTGTGTAGTTATATTTTAAGATGCATTTCTCATATCTGCAAATAGGTATGCAGATCATACACAACTTCCTTTTATTTACTGAAATATCTGCTGAGGTGTAATACTAAAAAGATCTGAAAATATTCCTATCATAAACCATGAGCCAAAATCTACTGTGACTTAGGTTAGCATAATTTTCTAAGCTGTTGGTATAGCCAAGTGGAATTCTATAGTGGTTACTTGCACAGTGGGGTTAATGCCCACAAGGATGATATTTCTCCCTTGAAAAAACATTTTTCTCTTACATTATCAGTGAAAAAAAATGAAAAAGCAATACAAAAAATCTTTTTTTGCTTAAGCAAACATGTAAGGAGAGGAAGAAGAGGGAAAGCTCTTCTAATTGACCCTAATTTTAAGGATTCAAAGCTTCTTTTTTGCAATTTTACTTTATAAACATACTCTTAGGACAGTGCAATGCATTTGCAAAGCAAGACGGAATACATCCAGGATTTACACAGCATCATCAAGCCAGCAGTAAATTAAAATAATATTCAGAGCAGTAACAACATGAAAATGAAAATGCCTTTGGTGAACTACCTTACCAATTATTTCAGGGTGGGCAGGGGTGTGTGTGTGTCTTCTGTCTGGTGCTACATAGGCAATAAAAAACTTTTCTACACGTAGACAGTCTCTTCTGCAAAGTCTGTGGAACATGAATTTCACACGTGCTGGTCCAATGAGCAATTAAATTTCTTCTCTTTATAAATAACTGGGAAGTGAATTTACAATTTTATGCAAATAAATGACCACGATGCAAAGAAAAATTGCCGTGCTGGAATTATGAAGCCGCTTCATAATGCCTCCTCTAAACATGGGGAGGAACTTCTTTACTTTGAGAGTGGCAGAGCCCTGGAAGAGGCTGCCCAGAGAGGTGGTGGAGTTTCCCTCTCTGGAAATATTCCAAACCCGCCTGGATGTGTTCCTATGAAACCTGCTGTGGGTGACCCTGCTCTGGCAGGGGGTTGGACTAGATGATCTCCAGAGGTGCTTTCCAACCCCATATCACTTTGTGATTCTGTGATTCTGTTCAATTGTAGGTATAACGGCATATGTTTCTACGGAAGTTAATGCTGCTAATTTCATTGGTTGAGAGGTGATAAATACTGGGCCACTGTGAGGATGCAATTGCCTTTATTAACCATAACTACGTCAACTAGTAGCATGTTTATTTTACTAGATTATTGTCCGTAAAATCATTGATCAATTATTAATCATTAATTATTCTGTTTTCCTGTTGTTTTTGTATTTGCTTCAAAAGTATCAATTCTACTAGATTGTAAAGAAGGAATGCTTGGGAATCAGGCATTCATTTTATCATTTTGTTTTCCAAATTTCCTGGAACTTTTGTGATATCTTAAGATTCATGAAAACATGTTTAAAGAATCAGAGAGCTGTTAGTTAACTTTTTAAAAAGGCATGGATATCATTTATGTGAGTTTCATGAATGAATAATAATAAAAATAAGAACAATGCCTTAATTCAATGGTTGAAAAGCTCCCCAAATAATCCTGAAATAAAGGACTTTGAACTACAAGTTTAACATGCTCCATAAGCTATTCAGAAACATTTAGCATTTATTTCTTTAACAAATTTAGCTCTTTCTAATAACAAATTTATATCATTGGTATGATTTCTCTATCTCTGGGGAATGTGAATAAAAATGAACACATTTTTGTATTTAAACCCACCTGACATCAATTTTTCACATCTGCCTTTGGCCAGCCTTATCACCTACCTTTCTTCCATAAATGTCAATTTACGTTTATAAGATCAGTGTAACTATTCCCTATTTTATAATTACTTTTAATTTTTTATTTAATTTTTCTCTTTAATGAACAGTTCCTTTCAAGCAACCATTATTTCTCAAAACATATCTGACAGAGAAGCATCACATAAAGTTATTCAGTTTTTAAGAAGTATTTTTTAGATTTATACATAGAATGTGCATTGGATTCAATCTAATTAGTGGAGATGTATCAAAATTTACAGTCCAATACTGAGTTCTTTTATCCAAAGATTGTGAATAAGTAGAAGAATGAATGAAGGGAGATTAAAGACAAATAAAACATATGTATAGTTAATGCTAGGTCAGCATGACCTTCTCTTTTTCCTGAATTCTGTTACTGCCTATATAATCTGAATTTTTACCTTCTTGTAATGGCATAAGGCTCTTTACTCATTTAGGGTGATAATAAGTAAAGCTCTTAACAGAAATTAAAATTCCTGAATTAGTCACCATTCCTAGTTAATTACAAATTAGGACTGTCCAGTACTACAGAATTTCTCCCTAGATTAATAAATCCTACCAAAATATCACTTTTTTGGGGGTTTGGTTTTTTTGTTTGTTTGTTTTTTATTTCTATAATCCAGAAGTCCAAAATTAAAATAAGATTCCACTAGTGAAATACTCAAAGTTATTTCCTCATTGCATTTTGGTATGAAATCTGTAAGGACTACTGCTGAATTTATTTAACTCCTTCTCTGCAATTTATAACAAATATGCAGTATACCTTCTTGAAACAAAGATTCAGGGACATTATCTTAACTTTGATTACAAATGGTTAAATTTACTTGCAAAACAATAAGCAAAACAGAATTCTGCTGCTTTTTTATACCTT
>JAOXJK010000032.1:61789004-61799299 GCA_025774025.1 Xenus cinereus
CCATTCTTATGAAGTGAAGGATCCCGAGGAAAATATTCTCAGTTTAAGTTCTATCTGTACAACGTTGTATCCTGGAAATCTTATTCACAACTTTTTTCCAAGTGTTTCAACCTTTAATGATCTTTAATAATCTTTCCATATATGGAAAAATACTGCCTCCCTGTCTTCTTCCTCCTGTCTATCTTTAGCATGTCCTCCTTAACTCAGATTTTCATTATAATTAAGTCCTTCAGAAGATGACTGACCTCTAAGATGTGTTCCATCCTTTCACTTTCCGTTTTCTGTTTGCCAGGTATTTTCTTTGTTTCTTCTCAGATCATTTCTGTTTGCGATATCTGTCTCATTTTTTCATGTTTTCTTGGGGGTTTTGGTCGTTTCTACATCATTTCTTTTTTTCCCAACAAACCCATGTCCCAACATCTTTTTCTTTCACAGATGCCATTCCAGCTAACTTCTCCCACTCACCAACAGTTAATCAAAAGTTGCTTGCTTGGGCTTCAGTTTTCTTCTGAAGGTATCTGTGTTGGATGTAGAACTCCTTTTGTTATTTTGAGGTAGGTTTCTTCTCTCTGAGACCTTTGCCATCTCCTGCTTCTGTCAATGTAAGTACATACATTCCCATTTATCTCCACCCTAGTTAAAAGCTCCTCAGTCTCTGCTTCTTTCTTTCAGTGCAAATCAGTTCTTACATCCTGATAGAGACTTGTTTTCCTTCTATCAAGAGCCATTGTTTTTCCCTCGGCTCTTCTCCTAAATTTATAAGTTCTTTTTCTAATTCCTCTGTGACTTTATCCCTTTACTCTACAGAACACAAAATAAGGTTATAAATTTGACAAGTTGTTAAGCTTTGTCTCTGCATATCTAGATCATCTGGTGAAACCACTATGACAATGTCTCTTCTTGGAGATTCTATCTACACATGCTGATTCATGAAAGTCATTCAAGGTACAGTTACATGCTCAGCTTACCAGAATCACTGCTGGCTTAGCACGGTCATATATCAAACACTTTGCGTAGGCAAGGGCCTTGGAGATGACACACTTTATTCCAGTATGCTTTTAGCCAGCTACTTGCTTTTCCTGTGGTTAGCCAGTTGCAATTCCTGGAAAATTAGAATTTGGGTTGAAGATCCCTGCTGCTTCTGCATTCTGCTTTCAAGGTCAATAGTTGTTACAGGAAGCAGCTGTCTCTGGCCTGTCACTGTTTGCTTGTAACCTTCTGTTTACACAGTAATGACACCAAGAGTCCAGAATTTTATAGATGATACTCTGGGTTTAGCATAAGAGGGCTAGGAAAAAGATGTATTTCTTGCCTTAAAATTCTCTAAGCTTCTACGTCAACAAAGTCTGCCTTTAGCTTGGAGACAATGTTTCTGAGGTCGGTCATTTTGATGGAATTTGCTAATGGCAATGGCTGCGTTGCCAGACACATTGACCGAGCGTGTGTTCCACAGAGTGACTTCGTTCATGAGAGGAACAGAAAGGAGCAGCAGAAGTTCGTGTTGAAAATGTTGCAGAACTGCACAACTTCAGCCTAGAAAAGGTGTTATTTCTGGAGATCTCTGATGGGGTGTTTCATTATGTCATGCCAGAAACGAGCATTTCTACTGCACCACACTCAAAATCTTATTATGGGCAAAAGGAATGTATCATGTATCAAGCCAAAAATTTACTGTTAGTTTAATCTTAACAATCTATTCAAAACACAGGGAATATATTGTCTAGTTAAAATAATACTAAAACTCACGGCATCATGAACAGTACACCTAAAATGCCTGTATTAGTAGCTAGTCCACCTGCTATGGTATTATGTTATGGCTTCCACAGTGCCTCTGGGTGCTAAAGCTGATGAACTTTCTCAGGAAAAAGGGGAAGAATGAAAAGAAGTTGTCAATGGTCTGGCTTTTTTGATGGGAAGATCTTGATGTTTATTTTTTCTTCCTCCTCAATATCGTAGTCCACTTGGAGCTATTTTTGTTTGCTCCAAGTGGACAGCAAGTCTGTCACCTTCTTTGGTTCCCAGATAGTTTGGAAGTTGTCCAAGAGCTCTCCCTAACTAAATGGACAGAAAGGACAATTCTTTTCTGTGTGGTGACTCCCCCACTTGGTCAGACATGACCATGGGAGCCTTTCACAGAGTTTCAGCTGAAGCAGGTGTGGCACCAGCCAGATGTGAAAATAAGTGAAAATCAGCTCAGGCAAAGACAGGCTGAGGTGAGCCTAAGACCCCGCTCTGTCACGTCAGTATAAATCCTAAGTCCTTTTATTAGTAATGGCAAAATATTATTTGCTAGGACACATAGCATCTTCAAAATGTTTTTCTGGTAAATGATCAGGTTGCATGCAACTAATTTCAGGAAATTAGGAAATAGAAAATTTATTAAAATAGCTTCAAGCATATCCCAGTACTGAGGAAATAGAAATCTCTGCCATCGATGTCACATTTCTGCTACTGAGGATCTCAGAAAGCCTTGTCATAAACGCTCCTCTCCATTTTGAGAAGATTGAAATTGTCAACCAGAGGAACACTAGAAGGATTTCGTAAAATAATTTTAACAGTATTTTCAATTATGCTTTTCTGTGTCAGAGTATTTGGATTATTGGGTTGTTACAGCATTGATTGGACAATAGGAGCAATGAGAGTTCCCTTTCAGCCATATTTTGACTGTGGCAGCTGTATGTTAGAGGCGTATGTGGTTGGCCATACGATCAATGCCTCTTAGGTTCAGACTTGAGACTAATTATGCGGACAGGATCCTGTTTGTCTGGTAACTAGATCTCACTGCATAAACTGTTCAAAGAAAAAGTGAAAGCCTATGATCCACTCCAAAAGTGAAGGATCCATTCCAAAAGTGAACAAGACATTTAGGTACGTGCTCTGCGCTGGAGGAATTCAGGGTTCTTTCTCAATTAGAAAGGCTTAACAACAAACAGCATAATAAAGTTGCTTTAACAGTAAGGTAGGAAGAAGGGGAGAAATACAGACAGCAAATAAACCCCTTCAGATGCTGAGAATCCTGCTGTCATGCAGTTTTGATGGGCCTCTATTGGACAGTCACGGGATGCTGTGCTGATTCTATCCATGGGGAGGTTCACCCTATACAGGGGCTTCTTGTATCTGGTGTAACAAAAACAACTACATGTCAATGGGTGGGAATGTTATCCTGTTCCTAATGTCCAACATAGCATATCCAGCTACATGTATCTAGGAACTGTCTCCAGGTTACAACCCATATCCAGGGTATTCCAGCACATTTCCCTTGCAGTGCTGTCGTATACATAAACTTTCACCATGGTCGCTCATGCTAATTTATGAGCTTTGCAAGCTGATAGTACAAGGTCCAATGGAGTGAACATGGCTTGCCCAAGATCAATAACTCCTTGAATAAAAGGTCTTCTGCAAGACTCCTGATACAGTACAGCACTTTAATAGAGCAAGGTGTATGAACTGGCAAAAAACTGTGAGGGAAATTCCATGGGGTGGCTACAATACAATTTTTACAAACACTAATATAGCTAGTCAGTCCTTCTCTGACAAACTATGAACTAACACAGAAATTGTAGTCAAGATCATTGATCTGAATCATCTGATTGTTTCTAGTTGGTATTCTTGAGCCAATAAGCCCGTTACTGTCTCTTATCAAACTACAGGCAGAGTGTGCTTGTTCTAGCACTTTATCTCACCTAGAGTTATCCTATTATACTCCCAATTTCTAGCTGTTAGCCTTTCCCATTGATAGCATAATCTCCAATCTCCCCTGCTCAAAATCATTTGAAAGTCCTTCACTCTAAAACTCTCTGACCTATTACAGCTGGAACTTTGTTTTCTCTCTACTTCTAACAGCTATTTCCTCTGCTGCTTTTTTTGTCTCTAAAAGCTGGGAGGAGGAATAGGAGAAGAACAGAAAGCCACAGCAGAGTCTTTTAACACCTATAAAGCTCACTAATCAGAATATAGTTAATACTAGCTTTCCTGGAACTGGAATACATGCATACTAAAATGGTATAAGTAACAAATGTGTAAGTATTCCGTAACACTGTGCTAGCACAATGAGAAATAATTTTACTACACTATGTGAGCGGTGTGATCACCAAAGGACATTTCAGCCTAGATCTTTTGCTGAAACAAAACAGTTGTCTCATGCAATTTATTCTGCACTGCAGAGATAGTAAAGGTCAGAGTCAGGATTTAAAGCCAAGAGTGTTTGTATACTTTTTTCTTTTTTTTATACAAAGAAATGCGATTTTTTTTCCTCATGCCATTTATTGACACCTGCAAAGTTTTTCAATCTTTCACAATATTTTCTTTCAAATAGTTTGCATTAGTGAGCTGGTGATGTCTGAAACCATATGGGATTCTACAAAGGTGCTAATTAAAACTAATTGTTCCATGAATAATTAATGTTTACCCTGAATTCTGCACATTCTGATTACTAGGGAGATACAAAAACAATGTCTGTGGTTAAGTCAAGTTATTCCTTCTAAACTTTGAAATTATAAATGGTGGCTTACTGTAAGACTGTGACAAAATTTACTTTTACTTTGAAACAAAAAATATGAGAATCGAGTCATTAGACTTTAAAATTTATATATAGGAATTCAGGTTAATAAACAAGTTCGTTTTAATACAAGTAATTTAGTCCAACAGTATTTAAAAAACATATAATGCCAAATGTTTTTTTTCTATAATTTAATACTTTTCCCAAAGTTCATGTGATTTGAATATGTCTTTTTGTATAATAAGAAGAAAAGAATAATAATGAGACAGATCAGGCTGCTGCACCTAAGTAACATTAGCAGCATTTGAGCAATTTCCTGCTGACAGTGCTAAGGTAACCCTGTGACTAATAGAGCTTTGCCTACTGAATGTCTATCAAACACAACTCTCATAGGTTAAAATGAAGTTCTTTGATTTTCTTGAACTGGTAGTCAACACTGCACTTGTACACAGCTTATATGACCTTCAGCTCCTTCATTTTACCCAACTAGAGCTGATTTCAAAAATGAATAGAAACGCAAGTAAAAGATTTTTGGAATTATGAGATATTCACATAGGATAGAATATATTCTTGGAGCACTTGTGGATCTACTTTCTCTCCTTTAGTTTTGACAGTATGTCTCTTATTGCAAGAAGAATTATGAAGATTCACCTTAAAGTTAAAAGCACCAAAGAGAACCTGAGTTTCCATATGGCAAAAAGGCAAACCCCTTTCTGCTTACAGACAGCACTGAACTTTGTAGCAACCTTGTATCTCTTTTACCACTCTCATGGGAAGTCCCTTACAAGAACCCTTTCTGCTACTATTCCATAACGGTATGAATAATCCCTAGTCCATATGATTTTTGAGGCTTTCCTCAAATGTGCTGATAAAAATCACTTGTCTTACAAAGCTTAGTTGTTTCCACAACTCTGTGTGTGTTACACGTCTTTGTATGTGAGAGTAAAAGGGAAAAAGACCAGGGAACGTACACAAAATCATTCACAGTCACTTCAAGCAAATCCACATCTGTTCTCATGGGAATGATAAATGAACAGGGTCTTCATCAGTCCACACCTGAATTGCTTCCAGCTGCTCCTTAACATCTTGGGTTGCCGTATCTTTCCACTGAGTTTCAGCATCTGATTTCCAACCCATATGTCTAGGATTTATTTTGCTCTTCAATCATTTATTTATTTTTTTTTTGTACAGGTTATAGATGCCAGTTATAGAGAGATATGCACAACAAAACTGACTATTCCAGTCAATTTTATTTAGTGGGCTGAGAGGTTTTTCCCACCTATTTTTCACAACCTTCAATACTGCAGTATCCTTTTTTGCCACATAGAAATTTAAGTTTAATTATTAGTCCATTTTAACTTCTACACCTTTTTTTTTCAGAACTCAGCCCCTGTTACTTAAATAGATATTAATTGATCATAATTGTTTAGTTATATTAACAGATATTCATATAAACCTATGATGCATTTTTTTTCTAGAAGGAATCCTGAAGAAGAAGTAAGAGGATCCAAAAAGCAAAAAGGTTTAAATTACTAGGTTTTATTTTGTTGAATTTCAGGTTTGGTGGTATGAGGGTTTGGGGTTTTTTTGCCTCATAAAATCCCCAATGGTGTCTAAAAATAAGAAACTTCTGCACACAAAATCAATCCTGCCATCAACTAGGATTACAATCTGTGACAGTCATTACTTTGTAGCATTCAAGCACTTGTAATATGACAAAAAATAGTAAAGGGAGGAATCTATTTGAAACAGAAATGAGTTCCTTTTAAGCAATTAATTGAACTTAATTTCTATAGCTTAATGCCTATTGCATTCTCTTGACTGTAATAAGCACAGACTCCTTTGCGCACTATAAATACTTTGATATCAGGCCAGAATGAGCATAAGATAAGCATGTGCCTGGATCTGGGTACATGATGATTGCTTTGCCAATATACATATTATTCCTGATAAACTGCAACTCCTCTACACAATAATTAACTTTCATGGATCCTTTTTTATCTTTGAGAACTCAGGCTCTTTTTTCAAATCTATGTTTGAATGGATTCTAAGCTTCTGCGGAGGATAAAAAATGTATAGACAGACAAAGCAATCGTATATGACTCGTAAATGTACAGGGTGCCTTATAGACAGACAAAATACCTTATACAAGATGACAGAATGGAGTATTTAGTTAAAAATGCAATTCAAATTTTAAGACAAAAACAAATATGATTTTATTTATCTGTATTTTATTGTCCCCAGCTTTTCCTAGTAGATCATTTGTTTTACAGCCTTTAAATATCAATGCAAAAATGTTCAACAGAACCTAATCCAATTCTCCATTAAATTTACATGAATACATTGTTTTAAATAAATGTGACTGATGTTCTTCATCTTTTGGGCTCTATACATGCACTGTGAAGATACCTGATCTTTATATTATGTTATGAACCATGAGGTACTATCAGATAAAATTAATAAATAGTAAGATGACTTTTAATATATTACATTTTCACTTTCACATTAGGTAACAACACAAAGATATTTTCCATGCTCTAAGCAAAATTATAAATTGTACTGCAAGTCTATTGGCTGAACATGAATGAGTGTATTGCCTTGAAGTCATCCAGAAGTGCTAGATTTTCAAAGATTAGATTAGAGCACTTCATGGAAATGGGTG
This sequence comes from Xenus cinereus, assembly GCA_025774025.1. NCBI lineage: Eukaryota > Metazoa > Chordata > Aves > Charadriiformes > Scolopacidae > Xenus > Xenus cinereus. Next base: position 61,796,165 of record JAOXJK010000032.1, read on the forward strand.
GGTCATCACCCAGTTACAAAATTGATTCTTTTTCTGATTTGTGTGTTTCAGACTTCAGAAGTAGGCTCCATTTCCCATTTAGTAGGAATGGTTCAAAGCTGTCCCAGAAGAGGTTTAAACTGGACATTAGGGAGCATTTCTTGACGTAGATGGAGGTCAAACACTGGAAGAGGCTTCCTAGAGGGGTGGTCAATGCCTCAAGTCTTGCAGTGTTTAAGAAGCATTTGGACAATGCTTTTAATAAATGCTTTTATTATTTATATGCTAATATTATTTATAAATTTATTTTAATAATTGCTGGTCAGTCCTGAATTGGTCAGGCAGTTGGACTGGATGATCATTGCACATCCCTTCCAAATGAAATACTTCTATTCTATTCTATTTTCAGGTCATTACTTTGTGTTAGATGTAGTGGTTTCTAACACAGAAAATTTTCTTTACTTGTTTCCATTTGATAGAGTATCTATCCCCATTTTTTTGGCAGTTATCATGTCGGCTGTTTTTTTACAAGTTGAAGGGAAAAGGGACACAAAGTATTTGGCATATAAATAGGCGAAGATTGCTTTTCTATATATGTAAACCACAGGTAGCTGAGCAAGGGCAAGGTTTTCTTACTAGTCTTACTAGTTCTCTGATTAAATAATTTTTTGACTCCAAGAAAGCAAGTTGCCAAAACCAGAACAGCCTTGTTAGTGGGATTTTGTGAAAGAAGGTCTGTGAAGTCTCCTCGTAGAAGGAATTTTGGATTCATGAATAAATGCTTCTATACATAAATTTATAAACTAATCTGCGACCTGAATTTCTGAGAACTTATTGTTCCCCAACTCTTCACAGTGTTATCTAGAGCCTTCCTTCATGTAATTCCACTTTTGAATGAAAATATCAGAAACACTATCTAAGTACCATAACTATTTGACTCTTTCTCCTATTAAATAAATTATATGCGTCTATTGTTTGAGTCTCTTAAAAAGACACAGTGTTCATTAAACAACAAAACTCTGTCTCTAGCAAATAATACCTAGGTCTTCAAAATGTTGACTAGCTTAACACAAAGTTTAGCCATGTCTCATACTTAGTAATTTTTGCAAGGCTAATTTTCAGTCATTAAATATGTTCATAGGATAGTGATTTCTTTAAAACATTGTTTGTAAAATATCACACTAACGTAACTCTAAATGAATCATCAGTCTAAAACTATCAATTCCAGAAACAGGAGTTCTGAGGTACCAACAACTCTTGTTGTACCTTTGTCTGGTATTTTTGTATATGCTTTTGCCTTTGTGTGGCAGATATTGTAGAAACGGAAGAAAAAAGATCACAAGGTGTAAATTTGTCATAACTTGACATCCAAGGAACACTTGTGCAAAGCTATAATTGCAAATACTTTATCATGGATAAAACAAAAGAACAAATTTACACTGTATAACACATAAGTGAAGTGATATAACTATAGTCTCCTGTAATGCTGTGGCAAATCCTTGCTTATATTAAGTTTCAGATGTCCATAGCAACTTGGATTTTATTAATATTTAGATCAACAAGTTTAATACACAAAGGTTGCTGAATTTTCAATCTGGAGCTAATTTTCCTACCATATTCTTATCATGTCAGTCTATTTAACAAGTTTTTTATATTCACAGACTTTCCCTCTGTATAAATGTTAAATCAGCCGTTTGTTTTCTGTTGTACATTTTTAATGTCCCATCTTGATGTCTGAATTATTGTAAGCACTCTAAGGACCACTGTTTGTATGATTAATTAATCATCCTTTAATTTGTATTGTATTTTAATATGACAGCCATTTTTACCATGTAATATTTTCTCACCAAGACTCCTACTTAGAAACAAATTTATGTTAAGATTGAGGTTTAGTAATACACAGATAAATTTTACTTCTAAAAAGTATTAGTATACAGCATTGCAGCTTTATTGGTTTTGATATCATATGACTTTACACAAGCAGTGACTTCCATAGAACCACAGTCCATACCATGAACTGTATTACCTATATTTCTGGAAAAAATTGATAAATAGAACTACTTCTATTTTAGCTAGGATTACCTGTTATATATAGAACTTTTATTTTTCTGTTTCTCTAGATGTTAAGTCTGTTTTAACAAAGCTAAACCTTGGACAATGTATCTGACATTTCCAATAATTAAAAATTTTTGTGAAGAGCCAACCCTGTCATCTTTTGTGTAAATTTTAATTTTCATAGTCATTTGCTTCCAATATATTCGATCTTTAATATCTTGAATACTGTAGGAACTTAAGTTGGTTTGGGAGTTCCTGCGTGTTTGTTAGTTCATTTTTCAGATATTCCATTTACAAGAAGCATAGCATCTATTCTTCCATTAATAGAATTCAAAATAATAGACAGCTATATTTCATGCTTTATGTATTCAAATGACCATCCTTCAGCAATTCCAGAACATTTCTTACAACATCTGTTATAAATTGGAAATAAAGTTATGGACAGACATTTTACCACCCATGCAATGCTGGACTTTTAAAACAACCTGTAAGGAAACATTGGCTTCCAGCATCTTTTGGTAAACCTTACTTCTTCTTTACATGATATTAGAAAATACAATTATTTAGCCACAGTTTAAAGGTAACATGAAACAAAACAAGAATTTACTCAATATATTTTAGGAATTGTTTCCAAATAACAAATGGTGCATATTATAATAATGCAAATTGTGCTAATTGTATTAAATAGTCGATTATTTGTAACCCTGTAAGTGACTGGAAAAAAGTTACACCTGAAAGAAATAAAATTGCTGGTGATTGAAAGGCTGATGTGGAAAATGTTGTGACTGAACTGCGGTTCAATGATGGACATACGATGAAGAACAAATCTATTACTAATTAATGTAATTATGTGGGAAATATATTTTCTCAAATAAGCTTGTCCACTTTTTTGCGAAGTTTCACATTTGGTTTAGAAGTATAAAGGAAAAGTTTGGTTTATATGTCTGTGAAAGATGGAAATTTGTGCTCAGAATTTATTGGAATTACTTCTCAAACTCTATCTAGAAGAAAAAGTTGGCTGAGAGCTGCTAATGTGCCAGACCAATGAAGAAGAGCCATTTAGTGTAAAGGATAATTAGACACATAAAACAAGTTGAAAAC
>JAOXJK010000032.1:61813286-61825017 GCA_025774025.1 Xenus cinereus
CATCCAACATATAATATAGCCTATATATTTTGGTGGGGGGTCATTAAAATCCAGAAAGCCTTAAATGTCAAAGCAACAGTTCCTAGAACAGACTTCTTTCTGAGTCTCAACAGCAGACGAGATGATGAGTGGATGGATGAGAAGGCAGAAAACAATGAAGATCGGTGTGTAAAATCTGTTAATGAAAGGTTTAAAAAATCTCCTTAGATTCTTCCAAAACATTGTCAACATTGCCAAGTGTTTTCTCCCATTAATCAGTTGGTAATTCTGAGGTATAAATAATTTCTTGGCATGTTTTTCTAACCCTAGTATAATTAGGACTTCATTTCACCACAGCTTTACAATGTTCCCCCTACAAATCATTGTCCTCTCTCCTGTTTTCAACTTAATTTTTTTTTCTTTACACTATCTGAAATTTCTGAACCTTTTCTTAAATGCAGACTCCAAAGGCACTCTATCTAGATTACCAAGCCTAATCATAATACTAATATACATGACATTAGTAGACAGATTGTACGTGCTGCGTTTCCTTTTCAATTCTGAAATAGAAACTGCTTATTTCAAATTCAAACTATACAAAACATAGCTGAAATTTGCTTATTGTAATGTTCATGCTACTGAGACATCAATTCTAAATCAATTAATTGGAAAACAGAAACCAAAAGAATGTCTTTCCATCAATCAGACTTACTTGTATTTTAAATCTATCTGTGATTTCAGGCCCAAGAATGGATGAAAATCATTCTTTGCACTGGAAGTAGTAGTGGAAACATTCATGAGTTTTGGGTGAGCAGATTAGAACATAACAACTGGACTTCATGGCTAATGAGAATTTCATACAGTAAAGATGCTACTGAGACTAGAGTGGGATTTTAAATAACGCCACAATCTTATCTGAGTTCATAAATGTCCTTCTTCTTGTCTTCTGTGCTGCAAATAATCAGAAAAAAAATCGTTTATGTTACACAAAATATTCAGGAGACAATTTCTGAAGGGAATAAAAGGGAAATAAAACCAATACAACCATCGTTACGAATCCACTGGCTCTTTCAAAAAATCACAGGTGAAAAAGAGGAGAGGGGTTGATGTTTTCATAACAAAGAAGGTGGTACTTCATCCTGCGTAGTCTAAGGACGGGGAGTTTTATTATTTACACAAGCTTCCAGGGGCTTCTCTGTGCCTAATTTTTTTTCTCAGTCTTGGAGTGGGGAAAAAAAAAAGCATCCCTTTTTCTTTAAAGTTATAACTGTAATCCTAGAACATCTGACTTTTGAAATGTCAACTTAAGACTTTAACCTGCTGACTTTGGAACTCAAAGCAAGTAGGTACCAAACTGTCACTAAGAGTGTAAATACTGGAAAGAAGACACTAGAAATCCAGGATAAGAACTCATGCCAACCACACGTTTTCTTGAATTATACATTAATACAGCTTATACTGTGAGAGTATATCAGGTTGAGAGAACTACAGAGCAAAGCACATCATTTCTGGCACCTAAGTTGTAAATGAGATGATTTCAGGAAAAAGGACCGAAGTTGCTATCTGTTCACTCATTAAAAATCATTCCACTTTAATAATCAGGATTACCTGTTATTCTGAGACCTCCAGGAGGTAACACCGTTTTAGAAAAGCGCATCAGGAGTTTCGGCAAATCTACCACGCCTAGTGAAGGTAATGATGTGTAATTAGAATATGAAGTTAAAATGACTTCTTTGCTTAATCTTTCTCAAATTAGGAAACTTAGGTTAGTAAAGCATTGCACAAATTCAATAGTTCTTTCAATTACTCAGAATGAGAGTATTAATTAGCAATTTCTAGGAGAAATGTGCTCAGGATCAATTTTGCTGCTATATTACATTTCAAAACAAAAGCTTCCACATTTTAACATCATTGTTATCAGACAAGAATAGTTAGTATCATCAGTCTTCTCTTTTCAGGGGTTGCTTCTGTAATGGAATGTCTCTGCGTGTTTTTTCTCTTCCGCACACACACTGCACACACAAATATTACATCAAAAAAAAAGGTAATGTTTCCGAACAGGAAAAAAAAGATTATTTACATTATTGTTTACAAGAATTATGACAGACAAAAAATGATGTACATAGTTTCATAGTTTGCAAATACAGATAATAACAAGATGGAAATATTTAGTGGCATGATTTTCAATACTTTGACAGCAAAATAAGTGTTACCACTGTGTTCAAAGATCTGGTAACATGCACGATTACATACACAATAACTCTTTTAAGTGGAACCAGTAAAATCAACTAAGATATTTTACAGTATTTTGCTGGTTATAAATATCCTATGCTATCATTTCCAACAACAAAAGAGTAATCATATTTTTAAATATATGAATTTTCTTGAATTAATTGAGTATTGTTAACTAATTAGATAACACTTCAAAAGTAATATTAAACAATATAACTCAATTAACGTCTGAATTAATAGCTGTCCATAAGATGTATACAAATAAAAAGAACTAGCTGCATTGTGTCTTTTGTATCAGGTGACTCTTTGGAAAGGTGTCAAGACATAAAAGTAAATCCACTGCAGACCCATTTTTATTCTGGAAAACCTACAAGTGTTTGTCAACGGATCCATAAAAGATTTCGGCATCCAAATTTCAGAATGATAATCTTTCACCAAAATTTTGCATGTTTTTTACTACTGAGTAGATATCAAGCATCCATGACAACTGAGAATGAACTGAATAGTAAAATGTAATGCTCTTTCCATCACCACTTCCTGAGAGAGTGGAAAGGAGTGAGAACAAAAAAGTAGAATTTATCAGAAGATAAAGCAGAATTTATCAGCAGATGTTATCAGATGAAAGAGGCTGAAATTCACATGTAACAACACTGTCTTTTATTGTCTTAAAACACAATACAAATAATCCGTAGTTCCCACAATTTCTTTGGTAATTGGTATTTTTCCATTAACTTTCTCCAAATAATTCATGTTTACATCTAAATTGACTTCTTTTTTGGGGTTTTGTTTTCTTGCTTTTTGGATTTGGATTTTTTTTTGTTTGTTTTGCTTTAGGTATTGCAATGTACCTTGCTGCTTTTCTAGGATTAATATCAGCTATTTCTTAGTCTAATATAAGCAGCACATACTGTTAACATGGGATTTTTCTCAGGCCATTTTAGTCTGATTTGCTTTGCAGAAGCTAGATTCTAGTCCATAATTTCTGAAGAAAAAAGATTACACTTACTGCATCAACCCATTGTGCTTATAATGTCATTGACATTATTATTGCTGTAGAAAATTAATAAATCTCTTCAGCAGTTATGTTTATTATATTTGTTATATGCATCCTTAGGAAAGACTAAAGAAATTATTTTTGCACCTCCAAAATATCACTGGATTATGCTACATAATGCTACAAACATGGGACAAAGGTTAAATAGGAGGTTATAATACTCACAGCACTTGTCACGATGATACTTAAATTCACTGAAACATACCAAAATAATATAATGCATGTTTATTTCAGCACAATAAATACCACACCACTCTGATAAAGAGATAAAAATCGATGTGTTTTTTAATCTACTTGTCAACTTTTTTGACATGAAATTTTCCATTCTCTCCATGCTGCTTTGTTGATACCATTTTTCCATTAAATCAGGGAAGTTATGTTATTTCAGCTGTTATTATTATGAGTCAAATATTCTCTATCCAAAATCAAGTAAAATCTCAAGATTTTTGTCAAATCTTATGCTTTTCCAGGTTTACATTTTAATGGTTATATTTCAACAATATTCTGTTTAAACTAGTCAACAACATAAATGAATCTTCTGTAGTAGGCTAAATTACTTCAGAAAAAATGTGATATATCTGCAAGCCTGACTTCCACAACTCCTCACCTCTTCTAGGAATTACACAGTTTCCCAGGCCATCATGAGTCTAAAGGAATGGCATGGTGGAAAAGCTTGAAAAAATGTGCCAAAATGTATGAAAGCCACATATATGAAATGGGGGGATCTGAATGAGCCAGTATCACTCAGAAGGGAAATCTTGGAATTACTGTGGGCAACTATCTGAAAACATCAGTTGAACAGTCACTACCTGTTGATGTAGTAGATGCAACGCTCACAAGCCTGGATGTGCAGCAGCAAGCAATAAAGGCTTGTGAGTCAAAAAACTCATCTGTTTTTTATATTTGCAACAATTTGTCTCATAAAACACATCCCCCTCCAGAGCTTGCCTCACATTCCTAATTCATCACTTCCACAACAAAGCTATTACACTGTTGAAAGTTTGGAAGTACTATGAAAGAAATGTAGATCAAAACAGAGAACATCACTATATCACTGTAAGATCCATATAGTCTCACGCCATTAATATTAGCTGCATTATATCTCAGAAAAGATAGAGTAAATTTTTATTTTGAAAAAAGGGTTCTGGAGAAAGATGGGAAGTGTGATGAGAGATATGGTACATACATAGGAGACCAAAACAGTAGAACTCTTGACAAGGTAGAAGGTGAAGGTTATGACAGCAGCGCATAAAAACATGAGTAATCTAGCATAAATGAATAGATTCTGAACATTTCTAATTTCCTGCAGTACTTGAATTAGAGTGTACTCAGTGAATTATTAAATAGCAGCTTCAAAACATGCAAAAGCCAGTACTTCTTCACATGCTCATGAATTGTGGAACTCTGTCACAGGATGCTATATAAATTCAAAGTACAAATGAGTTCCAGATTAGTTTCTTCAAATTTGGAGTAACTACTATCATCTGCAGCATTAAACAGTTTATCTGGGTATTACCTCCGTTTCAGCACACTGTTGAAACACATGACGTCATCATTTCTCAAGAAATTGGTACTCCCTGTAATACCAGAGACTTTATCTGAGCAGGAGGGACTTCTGTTTTAACTAGATATGTTAAGTTCTTCCTAATAGCCAAATTAGAAACCAAGGTAATGTGTTTGTTTGTGGGTTGGGTTTTTTTTTTTTTAATGTATATATTTAAAGTTATTGCACAGCAGTGAGAGAGTGTTTGGTTGTTATTTACTTTTGCCAATTAATGGAGACATTTTTCCTGTCTCTCAGGAAAGAAATAGCTTTGTTCAGAAGTGTTGCCACCAGCCATAGCCAGCGTAGGAAATAATATTAAGCATCAAGGGACTGCAGTCATCTAGGAAAAGTTGTAAAAGCCAGGGAGAGCAAGGGTGGGAGGGCGGCTCCAGGGCAGGCAGGGCGGTGCTCTCCCCAACAAGATGTCCTCCTGAAGGTGAGCAGAGCAGAGCAGGGTGGCACCAGCAGCGCACCCCACCCAGCAGCGCACCCATCACCAGACAAATGGGAAGTGATGGTGATGGAAGATGATGGTGACGTGAGGTGATGAGGTCAGAGATCAATCCGGAGAGCGCAGTCCGCAAGTCAGGATGGGCAAGAGCAGGGTTGAGCTTGGGGACACCTACGGCAGGGCTCAGGCAGGGACCTGATGCTCAGACCTGAGCTTAACTTGAGCCCCTGGGAACAGGGGCAGGGAGTGTGTGCATCTCTGAGGGGGGCTAGGGGAGGCTGGTTGGGGCCATTAAGGTCCATGCATGCATTCAGGCCCTGATAGCAAGAATTCTCAAGAATTTTCCCTTCAAAGGGAAAAGAAAATTATTTCCCAGTTACCTCTACTTACCCCATTTGGATAAAGGGTCAACAATTTATTGGGTTTGGCCCTTTATGCATCTAATTTTGCTGTCAGATGGTTACAAGTTTAAAGTTTCATAGTCCTTGTGACTTCTGATAACATTTCTCTGGAATAATTTTTTTCACCTAAAAATATATTTTAGTTTTGGAAAATAAGTACATTCAGCAATTCTTCCTCTGTTCTACAAAATTTCCCTATTCTTTTAGCTCACTAACTTGCTTTCATAAAGAACTACTTGTCTATAAAATACCAATGAAGAAAAACATAGTAGGTACAGCCATCATATGGGAAATATCAGTAAAAGCTCTGGCGTACATTGTGAGTTTACGTGCATTTATGGCAGCCAGATACAATAGATTTTTAATTTTAATTCAGCCTTCAGTCTCTTGTCATGTCAAGTTCCCAGACCTGTCATGAGCAACATTAGAAAAATCGGTTAATTCTGTTCACATTTGTTGAAATTTTTCTTTAAGACCATCGTGTGTTCCTTGCTTACTTAAACCTTCTACTTCTGCTCAGGTCTTCATAACCCTTACGTGCAGAAATTTGTTTCCTACAGTAAGGCTGATCTATTTTTCTATTTTTTTAGAGGACATGGAGCTGCAGCAGCTTTGCCTCTGATGGCAGCTGCCAGACTTAAAAATTTTCCTAAACCAAGTATCCCCAAAAGAGACCTCTCGGCCAATGATGAAGAATGCCTTAAAAGCATGTTGAAGAGATCATACACTATATTTTAACTAGTTTATATATCATTATGTACATGCAGAACTAGAATCGTCTCAGTTTACTCTGATTTATTGTTGGAGTTTGGGTTCTGCAGTTCTCCCATTTTAACTTTCTCACATTCACACCCTCCAGTGCATTTCCTATGGTGGCAAACCAAAGCGTAGCTTGCGATGGCCAAACTTGAATGAAAAATGTTAATCAAACAGCAAAGACATTGGAAGCAGTACTGACAATTTGTTGCTATTCAACTGTATGTACATGTAGAGAACAAATTTTACTCCTATGTACCTTGTGCTACCATAATAGCCTCTCCTCTGACAGCCCACAGACTGTTTCATTTTATTAGTTTTGTTCAGGTGTGGTTTGGCTGCTTCCTTACGATCACGAGTTCCCCGTTTCTGTTGTCTGATGCTTCTCTTTCTGATACCAATGAGAACCTCTCTTCCATTTCAAATTGACTTTTTTCCCACTTCTCTTACATTATTTTCTTTTCTTAGGAAAGAAATACAACGTTTTCTAAGCCTGGCCTTTTTCTTAAAACTACAGTTTTTGAAAAATATTTTCAGGTACAACACTGGACCAGCTGCTGTTTGTAAATGCATTTTATTTCATGTAGATTTTGAACTGTCTCAAACTTGTTTATACTGTACTCATGCTGCCAGGTATTTTAGATAATTTGATGTCTAAATTATTCCAGTGGTGCTCCAAACAGCGTGTTAAAAGGTCACATTCACATGGTCAGCCAGTCATGGAGTAGCTCCTACTTTCCTTCTGTTGAGAAAAAGGTTGCAGTTATATGACTTATACAGAAAAACCCTCAATATTATGATAAATTAAAGTTGAATTTGATACTTTTTTGTTATTCCAGATAATTTTTAGTGGGAGACTAAGGTAAAAAAAGCCTTTCAGAATTACTGCTGCTTAAAATACTATTTAGTAATTTTATGTAGATTTATATGAATTTTATTCAGATTTATTCAGATCTATATTTATCTTTCAAGGTGGTTTTCTCCTCCTTAGAAATAAAAAAAAAATAATAATGACCTATAGTTTATGTGATTCCATCCATAAGAAAATTATTTCCAAGTAATGTAGAAAACATTGGGTTTTATGTAATTCATCAGTGAATATTTAAAATGACTGTAGTAGGAGTTGTTTTCCAAAGAGATTATAGACCCTCAAATGAAATATGTCTTAGTACAAGGATATGTAATGTAATCGAGGTCAAGACATAATTGAAAAGGATATTTAGTCTTTCTTTTTTCTTTATGGGATATTCCGTTCCACACAGTAGTCCACCCATAAGCAGTGATTCGTAATTATTGTCTTCTTTTTCGGTTCCCTTCTCCCATTTTAAATGATACTGTCATTTTGCTGATTGACAAAACTTCCTTTAAGGCAAAGCTACAGTGGAGGTGCAAGAGGAAAAGAAGAGTATAAGGTAAAGGGGAAGAAGAAATTAAGTGTGGCAGAGAGGAAGAGACAGATCATTAAACACTTGAAATGTAACTATAAAAGGCAAAAAACATTGTAGAGAGGAAAGTAATGAAAAGTGTAAATTATTTCAGGTTAGATTTCTAAAAGTACTATATCACAGTTGATTTATTAGGAAGTAGAAAAGTCCATGGTATTTTATTACTTCCTGCTTGTTAGTTTACTACACTTTCCTTCCAACTATATTCTCTTCATCATTTCTGCCTGAGACCAGTTTTCCTGTCAATACTACTAATAATAACTGTTTCTTTCAGGATAGGGTTTAATGATATGCATCAAAAATTTTTGGTTGCAGTTTCTATTTGTATCCATTGTATCCAGTTTTTGTATCCATTTACAAAGAATATAAGAATGCTTTTCCTGAACGTGGAAGGGGCAAACAATGCGAGTCAGTTAGTGCTCTGCTCCAAAAAAAAAGGCTTTTGGCTCTCTGTCAAAGCTACGCCATTGCTGTTTCTGGGCTGTCTTCTGCCTTTCTGTTCAGATGCCTTTCTGATGCTCTTCACACAGCTGGCTTTGATAGTAACAACATCAGAGATTGAAATATGCTTCTCTGAAAAAGTCTTGGCCCATCTTTACCATGCCAATTCAATACCTTCTTGCAGTTTATTCTCCAGTAGAGCTACACATCATATCAGAGAGCATGATTTCTCACTACCGAGGCTTTTCCAGTCAAAAAGGGAAGCCCCATACAGTTAGTGGCTCGATAGTTAGTATTTCAGTAATCTAGATTCAGTACTGCTGATTTGTCTAATTCAAAGGGTTTTGTTTAAGGAAGCACAATTATCCATGTTTCATGTCAGTGTCCTTACATTCAGTTAGAAAGTGATCCTTGCAACTTTTCATTTTCCCATCTACTTAAAAATGCATTCAATAAGCCACAGAGGAAGAAAATGTTCTTGCAGCTCAGTGATATTCCTAACCTGGTGTAGGAAGACCTGCAGACTTCAGTTAATCAATCCCCAAAATCTGAGAAGACTTGAAATGAAAACAATGCATGTTCGTGAAAAAGTTTTAAGGGATCAATATTTTTCAAAAGGCAAAAAAAAAAATCAGAACATTTCAGTGCAGCTTTATCTTAGATTGCGTTCCCAGGTGCCATAAACTGTATGCAAATGCTCTTCCTTGGACTTCAATTTGCAGAATTTTGTTTATATAAATACATATGTATGTCTATATATAAAAATCTGAGTTCAAGTTAGTATCGCATATCTTAATTCGATGTCTTTCAATGTCTTGAGAAATACTTGTCTCTATAAGCAATTTTCCTGTCCTTTTTTTCAGCAGTTCCAAGTTAAATGAGTGTGGTTTCCTGTGAGCAAGGAGTGCAGGACAGAGCCACCAATGACCTCACGTTGATGTTTAGCCTGCTTAAATTTAACTGACGGCTCTGTTACATACGCATTTGGATACAGGGATTATGCATAGCTAATGTCATGTTGACAGAGTGAGGGCCTGTAGTTTTATTATTCCCATAATTTGTTTCTTTAAAAAGTTTAAGTCAGAGCTGTGACATTCACAGAATGCAGTCATTTTGAATTTTTTAAAAGAAAGAGTATCTGATGTTAGTAACAGGCCATGAAATGTCTACAAGGAAAGCAGAATAATTCAGATGACTTTTAGATTTAATTGCATGGCAATTTGTAACAGGTTTGTTTTCTTCTGTTTCATTGTTATTCAATTTTTCCATACCTGTCAGATGAAGTTCCTTGTTCCATTACCATAATATGTGTTTATGAGTTTACAGTTGTAGAGATTTCAGCCTCGCTTTATAATAACAATTACCTTTCAAAGTATTATGGGTTTGCTTAGGATTAGTATTTTATACATTCTCCTGTATCTGCCCTAGGAGTTTACACTTGTTATCACAAGTATCTTAAATTAAACTGTATTTAAACATGTATATTACAGTGGTAAACAGTTGTACAGCACATTTTACAAAACCATTTATATGCCATACTGGTAAGAACAGCTGTCGTAGAACAACACTTATAAAGTAATTAATCATTTACTTCTAATTGCTGTGGATTCAAATTAGCCACTTGTTTTAATAGATTTAATTCATTTTTTCCAAAATGAACCAGAAGTATGGGAAACGAAGAAACTCATGGAACAATTCTGCTGTCTGATTTGGTTTGCTTGTGCTTGTTTTTAGTGTATTTGTGCAATACAGTTAAAATATTAAAGTTTTTTGTAATCAGCAGCTGAGCATTTAATAATTCTGTTGTGTCACAACAACCTTGTAGATGTGGCATAATGCAGTTTTAATGAAATTACGTGTAGCTGTTTACAAAGTCTGTAAAACACCAGCATTTTATCTGTATATAAACAAACCCCCTGAGCTGAAGAATAAAATCAGTTCCAAATGATACCAAAAGATACCAGAAGATTCCAAAAGATTAGGTGTCTTTCTAGGACTGGGTAACTCCAGAGATGACTATAAACTGCAAAACCTTGATTTTTTGTGCCCACAGTCTAGATTGTGAGGATTGTTGTATCTTGCTCCAGAAAGAAGGTCCCAGCTTTAGCTACAACAGTTTCACAATGCCATTCACAGTTCTAAAATCTTATAAATCAGATCATGTTTCAATTACTTTAATAAGCACATTTATAGATATATATCAATAGCGTCAAAACTTACCATAAAAAATATTTCAGTGGTACAGAGTTCTTAAAAAATGTTTGGCAAGTGTTTATTCGACAGTCCAAGATTTATGCATTTAAGCAGATTCAAAGGCTCACAGAAGTCAGAAATCCTCTGGTTAGTGGATGCCTGGATGCCACTATATCATCTTCATACTGCAGGTTTTTAAATTTAATCAGTTTAACCCCCAAACTGACGTCAGTAATTTGTGTTTCAGTATAGCACAGCTTCCAGAAAGAATGTCAAACTTCTTTTGAAAGTCCTGGAAAACAGAAGGCCAATTTCAACAATACTGTTTAATTGTTTTGGCCACTGCATGAAGCTGTGAGGCCCGAACCCTCCACTACATGAGCATTATCCTGGAATATTCATATACAAGAGACCCCCGATACCTCACTGTAAAGAATGACAGCAGTAAATCCCACAGGGAGCTGTAAGAGCAGCCTGTCATTCATTTTGAAGGCGAATACTTTATTCAGTGAAGAGGTTGGTCATTTCCTGGCTTTCTGAAAACACAGGTTTAAATCAACTTGAAAATATTGTGAAAACTTTAGTTTCTTCCCAAGATGCTCAAGTGAGTTGGCTCCTAATAGCTGTTGTATGATCACAGAAGATACACGGCAGAGCAGAGTGTGAAAGGTTAAGCCACCCATCAACTTTTAACGTAGACATCTTTGCCGAAATCAAAAGGGCTACTCCAATTTGACTGTGTTTTTCTTACTCTGTATTTCTGAACCATTTCGCCTTCCATTTCACAGCTTCCCTATCACACAGACATGTTTCATAAGCCTAAAAGAAGATGGGATGAATAAAGCAGATGCATTTTCTTACTTCAGAGAGAGACAAATATCCCATCTGTTTCATACAAGACTAAGTAGGATTTTTTTCTGAAAGCTACCGACTAGGCAAATGTCTGCTTCACTTTTATTTTCACTTTTAACTACATATCCACTTCAAATTCAGAATGCTCCTCTTTCAACATGTTTTCCCTTAAGGTGTTCAAAGTTGTGAATATGTAATCAATTCCAGTAATTATACAGTATACTCTTTTCATGGAAATTTTGAGGAACCAGGAAATGCGTTCTTCTGCAAGTGCAAGTATTAGGGGTAGACAACACCATCCATTCAATTTTACCCAGTTCTTTCTTCCCAAACCTGTCACATTCTCAATAAAGGAAGTGCGGCTTAATGATGATCAGATGT
>JAOXJK010000032.1:61836835-61854454 GCA_025774025.1 Xenus cinereus
TTTTTTTTTTTTTTTTTTTTTTTTTTTGATTTTGTGCTGTTTTTCCTCCACGTTTTCAGCCTGGTTTCTTGAGGCAGTGAGGTTGGCACGCTGGCTGGCAAGCTCCCCCGTAACCCTTTCTCAACCGTGGCTTGTTTCAACCAACATTTGGCTGTGCAGATGATGCCTTCAAGATAATTAAGTTCCTGCGAGCCCCCTGAAAACCGCTATACTGATCAGAGGAGGGGGCAGATTTCAACCCCTGCTGCCAGGAAGGGGCAGGGTGGCAGGATTTGGCTGTTGGGTGTGGAGGAACTGGCCACCCAAACCCCATCCTGCAGCCCGATTTCTAAGGCAGGCATTTAGGTGATTGATGAACATGAAGTCTTTTCCCTTCGCCTTACAGCAGATAGTGTTAACTGGGAGAAGTGTGTCTTGGTACGTGGGAAGGAGGCTGTTAGAAGCCATCAAGTGTTTTAAGTGGAGCCGTTCTCTGCTCCCCTCTGAAACATTACTTTTGCTTTTTGGTTGTTGCCCTTTTCCCTTCTATTTCTTTGTTTCTTCCTTGCTTCTTTGCTTTCTTCTCTTTCTCTCCATTTTGTTCAGCCCAGCAATGTGCAGTCCCTCCTCCCATCCCACTTCTCTCTCTCTCTCTCTCTCTCTGCACCTTGGTCTACCACAGGAGTGGTTGTGGGGGCATGTAAAGCACCGTCCTGCCTTAGAGATGATGCTTCCAGGTGGTTGATGAAGATGGTTCACGTCCCAGCGTCATCGCTTCAGACTCTCTGCAAACTCAGAGACATCACCTTGCCATAAATACCCGCTGCCTGCAGCTGGGCATGGACCCACGTGCTGTGGGGTGGAAAAGCTCAATGAAAGTTTGCAGCCCGCAAAGCTTGCCTGGGCCATCACTGTATGACTTGTTCTGAGTACAGCTCACGGGACAAACATCCACCCCTAAGTGCTTGGGGTTTTTTTTTTTTAAAAAAAACCGACGTATTAAAATAAGTAGTTGGTGGGGTCACTGAATTGTGAACCCAAGAGGAGAAGGCTCAGTAAGGTGAACCTCTTCTAGCCCTGAAGACCTCACGTAAAAAAGGAACAAATGGGTTGGTTTCCCTTCCAAACCTTGAGTCAGGACCCAGTCAGACACAAGGGCTCAAGACCTGGAGCTGAGCTCCCTAAGGAGGCATTAAGGAGCCTGTCAACACGGTCTGGTATTTCAAGCCATCAGCACTCAGCATTTTCACAGGGAAAGGAGAAGATAATGAGCTCTATAAGCATCAAGAGGAGCAGCAGCAGGAGGGAGAGAAGGTTTCTCCAGGTGCAGGGAGGTGGGAAGACCCATAACACTGTGATTTCCATTAATGTTTTCAGTGGACACAGAAAGATGCTTTCTCACTCAAGGAAAGTCCTTGCTAGCCAGGCAGGACGTGAGTAACCCATTTGATGCAGTGCCACATAAAACACGTGAAAAAGGGGATAAATACCCTTATTGCCCAAGTCTTTGCTGCTAAACAGGAAATAAAGCACTCGTTACTGTAAAGACTTCCAGTAAAGAACAGCATCCCAGTGGCACCACAGGGCTGGATGTGGGTGGATGTTCAGACAGGGAGAGCTAGGAACTGAGAAGATCATCAGGGAAAAGCTGAGATGGACAAGGTAGGGCGAGGAGTCACAAGCACGGGGATTTTCTTCTGTTGACATTCTTAAAAACTAACAAAATCCTAAAAAAAAAAAAGCTTCAAAAGGTCGATTGATAGAAACATGCTCTCCTTAATGTCAGGAACCACTGTTGTGCTTTCTGACCATCAAACCTACAATACATGGGACACCTCCCGGCTTGTCCCTTTGGGCCGGCACGCCGTAAAAGGTCTGTCAGGGACCATTCAGGGCTTGCTAAGGAGACAAAAGCACCCGATGTAGTCATCTTATTATGGATTTGGAAAAAAGCTCACAGTAATATGACTTAATCTGCAACAAAGGAAACAGAAATCACACTACCAGGATCATTTTTTAACAGTTTCAGGTATGAATTTGCATAAGCTGTCTGCATGCTTACTTATCTAAAGACAAATTTCCTCAAGCATTCATCAGATACGATGCTTTAATCTCATTACGAGCGATTCGTAAGAGAGGATAGTGAAAATAATGTGTGTTATTGGCTTAAGAGGACATTAAAAAACTTTTCTGGTCAACTTCTACACCAGCTTCACATAGGATGTGGGTTCTATGCATTCGTGTATCTTAAGGTCTCTCAAGTCAGCTGGATGGATGTATCATTGGGGGTCATTCTCATGTTTTTGTGTGAGAAAAACACCCCTAAAGGATGATTCATCCCATTGTAAGACAAGGAGACCTCAGACAGGTGAGAAATCACCCGTTACAACTCTTAACTCTCCAAGGTGCCTAGGCCTCCAGCCAAAACAAAGCGTTCCCATCAACATCAAGGGTTTATGAACACAGCTCCTCAAAAGTCCCCATTTGCAGAGGCCTGTGGAGAAGCCCAGAGAAGTTCCCTGAGGCAGGTCTTCGACAAGGCAGAATGGAAAATAAATCAGTGCCTGTGGTCTGGTGCTGGCTTGGATGATGAAAAAGCTTTTCCTGGCTGTCCTGGATGAAGGATGCCTGGGAAGGGTGCCCGTTGTGCTCTCCCACACTCCAGCTATGCCTGTGTTTCTTGCCAGGAGCACGGTTGTCTGGTCTTCTTCTCTACTATAATCCTCCTTTTCATTTTCTGAATTATTCCCGAGTGGTGTAATTGGGGAATATCCTCTGCTCAAGGGGTATCAGCTGTATACGTTGGCCTTGAGCTGTTTTTGGTATGCTGTTCCAAGCAACATGGAAGAACCTACGAAATGCAACTGGTAAGTGCATTTTTCAGTTCTTTTTAAGAATTGTATTATTCCAAAAATAAGACTTTTGTGGGGGCTTTTTTTTTTTTTTTTTTTTTTTTAAAACCAAGCACTGGGTTCCAGCTCCCAAAATATACCACGGCTTGTCGTTTGAAGAGGGCTTGGGAAATGAATGGAGCACTGATCACAATTAGTACAAAGTAATTTAAAATTATTTGAAGGGCTTTCATAACATGAAGTGTTCCAATAATTTGTAATTACTTAATGTTTCACCTGCTCTGAATCCCATTTACTTCCCAAATCAAGCCCTTGAAGGGCCTTGAAGTGGCATATATCAAAATGAACAGGGCAACCTGGAGTAGCTGCTAATTCTAGAAGCACTTCTGCTGCTTCTGCATAACAACGAGGGGTTTTTTTGGATGCAATACCCACATGGTCACTTAAGGATTATCTCCCAAGGTGGGCAGGAAAGACTTAGGTAAGGCATGGGATGTCTGAATGCAAGCAGGATGGGCATCCCATCACACGGCAGCTGTGGAGGCAGCAGCAAGCATGGGAGACATGCTCTGCAGACCACCTCCGAAGGAGGCGATGCGAGTTGAAGCTGTGAAAAGTGATGGAAGGCCACCAAAAAGGAACAGAAAAGTCCAAGCTGTGACTTGTCACAGCAACGAGAACACAACTGCAGTGGGTAAGGGTGACCACTCCTCCAAGGTTCCCACATCCCACCAGGAGCAGGATCTGCAGGACTGATGGGCAAATGTCTGGTCATCTCTTTGGTAAGAGCAAGTCCAGGAGGCCACGGCTGAAACCAGACTGCGTGGACCGGCCTCAGAAACACATTGCACATTAGGAGAATCTCTTTGCTGATTCCTTCTCCCATTTCTGCCTGTCCCCAGGGCACAGGAGAGCGGGATTCATACAGAGAGATTATCTTGAAGAGTTTTCACTAATTTTGAGCATAATCAACGCGTGAAGCCCACTTAAGGCTGTCAATTGTTACACAGGGATGCTTTATAAACTAAGATCATCCTCATGTAGCACAGCACGGGCCCTCCCTGCTGCACACAAGCAGACCCCTCCCCCCCCCCCAAGGAGGACCCAATTTTAACCTTTCCCTTTAGAGCTGGCCTGAAGCCAGCAGAGAAACCTGGCTGGAGTCAGTAGCAAACCTGAAATCTCAGGACATGGAGGAAAATCAAACAATTATCAACCGAGGGGAAGAGCAATTGTATACTCACCATACTGGCCGGTTCTGAAGCACCTCTGTGAAACACCTTCTCTGGGGAACGGAGGATATTGTAGTATCAGGTTGAGCGCAGCCTTCATGGAAGATGCTGTTTCCAAAGTGTCTGTGCAGAGATGTCTTGGCAACGTGTCTAACAAGAAAAAAAACTGTTGGTTTTTTTTTTTTCTCTGGGATCAGTTCCAGTAAAAGCAAAAGTTTAAGGTGACAGCCTGTGCACAACTGGCCGTTTGCTGTGAGGGGAATGTGTGGTCAGCAAACACCTGCGGGGGCTCTATCCAAAGGGCCACAGCTGATGTCCATGAAGGAAAGATGCTCTGCATTATGTCCCCCTGGTAAAAAAATGCAAAATTAGTTTTACTAGATGTCCGTACTCCTGAAAGTGCTTCCTTTTGCCTTGAAGGTAAACGGTACCTTTGAAAAAAGAGGAAAGATGGGGGGGAAAAAAGGTCCTGTAGGGACTTGTAATGAAGGAGCTGGATCTCAGGAACCAGCAGTGCCGAGTTAATGATGGGGTTCGTTAGCATCTCAGGTGTGTCTGAGCAGCTAATTGGGAAGAGCTGCTATAAAAATGTATAATCTAGAGAGAGGAAGCTATGGGTAGTGCTGGGAATGGGGCAGAGGGCTCTGGAACTGATTTTGGCTCATGGGAAAAGCCTTTCTCTAAATTCGGGGGGTCTGCAGGACATCTCTTTTTTGTAGGGGAAGCATCTCTCTAAGCGGGAGGCTCACCTCCCTGCGCTGTGGTGTGAGCAGTGGGCAGGGAGACAGCTCCATCGTGAGAAATCAGTCGCCCCTAGACAACCACCAAGAGCAGAACTTCCCCGGGAGAGGTAGCGCTGACGGCAAATAGCACCACAATAAATAAGAGGGAGCAGAGGTCCTAAAACCTTCCGAAAAGAGAGAGGAAATTAGGGGAACAGGGATGGCAGGTTCTCCACGGGTTTGATTGAGGGGGAGAGAGGGGTCATCTGCTGGATGGGAAGGGAAGTGGGTTTCGGGGTTGGTGGGGATGCAGTTATGGACACCGGCGACGTGGAGCTGGATGGGAGTTTGTGGAGGAACTCTGGAGAAATTCAGACAAATGGCGAGGGTAACTGCCAATAAAGTCAGATGGTGGCTCCTGATGCTGCCGGGGAGAGGGAAGGCATCCCCTGAGCACCACGTGCCAGCAGACGTGCCATGGGAAGGAGGACGGGAGGCACCCGTTTAGCTTCTAGCCGTGAAGAGTTTGCGGGGTAGCAGCAAACCATCCTAAAAAAAAAATAAAAAATAAAATAAAAAAAGCTATTTTTCTCTCCTTTGAGCACTTCTGCACCTCCCCTCCCTGCTTTTTTTAACGGTGCCGTTATCACCAAGCGCATCGTCGGCCGTGTTACGAGCTGTGTTTTTCCTGTTGGGGCCAAGGAGTGCAAAGCACTGATTTGTCCCAGTGGGGCAGGGGCACCCACAGACAGTCAGGGAACCGGGGGGGGGGTCTGGGGGCTGCTGTGCAACTGCCTCTGTCGGAAAATGATTTTGCAGACAGGCATGAGAAGAAAGCCGTAAAGGGGCTAAACGCGTACATGCTGAAAGATTTATATGGGATATTTGAGCGTTACAGCTTGTTACCGTGCTTTGTTTTTGCTGAATTTAAAAAAAAAAAAAAAAAAAAAAAGAGCCTAATTTCTCTTATCCTATTCAAAGGAGAAGAGTTAAGTTTAGATGAGAGCTAAATTTAGCTGGATTGATGAACTATGGTTCTCAAGAATGATTCATGTGCATGAGGCCGTATTTCTTGACCGACAGAAATCCATGAGGGCTTCTTATCTAAAGCAGCACAGCAGGGGCCAGCAGGGGCCAGTGGCTCCCTGGGAACAGGGGGGTTTACGAGCATGGGGACTCCCCCAGTGTGGGCAGGGCAGGGCATGGCAGCCAGGGCCTGTCCTGTCCCACCACCCCAGCCAGAAGCAGGGCAGGCTGGGGTGCAGCCCCAGCCCCAAGACCTGGGCACCTCCATGGGGATGGGGACAGGCCAAGGTCAGGCCGGGATATTGGCCCACAGGTTGGGGGGTCCTGATGAGAGGAAAATGGAATGCCGTGTCCAGTTCTGGGCCACCCAGTTCAAGAAGGACAGGGAACTACTGGAAAGAGTCCAGCAGAGGGCTACAAAGATGATCAAGGGACTGGAGCACTTCTCTTATGAGGAAAGGCAGAGAGACCTGGGTCTGTTCAGCCTGGAGAAGAGAAGACTGAGAGGGGATCTCATCAGTGCTTATAAATATCTAAAGGGCTGGTGTCAAGAGGATGGGGTCAGGCTCTCCTCATTGGGGCCCAGTGACAGGACAAAGAGCAACAGACAAAAGCTGGAACACAGGAAATTCCGTCTCAACATGTGGAAAAACTTCTTTATTTTGAGGGTGCCAGCGCACTGGATGAGGCTGCCCAGGGAGGTAGTGGAGTTTCCCTCTCTGGAGATATTCCAAACCTGCCTGGATGCGTTCCTGTCCAACCTGCTCTGCGTGACCCTGCCTTTGGCAGGGAGGTTGGACTAGATGATCTCCAGAGGTCCCTTCCAGCCCTTACAATTCTGTGATTCTGTGAGACAAGGGTGAGACGCAGCATTGAGATGGCCTAGAAGAGTTGTGGGGATGCGGACGAGCTGAGATTGGGACAGAGGTCAGAATGGGGGTCTTGGTCGTGGCCAGGCCAGGGCATGGCTGAAGTTACCTCAGGGTGAGACCATGCCTGACAGCATCAGCTTAAATCTACTCCTGAGCTAAAGAGAGGGGAGTCCCCACTGAGCTCTCTTGATGCCTTTTTGCCCAGGCCAGCCCCTGCCTTGTGTTCAGCCTGTCCCTGAGCCCCAGCAGCCAAATGCCCACATGCACTCAGCCCCCTGAAAGCATCATCACAGACATTTTCATGGTTTGTAATTGCTACTGCGGGAAGGAGCTGCAACCAGCTCTTAGAAATCACTTCAATTCTTTGATGGCTTCCAGAACACTAAAAAGGAGGAGGAAGGTTATTCCAACCGTGTGCCGTTTACATGGGAGCAATATATGTGTACCTAAATACGCATTTTCAAGTTTCAGCCATGTTTTGGAAAGAAAGAAATTACACCAGTGTTCATTTTTTCCCCTTCTTTCAACTCTCAATAAGGGTGAAATCTCAAAACGTACAAACTGCCAATGTAAATTGAGATATTGCCATATTTAGCATAAGTATTATCAAAGCTTTATTAGAACAGTTGTTAACTTTAGTTCAGGGAGCTAATATACCTTTGACTGGGTAGACAGACACATGGAAGCTACTAAACAGTATTTCTTTTGGGTTTTGGGTTTTGTGTTACCAGCACAAGTGGTACTTTTACTAACTTAAGGAATAAGAAGAGCTACTTCTGGTTGAGTGACTTAACTGGGTAAAGGTGTCTTGTATCAAAAGTGCACAATTCTTCTATCTCAAATTGTGGTTTATCTTTATGAAGCTTTTCACTAGATCAGTTCTTTGGGAAAAGAATGTCTACAGAAAAAAAATTATATTTACATATGAATATACTAAATATTTTTATCTGTTTTGCAGGTGTTTTCCCAAAAGTCTGGTGAAAACGGGAAAGATCGTGAAAGAGATAAGTATATCTTACAGATTATTTACTATTCCAGAATTTAAAAACAAAATTCAGAACACTGATCTTTGCTTGCTATAAGGGGAGAATGGCTTCCACTCCATGGACTTAGAGAAACATGACATACAAATATTAAAGGGCACAAATTCTGGCAAGCTGTGTCAGTCTTTCTCATTCATTGTGAATTTCCTAAACCACTAGTAAATTAAAGAAACAAACAAACAAATACCAACTTGAGAACAACTCTGTTTGTTTGTGATTTTTTTTTTTAAGAATTAACTCCATTTTATGTGTTACTTGCTTTTTATGACACCAGCAGCTGAGTCACATGAAATGTAGTCTCCAAACGCTCACTCACCTTAAGCACCTTTTGATTCTACAGTGCAAAAAGATAGTACCTCAAATAAATATATGTATTTTTCTGGCATCACAGACAGTCACCATCATTTTTTTGTAATGCTTGCTAATTTCTTTTGCAGCATCAAAGAATTATAAGCAAAATTTTTCTAAGTGGTGTAACACATTATTGCGAATTTTGTCATAACTTAACCTGCAGTTTATGACACACTAATCATTGATTTTGTAGAAATAAGGCACCATGTAGAAGATGGTCATGCTGTGTCAATTGTTTAAAAAACAATATCTTGTGATAAGAGATCTTAAATTTCAAAGTCACAATATCTTAATAATCATTTCAAGTGCCTCTTATAAAAGCTTTGAAGGCTGACAAATAACTTCTAAATATAGTGTTCCATCTGTCAGTCTCTTTTGTTCGGCATAGTTATTTGTTCTGTTTTTAAAATGCTAGCCAGTTATAGAAATATTACGTGTCTTCTTTATGGAATAAACCAGCCGAAGAATTTTCTAAGTCAGAGGAGTCTGAAATCTAAAAATTATGCACAGAAAAATTATCCATTGAACTTGATGAGGAATTCAAAGCAGGAGTGGGTGGTGGGGTGGAGATGGAAAGGATGTTGCTCTGTTCTATAAAATAATGATATAAAACCAGAGCATAAAGACAAACTCTTTGTTGAATCAGTCCTTCCCCTCTGTTTCAATTTATCATGTGCAATTTTAAGACACTGAGATGCTGTACATTCAGGTTTCCCTAGATACATTCACTACTTCTCACTTGACTGCAATTTTCTCCACTGGGGAAAAAAAATAAAAATCAATTTTTCTCAGAATTCTAATCATTGGCATTGGCATTTTCCATAAATGGCTACTGCACAGACAAATAGCTGATTCAGTAAGTTGTTTGGTACATATATAGTGCTTCTACACATACAAGAGGGCACACTGCTGCTGGTCTTGTTATTTTCTTAAATACCTCAGAAGTTTTATTTATTTTCAGCTTCTTCAGTGCAAAATACACGGTCTATTTGCTTTTTTTAATTTGTTTTATTTTAAGAAAAAAACTGAAGGAATCCTTTTTCTTCATTAAACTTCAGGGAAAAATCAATTCTATGTTGTTTTCTGTCTTTAACATTTACTTTTAATTACAAATGAAGACAAAACCAAAACTCTAATAATTTGAAATCAGGTTTTTAATGTGAAAAGCTAACTCAGGTTCTGATTATAAATGGTACTTTTGGCAAAGCTCTCTTACCCTTTGGTGGACACCTGAGCCTGGAGCATCCAGCTATTTTTATATAAAGCTATTGGTGACAAAGTAATGTCTGAAATAGATGTCATAGCAGCAGTTGATGAGACAAAATGAGAGAAAATGAATACAGTACTTCATATGATGATTCTTTAATTCACCATTATGCAAATTGCCTCCCCCTTCTTTTTTCTTTTCTTTTTTTTTTCCGGGAGTTTACTGTGTGGGATTCCTAAGTGGCAAAAGGTGTTTAAATTTCAAGACAAGGATTTTGTCTCAGCATAATACACCAATCAACACTGGGATGCTAATATTAGTATCTTGTGTATCTGCCAAATGGTTCTGCACTCTACTCCAGAGGTGGGGTACCTAGAGGTTATGCATTTCAGTGTTTAATTTAAAAAAAAAAAAGAAATTTCCTTTGGATTAACTTCCTGGTAAAGCACACAGAATTGCAGCCAAGAACTGCAGAAAAACTGTGATGAATTCCTATTATTTTAGATGTTTCTGCTCCGAATGTTCTAGTTAAGTGCACTTGTGCCCATCTACATTGGACTGCAAATGTTCAAAGAATGTCAAATAAACAATTCATATGTCCAAACCACACACACTCTTTAACAACTGACATGTAATAAGGTAAACAATAACTGCACACCTTATACATATATAGAGAGAGATTTTGTAATGATCATTTTTCCAACATTTTGGTAAATGTATAATGAAAGCCTATTTTAAGAGTTCTGTTTAAATGATGAGCTTTTCTTTTAGTGTTTTTGGACAGGGGAGAAATCAGGAGGGGAGAAGAAAATGTCTCAAAATGATGGTTAAAAGAATATGTCGAGTTAAAATACAGGGCAGAATTGAATCAGCTGTACCTGCATCAACATTTGTTCAAAGTTTTGCAGTTTTTACAGAGTGAGTTTTGAATGACGGACATTCTTTCAGGCAATAACATAGTAATAGTCACTAGTAGGAATAATAATTTTTTTAGGTGTATGTATGTATGTATCTGCGTGATCAGATTAAAAAATTATATTTTCTTCAGGTTTTTATGCCTCGTCGATTTGTACTTGGGTTTTGAGTACCAGCAAGCACATTGTCTAGAAGCTTGTTTTGGTGTGGTTTTGGGTTTTTTTCTTTCTCAGCTTTACATTTTAAAGGTAGTAAATTGCTCCAGTTTCTCATATTTAGCAAGAGATTATCATAGAAGTTCTCTGTGTAATTTGTCACATAGTTACTTATTATTTACGTGCATGCCTGTCATGCCAGGGCTCAGCTCTCTACATTGAAGATTTACTGTCACTTTGAGCATTTTTTTTACATGAATATGAGCTTTCAACCACTCTGAGACCAAAGAAATACATATATACAAAATTAAACTACCTTAACCTATATTTGATGCTTTGCTACAGTTTTTATAGCATCTGTCTGTCTGAGGCACACCTGGATTCTTTAATGAACTATTATTAAAAACTGAGAACAACTGTCCACTGAACACTGAACTGAGGGAAGATATGGAAAAGCTCAGCTATTTGGGAGACAACAGGCAGTCAGAAATAGATTATTGGGCCAACATGTATGTTTTCTGTGCCTGATAGTGCTGCTGATTTCCATGATCTTTAGCAAGTCACCTTCCTGCTTTCTTGTCTCTCTTCCCTTTTTATCTTTTGTCTATGCTGGCTGTAAAAACTCCAGGGTAAGGAATGTGTTTTAACTCATATGTAATGTCAACTGGTAGGAATTAGGCTGGTTTGGGGGTTTGAGGTTTTTTTCATATGCTTTCCCTTGTCATTGTTTCTAGAAATAATTAGCCATGCCAGTCTAGAAGAAAAGGGGTCTTAGTTCCATGGGGACATGGTTTTTGTTAAAGATCAGAGAGGATCACAACCCAGGAGTTGTGATCATGATCATAACAGTGGTCTAAATAAGACTAAGCTTTCAGTCAAAACTGGATTTATGACACCTTAAGTGAGCTCCCCGTTTATTTGACTGTTCTTCTGTCTCTGTCTTCATTAAAAAGAACGTAAATATCTTTGAAATATCTGGGTTTAATCCAGATGCGAAGTAAGAATTTTTCCACTTTCATTTACAGATATTTGTCAAACAGGAAAATTGATCTCCTGCAGCTTTGGTGCTACATTCTGCCAAAATAATTGCATGAAATCTCCAAATGCTACTGTGGTACAAATAAGTAATGATAATAACAGCAATAATAATGACAATTAATTTTATTAGTTTTATGCACAGAAACAGGGTAATTCTTCCTTGCCTTTAAGACATGTTTCCAAATTAAGTGATCATTGTAAATGTAAAATTTTCATATATTTACTGCCATAATGCAAGTATATTCAGAAATAATTTCAAGGTCAAATAGAGGCCTATGTCAGCTATCTACAAGAGAATAACCAATTTTCTTTAGATCAACTTCATCCTGATTTCAATCTTTGTTACGACTATTGCAAAGGAAATTTTGTAATTTCAGAGTAATTTTTTCTGATAAGAGGCAGGTTGGATACCGATTAGGAACAGGCAATTGAATATGAGTAAATGAAGAATAAAAAATTCTATCAGGTTTCCAGTGTCAATGGGAAAAAAGTGTACTAGAATTTGCTTTGTTTGAGCTTGCCCTTGAGTGACCCTTCACTCTTCGTCTACTCTGAGAATATACTGATGGTGTAGTGTAAGGAACTTTTCCACACATGCTCTCTTTTCTGTCTTACCAATCAGTTCTTGGGGTGGATAAAAATTTTATTCTCTGAAATTGATGAGGACAGGAGTAATTTGGTCACTGAAACTCTTCTTTTTTATTCATGCTTTTCTCTCTCCTTATCTTACTTGTTAGAAGGATTTTGACACAAGATAATGAATCCTTACCTGCTGTGTTATTAATTTTGAATTAGATATTAAAAAACAGTCCTTCTGAAGGAAGAAAAGCATAAAATTCATACTAGTGGATTGCATTAATTCTGATTAGGTATATATTTAAAAATAGATGGCCTTTATCAGCTCCCGTGTTGCTATGATGTACTTACTCACATGTGCTCACATGTAAATATGGCTCCAATTGCTGGAGAAACCTTTAGGTAATATTCTTCCTCTAGCAATTCCCATTAGCTTTTCTGTCTGCTAGCTCTGGATTTCACCAACCTTATGATTCCATTTAATGATCCTTTATTACTGGCTCTTGGCACCATAAACACTTGATATAAATTAGAGTCAATCTAGTAAAAAACAATCCCCAAAGCTAGGGCTCAAATACACAACTTAACATATTCTCCCCTCAACCCTGTTTAGTTTTGGCTACAGGAAGCACTTTTCACTCGGGCTCCAGTTCTTCTGCTAACTTTTTTTAAGCCTTTCACTTTTTAAAGTGGTCATTAATTTATTTAACAAAAAAATTTTGACTGCAATCTGCATAGTCCACCTTAAGAAAATTACTGGAATTTTTATTAGATAAATTTATAACTTTCATGCAGATATGACTGATAAATGGATTGTCTCTTCAAAAAGAAGCAACTTCAAAAGCTGAAAAGAATAGCAGATGAAAAGAAGGTCATTTCATTTGACTTCTCTCAGCAGAAAAACAACCTGTAATGTTTGCTTCAAGCAGTTCATTACAACTACCTCTGAAACACAGAACAAGAGTATAAATGCACAGATTACCTTGGCTGCTACCCCTCCTACCCCAATTAAAACGATGTTTAAAGCTGTTTGAAAAGTGAGAGAGTAAAATTTTATGCTGGGATAAGTTGGCAGTATTCTCTTTGAGTTCAGAGAACGATGGCTAGGGTCACCTGGGAGTAGTTTGCCCCTTAGTAACGTGTGGCAATGGAGATGTGCACGGCAGTTGTCTGTATGGGTTGCGCTGAGGTTACCCTCAGGATAATACAGAGAAGCTGTTTGTGACAAGCACTGACATCTCACTCGGACATGTGGTGCTCAGGTGTGCAGAGAATCCCGACCTCCTGCTGCAGGTGCGATATCATTCCCATACCCCCTACCTCCAACCTTCCTCCTCAGATTTCTCCCATTCGGTAACAGGTTGCCTTCCCCGGTGTATTTCTCTTGCAAGTTTTGTCGTAAATGAGATGTGCCTCTGCTCCTTGGAAAAGCCCTCAACTATCTCCCTACTGCTTAATACCATTGAGAGCAATACACAAATTCCAACTCAGTAAGGCCACTAAAGGCAATGGGAAAAATATCTTAAAGTTTAATTAGACTACTAATTTGTAGCCAAAACAACTTCATTTCACTGGTTGGGTTGGGTTTTTTTGTTTCGTTTTGGGTTTGGGATTTTTTGGAGGGGGTGTTTTGTGTTTGGGTCTGAGTTTTTTGTTAGCTTTTTTGGCTTGTGGGGTTTTTTTTTCAAAAATGGGAAATCATTGCTTCTAAAGGACATTGATAAGATGGGACTTCTGCAGGGCTAGACTCACAGAGTTTGGATGGGGATTTCAATACTATGAAAACTAACTGATTAAATCCACCACCATCCTTAGTAGAAGCTTCCTGTAAAGCCTAACTGACTTCTTGCTTCCATATCAAAAGAGGCATCTTTATTTTAACCAACCTCAACTAGCTGTTGGTGCTTTCCCTCTATTTAATTCTTCTGACTGGCAGTGCTGTGAAGACACAACCGAAAGAAGCAATATGTTCTTAATCACTATTTCCTCCTGGAGATAGAAGTAGATACTTTACCTCCCCCTGGCGTAAACTTCTGCTGACATTTCAGATCTCAAAAAGTTGTTGAAGATTATGTAGGGATACTGTGAACCATTAAGATGACTTAAGACATCCTAGGTTTAACTGTATGCAAATGATGGAAGACAGCAAATTCCCTTTATTTATGAGTGCTCCTAGAATAGGTTTAGCTGAAGAAAATGGAAAAATTTTGAAATGTTTACCAAAATAAATTAATTTCCCCACATAATTCTGTAGTTAATGTATGTTAAGGGTTGGTTTGTTTTTCTTCTCAGAATAAACAGAGTGAAGAGAGAAAAAAATGTTGCCCAGGAGGAAGAATTAGGACTTTGAGTTTATATTTTTATGTTAACAGCACTGAGCTTCTCTGCTATTTTTTAAGTTAGACCAAGGCATACAAGACTGGGCTGACAGAATCTCATAAATTGTCTCTCATTTAAACTAACAACCATGGTTTATTCTCAGCATACTTAATGTTTTATAATCAAATAATTTTTACAGCTGATGGCCTAAAATGAGTAAGATACTTGTGGCTATGGTACACTATTTTCAGCACACAAAAATATAATAAAATTATAATTTAAGATTAACTGTAAGTAATTATTTCATTACAAATTTTAAAAAGAGGTAGTTATTACCAAATTGTACACCCCATAAAAAGAAGATACATTATTTTAAAAAATGGCTGCTATGCAGTTCTAAAAAGCTGATAAATCAGGGTTGATTTATGTCATTATTATTCAAACAAATCTGTAAAAACCATACAGTAATACCTATATTATCTAATCCATCAAGAGACAGATATGCATTGCATAAAGTAAACCCACACATTCTAGAAATTTTACGTGGAAAGTTATGCAATGCAGCCCCTGCTATAGTGACTTTGATACTTAAAGAAAATCTGTGTAATAGCAAAGCGTTGAAAGAATCTCAAAATACCCCCTGAGTTAAGTACACTTCTGGGTTTCTCTTGTTACATGCCAGAAATTCATCCTGGTCACTTCTGATTACTCTGAGAGAGTTCTTCATTCCCTGACTTCTGTGGCTGCAGCTGTCCCCTTGGTCCAGACAGTCTCTTTCTGAGAAACACTTTATTCCCTTTTTTTGACAGCTGACAGTGGCTGAGGTACGCAGTTCTCTCACTGTGTGCATTTGTCAGACTCTTCAGTTAGGAAAACCTTGTTGGCATTTACAAAGTCATCCTCAGCTCAAGACAGCTTAGAGTCCAGTAAAGATAGATGTGTTCATTCACAGCATCCAATACAAACAGCTCTGTTTTCTTGTTTTGATAAGGCATGCGGTTGAAGAAATAAAAGTTAAGGAACATTAAGCCAGAATTGTCAGAAGTCTTTCGGTTCCTCGGTCCGTCAGACCACCTTTGTATAGTTGACACTGTCATAGCAGGGTTTCTGTCTCTCTGCATTCTTTGTTTCTGAGCTTAACATCTTAAGCGAGAACTCTTAGTGTCTCAGCCTCTAAGTTTTGTAACTGTTCTGCTTTTGAAGTACTTCAGAGGACTTAGGCAGTTTAAATTCTACTGAACCTGATTCTTTCTTTTTCACTAGAAGATACAGACTGGCCGCTCTTTCTAACTGAAGTATGCATGTCTTAATATCTATGGAGCCTGAAATGTCTCTTTGTTTACTAGATGTCAGTTCTTGGACTTGACTGGCCAATTTATGACTGTTTGACTCCAGATGGGGAAAAAACAAAGTCTTTACTGGCTCAGGCACAATTACACACGAACTACAGCAAATCTGACCTGAGTGTGCAGTAATCCTAGTCTTTGCAGCCCTTTGCTAGCTGTGACACTCTCATAATCCTTTGGTGAGATGTTTTGTTTAGCTGTTCTGGCTAAAAACTAACCACTTGGTTTCATAGGACTGTTTTCAAGCAACTCAGTTATCTCTAAACTGCTACACACACGTGCAGAAGTGCTGGCACAAAGGGAGGGACAGAATTATTCCTGGTGAATGGAACAATTAAATGTTGAAGCAGGACCAAGAGAACTCGGATTATGTTTGGTTGAAGGTGCTGTGAAAGCACAACCTCATTCTGCATCTGTCAGCGTGAAGCACCTCCTCTACTGAATCTTACCTTCTATGTTAGTTTGTACAATTGCTAACATATTTCATAGAAAAGCTGAGTAAAATGCATTTTGATTACTAAGAAGCCTCAGTTGATTGAGATTTACACCACGTAATGTTGACAACGTGCTTTCTGTGACTGATCATTGACTACCTTTTGTTTAATGGTACTGCATACGGCACAAAGCAGTGTATTTGTAGACAGAGATCAAAACAAAGCACTTGGGTTACAGAGATTTTATTAGTTATCTTATAATCTTAATGCAGAATTAATAGACAAAAATGTGATCTGGAATTTTCATCCAAGGACACTGCCACATTTACTGGCTGTTTGATCTTCTACCAGTTGTGACTAGTTTTAGATGAGTTAGAAATTTAGTCATCAGTCTGGACTGGATCATTCTGAGAAGACAGACTTATCTCCCAAGGGTGTGAGGTCTGAACTGTTAGGGGTGTTGGGACTTCTTGTAAGGATTTTATCTTGCTTGTTTTAACATAATGGTAAAGAAAGAAAAAAAAAAGAAAAAGCAGCAGGGATTATCCAGGAAAAAAATTGTGCAGATCAGGGAATTAGAATAAGTGGAGAACAAGCCTAGTGAGTATAAGCAGAGGTTAAATACTCATCATGAAGGAGGTTTTGTGTATACAGACCAAATATAGTCCCATGTTGTAACCCACTTGGTCCCAGAGAGGAACCTGATGTGTTCTGGCAATAATATTGCTGTGTCCATCATTCTGACATCTGAACAGCTAAAGACAAAAGTTCAAACCTTCCTGACTCAACAGCAAATTTGACTTACTATGAAGAAGCATCTAATATACCTGTCTTACATTAAGATATGATGTCTGTTTAATGGATGAACTAGGAGCTGAGTGGAAAGCTAGAAATATATATACAGCTAAGCACTGGTCACTATGCTGATTGTTTAATTGGTTTTAAGCTTAGTCCTAATGATCATTGCACACCTTTACTTTGGTATAAGTTTACTGTAAGTTCCTCCAATTCATATTAACACTTTTAATGAGCCACTTTATTAGCATCAAGTTTTTATGTGCATTTTATATTTAGATTATGGCATTAATTATTATTTGTAGGATAATGTACTTATCCAAAGCAGCTAAAAGTAATTTCTCCACAAATCTTGTATTTCCCAGGGCCTATATATTTGATATTCACAAGTAGAGTAGTTGTCAAGCATAGAATATTACCTCTCAAGATCAAAGCAACATTCTGTAAAACACATGATAATGTTCATTCTTTCAATGAAACACATATTCATCAATGCAAGGTATTTCAATATCCAGAAAACACATTTTTTGCCCAAAAAGATGAAATAATTTATCCTTCAAAAGCACTGAATATAAATAATTATAGATATATTAGTAGTACAGTCTATTCATTTTAACTCATTAATATTAAACTGAAATGGAATCATAGAATGGTTCAGGTTGGAACGGACCTTAAAGATCAGTTCCAACCCCCCCGCCATGGGCAGGGACACCTCCCACCAGACCAGGTTGCTCAAAGCCCCATCCAGCCTGGCCTT
>JAOXJK010000032.1:61915550-61928866 GCA_025774025.1 Xenus cinereus
GTTGCCCTCCTCTGCACTCGCTCCAGCACCTCAATATCTCTCTTGTATTGAGGTGCCCAAAACTGGACACAATACTCGAGGTGTGGTCTCACCAATGCTGAGTCCCTCTTCATTAAGGATCCTTTCAATGGGGTGCAGTCCTTCAAGAATGGACTGCTCCCGTGTGGGTCCTCCACCGGGTCTATGTAAGTCCTGCCAGCAAATCTGCTCCAGCATGTCCACAGGTCCTGCCAGGAGCCTGCCGCAGCGTGGGCTTCTCCCATGGTTACAGACTCTTTCAGACTTCCACCTGCTCCAATGTGGGGTCCTCCATGGGCTGCAGGCAGACAGCCCACTTCACCATGGTCTGCACCGCAGGCTACGGGGGAATCGCTGCTCTGGCACATGGAGCACCTCCTCCCCCTCCTTCTTCACTGACCTTGGTGTCTGCAGAGCTGTTTCTCTCACATATTCTCACTCGTCTCTCCAGCTGGTTTTGCATGCTATTTTTTCACCCTCTTAAATATGCTATCCCATGGGCGCTACCACCATCACCAGTTGGATTGGCCTTGGCTAGCAGTGGGTCCGTGTTAGCACACAATTACACAGCTTTAAAATCAGACAGTCAAGTTCTTCTTAAGTTTAAGCATCTCCTAATTGAGAACTGAGAACTCTTTGGACTGCAGTATCTTATTTAGTTCAAGTTCTGCTGGAGTCCAGGTACCAGCGATAGCTGGGAGTAAAGCAGACCCATCCAGAAGTGGACAACCTGGAAAGGGCCTAGACTTGCTGGCCAGAGGGAATGCAATGAAATAACTATTCTCTACTCCTAATGCAAAAGATTACACAAATATTTGTAGCCTCTCTATACCAGACACCGTTCATACAACAGGAACCCAAGTATCATCCTAGAGTGCTCAGAAGATGGGATTTAGATGAGTGATAAATGCTCTCCCAGTCAGACAGGGGCCGGGGAGGACTGACAGCATGAGTGAGTAAGTTAGTAGCTACATGTGGCTGCCACTGAGAATTGATTTCCCTCTTCATTAAGCTCCTTATACACAGAGCCAAGGGAACCGACTAAGATGGTATGATCCTCGATGAAGCAGGAAATTGAGTGATCCCAGTCAGGCTCCTTCTAAAGAAACCTTTCTATTGGGAACTGGCTGCACAAGTAACGTGACTAGTTCACTTGCCTCTTGCCTCAGTCTTTTTTTATTTAATACCTTTGAGAACAGCAGTCAATGCCTCCTAAACAAGATTAAAAAAAAAAAAAAACCCAGAATTATGATAAACTAACATCAGTAAGAGATACTAAAAAAGTGCTCAATTATAAAGTTTTCGGGGTGGTGTCACAGATATCTTACTCTTAAAGGCAGTATTTTAGTGCAGTATCAGAAAGACACTCCAGCATAGCTTTTTATGAGGACAGTTCTGTACTGGGAAAAGTAACACTCAAAAAGAAAAGTTTTCAAAAAGGGATAGGGGTTTTGGTGGGTATTGGTTTAGCCTGACATTACACTTCTACCATGTTACAGTGATCCATTATTTCTGGGAAATTTGATGTTGCTTAGCTTTTAAGTGAAGTTATTCTGGAAAGTTTTTAAATGTTTTAAAAAAGACAAGCCATTTGGCTGATACCACAGCTGAAGGCTATCAAAATAAAAGTTACTCTTTCAAAAAAGACAATCAAAACAAGTGACCCCGGGTGCTGCGTAGATCTGCTAGATACAGAGCACTTTAAAAGACGCAGAATTGCACTAGTTTAAAAAACTTTGTGAAACGATCAGTTTCTAATTGTCCTCGGTTCATCAAATTCCCAAGAGAGCTGAGGAAACTCCTCACGTGTGGAAAGAATCCCAAGAACTAGGAGCAAAAAAATTCCTGTTCTCAAACTCTGACAATATTTCAGCGCGCCGAAATTCAGCTGACATTACTATTGATTTCGCAGCGTCTCACAGACGTGATGGCGACTTTCGGAGCACTGGGGATGGGTCAGCATAGATCTGCAGCAAAACCCACTTAACCATCTGGCCTACCTTCTGGAGATCTCTTCCCTCGGTCTGGCATAGACT
The DNA here is from genome assembly GCA_025774025.1 of Xenus cinereus. Taxonomy (NCBI): domain Eukaryota; kingdom Metazoa; phylum Chordata; class Aves; order Charadriiformes; family Scolopacidae; genus Xenus; species Xenus cinereus. Next base: position 61,917,605 of record JAOXJK010000032.1, read on the forward strand.
GAATAAATATCTCCATTTATAATAATTTCCATAATGACTTACAATGTTGACAGTGAATACTCATTATATTTCCCTATATACGACCCAGCTGACACAACCCCCTAAGAGTGTATACAATTAATCTTTTCTATTTTAATTTTTCTCCTAAATAATCTCTCTGTAATTAGCAGTAATCGCTTATAGTTTGTATTATCTAGTATTTTTAGAGTGCGAGCTACACACTCCGATCAACAGGTTCCACTTTTTTAAAAAAAAAAAAAATCAGAACTTCAACACAAGGTATATATAAAGTCCAAATACATAAAACTAATCCAAAAAAAGTTCCCATTTGCCTCTCTGTCAATACAACTTCAGCCGCAACCCTTAGTAAAAAGAAATTTTGCATTCTGCTCCGAAAAGAATTTCACGGATGGGGTGTTTCGAAGTAAAGAAATTGCTTATTTCATATATTTTGTGGGGGATTTAAAACATGTTTTGCAAAAATTTATAAGCATAATAATTAAAAGGTCTTATTATTGACTGAACTCTCCTTTACACTTTGCTTATTGTACTTCTACAGCAAAATGAGGGTAAGAAATATTACGCTAGTGGTAAATATTAACATAAGCAACAATAATGTGAAATGCCTTCCAAATAACTTCTTCTCTCATAGGTATTTGAAAATCAGTCACAGATATTGTTTTCCTTAGAAAAGAAGAGATTCTGGTACTGACAGGAGGTGGTAGTTGTAAATCCCTAACTTCATAATGAAGATTACAGTATTATGATTGTCACCCAACACAGTAATCACCATTTCTTGCCTTGACATAAAGCACAGATTAAATATAGGAAAATTAGGAACAACTCTGTTAGATGTACGACGTAATCAGTGGATTAACAGTTTCAAATTCCAGTAATTATCTCTTATTAAATTTGAATTTTTTTTACTTCCTAGTAAAAGATTCCTATATAAAATTCCTTTAGGAAATTGTTTTTCTTTGCTCCGTTATGTGATAATATGATAATATAAGACAGAAAGATAATTAAAAATTGCAGAAAAATAACAAATCCTGTTGGAAAACACCATCAGCAATAAAAGCTAAATCAAGGTCAGTTGATTCTGATTTTTTCAATTGCTGCTTACATCTGTAATAACATCTAGATGGACCCACAAACATATATACATACATGTAGGCATTTACATGTGTATAGAAATTTGCTTTTGTTTCTGCATTTTAAAAGGAAAGGTAATAATATTTATTTTTTCATGACTGGAAATTGGTTCCCCATCTATTCTAATAAAGGCCTTACTAATGACAATAGTATTTTTAGATTTTCCCCATCCAAAAATAAAAATAAATTTTTTAATAATATAGCCATTTTAAGCACAACATATTAATAGTTACAAAAATATCATTTAAATATCCTTCAATATTAAAGAAAGAAATCAAATACATTATCGATTAAAAACAACCAACCAACACAACCCACAAACAAGGGGTACAAGGGAAGAAGAAAAGCAGCTGGAACAGATATATAGGAAAAAAAAGCAAGAAAAGGGAGAAAAATCTGGACCAACTAGCCATTATTCTCAAATTTAAGGTTAAAAGTAAATTCTGTACACATAGATTTTTTCTAGTTTTATGGTGTTAAATTCTCATAGAAGTCACATTAGCATGCTTTATATTACATAATCTAAAGCTTCTAAAATATATATATTTCAGACTTTATTTTTTCTTCTGGTTCATTATATCTCAAAAGCCTAAATGAATATTTCGATAATTTTGAGCATTTATTTATATCAACCAAATACCTTTGTAACGTAAAAGCAGTATTCTGTATACACTATAAATAATCTGGGGTACAACATAAGGAAAGGGAAATGGCAAAAACTCTGCAGTTAAACATATTAAAGCTTTGGGGTTTTTTGCTATCTGATAGTTACACTTTCTTTTTTTTCTTAATCCACAGTAGTTACTGATGTTAGGTCTGATACATTTGCTAACTTTATGAGATTTTTTTGAACCCAGAATCTTGGATGATTTGTAAGAGAGATATTTTTAAACACAGGTTTTATTTAAATTATTGTGAAAGTAGCTCATCTGATCATTAAAATTGTTCATTCGTGTAGGCAAGTATACAAGTTCATTTGATGTAAGCACTTTACCTGGGAATCCAAATATAAAGATGCTGTCATCATTCACTTTATTTATTTTTTTTGTTGTTGTAAATATGTTCACTAACAAAAACGTTCTTTTGGATGTTTTCAGATATCTATTTAATACGTACAGGCTAACGCTACTTGAATTCATGAAACTGTTCTGAAAGATTATGGAATCTTTTTCACTACAATCATCAACTAACTCATTTACACACCCCACCCACCCCCAAAAATGGGTTACTGGATAGTAATAATGAGTTTAAATCTATATATCAAACAATTAATGATAACTCCAGAGGAAGTAGGAAACACTGGTTAGAGGATGTCTGCTGGCACTAACCTAGAAGGACAAAGTTTCATAATACATCTTTAACTATTCAAAAACTGAAATAAACTCAACTTTCTTTGGTTCTGGACTTTTTGTCCCTAATATTCCAGTTTCAGACAGGCACTCACATATATTTTAATGTCTGGCAGCAATTCACTTCTCAACTGTCTTACTGCATACAAAACTAATGCTCTTATTCAAGATGCTGTTCATGGTCTCATAATTCTCTTCAAGACATTTCCAGAATAAAAATTAATGAAAACTAGGAGTCTCCCATTTTTACTGAGACCTATATGTGTTCACGTAACAGCAGACTTGAGCAGAGAGTTAAAGAGAGAAAGAATAAAGTATTTTAAATCAAAAGGAAAGTTCTGGTCCTACTGACCTTCAAGAATTTGAATTTAGTTACATCGTCAGAGTGGCATTTTCACAGTGTATAATGGAACAGTCGGTAGCAAACTAATCTTATTTGTGTAGTTTAAAATATGAAGAAACTGGCACATTCACAACTAAACTGACATGATTGATTGCCACATGGTTTGGAAGTTGGGTACAGCCCAAGTTATGCTTAATCTAATGCCATCCCAAATTATGGGTTTTGAGGAAGATAAACAGGAGGGTTTTTTTAACTTAAGAAAGCAGAGAGAAATTCAGCATAACAGACACCTCTAGGTAGAAGCTAAAATGGTCAGAAAAGACAAGGAAATGTAGCTGGAGATCTAGCTGGGGGAAGCTTTTTTGAATAAAATCAACCATAGTAACATGCAATAGGGCAAAAGAAACAGGAAGATGTTCCAGTAAATTACAGGTAATTTGTTATGAAGCATATGTCTATCTAGCTTAAATAAAGCGAAATATTGGACCTTGGCCTCTGCTGTTGACTATATTGCAGTATCTCCACTTAAGAAGCCAAACCCAACAAAATTTACCCAAGAATGAAAACACTTAGAAAGCTTGTTTGCAATTCTGGGGGGAAGGGAAAACTGTTTCTGCTCTATCATCATTCATACTTTCTTTGGCCATCCGTGTAGATCTGAAAGAAAACATTTCTTACGCAGTCTCAAATAGAAAACACCTTACAATTTCCTACTAAATGGCCATTTAAGTACCAGACAGAAAACATCACAAATGAGATGTGGAAATATTTTCCTAACTTTTAGATTCAAGTTGTTAGGAAGTTCTGTACATTTAGTCTTTTGTTAATTACCTAAATGAAGAATTTTATCATCCTTTTAATTCTGCACACACATATAGTCACAAAACATCTGATCTTCTACCACAGATATTTTCCTAACCTTTATAGCATAGTCACAATGTGTCCAGCTGGGCTCTTCAGGACTTGAGAGGAATTTCAGGATGTTCATTCTTTTGCAGCCCCCCTAGATGCTAGGAGTAATTGGCAGTCTAGAATCACAGGTAATAGTTTTCTATCCAGAAAATATTTGGCTAATTGATGGTCCATGCTAGAGAAGCAGAAGGTTTTAGCCTTTGTGTATTACAGTAAAGTAACTTCGACATCTTATCAAGTCATCTTGCTCTAGGAATTGCACTTACTTCTTGTATCAATAACTTTTCCTTGCTAATTCAGAAAATTCAAGTAAATGATGTATGAAAATCACTTCAGCGTTTTGTCTAACTGGGAAGAATCCCAGTTAAAAACAGCGTAGTAACAATTAAGGATAATTAACCATAGGGTATATATCCCTTCAGGTGACAATTGCTTCTCTCTTAGCTTATCTTCTGCATCTATAAAACACACTCTTGTGGACTACACATTATAATTATGGAGGGCTTCTGGAGTATGTAAAATTAGAATAATATTTATGGTGTATCCAAGCAGCTACAGTTTATTTGCCTCTGTTAGTAGCCAGAGGATCATAATTTCCAGTGTTAATTCTTTGGCACGACATTTAAAGAAACAGAAGGGAAATTAACATCTTATGAGGGGAAATCAGAAATATATAAACTAAAAAATAGACCCCAATATTTTGACAAAAAGAAAAAAGAACTGTCAGAGGAACGGATCAATTTCCTTGTTAATGATTTCTCTAATTGATTCTTTAAAGTGGGAAAAAGACTGACAACCTTCTATTCACATAATTATGCTAATTAGATAATGGTCATGTGTTTTGAAATCCAACATCTGAATGCAAAAATATGCTAAGACAGATGTGAATAAATGCTGTTTGACAAATTCTGAGAAGTACTTTATATGAGTTTAGTTACATGCTGTAAATTGTATAGAGAAAAAAAGAATTAAACTGTGAATAGTAATAAATAAGAGTACTTACGTTGGATTATGTTATGACTAAATATACCATAAATCTATTGCTTGCATTGATTGAGCCTTGAATGTCTGTTATCATAAATGAGCCCATAAAAAATACTTCACACATTAAGAGTAAATTACTCACTGATTAAACAGTTGCCGCACTTTAAGCACCATTTCCTTTACTTAATTCAAATATTTCATAAATACAAATCTGCCATCAGCTTTAGTAGACAAAATGAATTCTTACGTTGAGTTAGCTGTGCAAAACATTTGCTGGAGTGCATAATTTAGCTTGGTTCCCATTGAAAAATATACATAAGTAGGAACACTGTGCTTTCTCCTATCGAAACCTGACTCTGTGTTTACACACAGTATTCAATTAAAAATAACATGGTAGTCTCTGAAAATGAAGCCAATAGTTTAAGAATAATTCTTGTGCTTAAGTTTTGTAGTTGCATTCTGCTAAAAAACTCAGCAGTGATACCTGATCTTGGAATCACAGAGTGATTTGGGTTGGAAAGGAGTTGTCAAGATCATTTATTTCAAACCCCTGCTTGGAGGCAGGACAATTAAATAAGAATGGTCAGTGCCTTCCCCAGTTAGTTAAGGTCTGAATATCACCAGGGATGGAGATTCCACAACCTTTGCGAGCCTCTCTTCCAATAACTGAGAACTTAGGGCTTGGGAAGCCTGTATGTTATTAATATGATCCATAATTCATAACATGGCTTTAGGAAAGATAAAATATATGTGGATCAAGGGGTGGAATGCATTGACCCTGACCATAAGACCACTGCATGTTTAGGAGTTAGTGAACCACACAGCAGTTAACCTGGGCAGTCCCAGGCCTGTGCTGTGTTGCTCACCCACCGTGGTTGTCAACCTGTGCTGTGCTGCACATAGTCCTTGGCTGCAGTATGAACTCGGACAAGAGGAAACGGCCTCAAGTTGCACCAGGGGAGGTTTAGATTGGAGATTAGGAAAAATTTCTTCGCGATAAGGCTTATTAAGCACTGGAACAGATTGCCCAGGGAAATGGTGGAGTCACCATCCCTGCAGGTATTTAAAAGATGGGTAGATGTAGTGCTGAGGGACATGGATTAGTGATGTTTTTTGTCAGTGTTAGGTTGACGGTGGGACTAGATGATCTGAAAGGTCCCTTCTAACCTCGGCAATTCTATGATTCTATGATTCTATCTCATTGTAACAGAGGAGAGCAAGTAATTATCTTGCTGTGGATGAGGGAAAATGTTTATGCAGCTGAGGAATTGTTATACAGATAGTCATTAGGTTCAATAATATTACTGCATTGTTAACAACTGAATCCAAAGACAGTTGCATGAACAGACCCTTATTCTCTTTGCTCCTTGAAGTCAACATTAAACATCTTGCTGATGTCTGTGAGGTCACCTTTCCATTTCCTTTTCTCTGTATCTGGCCAGTTTCCAGCAAACCCACAAAAATGTCTTATATCTTTTTGATAGGAGAGCTGATGGAAAGGAATGTGAATTTCAACTTGAAGGCACTGAAAGGACTCCATAGCTAAGAATGTATTCATAATAATTGATTCTTTCCATCCCTAGATCTGCTATTTATGTGCTCCCTTTTCCTTTCCATGCTGCAACATTTGAATATTCAGTTTATGTCACAGATATCTACCTGTTCAAAGTGATTTCAAACTGACAATCCCCATCTATCATAAGAATTTCCTGCTTGAGGGAGAGGAACTCCTTTAGCTGTGTTTGATTTCTTTCCATTAGTATTTGCTGTCATTATTGTTCTGGGATAATTTCAGTGGACCCTATGCCTAAAAATTGTTAGACAAATGAAAGAAAAAGTATTTTGGGAATAATGTGACTCTTTTCCTTTCCGTGTATTAATGTTGGAAGGCATTTAAACATGCTGTATTCACAGGGATTGAAGTTAAAAATACATGAATCTGAAACTGCCTGTATATTCTAAGACATATTTGTTATGGGAGAAACTCATAAATTTATAGAAATTACAGATTACAGGATCTCTAAACTGCTATTGACATGCCATGAATGTAAAAACTTACAAAGATGATTACAAACTCAGCTGAGTTAATTTAAATTATAAATCTCATGGAGAATTTTGAAATCTGTTATATTCTCTAGAACTGGGGGAAGAATCCGAACAAAAGTCCTACAGACTTTGCCAATTCCTCAGGAAGAAGGACATCCAAAACTAGGACTTCCTTCTGCAAAACATTTCTTTATTTGTCTGTCCACACTTTTATATCAGAGGACAATACTGAAACAGACAGACAAACAAACAAAAAACCCCAAATCCAGTGTTCAGTGGTTCCTGTAGCTGTATTCTAAGATTATTTTAATTAATTTACTTAATTTATTATTAAATATTGATCAAGTTTATATAAGATTTTGAAAGTAGGATTTGTAGAAGTGCCCATCAATAAATAAGTTACATGAGTTACAGTGATTCTGACTACATACAACAATTTCTCACTATATACAGATTTTAACAGCACACATATAAGCATAAACATGTGTGCGCATATGCATACGTTAACATACATGTGTGTGCTAAAAATACTGGAATTACATACAAAATAAGTTCACAGCACAGGGAGAAAATGTGGAAAAATACCTTACTCTAGTATATTGTATGACTTCTTGACTGTATCTTTGTTGTAAAATATAAATACTTGTTCTCAGTTTGTGAAAAAAATCTGATAAATAAGTCATCATAAATAATAAGAGAAATTTTGCAAAACATCTACCAAATAAACAACATAAAATTCTATTTGTGACACTGCAAAGACCTTTGTTACTCTGACAGCCTATAACAGAGTCTCATAGATTGGTGATATGAAATCTAAGGACACTTGGATGTATTTTTTGGAATATTAACATTTGGAATATATTTTCTATTACCTTTATTCCAAAAATGAAAAGTCAGAGGCAAGGAGGAGGAAGAAATACATTAACATTTTTGTGTGTTAAGTCAAAAGACAAAAGCCTAAGTCCTAGGTTTCTGGTCATAAGCAACTGCATTGATACATACTTGTGTAGAAAATGACAGAAGATTTTTTGTCCACCCATTGGTGTAATGTCTTTGTGGTATTTTCTGTGATAAAAGTTGAACAAGAAATTTATCAATTCAAAGTGGAAAAAAATACTCCAAACATCCACATTCAAACAGCAGCTTTTTTCAATAAGAAAATATTATTTTCTTGGTCACTATTCCCATTAGGATTCACTTTATCAAAGTGATTTTGCCCTGTCATCTAATGTCAGTGGGGCGCACTGCCTTTTGGAGACACCTTTCAAAAGTGATCTAGAGTGTCAAGTGTCCCTTTTCCCCTTGAAAAAAAATCACATAAAGATCAGAGGACCTTTAATCTTCAACCAAACTCATTATATCATCTATTAATGCATTAGATAAGAATTAACCTTGCATCACATTTGGGCTTCCTTTACAATGGGCATCTTCAGAATCATAAGAACTAGTGCTACTCCATGCATGCAACAAAGATCACTCCACAATTTTTACAAATATTTTCTTCTTTTCATATTTTGTAAGTTTCTCTTAATATTTTGTAAGCTGATCCATAGTCCTATTTATAGAAACAAACTTGATTTCTTCTGTGAGTTGATTCCTTCTGAATTTGTATATACACGTACCAAAAAAATGCAACAATGTAAAGTCTGTTTTATAGGCAGCTATTAGACATTTTAATTTTAAAGTATGACATTTCCTTCATGCTTTTCTTAATACATATGTCAGAGAATAAAGTTATTATCAGATAAAAATATATCATGTAGTAAATAATCTACACTAATCTTTTAAAAATACTATTATCTTTGCTAAAAAACACATGAAACATTTTAGCTCAGAAAACTTATCCAAATAAAACATAGGAAGACTTGTCAAATTATTAAAAAAAAAAAAAAAAGTGAGAAAATTCTATTACAATATAAGAAGGAATTTACCTATAGAATTAAAACTTACAGACATTAACTACTTGACTCACTAAAAGCCAAAATAATACATTTTGAAATTTACAATTTGCTGCTAATATCTCAAGATATGAGTAAATTGACAAATGCTCTGTAAGTTTTAATTTAACTTTAATCTTTGAAGCTAAGGCTCAAGTCCAAAATTAAGGAATTAGTTCAGAAAGAATATAGATCTGAACACGCACAATATTTCATGTTAAAATTTCATTGAGTCCTTTAATAATTCTAGAATATTTGCTGAAAAAGGGGAAGTCACCAGCTAAGTGAAGCAGAGCAAGGCAATGAAAGGCAATGCACAAAAAAGAATTTCCTGAGGCACCAATATTATGCTGAGAAATCATGCACTTACAACCATTCTTTTCCCAACATTAGAAAACAAGAAATTTTTTTTATGAATGTTGTGTTTAATGGAAGTAGTGAAATAATTATTCTTTGATTTCTGCTGGTTAAAAATTAAGCAACATAAAGATTATTGTTTTAAGGGGTATGCTATAAATCGTAGATGAAGTCCGTAAAGTGATAGGCAGAACAGATATGGCCTTTTTTATCGTAGCCTGCATTAAATTCAGGTGTTCTATCCTCTCACTTTTGTTTAATTATAATTCAAATGCAAGTTTCAAACAACCTAAAAATACCTGCCACCTTGACCATGCTGCAGTCATTTAATCTGACATTTCTACTTATCCATATTTTTTTTTTTAAATTAATTCAATTTAAATCTTTCTCCATGTATATTTTAGGACTGCTTTCATTTTCAGCACTGTGAACTATCTTGTCCTAGTTCTGCCATTTAGAAAAGTGAACAACAAACTGTGGTCTTAAAGGAGATTTTCAGGAGCACTTAAGTTGCTTAAGAACAGAAGAGGGTGTGAAAGCTACTTGGACTGAATTCAAGGAAGTACTTTTTAAAAAGGACAAGAACCTTCTGTTCCATTTAGATATTTTTCTTTGTAAATATGTCATTATATTTTATGGAAAAAAAAAATCGAATTGGCTGAACTCTGGAGTAAATTTAATTAACATAGCTGGACTGACTTCAACAGTCCATGTCACCTCAACAGACGAGCTGATCTTATTATATTAGATATTTTATGTTCTCCCTCTTTATAAAGTATTTTGGGTAACTAAATGACATTCACATCAGACTCTGGCAGTTTGAATTTTCACTGAAATTTAAGACACATCTATTTTGCCATTCTGTGAAAGCAAACTCCTATGATACAAGACTACCTACACGATGACTTCTTTAGGGTTCTCAAAGAAGTTTCAGGCAGAAAAAGCTAAATTTCCAAGGCTAAAATGCATACAGTAGATTATGCTAGATTACTGTCAAGGAAGAACAAAGCTGATGTCAGGTAAATATAGCACTAAGAAAGAGCCGGATTAAAATTTTCCCTTTAGGCATTCTGGATTCAGTGCCTTCTCCTTTTTGACAAGATAATGCATTTAAGGAGGGAAAGTATGGGATTTTTATGACAAAGTGCAAGTAAAAGTCATATTCTTTGATAACTGTCCTATTGCATGTATTAGGATATGCATATGCATAACCCCTGACAGATAGGTATAACATATTTAATATAGTCATGGTTTTGGCAAAGCACATGGGGTGCCATTTATCTCGGGGAGCTCCCCATTACTGGTCTGACAGCTTTAGAGTTCTGTTGGGAAATGAAGTATAACATCAGGTTACTAAGCAACTCTGCAGCTTTTTTAAAATACTTCTTGGAACTCACTTGTTTCTCCTAATTGATTCAGTCCACATCATTTTGAACATAAATGGGACATCATGTTTAGAAATATGCTGCATAACTACTTTTAGCTAACATGTCTTACTACCTCTGCATATCTAAATCAAGCACTGGCATATAAATGTCATATTGAAAGCAAATTTTTATCTTCTTCCTGAGTTGCATTGACATTTAATATATATAAATTATTTTGACAGTTCAAGCTAGTCTGAAGTTGTCTGCTGACTGTCAGAAAACAACATGAAAGGCTGAGCAGCAATTTCATTTTTCAAGTTTTACATAGAATAAAGTTTTAATTAGTCAGTCTGACTCCTATTGTGAATTCATGTGCTATAATACATCAGAATTAATAGGAGAACTATCTCTCTACATTGTAATCATGTTGATATTTTCTTGAGCAAGATAGCATCTTATACCACCTCTGAACATTAGTGATAAATATGCTGGTATATCACAATTTATGAAGCGTAAATTGTCCTTTTATCATTTCTGGCTTCTCTCCCCATTATAGTGGTGGTGAATAGTAAATAATGAAACACTATAGACGTGCTGGCTTTGGTGTTCTTTCCTCAAGCTAACCTATGTGTTTCTTTCTTTATAGCCTTCCTTATTTTTCAAAATTTTTAATACTTTTTAAATGAGTTTTTCAAAGTATTACTTTTTAAATTTACTGGAGAAAAAGCTAGAGAGAGACTGAGGACCAAATAACAACATATCTTATCTCCTAATATTGTGATTTTTTAACCTTCTTTTGTTAGCTTGCTTATCAT
>JAOXJK010000032.1:61937421-61960647 GCA_025774025.1 Xenus cinereus
TTGATTTCAGTGTCAGATTAAGAAATTGTCTTTCTAATTACAATAATGCTAGTGTTTGCATGAAACAGGATAATTCCCTTTGTCACTTCTAGAAGCAGCTAATATAGCTGGAAGTTTTTTAATTGATGTTAAGTATGCTTGGTTGCAAATATTCAATATTAAAGCAATTATAAACATTGAGCTCAAAAAAGGACATATCTGAAAATTTATGAATTACTGAAGTTAAGGTTCTTCCAGTTTATTATTTATTTTTTTGATGCATTCCTTCTAGCCTGACTGGCGAGTCTTAAAGGACACAAATACATGAGTGTAGATACTGCTGATCAGTTGACATATTTTGTGCATCTCTGCGTCACAAAAAATTCATTTGTTAGCTAACTTTAGAAGTAAATACAAACCACACTTTTTTGTAAGCAGTGGAAAGGCAGGAAATTATACTGGATCAGAAAATTTTTTAATCTTTGACTATAACAACTGAAGTAACTCTCACTAAATGCCAACAGGGATGGAGACAACTCTCAACTTGTCATCTTTGGTGACGAGGCTATCTTAGGTACAAGACCGAGGCAGTTCTATCACGTGTCTACACCTGAGAAGACTATGATAAATGCTAGCAGGGCCGCAGGGCATGTGGTTAAGGTCATCCTCTTGTTTTCTTCTATATAAGCTTTTTGGGCTCTGTTTTAGTCCAGACATAAATTTGATGTATTCTTCCAGTAATATAACCTGAGGTAATACAATATCACAGGGAAAAATACAAATAACATGGATCTATATATAAAACACTTGTATTAACATACTGTCATTAAAAAAAAAAATAATAATAGAATACTGCTAGCAAATAGTTCTACATGTAAAAATATGGATTTGATTTGTTTTTATTAATGGATGGATGTCAACTGTAGCTGTCTTATTGAATGTATTTTTTTTTTCAGTGAACAATATTGAATCAGAACTATGTCAAGCAAGACTTAATGTAATGATCCATATCCTGACGCAGTGCTAGGAATTTGAGTTGGCAGAATTGATACTCCCCTTCTCCTAGTGCTATCATAACAACCAATATATGTGTTTGTATTTTCAAAACCAGACCTAGAGAATCCTTTGAAGACATCATGGAACAGAAAACTGGACGTGGAAAAAGCACTGTTGGTTTTCATGTAGAAGGAGTGCAGGGTGGAATGCATTTCAAAGTAAATATTATTTGGTTGTAGGCAGTGTTTTAATGAATTGCACAGAAGACGAATATTTAATTTGCAATTGTTGCATAGAAATTTTGAGAAACCAGAGAAGGAGAAACAAAGGCAAGATCAATGTAGCAAACCAAACTGGGCAAATTTAATTTTTAATTACCTTTTCATTATAATTCTGTGGTCCTTTATGGATCTCCTGATTACACCCTATGACTAACAATGAATTACTCATTTAGCAATGCAAAGGCTGAGTATGTGCATTTTTTGAACCCCCCTGTCAAAAAAAAACAACTCCTCAAAACTCTCAAAAAAACCCTTCTCAAAATTCCAGAAGCTATAATGTCCTAGTATGCAGTATCAAAGAGAGATTTAGCATTATATCAGGAATTATAAAACTCTTGTTATTCTTAGTGTGACTCTCAGAAACAGAAGAGTTAGAAATTAAAAGAAAAATTACATTACCCTCTTTTAAATAGGCATATATACTGTAAGTGTTACGAGCATGAAGTAACTATCAAGGCATTGTAATGTAATCTGGCAGAAAGATAATGTATTTTTTTCCCCTAGTCATTTGTTATTTTTCAGTACAATACCACTATTAGACATCATGCACTTTGTATTTTAGAGGGTGAGACAGCAGGAAAATACCCTGTATGTCTGCAAATAAGCAGTAACTCTAAAAAGAGAGGATGTTTCCTTTAGGATATTACACTGTCATTTAAAAATAGTAGTAATTAACTCTGAAAAAATAGGTTAGTGAAATTATTCCCACAGTTTTAGTGCAAGTGTTCAGAACCAAGTGTGTTTCACATCTTTTTTTTCTACCTTAACCCTGGTTTTTGTTCATCTCCTGAACTGCCACATTCTTTCTCTGGTTCTTGTGGCATTTTCCCCCTAATAGAAAAAACATGGACTACCAGACCATGTCTTTGCCTAATAACGAAACGTAAGACTTGCCAGCGCCACATTCCCTTGCAGGCGCTGCTCATTGGCGTGACGGGGTTTTATGCCATTCTGAATGTGGTGCTGGTATTTCATTCCTCCAGTTCTGGCACGAAACTCTGATTTCAGCTTGGGCACGAAGATGCCAACTGCTGGTATGTATGTGGTATGGTAATGATATTTATGACGTCAGTGGTTTGCCAGGTTGCATTGCTATACTTTTGAGTGTCACTATTTGCATTTTTTCCCTGACAAAACAGATTTATGTTGGAAATGCTAGCATGGCAAAATAAAAATGTTTTGTGGGGACCCAGCAGTTTCAGAAACATCTTTGTCATAGATGTCAGTATTTCATTTCAACTGTTTTGTATTCACAAAATAGAATCTTTTTGGAATGATAATGCTGAACCGTACCACTTTGGACTGATGCAAGCTGTACATGTTTTCTATAAAGAAATGGCAGACTGGTTGGAGAATTAGGAAAAACAGAAATGTGGTTTAAGGGCAGTTTGTATGAAGTCATAGAGTAGCATCCTGGGAAGCCAGGCTGGTAAAAATTAGTGTTACTTGATCGAAAACTGAGCTAATCTTGTGGAGTGAGCTGTGAGGTAAGTTGATAGCAAAGTCCTTGTGTTCAGTATTTTGTGGTTTTGATCCCTCATCTGTAGGCTTTTGATGGAATAATGTTTCAAACTCAAAAAAATATTACAACATTTCATGTCTTCTTATGCAACGTGGTCTTTCGGATGTTTACTGTTGAGAAGACCAAAGTTTGATGCCTCATCTGGCAGTACCTGGACATAAAATGTAAGAGACCGTAAGTTCTGAGTAGGAACATCTCCTCAATGTCATGGTATGCTCAGGTAAAAGTCAGTATCAGAAGAAAAGCTCTGAACTCCATCCATCCCTCCCAGCAAGTTTTCTGGGCCCTACTGATACCTTGCATTGTCTCTCTCTTTCTGACTCATATCAATTGACAGACATTTCTCATTTGCTTGCTTGTAAGAAAAAGACTTTATATATATATTATTCTCTTCCAAAAGTTTGTGTCTATAGGCTAGCCTGTGAAGTCTCTAATGAAAACATGCTATAAATCATTCATACCATGCTGGTCCATAAATCCTCCAAGGATACCCAATGACCCTGGTAGCTTGCTGTCCTCAAAACTTGTAGGGATGCCTGCAGAAAGCATAGCTTGTTCTCTGACATTTGTACTTCTCCAATAATCTCTGAGAAGGCAAAAAAAAATAAAATAGAATGTACTTAAAAAGCAATAGAAAGAAGGGCTGTGTTTTATACCATTTTAGTTTAAAAAAAACAATCCCCCAAACAAGTTGTCTGAAGTAGTTAGGAAAGCTGATGTAATATAACAGCTGTGGGCAGTTTTTCTCCCCACTTCTTAATATAGACAGAATTGATTAGTTGGGTGTAGTATAGTACTGCATGTGTCAAGTAGATACAAAATGGTTGTTCTCATGAGAAAATTGCACGCAGACTTAGCACATGATAAGCTGTCTTGTGTTAACACAAATTGCCTAGTTCTTGAAATGGAAAGTGACTGGGAGAGCTATAGAGGGTGTTTGTATAGTCTGAGCTATGCAGATATTCTGGGGAAAAAAAGAATTACCAAATTCCTCTATGCTCTACTTTAGGAAGTGTTTTGCCGAGGAGAATACAGAAAGAAACATTGTGCTGGAATAAAAATGTGTATTTTTATTTGCTTGTGAACTTGAAAGAATAAAATAAAATTGATAGTGAGCTTCATCTTGTGGAAATAAGCAGTTTGAGTTAAAAATAAGCCACTTGAGTTAGCATAATGCAAGAAACTTGTTGAAGCATAAATAAAATATTTTTATCATGCTTTTATAACCCAGAAAACTGCCAAAGGGGCAGCTTGAAACTCTTAAAATCAATTAATTTCTGTCTGTGAAAAATTATGAAAGATGCTAAATCAGGAAAAACATTTTAGTTGTAGGTACCTGAAAAAAATATTAAGAAGAGTACCCTCTCAAGGATAACTGCAACACTTTTGCTATGATACTATAATTAATGGCCAATGAAAGAAACATTTATAGCTAATGTACGTTCCCCAGACACATGGTGCATTTGTTATTTTCATCAAGTGTGCTTGCCATTTTTTATGTTCAATATTCACTTTTCTTTCTTAATGCAAAGTAAGTTAATACTTTTTAAAAGACCTTAAAGACATGCTTTTCAGCTGAAATGCGAGTTCAAAGTACATTGTGTTCAGAACAAAACAGTGTTTTCTGTACTCTGTCAGCAGCTAAGTTGAGAATTTGGTAGCTTTTTTCCCCTTTGTACCATTAATTGTTTTTAGGTATTTCTGAGAAGTGCAAGTGCCTCACAAGGGACAATTCTCCCATTTGAGTGAAGTTTGAATACTGTATTAAGCTTTCCTACTGTACAGAGTCATGTGAACTTACAAAAATATTTAGGAATGTAAGACCAGAATGGGTTGCAGCCAGGCTGAGTTTCCAGGGATAAAAAGAAAATTTGTTCAACTCTCCCTCTCATCATATACACGATTAACTAGCCACTCCGTTAATTGCTTTCTGGCACTCCATTAGCAACACTGAAACTTCAGTTCAAAATGATGTCCCTGAAAATTATAATGTGTCAGAGAAGAAGAAATTATGATGTGTCAAAGGGCTGTTTTTTGTGGTTTGTTTTGTTTTTTTTTTTTTAATCTTTTTATGTGTCTTTGGCACAGTAACCAATAAATCCTTGTCAGTCCAAGTCTGACGGCTACTTAAACCATGAGTACGCCAGCAAGGAGTACCAACGCAGACACCTGGATTTTTTTGCAGTACTGGACCAGTTCAGGTTCCCAGCGTGAACTATGCAACACTCCCTCTCTTAACCTTTTTCAGCAAAAAAAGAGGAGCAGAGAAAGCTCTTAAAGCTGAGTTCTGCATCAAGCAAAAAAAAATAATAAATGCTGTCAGTCCTTGCAGATGCCCAGAGAGGATTCAACTCTGGATATGCAAAAATTCGTGTCACAAGCTGCAATTTCTAACTCGAGTAAGACCTGTCTGGGTGTAAACCCCCTTCCTTAACAGTTTCAAACTTCGTTTTGAATGATTTGAAGGCTTCTCCAAATCTCTATTTTTGTAAGAGATAACCTTTTTTTTGTTCATTTTTACTAACCTGTGTTCTAAATGTGCTCATAGCCTATTTTTATCCATATGACTTTATAGTACTGTTATCCTTTAACTTAAACTAATCCCTTTCTTGTTGAAGGGGTCATCATTTATAAACAATGGTGTAATACTCACTTTCATAGTCTGAGCAAGCCAAAAATATGGTAATATCCTAGTGACATCATGAAAATAACCATGAAATGTGTACATCCTTAAAAAAGAATATTTATTGGCACAAAGCCTGAAGTGTATAAAAGTAAGATTATTATCTGCAAAGTTTTATTTGGTATGTAATGACAATGTACTCTTGTACAAAAAAATGGTTTTGAATCCAGTTTATTGAATGCTTAGATAAGTACAAATTCAGCTTGCCTTAACATTCAGAAGTGATGCCCGTATTATAAAACTCTCATACAGTTGAATACAAGGAGGACCCCTCTGGAGAATGTATGTGCAGGAGATGTCCTTGGGAAATTCACTGGATTTTAGGGCTTAGGATGTCTGTATAAAGCTGCTTTCTCTGGTCTTCTGTAACCAGCCAGCTCTGCCCAAATTGACACTTGGAGAAGCCCAGTCAAACTTCACAGCTTTCTGCTGATGACATTGAATTACTTCCTACTTTTCTTCCTATTTTTATTTGAGCTGTCACTATTTTCAAGTTGAGTGGTGACATTACTGGATGGGCGGGAGACATTCTTTTCTTTTTGTCTTCTCTAGAAATGAGAATTCAGTAAATTTGATCATATTTGCTTTTTTTAATTTCTTTTGAAATTTTTGAATGTGTTTTTTGATAGGGGGTAAAATATAGACCTGATGTTAGACACCTTCTCTCCTGATTTCCTTGGGTTCAGATGTGAGTAGAGGTCTGTGATGATTGCTTTGTAGCTTATCTGTGGAAATAAAATTAAATGCTTTTTCTTTAGAAGGAAAACAAGATACTTCTGCTGGAAATACAACACAGCAGAGAGCAGGCAGGCTAGGAGGTTCCTCAAGTGTATGGAAGAGAACTTCCTGACACAACTGGTAGGTGAGCCTACCAGGGGAGATGCCTCGCTAGACCTACTGCTCACAAACAAAGAGGGGCGAGTGGGAGATGTGGAGGTCGGAGGCCGTCTTGGGCTTAGCGATCATGAAATGGTTAAGTTTACTATTCTTAGTGAGGTAAGGAAGGGGGTTAGCAAAACCTCCACCTTGGACTTCCGGAGGGCGGACTTTAGCCTGTTCAGAACCCTGGTTGGGAGAGTCCCTTGGGAGATAGTCCTGCGAGGCAAAGGAGTCCAGGAAGGCTGGACTCTCTTCAAGAGGGAAATCCTAAAGGCTAGATCCTAAAGGCTAAATCCTAGAGAAAAAGAGCACCCTCTGCATAAAAGCTATTTCAACAGCACAAGTTAAGGGGAAAAAGCCCAAGCAATTGTAATAAACTAACTAGATATCTTAACATAAGAAAATCTATTTTGTCTATTGACAGCAAAGCACCCATGCTCCTTCCTCCAGCCTCAAAAAATGGTGTGTAAGAAGGTCATTACAACAAATGTTCACCTTAGATTACAAGGGTAATGAACTTAATAATTTTGTCTCCTTTGCCTACATAGAAACATACATATCACAGTTTAAAAGCCCATTTATTTTATGCAAATATCATAGCATGTCATAAATCAATTTTATATTATTGGTAAATATCTACCCAGCCATCCTATTCTCTATGAATTTAGAATAGAATAATTAATAATGGAAAACATTAAGATATGCAGGAAAAATATGTATGACAAAACCAGAACCTCCTTTGATGGGAAGTTTGAAGAGTTTTCCAGCAACTCTAAGGAGTTATCTATTCCTGCTTTCCAGGTGGTGTAATTATTGCCTGGGGCAAGAGATTTTATTTGTTTGTTGCTTTGTTTTTCATATGCGATGTCTTAATTAAATGCTAATGAGGTATGTGCTTTGCTTTCTGGTAAAGAATTACTTTCTTGATAGCAGATAAGTAGGTCGTAGACTTTATTTAAGAAATCTGTAAGGCAACTGAGGAAACTCCCAGAAAATGTCCAGAAACTAGTGAAATATAACTAAAATCAGATTTAACTATGGGCCTCACGGGCCTCAGAGCCAACAATCTTCCTGAATTCTGGGATAGACCAGTCTCTACGTACCTCCAGAAAAAACATCTAAGAGAATGCTTCCATTTATTACCTTCAATTAATTTCATATCAAGACGACATAATAATATTAGTTTTATTTAACTCTCTACTTACGTTTCCTTCTGATCTCCTCAGGTAGATAGTTTGACTGGGAAATACTAGGAAGTGTGACTGTACTTCCATTGCTCAGTCAGGTGGAGAGTAGAGATAACTTCAGTCTCTATACCTCCTCCATTAATTTAACCTGTTGTTTTGAACTTTGTGAAATTTGTCACCATTTAGGTGGAAAGATGTACTTGTTTTGGCTGGGATAGAGCTAGTTTTCTTCATAGTATCTTGTACAGTGCTGTGTTTTGGATTAGTGACCAAAATTGTTGTTACTTACCCAGTACCAAGGTCTTTTCTGCTTCTCGCGCTGCCCTGCTAGCAAGCAGGGTGAGGGTGCACAAGAGGGTTAGAGGGCACACAGCTGCGACCGAAGGGATATCCCATAGCATATGACATCACACTCGGAAAAAGATCTGGAGGAAGGAGGAGTAAGGAGGATGTTCAGCATGATGGTGTTTGTCTTCCCAAATAATCATTACGTGAGATGAAGCCCTGCTCTCCTGAAGATTGCTGAACACTTGACTGCCAATGAGAAGCAGTGAATTAATTCCCTATTTTGCTCTGAATGCATGTGTTGTTTATGCTTTACCTATTAAACTGCCTTGTTTTCAATTCACAAATTTTCTTACCTTTACCCTTCTAATTCATTTCCCCATCCCACTGAGGGGGAGTGAGCGAGCAGCTGTCTATGAAGGTTAACCCACAGAAAATGACAATATAAATATTCTAAGGGCCATGTAATGGATGTTTATATGGTCCATAGATCTTTTTTCCTTTTAACATTTTTTTTTCCTCAATGAGTCTTATAGAAAGTCCTTTTTCCACCTCAATTCTTTTGGGGTTGATGGATATTCAGGGATCCCAAATGTTGTGTTCTCATAAGCATAATTAAAATGTTCTGCATGTATTTTAGCAGAAGATCTGTTATGTACAACATCTGAGATGTCATCATTCCTTCCAACTTGTTGCACCTGCCCAGCTCACCCTATGACACATGCACAATACACAGAAACTTCCAGGACAGGACAGGCAGTTGCTCAGTTCAACAGGAATTAAGTTATTCTTTGCAGAATAATGGAATTCAATACAGACAACTGTATAATACTATTAAGTAGCAACAAGAGCACTCATGAAGAGATATGCGGAGCCTCGTTCTTGCTCTAAGCACTATTTTTCATTTGTTTCTCTTTCTGGTTTTGTTCGTTTGTTGGTTTGGTTTTTTTTGTTGTTCTCCAAATATTATTTTCCCTCCTCTAATCCCAATATTAAAGTGCAAAGCCTTGCAGTTTCAGGTTTTACATTCATAATCCTTCGAAAATATGCTGTTGGTAGGCTCATGTTTCATCCCTTTTCCTATGTTTTTTCCTCTTGGTCACGTAAGTTTTGTGGTTTTTCTTTCCCTTTAAGCCAGTGGATACAAAATTCCTCTGGATATGCGAGTCTAAAGGTCCTAAATCTGTGGAAAACTTGAAAAATAGGTCTCCCATTTACTTCAAAAAGTAAAAGAGAAGGCTTTTAGTTCAGAATTCAAGTTTTAGAGAGACTCAATGAGTCTTACTTAATTCTACCAAAACCAGCAATTGTAGGAACCTTCCATTGGAAGACTACTCTGATTTAAGAAAAGTGGATGGAGGAGCTTTTTAGAGAATTTGACTCAACTCTTTTTCTTTTAACACACAGCATGTAAGTGATACTGGTTCATTGTAAGTATCATGTCAATTAAATTGTGTTGGTTTTTTTTTTTTTCAAATCAGCCATCTGAGGTTTCTAGCTGTTTGGGTTGCCTTAATACCTAGTTCATTTGGGAACTCGGTTCCTGAAATTAGGTCTTTCACTGGGTATGGTCTCCAATGTACTCATTCCAAGGAATTTTTAGAATCTAAAAGCATTAAGATCATCTTCATTGATAGAAGGAGCTAAGATTTCCTTTTCCATTTTGCATATCTCCCGGTAATTATTCAAGACAGATCCCTGTGACCAAATTCCTTACAAAGAAAGCGTCCTATAAAGACTCAGTAATTAAACAACAAAAAGCATGAAAGCAACAATTCTCTTCTATACTAATTTCTTAAGCTATCTGATAGTATCAGGGTTTGGATATACACCTTGCTATTAAGCCAGCATGATCACTGTTCATGCAATATTCAGTGACATTTTGAGTACAAATACCAAGATTATTATCTTTTATTATTAAATATTATACGAGTGTTTAAAGTGTCTGTGAAGCATATTCATATTAAATATTATTGCTGACATTTGGGAAAGGTCAAATGGGATGCCCTCATGCAAAAACATGTTAGCAGAAAGACAAAATTATGACAATTATTAACAATAATAATTTGATTTGAAAAAGATCAAGTTTGGGAATCTTGTCTCTTTACAAGTTAACACAATTACCTATTTAAATTTGGCCAAAACTGCAATCTCTTGAACACACTAATGTCAACACCAGGCTTTTCTCTTAATTCCACTGAGCATACGTATTTATTTCCTAGGCAGCCACATATTGAAAGGATAAAGCCGCAGAGTGGAGGATGTCGCTATTTCCCTTACACAGCAGATATAATTACTGAGCTCCCTATGCATATAACGAAGGTGAGTAGGTGAAGCCAAGAAAGATGTTTGTTTACTATTCTCTGCAGCAGAAAAAGCTAACATTCTCTAACTAATCTAATTCTGTGCTTGAACAGAGGGCTGGATCCTGTGTAGTCATCAGCCTTTTTCCCCAGACAATCAAACTCTTGTCTCTAATCAGAAACTTTGTTTTGCTTAGAAACTTTATTAGCACTAACCTCATTTTAAATTAAGGTAATAAAAGAACTGGAGAGGAAACTCCAGATACATTAGCTACAGCTGTCTTCCTTCTTCTTCCCCTCTGAATTTTTGCCAGACAGACATGCATTTATCTTAATGTTCTTACTCAGCTTCTTGTCATTGAGGGTGGGATTTTATTGAGTTGTATATGCTCTGCTTCTGTGTATTTTAAGATTATGATATTCTCTTTTGTTTGGAGATTCAGATGCTAGAACTGTCTGTTCGTAGGTCAGAGTACAGTATAGTTTCTAGTCTGGAGGTAGAAGTGGGCTATTTTGGTTTCAGACACAGGAAGGGGTAAATAAAACCTACAAACATAAATCAGCAGTCAAGGAACTTGATTTTTATCTATACCCAAGTACAAACTATTAATAGAGTAACTTACCATAGCTCAGTCTACAACACTTAGCAGCCTCTCCTTTTCTCTAAAAAAAGATACATTTTACAGCTGCTTTATCTCCCACTGGTTAGAGGTCTGATTTCATGTCTGATATCATGTGTATGGCATCTTAAATTGTCATTGTTAATGATGAGATATCAATGTGCATTACATTATCTAATGGGGTAGTTCAAGAGCTGATATTGGGTATGACACTAATGCTCTTTTATCAATGATCAAGATTGATGATCTAAATATCTTTGATAATAAAATTTGCTGATGACAGACTGGAGAGAAGTAAATAAATAAGGGGGCAGGATACTGCTACCATACTCTTAATATCTTAGTTAAATGGATTAAATAAAAAAAAAATAATAATTTCAGTACAGACGTATATGAGAATTGAGAAAGCCAGTTATATCTGTAAAGTTCTGAGGGAAAATTTAGGGAATAGTAATCTAGATGGTAATACAAGACTGTATTATCTTGGCAATGCCATCTGTACTCTGTTTTAAAAAAAAAACAAGTGGAGGTAGAGAAATTGATCTGTCTGCTCTGTACAGCATCACTATGGACACCACTATGCAGTTACAAAGAGGGAGGGAAGAAGAAAGAAATCTTGAAACTTTTTCTGAACCCTTAAGACAACAAATGGCTGAGTCTTTATCAGGATCATTGTGTAAATGAAGACCCGTAGGAGTTTATGTATGCTAAGGAGAAGAGAAGGATATATATATAACACCTGGACAACTTGAAAAAAAGGGAAAGAATAAGATTGCAGTATCTGAAAGAAAGCCTTTGATCATTTATTCCATTCCCAGATATGCCAAGGATAGAAGTGAACAGATAACTTGTGACAGGAAGTAGCAACTTCATACTTCCATGGAGTTCATCTCCTTAGCCTCTTGCTTTCTTGTGATGCTAAGGATGTCTGCAGTAATATTGACACGCAGCAGCCAAAATCATGAGACAGAACCAGCACTTATTTTAGATGGTAATGTAGAAATGCACCGTCTTTCTCTTCAAATGACAGCAACTCAATAGGAGGCTACGTTTATTCACAAAAATTCTACCTATTTCCAAACATAATACCAGGTAGATTTTCACTGCTAAAAGCTGGGAACCAAAAGCTGAACTTTTAATAACCAGACACATGTCAGTGATGCTGCATCTTCTCCAGAAATAAAATATCCCTGAAGCAGTGCAGGAGAGAAAATACAGTCTGAAATGATGTAAGATTCTTATTAATATTCTGTAAAAACAGTATTTTTCTCTATGACTATAAAGAAAGGTTGTGTACGTGTATGCATGTACTCATGTGCCACTGAATAACTGTGCTGTCTTTCCATGTGTTTGGGTATTTTTAATTATTATCCCTACAAATGCTCCCAAAGCAATTGTTTTGGTTGATTGGGGTATTTTTTTTACATCACTTTTCCCGCCAGCTCAAAAGGCTCACAGTTGAAAGGCTGTCCTTGGCCACTGCAGTGAATACTGCAGTTTTCATTACGAACCTAAACCACTATTTTGAGTTTCAAATAATTTACTAAAAAGATTAATTTAGTCAGCAGACTATCATCCAGAACCCATAGATTTGGTATGTTATGCACTTTAAAATGTATTTTTATGCGTATTTTACCTGTCTTTTTGACAGTCACTCTCATTTTATCTCACTTCACAAAAGGAGCATTTATTCCGAACTTGTACAAGTTACATAGTCAATAACTAGATTAAAATGAATAATCCAGTCCAGCCATTTAATAAATGAAGCTGTGGAGAAATTTGCAGAAAAGAAAAATTTAAAAATTAATTTCATTTTCAAATCAAATATTTTGGCGGCAATAATTTTGTAAGCTCAGGATTCAGAACATGCACAAATCTTGTTTACAGTATTGGAATTAAAAAGACACCCGTTTTGCCTCAACAGAAGGATGTTGTCATAAGAATCTATGGTAAGTGGTAGGTTAAGATTTTTAAGGTGTCATTAAACAACTTCTTGCCCACTTGTTTAAATGGTTTGTTAAAGGAATAAGATGCAGATGAGTTTTCACTTGCAGAACATTTTGCACAAAGATGAGATGCTGTTTTCAAAAGTTTGCCCTTGTCTTATAGATTTTTTTGTATGGTTATATATTAACATTGTTTATATCCCTTAAACTATGTATGTATTCCATGAAAAGAGCATCCAAATATATCTGACAACGTGAAAACAACTTCATTGAATTTTTCCTACAAATATGGTAGATTTTCTTCCCCAACCCTGATCTATCTGAGCTATTAAATGTATTTAAGATAGAGTTCTTTATATCCTCTTGTTCAGAACTTTTTTGAATTGCCTCTTTCAAACAAGTATAGGTTGTAGGTAGGTAAAATACAAAATAAAACATAGAAAAACTGAACAAGGTATACAACACTGTTCTCTAGAACTGTGATAAAGGGCACCAGCATGGCTTATCTTGCACTTACAGTAGTAAGAAAATTAAAATTGTGAATACCATATTCATGTAACATTTCACAATAGAAAAGAATATTCTTGCCCGTCTTTGTTTGCATATACAATATTATATTGGTGTGTCTGACTGATTTAGCTAAAGTTTAATGAACCACAACTTCAACTTAAAATATGTGAACCCTTATAGATACATAAATATACAGAAATATGAGAACTTTTCTCATTTTTTGAGTATAGAACTTCTAGTGCTTAAGTCCTGTTCAAATTTGAATTTTATAAAATATTCTTTCCCTCATGGAACATATTGATGGTGTTCTTACCCAAGGCAGCTATGTTTTCACAGAAAGTATAGGAGTTTAGTGTGTTAATGATGCATTCCTCATTGATTTGCTTGGCTGAATTTGGTCAGAAAACCTCAAAATTATCAGAAGTAAGGAGGGAAGTAGACAACCAAATCAACTAATCTTTGTCTCCTTAGGAAACAAAATTAAAAAATTCTCATACATGTCAATTTTAGGTCCCACTACCGAGTTTTCTTTTTCTAGTGAATGAGTATCCATATGTGATCTTGTGGTCTTCTGTGAATATTTGCCACTCACTAAACACTTCTTCACCTCAGATTCCTCTCCTGTTCCTGGAGTCTGCACCTTCTTTCCTCTGAGTAAACTATGCATTTTTACTCCAGGTTGCACAGGAGATGTTCTGGGTTCTGCACCTCTATATCTCTGGATGCAGCCAGTAATTGCAACTTACCAGCACGTGAAAGGAAATAACTATGGCCTTGCTATTTCTCCACTGCTTATCTTTGCTCTTGTTAGAAAGAAAGGTGTCAGAGGAAGAGCAATTCTAGTTGTTACCTACACATTTTGGTGTTGTGACAAATCAGTATATATAAAAAAAGTTTTATATATTTCTGTTCCATATCAGCCTTTACAATGTTCCTTTTGCATTTTCACAAGTCACAGCTGCAAATAAAATAAATCTCCAAAAATTTACCAGAAGACTGAAAGGGAAGTAAGAGTGAAGAAAATATCTAGGCTTCCTCCTTCCTAAAAGCATGAGGATAGTTCAGTAAAACAATTTCATGAATGTATCACATACAATTAAGGTGGAAAAAGAAAAATACTTACCTGTGTTTTTAGCCTTATCAGCCTTCCATAAGCTTAGTAACTGTGCTCAGATGCAGCTTTTCACAGATGGCTATCACTATTTATGAGTGTTATTTTTGTAGGAACTTTTTTAATCTCTTCTAAATGGAAGAAGGGAAACATTCATTTTTGAAAGGGTACATGTTGGGTTTTTTTAATAATGAGTTATGAAGAGATAAGTAGGTGGCTGTCAAAGGAAAGCTTATGTTATTACAGATTTATTGCCTTTGTTCTAGATGTATTTCTGGAGAAGTCTTTTTCAAGACTTTGTACCCCAAAGCTGCAGAGCAAGTAGCACCAAAAAAAAAGAGCTCACAAAATTGACTGGAAATCCAATAGTATCAAGCACTACCAGGTACTCGATATTAAGCTTTCTAGAGTCATTTTTTGTGTGTGGTTAATATAACACAAGGAAGGGCATGAATTGTTAACCACATGTGAATTTATTACGAAGAACTGGAGAAATGTCCCTAACAACAGAGAGACTGCTTCAGGCGAGCAGCTTGTCACACCTGCATTAAAGCATAAACAAGAAAAAAATGTTACTAAATATGAAATTGTTCTAAACCTCCACAGGGGACACAATAGAAACTTTATAATTGACTGTCAGGCATGTCACAGCAAAACCAATAATCCTAAGTAAATGTACAAGGCTCTTTTCATTATTTTTATAATGATTTTAATAAGACTTTCCAGGCAGCACTTTTTAATGTCATTACTCAAGTTTTTTGAGAAGTCACAGACACTTTTTCTTCAGTATTCTGCCATATAATTTTACCTGCAGCATTATATAATCATCCCGAAATGTATTGTCTATTGTATCTTTGGGTGAATTATGAAATGGACAGGAGTAAATGCACTATCTCATGAGGTAAAAATTGTGAGAATGAACTTCACACAGATGAAATGCACATTAGGAACACTTTTGAGACAAATATCTATACATTAGAATCCCATGCTATGGTTCTGATTCTTCATTCATATCATTGAGAATAAGTATTTTTTTTCAAAATTATAAGTATAATTAAAATATAATGTAAGGGAGTTCAGGGTTGGAGCATGTTAGCAAGTTTTTGATGTTACTTCTTTTCCTTAAGAATATGTTAGTTCAATAAAAGCAAAATAATTTTCTGGAAGTTTTTATTTTATTTCTTTTCTCAAAATTATCAGAGAAGAAGTTCTAAAGTTTTCAAAAGCAATCACTTTGAATTGTGTAAGTAAATAAATACATTTTTCAGGTTGAAATGTTTCATAGCCTTTATCTCTTACAGTCAAGGAAAATTCATCTAGACTGGATCTAAGTTTGTGTTTGGTTTGCTTTATACTTAAAAAACCCTCAAGATACACTCTTTGTTTTCCTTTTCTTGACCTTATTTTTTTCAAAGGAGAAGAAAATATTTTCCAAGGCAGTTCTCATCACAATCATAACATAACAATTTAAATGAACGGACGATGGTGCGACAGCAAGACAAGTGTTTGGAAAGCTGTCTTCTAAAGAATGTGAAACATCTTGTAGGCCCTTCAGGCTTCAGGGGGTAGAAAAATACCAATTTTCTTACCAGTGACTCATCTTCAGTGAAACTCCTTTTTCTTTGGCATGATAGAGCAAAATATTGGTTTGTTAGGTTGGATAATAAATGCAGCTTGGAAGCTATCAGTAGCTCTCGCTTGTCTTTGAGGAGTTGCAGCATCAAAACTACGGACGTATAATTTATTTTGATGACTGGAAATGGAGAGAATCATTTTACTCAAGTAAAAATATTTTGGAAGTGTCTATCAAAAATTTAATTTTGGCTTGATTCTGTTCCTTTAGTGATGTAGGTATGTTCTGTTTTGTTGTCCTAGAACTGATAAAATTATCTTTCTGAGAGTTTTTTCAAACTACTGGTGCATACTTTTTTTCCATACTTTCTGTGGGTAATAGCTATCAGGTTAGAACAGAAAACAGGGCTGCTATTTTGAGATTTTTGTTTGTTTTGTCTCACAACATTCTGGAGGCCAGGTAAAAAAAAAAAAAAAAAGGCAAGAAAAATCCTTAGATGTCTTAGATGTCAACAGGGGAAAAAATGCTATTGGAAATGAGATTAAGATGGAAATCTGGGAAATCCCTCCTAGCATCTGAAAATAAACCCCCAAATATACCCTGGATTTGGAAAAGGGGATGAGTAATTTTCTTTTTGTAACTAAAAGGCATTGCAGGATTTGTTTTAGGAGGGTATTTTCTATATCATTACATCAGTTTGTATACACTCTTTGGTTTCTTTACATGTTTTCAATCTTTATCTTGCAGTTTGAACTACAGGAATAAGTAAAAAAAAAAAGGAGAGAAAGAAGCATTCTACCATAACCATCTTTATAAAAGACTAAAATAGATTGATCAGGACAATTTATCTCTGAACACCTCATCCTTATGAAGTAGAGGATATATGTTGGCAAGGTAATTTATTAGAATATTTCTTTAAAGATTTTTTTTATTTTGTTCCATTTTTCAAGACAATTTTTAAAAGATAATATTTAAAATAGAAGTAAAAACATTTAAAGTCCCCATAAATTAGTGGGTTTTTTCTGTATAAGTATCTTTTTTCAATAACTTTGCTTGTGAAATTAAGAGTAAATATGTATTATTATTTGTGTAACACTCTGAGAAAGTATCAAATCGCAATCTGCCTGATTTCATTAAGGACTATTTGTGTCTATTACTAACGTGTTGATGAGGTACAATTCATTGACCTTATGATCTTTTGACCTTTCCTGTTATTCCTTATTTCATGTGCTTTTGACGGTTTCAATTTCATTTATTTTATTTCCCAGTGATCTTGGTTCAGCATGAATTAGTTTGCTGTGAAAGATGTGCCACTTGTTTGTTGCTTAGTTAGCAATTATTAAAGGAAATAAGAACTGTCATTAAAAAATAAATAAATAATAAAATACAAACTTCCATGACATGGAGGATTTATTCATATGTAATAACTGAGTACTGACAATTGTCAACTTGTGCCAAGTTAGCGGACAATTGCAACAGTAATAGGCAAAATATTTGAGTGTCCATACTTTCTGTCCCTGTGCCACACACGAAACTAAATGAAAGTAGTACATTTCATCCTCCTTTAAACTGAAATAATTTCATACTTCAGTTGTACTAATATTGGCTAGATCTATTTCTGATAGTTTCAGATAGTAATGATATTAGTTCTAGGCAACCTCCTAGATTGCTTCAGGCAGATGTATCCTACATTCTGAAACAATCCAACTTATTTCTTTTGTGTGCTACATTAAAAGAAACTCTTAAAAGGTAGAGGTGCTTCTGTATCAGGAAGAACTGAGAGAATAATACCATTTCATCATGCTTTTTTTTTTTCTAAATCTTTTCTAGCTGGTATTATATGTGTATTTTCAAATTTGAAATAAAAAAAATATTTTTGTATGTCCAGTTTTATGTGGTCAGGTAGACCTTTCAATCAAAAAATTTTCATTAGAGGAGTTCTGCAAGACTTGTTCTTCAGCAAATAATATTGCTCTGGAGTCTTAATAGATAATGGTTTTTGTGATACTGACTATAGGTTTAATTTTCTTCACAGAAATTTGTTTTAAACTGAAAGAAAACACAAACCTTAAGAGAGAAAACCTTTTCCAGATTGCAAAGCTTCGTAACATCTACCATAACTGATTTTTCTCTTCAATCTGTGCGGCCGGAGAGGGTAGTAACTGCAATAACTGCAGCTGAGTGAAATGCATTGTTATTTCTAAGGTAAGTGATGTGATGATGCTGCTGCCAGTAAGACTGAATCAGGTTAGACTGCACTGGCAACTCAGCCTCTTGAGTATGTATATTGACTGTGTGGCTTTTTATAAGCCCTTCTTCATTCACAAAAAAAAAAAAAAAAAAAAAAGGCACCCAAATCTATCTGTTTTTTATCTAAACCTGGTTTTTAATGGGGTTTGCTAATTGCATTAAAAGATAAAGCTTAAAAGATCCCATTCAGTGTACCAAAATGACACGTTTTGATGTCTTTTAAATTACTTGCCTAAGTGGGTTGAAGTCATATTATTCAAGCTCTTGAAAATGAGAGATCCTTACCTTATTTAGGGAGCAAATTTACAATTCAACTATAATAAGGGCAAGGACAGAGAAGCTACAGGTTTCCAGGTGGAACAGTTGAAAGAAAACATTCAGGCTAGAAAGTGCCTGAAGTCAAGAAGAAAAGGTTGCCAGGAAGGGACTATCAGAGTATGTGTATACTTGAAACACTGTAACTCTTGGTTACAAAAATGAATGGGTATCTTTACTTAAAGATAAATAAAATTGATAAATAAAGTAAAATAATTTTAAAATCACCAAGTCCTTAGAGATATAAGATATTGGTTCCAAAACCAAATAGATGTATTTTCTAATTTATCTGGGGAAAATAAAGATCTAGTGTTATAAAGTCTGATTTATTTCTTATTCACATGATCAAAAAAGGTTAATAAGACAATTACAAAGAAGAGATTTTACTAGAACTTACTGTCAAAATCCTTTTTATTCTGACCTCAGAAAGAAAAGATCATCACTCTGTAATAATAATAATAAGCAAAAGCTAAGCACCATCAAAATATGTGGCATTAACTACTTTTCCGATTTTTAATGGATTTATGGATTTTTGTTGCTATTTAAGCCCTAATAGAAAACACTTCCTTTGTCTATCTTGTCCTATATATAGTTTTTAGATACCATGAATAAGATAGTAAACTCCCAAATCTATCACCATTCCATTTTGTGTTATGTGGTCAGTTGTAGTTTACTGAATTATTCCAGCTGAAAAAAAAGTGATGAGTACTCAATTTTTAAAAGCAGCTCAGTATTACATGAACTCAGTACATACTTGTATATGTTCAAACATACATAAACTGTTCAAGTTCTGATTCTATTACATGCTTTATGCCCAATTTCTAAGGAAGAGCTTGTTAGAATACGCCAATTTCACTGTTCCCTCTGGAAAGTAGGCTTTTTTCTTAATGCATAAGAAACAAAAATTGTCTCTCTCAAAGTTTGAAATACACATATATGAAATCAGAACAGATAGAAGACAAACCCCACTAATTAAAAAAATAAAAATAAAAATCTTGCTAAACCAAATCAATTTATGTATATAATCCACAACCAGTCATATTTTCCCTTATGTTTGAGTTCAGCTGGAAATGAGGAAGTTCTGTTCTTGCTTATCAGCAACTTATCAGCACTCCCATATTTTTTTTGTGGTTGGACTCAATGATCTCAAAGGTCCCTTCCAACCATGAATATTCTGTGATTCTGTGATATGTGCAGGGCTATAATTCTTGAATATTTTATGAATGGAAATATTTGCATACATCCACTTAATGTTAAAAAATCCGGATTCTTACTACTTTTAGCAACCCTGAGCATTATCATTCATCGAATCAAGTCCCATACTTGGCTTACAAGATAGACTTGCAAGCCTATCTCTTGCATACATCAAAACACTCACCTCCTTCTTCCACAATCACAGAGTGTGTGAGAAATATTGGCATATGCATGATATAACTCCAAGCTTCTCAAAAACAAAGAAAGAGAGAAAGAGTACTACAGCAGTAGTGAATTTTGGAAGTAAAGCTTTGATCTAGCTAGTGTTGTATTCCCAACCAGCAACACTCAGATCCCTGATCTGACTTTTTCTCTGACAGCTAGTGATGATTTTTTGGTTATTATTTTCTTTCCCTTTTTATTTAATTCATTATTTGGACACCATTAGCCAATAATGGAGCCCCTAAACAAGATAGGGAGAAGAATTAAACTATGAACGGTTTATTAGATAAATTACTGGGGATTTTTTAATTAACCAGCCTTACAGTCCTTAAAGATAGGTCTCAAGAGAGAACACTAACACCTTACAATGTTACCAAACTCTATTGAAAAAGGTTTTATTATCCCAGTTATATTTTGCTGTTTATCTTTTTTAGCAATCTAGACCAGTTTCCCAAATTTAATGCACAGAATCAATAACAGTCAAAATAGTAGCAATAGTTTCCAGCCACGAAGAAGAGTCTGGCTGTTACAGCATTCATGTACTGATTTTCTGTGTAACATTGACTAAGATAACATCATTTAAATTTGATGTTTTTGACATAGCAGACCTAGAGTTGCTCTATTATCTGAATCATTTCTTGCATTCTTTCAATAATCTTAGTAGATGTTGTAGGCATCTGATTTCAACATGTAAAATGACAAGAAATGAAATATGGAGGACAATTTTAGCTGTGAGAAGAGTGGAAAGCTGAAATAAAGTTTCTGTCCAAGATACCAAATCTCTGATTAGAAGTTTTCAAAAATATGACTCCGAAATATCGTGACCTTGCCTCAGTGAAAAGATGAATTAACAGGTCTCTTGAGATCCTCTTCAGCCTTTCAGTCTACGTGTATTTTTACCATAAATAACACTGTGATTTTTATTTCTGTGTTTTTTAATGAAGTCGGCACTGCAAAGGTGGTGTGATAATACCTCTTCAGACGATCACCCAGTTGTTTCCAAGGAGAAGCAGAGGCAAGGTTGCACAACCCCACGGGGTCCAACTAGGGTAGGCAGACCCAGGTGATGGTAACAGGGTTCCTCAACGGATCCAGGGCAAGACAAAGTGAGAAACCAGGCCTGGGGTCCATCCAGGAGATTTGGATAGTCAGGAGCAGCAGGAAGCAGGGCTGGAAACAAGGCTACTATGGAGACCTGAGGTCTGTCCAGGGAGCAGAATTAGAGACAGGATCAAGCCCAGACACTTTTATGGTGTCACTGGGAGTAACTATAATGGGGTCCTGGGTGGAGGCTGGGCAGGGACAGTCAGGCTTGGTGATGCCTTCAGGACCCAGAAAGTCAGGAGGTTGTTATTAAGCATGACTAATGGCTTTTCCTTTAGAAAGGAAGTGATTTTCCAAATTTGATTTTTGCAAAGGGGGAAATATAATGACTTTGATTTTATTTACAATTTATCACGTAGCCTTTTGGATCTAAGAGCCACTCTCATATCTTTTCTTTGTATTATTGTACATGTGTACATATTCCCTCCTTCTTTCAGTCATTTCCTAAATATCTGTATGTGCCACCCTAAAACCCAAGATACTAGTTTAGTTGGTAGAGTCTAGGGCTCCCACGGAACAGTACCTGATCTGATCTTCAGAACAGCAAAGAATATTCACATTCTACAGAATTTTACTGTCATTGTAGTGAAGCAGCTAATCTCTGTATCTCTATTTTTAAAACCCACAGTTCCCTTTACTAGCAAGTTACATTATATTAGGTTTTATTACATTTTGCTATCTTATATTAATTATACCATATTATATTATATTCTTTTATATTACATTACATTATATGTCCCATCACATGACCACATTAATATGCATATCAGACATACAAATAAGGGTCAATGTTGTGAAACGTCTTGGTGAAGTAATGCTTTTTTCTGAGAACAATCTCTTTCAATCAGAATGAAATGAGGTGGTTTCGCTTGTCTGCTGATGTGGATAACTACAGAAACAAAAATAAGTTTTAATCAAAATAAGTTTCAACACCTGTATTTATTTTGTGCCACAGTGTAAGTAAAGCTTTACCATTAAGCGCATTGTGTGTGTGAATAATCTTTAAATAATATTTGCAAAATTACGAAAAACTTAAAAAGAATGACTTTGTATTGCAGCAATAATATGGAAATTCAGCATTAAAAAGTCAGAATCCTCTGTCTTTACAGAGAGGTGACAAAGGGTAGCAACAAGGAGAGACTGGTCTTTGACCTGAGTAGTTTCCTGAGAAGACAAAATAGAGTTTTGCGAGGCTTTGCCTGCACTAACTTTCATATTACCATAACTCAGGGTCACGATTCTAATCTATGAGATCTGGTTAGGACTAGCAAGAGGGGAAATTGTATGTCGTAGTTATAAATCTCTAGAAACTAAATTAGCTAAATAACCTGAAACTCTACCTAAACTTCTTATGAAGAAAAAAATATTTTAATCACAGGAGTAAATAAATAATATATGGCTTTCCAGAGCACACTGTGACTGAAACTAAAAAATTGTCAAATTAAATACAATTACATTATTCCTTTATGTCTGTAAAATAAAGCCTCTCCCATGTCATAACTGCTAAAAAACAGATACATAAAATATTAACTTCAAGTTAGATGTATTCACCAAACTGAAAAGTGTAAGACAAGAAGGGGCACATGAAAGACCTTTTAAAACACCTGGGAACATCTCTGGAGAAAAAGAGCTGCTGAAAACCTGAAGAATTTTCCAAACAGTGGCTTGAAACACCACCAAAAAAAGATCTCGC
This sequence comes from Xenus cinereus, assembly GCA_025774025.1. Classification (NCBI taxonomy): domain Eukaryota; kingdom Metazoa; phylum Chordata; class Aves; order Charadriiformes; family Scolopacidae; genus Xenus; species Xenus cinereus. The sequence continues at coordinate 61,960,075 of JAOXJK010000032.1, forward strand.
AAGGACTCAAACACCACTTTCACAGAATGACTTTTCTTAAGGTACACAAAGCTGTCCTATTTAATTTCCTAAGCATTTAGGTGATGGTGTTCTACCTGTCTTCAGCAGGGTTGACCTCCTTAGACTCTGAAAATGAGCTTATAATAGAATGCTTACAGTTAATTTGTCTAAGCATGCATGACATGCATGGGCACAAGGGAGAGAGGGATTTTTTGCAAACACACCACACGCTTAGATGCTATTAGAAAATGAGTAGGTATCTATTAAATAAGTTGCAGTAAATACACACCGTGGTTCACATTGTTAAGGATATTGTGTTTGCAGACATTTAAACCTTTAAACTCTCTATTGCATTCATATAAACTAAAAGATTATTTCAAGATAATATTGTAAACAAGAAAATTATCTACTTTAGACACCATTTACAGTAAGAACCTGGACTCGACATATCAGATAGCAGTTACAACACTTTTTTTTTTGCTTATTTTTTTTTCACTTATTTGAAACTGCATCCTGTAGGCTCCTGATTCTCATTTAATTGATCTCCTTGTTTTCTATGTTGGAATTTTCTGC
>JAOXJK010000032.1:61971323-61983749 GCA_025774025.1 Xenus cinereus
GGGAGCTGGGGGTGTTCAGCCTGGAGAAAAGGAGGCTGAGGGGAGACCTTCTCGTTCTCTCCAACTCCCTGAAAGGATGGGTGTAGAGTGGGGGGGTCGGTCTCTTCTCCCAAGTCACAGGCGATGGGACAAGAGGAAACAGCCTCAAGTTGTGCCAGGGGAGTTTTAGATTGTATATTAGAAGAAATTTTTACACTGAAAGGGTTGTCAAGCCTTGGAACAGGCTTCCCAGGGAAGTGGTGGAATCACCATCCCGGGAGGTGTTTAAAAGCTGTGGTGCTGAGGGACGTGGTTTAGTGGTGGTTTTTTTCATTGTTAGGTTGGTGGTTGGACTAGATGATCTTAAAGGTCCCTTCCAACATTGGCAGTTCTATGATTCTATGATCTGTATTCCAGCATTAATTTATACAAAGCCATTGCACTTTCTAGACTTGAGTGTGAACACCCTCTATATCCCCTTAGCTACGTGTATATCTGTTAATTGCTACATTTGTAATGACTGAAGTTTTAGGACATTAAGATGATTTCTTTCTAGGACAACCATAACTGCAACACATAGCACAATATATATGGGATAAGTTATTCCCTTAATGTTATTCTTCTTGCTCCCTCTCTCCACATCTTTGTCTGCAGATTAAAAATGTAAAGCTGCAAGTAATCCTTGAAAAAAAAAAAAGAAAAAAAAAAGTTTACTGCAATATATAGCAAAATAAGCTCAGCAGGCCCAATTCATTAATTTTTTATGTGCTTTCTGTTAAAAAAGGAATTAATGAATTTACTCTGAGCTCTGACCTGAAACTCTCTTAGCTCTCTTATTGCCTTCAAACCTCAAAGCTATTACATGTAAATTTTACAACAACCGTGGTGTCCCTCAGAGATGTGCAGCCCCCAAAATACGCATTTTATAAAGAACAAAAGACTATCCACTTACAGTAGTTCTGGATCATAACAATAAATGCTTAGAAACAGAGAACAGTCGTACAAGAAAAAGAAGTGAAGAATTTCCAGGGGGAGAGGTGGAAGAAAAAATAACAGGCTAGTTTAGAGGACATTTTTGCTGTTCTCAACAGAAGGTGAATGCCTTCTGCAACAAAATGGGCTTTGCCCAGCGCAAATGTGCCAGTGCAAGCAGGCACATTGGATTAATCCATATGTGTCAATGAAGGAATGAACTGATTCAAACTAGGAGCTTTGAAGTTAGATGCCCTGCTGTCATTGAAATGCCCACTTTCAGTTTTCGGACTGTATGATATTAGTCTAACGCAGTGCTTCCTCCTTACCTGCACAGATGAGGGCAGTAGGCAAGGCAACTTACTTTTCCCTTTACACAAAAGTTGCAAAAGAAATAAGGTGATAACAGGAGAGGCACAGCCTAGTACTGTATGTGCTGGGCTATGTGCAGGCTAAGTCGGGCTACATTAACGTCAGGATTCTGAAACACAGTACTATTCTTAGGTCGTAATGTGCATTTGCCAAATGGAGTATAAACTTAGTACTCAATTTAACAAAACACTAAAGGAGCTTGCTACAGCATCAGGCTAATTATTATTTAAAATTATTTTGTTGCTCCTTGTTCGGCACTAACATTATTCATGATGAATTATTTGATTTTTATGTGATATGCATGGAATTGCATGGGGACTCCAGCACAATTTAGCATTCGTTTTTGTTCATAATTTTAGCAGAGAGCCTTTTTAAAAAATAATGTTACTTCACATAATATTCTTCCTTACATGCTGTAAGATCCTATTCATTCTGCAACTACAAGGGTAGTTTGCATCGTCTGGTTGCAAGGAAATATATTCAGGCTGACAAATTTTCACATCTTCCAGTCACTTATGTGCACTAACCACTGCACTCCAGGGGAACATTTTTTTATGTCTCACTCTCTTCTGCTGGAGTTGTTTCAATTTGAATAAAAGGTTTATTGAGCCAAACAGAGTAAGCTAGAATATCAATTTGAACCCCGGTTGTATACATGCACCTGTACTTATTCTTGGCATTTTCATTATCTTTTCATTGTGGTTCATTTTCTTTCTGTCAATATTTATAGCATATCCATATTGAGGTCTGTGACTGATCTAATGTCCAGTGGGATGAGAATAGTCTTTCTCGTGACATCAGTGGATTTTGTAGAAGACCCTTGATGAATATGACTGTCTTTTTCCCTAAGATAGTTTGCTCTTATCAGTTTGGGAAGGATTATATATCTGGGAAGTACGTAGGAGAAATCCTGGCAAGGAGGGATATACTAAAAATAAGACCACTTTTTCTTCTACGGCGGATATTTTCTCAAGTGTTCTAGAGAATATCACTTGGGTGGTTTAAATTCATCCATATATCTAGTCAAATTAATTATTGTCAGCAATATTCATAGTGAGCTTTGCTCTTTTATTCCAATTCAGACATGAAATTTTAATTTAGATTTTTAAAAAAATGATAATCATCATTATTCTCCTCTTGTAACACAACACCGATTAGCACACCAGTGATAGTGCTAAAACTAATAGATGTTAATACCAAGAAGTTATCAAGACATTAAATCTACACATATTTTGTAATGGATTATTATTTTTATAGAGTGAACAAATCAACGACCTTAAGACAAGGATATGTGTGTCGCTACATCATGCTGTAAAAACTTAGTAAAGGTTCAAAGGAAACCACAGTTCAAAGGCTGCTGAAGAAAAAAAGAGCTGTTAATATCTTAATAATTGCTAACGAGTGCGAGTGCAAAATGAGAGCAAGGTTTTAAAATGTACCTGCAGGAGGCTCCGGGGCTGTCAATAACAATTACCAGTGGTCAGTGGCTGGTCATTGAAGTGATACAAAAAACTGGTGGGTGACTAGAACTGATCATACGGTGAACAAAGAGAAAAAAGAACCGATTCAACGTTGATAAAATTTTACACACACAGTAAAACTTACATGTGGCAGATTCAATCACTATGTTGCTAATTTAATGAATAAAGAGCAAGTGAATTGTACAAAAATAGACTCAGCAAACCTAAGAGCAAAGAGAATTAAACACCTCCCTTCAACAACATATCCTCTGAAGATCTGGAATCGGGGATAAAAATCATTTGTCACCATCCTCTGGACCCCTTTTTCCTGAGGCAACATCAGGGCTCTGAAGTCACCACAGACCTGAGTGTCCCTGGCTCGGGTCTCCTACCACCCTGCCCAGGGACCAGGACTCCATTTCACCCCTTTTTCAGTAAACTCTTGGCTCCACACGAGAGATGTTTCTTCTTCAGCCCACGTACTTTGCAGAACATTTTCAGTCTGGCCCCCTCACCATCAGGTTGGGCAGATGCTGAACGCAGCCCCGACGCAAACCACCGGCAGTCTGCGGCAGCTCATTAGTGATCAGTGTCTCTACTGCTTCCTGCCTTCATCTCAAACTGTAATATCTAGAGAATGGGTTTGAATATCATCAAGAATGTTGTTTCACCGTTTCCTACTACTTGCCGGTGGAACTGACATGCTGGAAAGAGCGTACGCACGGTCTGATGGTCTCTGTTTCGCCAAATAAACGCTAGGAATTTTCTTTATTTCTGGCTTTGAGAGCAAGTCCTGCAACAGAACTCCTCTTTGAAGGGTAAACTCACCCCCACCCCCTCCTAAATCTAGACGAACAAACCAAAAAACGGCAGACCGACCATATCTAGTTTACTGGCTGAGAACAGATTCTCCATCCTGTGAACTATACCTGAGCATCATTTAAGGGGAGGGTATTAGTGGGCAGAGAGCAAAACAAGCCTGAGACTATGCCAGGAGTTAAATGGTATGAATTAACACATGCCATAGCTTGAATCTTACCCTGGCCCTGTTTAAGTTATTAGTACAGATGCACCCATGAAGCCCGAGGAAAATTTCTAAGTGATAAGTATGATTCTTTCAGGCACTCATCCAGTTGTGCAGTCGCTTTTGGTTTTTACATTTTATTTCTTAACCACTATTTAAGAAACACATCCTGGTTTTTAGGGGTAAACAATGAAACAGCCACAAAATGCAATGGGAAATTAAGCCCAGCTCTGCAGTGTTCATACACCTCATGAGATCGAGCAAACAAAATTTAAGGCAAAAGGAGAAAACAGAGCAGTGGTGCAGTAAGGACGGCTAAGAGATTACCCAAAGAGGTTGCTTTTAATGATCGCATTGAAAGAAGCTGCTCTACGTACGACTGATGTTCAGCCTTTCCCTATTGTAGTTAACAGAGTTCACAACAGAGAACAAGCTTGCATTGATTCTTTTTCTCTTAATTATTGTTTTGATCTATTAAAATGCATTGGAAATAGATTAGCTGCATTTGTTAAATATTTATTGTTATTTCATCTGCCTTAAAATCTGAAATGTAAGCAATTTGTCGGTTGTGCTGAAAGGTCTAATTTTAGCACAGCTTTTGCATTCTTTGCTGTCGAAATGCAGCTGTGTAGCTGTCAATATTCTCTAGTGAGATACAACAGGTATCCATAAATCATGCATCCCCCAAAACTTTACGAGATGGACCAGAGAAAAAAACATCGTGCAAAACCTGGTGTTCTCTACCAGATCCTCTGCTGAATCATTTGAAAAAACAGAACAAAAAATTAGCTAGTTAGTATCCATATCAGGGAAACAGACTGTCTGCTTGCAGAGAAGATGTTTACTTCCAATCCTTATCACCCTTGTTTATTCTGCTCTCCAGACTGCCTAGCAATACCTGGAATTCTCCCGAAGTGTACAATCCAATGAAAAGTAATTATTTTGCTGTTGTTGCTATTGTGGAACTTCAGGGAGACTTTGTGGTTATTCTTCTTTCCTAGTTGCACGTGGAACTCCATGAGTCCGTAGGTGTTACTTCCTAAACTGTCTCCCTTTGATATCATCAAGTAGTTACATCACATGTCCACTTTTAATGTGTAAAATTTAATTTTGCTCATCTGAACTGTGTTGTCTCTACTACAGCCTCTCAGAAGAGTACTTTAATAGGTAACTTTTGTGGTGTTTGGGAGTCTCTCTCCCTTAGTCTTTATTTTTGAAGTGATTCCATTAAAAATAAGCATAAATTGGATGACAGACTACGTATAATTCCTTTTTTATTTGTCATTAGGGTACTAATCTGAGCTCTGTAAGAACTTCTCAGACTAAGCTAATGAATATTTATATACTTGGTGTGGAAAATCAACATGTGTCTACCTAGCCAGAATTCGGGGTTTATCAAGTTTTGCTCTATGCTCTTTCAAGTTGTCCTACGAGGCAACTGTGAGCAATTCTACTGCTCTGCTGCTTGTGACACTGTCAAACGTACCCTGTCCTTCTGTGTTGTAGTGCATTTATTGCACTTAAATTGATGGGATGAAGAACAATAAGATTTGATGATTGTTCTGATTTACTTCATGTCGCTTTTTGAAATTTCATTCAGCCTGACTTTCTTTTTTTTGTTTCTTTATCCCTCACAAATAGCCCATGACTTCTGAACTCCCATAGACTTTCTTCACAGTACTGAAATGTTTATTTGGTAACAAAAGACACAAGAACAAAACAAGAACTAAGGAGTAAAACTCTATTGCCAAACCTGTGTCAGTATTTCACCACCCTCATTGAAAAAAAAATTTCTTCCTTATATCTTGTCTAAATCTGTCGTTTTTAGTTTAAAGCCATTACCCTTTGTTCTGTCGCAATAGGCCCTGCTAAAAAGTCTGTCCCCATCTCTCCTGTAGGCCTTCTTTAAGTACTGAATGGCCCCGATGAGGTGTCCCCAGAGCCTTCTCTTCTCCAGGCTGGATAACCCCAACTTTCTCAGCCTGTCCTCATAGGAGAGGTGCTCCAGCCCTCGGAGCATCTTTGTAGCCCTCCTCTGAGCCCGCTCCAATTTATCTTTCTTTCACTAAGGCCATTGGGGGAGAGAAGAGAAAAGGGGATTGTCATGATTCCTGAGTTCATTTACATGTTTTTTTCTGTGTGAAGTGTCTTAAGACTGCAATACGCGAGTTCACTCCTATCAATTGTCTTCCTCACCTGAAAATAAAACATATTTCACGATAGCTTTATTCTGTAGTACTATTGATTTGCTATGATAAAGTGAACAGTGCATGTAGAAAATGTTATATGTTCTACAATTATCTTTTCTCCAGAAGATGGCTGCAGTGACTGACCTTACTTCATTTCCTAAAGGTTCTAGAAACAGGTTTTCTTATAGTATACTGGCTAAGACAGTTTTATAGGCGTATATTGAATTGTATCTACTGGTACAATACAGATGCAACATCTTGAATTTTCACCTCTTTTGTGAAGCTCAGGTGACTGCTTACTCGGTCTTCAAGTTTATCATACCTAACTTAGAAAATTATGACAAAAAATGACCAAAAATGACCTCGATTAACTAGTCATAAATACTATCAAGTGTTCTCTAAAAATGTTTTCAGATAGTCACTTACAACAACACCTAGACATCCTCCATAGATTTGTGACTATAAGCAAATATTATGAGTCTTGAATATTCTATTTTTCTGATCCACAATGCATTTTGAATTTTTTTTTATTTATTTAAGATGATTGATAAATCAAATAATATGTGTCCATGAATATTTTGCAATCTTCAGGCTTGCAGTTCTGTTGATAGCATCACTGTAACTTAGTGCTTGGTTAGATACAACATTATTCTCATTTAAGAGACAATTTTTCTACAGCTGCAGGTGGGGATTCCATAGTTCTGTTTTTGTGTTTCTAAATCATCATCCCAAAATGAGGCATAGCCAAAGCAGATAATATCCTGAGATGGAAATAAAGAATTTTCGGTGAAAGTGCAAGTCGAGGCCAAGTAATTTCTTAATTGCTTGGCAGCAACTTCAAATTAGCATTCTAACATGTCCTATAGTTCCTATATTTTACTATTCAAACAGAGTGCGGGCTACAGGAAAACAGAAAAATAGTCCTTTTGAAGCTGATTTTCAATTTTTGTTATTCAGGGGACTGCCACAAATCTGCAGGTGACTCAGTTTTCTATTCAGATAAGTTCCCAGCATGCCAATAGTTTCATTAGAATTCCTGAAAGAAGGGATGGCTCTAGTGGTCTTTATGCGTACCCTTGGAAAAAACATAGGAAATATAAATGAACAAACGTATTCAGAATACTTTCAGACTGTGTCTCATTAATCTCATTTTAGAGGTAAATCAAGCCATTGAAAGCTGTTCTTTTCCAAATATTTATAAAATGTTATATGGCAAAACATTTAGCTTTTGTGAGAAAAATACGGTAAGATCCGGAGGGTGGAAGGGAGCTTTTTTTCTTTTTTTTTTTCCCCAAACAAAACTCTGTTTCCTGACCATCTCTCCATCTGTCCCTCCTTCTTAGATAGTGTCCAAGGTAAAAATATCCAGGACAGTAAGAAGATTGCAGTACAGTCATCCCTCCCATGGCTTGTTATTAGATCCTTGGGGTGTTCTTCTTCTGCCAGATGTGTTGTCAGGTCTTTCCAAACTATGCTGCAACTAGCGTGGCTCTGCCGGTTTGGTCTGGGATAGAGTTAATTTTCTTCGTAGTAGCTAGGGATATTCCATGCCGTAGGACATCATGCTCAAGATACAAAGCTTGGAGAAGAAGAAAGAAGAAGGGTGGCATTTGGAATAATGTCACTTGTCTTCCCAAGTAACCCTTTCGCGTGATGGAGCCCTGCCTTCCTGGAGGTGGCTGAACACCTGCCTGCCGATGAGAAGTGGTGAATTAATTCCTTCTTTTTGCTTTGCCCCACCTATTAAACTGTTTGTGTCTCAACCCACGAGTTTTCTCACTTTTACTCTTTCGAGTCTCTCCCCCATCCCGCCTGTGGAGGAGTGAAGCGAGGGGCTGCGTGGTGCCGAGTTGCCGACTGGAGTTGAACCGGTTAAACGGTGCTAATCACTGGGCCACAGTCTTACACACGTGCAAGAGCTAAGCAAAGAGATACAAAGTCAGAAGTTTAAGTCCAATGCTAAGAAAATAAGTAGATAAATGCATGAAGGAAGTTGGTGCTGGCTAAATATAGTTAAAACCAGACAAAGGCATCGCCTCTCGACTGCCAGCGTTGTTGAGAAAAACACTTCAGTGGAGAAACTGCTAGATGTAATTCTGCTTATCGGGTCTGGCAAAGTGTGAAAGTAAACAGATGTGAGTTTGACCTTTCTGTTGTAATTAGAGAAGACATTGCATTTTTATTGCATGTCTCCAGGGTTAGGAGTATTCGCATAGGAGTATTTGAACGGCTGGGGTCAGAGATGCTTTACAGGTTGGCAGCTGCATCTCTTTGAAAGTCAGCGAATGATTAATGTGATTAAGTAGCTGCAGAAAGTGCCTGAATTGAAGCATAGCTTTTCACACACAGTGATTCAGCAGCAAGCCCCAACGTTCTGGGGTTTTGGTGTTGGAGGGGGATGTGTTTTCAGCAGTCTTTAAGCTCACCATTTGTGTGAGATTCATTCTTTTCCCTTAAACATCTTTTTTTCCCCGTGACCTCTTTCTAAATAATGTGACTGGCATACTGCAGCACGACTGTTAGAGTTGTCACGGCTTTTAGATTGTCACTCTATTCCATATAGTTTGTAGTCTTAATCCAGAGCTTCTTAATCTAATCGCAGATTTCATAAATTCATTGGTACTAGTGTTTCATTAAATCAGACTATTCAAGGGAACATTCTTCAGCTCTAGGAAGTCATCTCTTAATCTACACTGCTTTGTTCATCCTCCTCCATTTGTTGCAACAAGCTATTCACTGATGTCATTTCTCTACTGAATAGGATAAAGGCTTTTAAGATTCAAAATCCATGTTTTCTATTTCTCGCTTTGTTATTAACTTGCTACGTTATTTTACAAAGCTTTCTTAACTCTCTGTGCCTTCTATTCTTTTTGTCTTGCCTATTTAGACTGTAGGCTCTTAGGTACAAAGCCCTTACCAGAACAAAGTCTTAATCTTTAGGCATTTGGTTTCCAATGTGGAAATAACAGCATTCAGTAACATCAGTTCTGAAAGTAGGCACACTGAAATTGGTGAGAGTTTTTATGTTTGTTTGAAAGTATGTGACCTTGCTCAATAGAATGATTGTGCTGTTCCATACGATAAAATACTGAAAACACACCTGGAAGTTATATAGTTGTCTAGTGCAAACACTTGCCATCAGAACTGGGAGAGATTTCTTATTTTTCACTATTTTACCAGCATGTATGAGATGCATGACTTCTTTTCATCAGAGGGTGCGATCCAGGAAAAGGGTTTAAGGGTCTACAACTTAGGTGATGTAACATATTTTCTGAGGTGGATCTGAAAAAGAAATAAAAATGCGGTGTTAGTTTTTTAGGTTCCTTTAAAACTTTGCTGTGGAAGGTAAGGTTCTGTAAAACAAGAAAGAATTTGATAGGCTGGATGGGAAGTTTCTCATAGCTCGCTCACAGAATACTAAGCTTCTCTGAAATCTGATCTCCGTATGATCCTTCACTGGAATGTAGACACTCAAAACGGGAGTGCAAATATATTTGGGATCTAAATTCTAGAATTTAGAATCAGTGCTCAGTACGAAAGACTGATCGTTACAAATGATTATTATAAATAATAGAGTCACCGCATACTACAAACGCTGTCCCGTGCAAGGAGTCAACAGGAGATGAATAGAAACATGCAGCCTGGAAAGTAAAGTTGTACCTACATCAGAATTTTTAGTTTTGATCTTGCATTTTTGAACAAAAGGTGAGATTTTTTTGCCTACTGCACCCTGGCTCACGTTGTCTCAGAGGGCGCAAACAGAATTCCTTTTAGATAAAAGTTGATTCCTCTTAGATAAAACTAAAGATAGGCTCCTGGAGCCCACCTAACACACTCCAGGTGCTGGCTCACGTTCAGTCCTTGCTACCACATCACAGAGCACCACCCCGAAGCATGGGTTTCCTGAACGCACATCGTCAACACGGTTTAATTCTACTGCACTACTTGATAATGTAAATGTAGCCTCAAGCTCTGTCAAGAAAGGAAAGATACGGACTTCAGACTCCACACGGATTCTCCAAATTCAACTCCCTCATTTTTTTATTCTGTGATGATGCACCCACCACCACTGTTTTAAGATTGAACTTCGTATTGTTAGAGAACTGACCTTGACACCCTGCACTCAGCCTACGCTGATTGTATCTGTAGAACATGTCCTTTGGGGGAGAGGTACTGTTCTGCTTTTTCCTGAGCTCCAGGAGAACCTAACCAGGAGAACCTAACCAGGAGAACCTAACCAACTCTTAGGCTGTGCTCAGGTTCCCAGCACACAGGGAAAGGCGGCTGCGGGTCACAGAAAAACTGTCACGGTGAAATGAAAATCAGCACCTGGGTGTGACAGCAAAGGAGGGAGCAAGTTATTCGGTTTCATTTTGCAGTAGTGTGTGCTTCAGGATCCGCAGCTACTCTTTGATACACAAGGTCGTATTTCCTACCTTTTCCATTTCCCTTTTTCCCAGCGTTCCTGGCTAAACGATCAGATGTACAGAACTTCGCGCTCCTTCTTTCAGCCTTTGTTCCACACAATTTCTCATTACTTTAAGTACCGCTTCACTCACTACTTTATCTAAAAGGCTATTTGAGATATGAAAATACCTCACCACGCATAATTTTCTCCTTCTGAATTCTCTCCCCCACTCCCCATTACATTACTCCCCATATTTTTTCTCTTCTTCCCACTCCTTTGTTGTTTATCTGCTGCTGTGTTCCTTCTGCTTTTCTGCTCCATTGTATTACATTTTGTGTGTGGGCAACAAAGCAAAATGACAAAATTTCTGATCTCCAAAGAGCCACTTTCACTTTCCCACCTCCACACAGAATGGAGAAATCCAAACCAGCACAACAACAACAACAAAAAAGGCAACCTGCCTCTACACTGTATCGTCACATTCTGCCCCACTTTGAACTTCCCGTAGGCAACTTTGAACTCCTCCAGCTCCTGCAAGTACAAGATGTCAATAAACTTAGGGACAGCTTTAAAGATCATAAAATGGAGGATGAGGTCTCTTTCCTGGAAGAAATATGTCATCACGATCAACTAAAAAAAAGATACATACGTCAGGTATTTGTCCCTACCTCCTACCAAACTGATGGGGAAATAAAGAAAAAAATATTTGAACAGTCCGTAGTAACCACTAATCAATTTTTTCTTACTACAGTCAGGATCCTAGGATTAATTAACCAGAGAAAGAGATTAAATCCTAGCAATGCCTTTGTTGTGCAGAAATACAGGGGGGGAATAGAAAAAAACACACCCTTTTTTCCCCCAGAAAAAAAATCCCTGGCTGAAGAGGGAAGAAAAAGATCTATCCTTCTTCCCCCTGTTCAAAGTGTGCCACAGAAAGCATGACAAATCCCTTAAAAATGTAGCTGGCCGACCTTCCCTCATCTGCTTGTTTCAGTTGTCATTTATAAGAGGAGTATAACCCCCACAGCTTTCATCATCACCGACACAACAGCACATCCATATTTGTCTCTAAATATGTTCCTTTGCTGTGTAATCAGCACACAAGTGTAAAGTGCAACTATTATAAGTGAGTTAGTGAGTTCTTCCTTTGTTTCACTTATTTCTTCTAACTGCTTCTCATTCTTGGCAAACATATATGTTTCAATACGCTTATTTAAGAACCCTTTCCAACAGACCCTTCTGTTCTTTTTTGCTAGGACCAGACTGACATGTAGGGAGGAAAAACATGACACCACCTTCTCCGCCAACAATTAAATAGGAGCCAAAAGGTATCTCGCATTAGCACTTAAAGGAGAGATATCTATTTAAAACCGGTGAAAATGATGAAAGTGTTATTTTATTTCAGTTCATCTTCGTAAGGGCCCTGTTTCTTAAAGATCCATGCTGGTGTCTGCACTGGAAAAGGCTCTCTCCCTACTTTACCCTGCCATGTTTCTCTCATCTTCTTCAGCTTAGTGTACTATCCAGGGTAACATCCATCACTGAGTATGTTACACTCAAAATTTTATTATGGACAAAAAAGATATATAGTTCATGTTTAAAGCCAAACATTTATTTTTATTTTAATGGAAATCTACCTAGCCTAATTAAAGAAGTTTTTCTAGTCCGGAGTTATTAAAGAAGAAGGGGGGGAAAGAAAGAAAGTAAAGAAAGCACTACTATATGAAAAAGTCTCAATCAAAATAACACAATTAAAATTCTTTTGCACACATTTCCTAGTCTCTGTCCTTTTTCCTGGTATAATGTTTACCCTTACACTACCCTTCAAGATGCTAATACTAATGTTTTCCATACAGTGAGTTGTCAGCATCCGAAGTTCTTTGACAGAACTATGATGTTGGATGGTTTATTTTTGGTTTTGGTTTTATTTTTTTCATTTTTTTATTTTTATTTCTCTTGTTTCTTTTTCTTTTTTCTTTTTCTTTTTTGTTTTTGTTTTTTGTTTTTCTTTGTGTTTTTTAT
>JAOXJK010000032.1:61983849-62005322 GCA_025774025.1 Xenus cinereus
CTTTTTCTTTTTCTTTTTCTTTTTCTTTTTCTTTTTCTTTTTCTTTTTCTTTTTCTTTTTCTTTTTTTTCTTTTTCTGGTATATTGTGGAGTCAGCCTTCACAATGGTTCCCCAGCTGCCCACCCACTCATCAGTGTGGGCTGAGGAGCCTGGTTTTGTCTTTTGGCTATCTACAATAATGGTAGAAAGTTCAGAGAGCTATGGTGGTTTTTTTAAACTATTGTAGCTCCCCTTGTTAATGTACACCAAAGAATATAGTCACTTTACTCCAAAAGTACATTATGCTGTGAATACCATAATTTAGAGGCCCTTTCAGGCCAGAAGAGACATTTAAATCCTCCTGTATCCAGAATTTCTCAGTGAAGAGACTCAGTCTCACTGAAGAGACTCACTCACTGTCTTCTCAGTGAAGACATTAAAAGTAAAGAAAGTAGTTTTCTAGTGCAAGTTGTTGTATGAGAGAGAAAAATAAGAAAATACACATATATCAAACAAAACCCCCCATATTGTTTACCAAATCACAGGAACAGGAGGTGGACTGTCTTCTCTCTCACCCAAATAGTGTAAAGTCTGGGAAGAAAGACAGAATACAATTATAAAAGAGGCAGAGACAGCCTGCTAATATGTCTAGCTTAGAGACAATGAGACTGAAGGTATATTCCCCTGGCAGGGATTAAGTCCCAAGGTTGACACCACTCTGAGTAAAATTCATCCAAAGCTCTGAAGAACTTGATGTAACTTCAAAGTTAGATCCAGCTTTGAAGCTGGTACTGCCCTAAGTGAGAGTTCCCCACTCCAAAATAAATTATTCTATAGCCCATCAAACCTAACCTACTTCATGATTTCGTGAAGATAAAACCCCCTGTTGAGATACTTTTGGACTCCATTTGGTAGATGTACAGTCCCACACTTTGATGTGTCCAATGTATTCAGCTCAGGTTGTAGTTGCTTAAGGGTTTGTCTTACCACGTACACTATGGACACATCTATTCGCTTGTCCAAATGTAGCAAACCTCTTTTTTATTTCAAACCTCATCACTTCATACCCATATCAAGCTGTTTATCCAGGTCTCTTTTTTTTTTTAATTCTAGGCTCATGCCAATTTAGTTAAATGCTCTTTTCTTGTTAAAATGGTAGTTTCTAGACTCTTTGCCTTAGTGATGGATCATATAACCTTCACAGTTTAGTAGAATCTGTGTATCTATCTTGACATATAATTGAATTAATTTGTTTTAGGTAGGACAACCTAGTCCTGCCTCACCTACAGACTTTAATATGTAAGATTTGTAAACAGATGTCAAAGTAAATGTCAAAACAGCTTCCATACTCAATTGTAGAAAAATGTTTAAAATTCTTCCAGAATTACAGAGCGGGGAAAGAGAAAAAACTACCCAAGGATTAAAACTCCTCCTTAATAAAGATCTTCAAAGAACACCAGAGGTAAGCACCAAGAGAAATTCCTCTAGAAAGCTGCTTCTTCAGCTTCCAGATGTATCAGTTAATTGTCACGTACAATTAACAGAGCACGGCACGGTGTTCAGTGGACATCTCTGCGTGCCTGTGGAGTCTTACGCAGGACTTCTTATTGCCTGTTCAAAATAGCATAACTGAATTTAAACTCTTTTGTCTTGTTTAAGATGACCTTTTTCAAATTCTTGATTTCAGTGTTAATATGATGTTCTTGAAAGTATTAGAGCCCATGGATGCACACAGGCACTTACATATTCCTTATCTCCTGCTGCTTTTTTTTTTTTTTCTCAGGCCTACAGCCTGTTAAAAAAACCACAGGATTTAGATAGCATTTTTATACAAAAGAGAAATAAGGTAGAAACTATCAGCTATCTTTAAGCCTTCCCAGTAATGGGAAGAGATTTATGGGAATAGCATTCTAAACATTAGGAAAAAGCAGCATTTTGTCATTGTTGCCATGGACACCCATAATGTATGAAAACTACTAATTTGATTTCCAACACTCCTAGCTCCTGTACTAGGTAACCCATGCTCTACATAGCTGGAATGCTCTTAGCTGCACTATTCTTGACAAATTTCTAGTTGTAGTTGATGAAATCAAATGAGACTTCAGGTTTCAGGCCCATAAAAAGGAAAAAGAGAAAGAGGGGAAGGTCTCTTTCTGAGAGTGATGGATAGATTATTTCCAAAAAGAGCTATTCTGGAGAAAGATGTGATGTACACAGAAACAATTGTTGCAGCGGATACAGAAGCAGTCCTGGTAGTGGACTTCAATAAAAACATCTTTCCTGGCATGAAAGTCTCACCAAAAGAGTGGTCAAGCTTAGGAAGAACTGTTAGTATTTATAGCAGCAGTATGTTTTTGAATCACTCCCTCCTCTTCTTCCATTTCATAAGATATAAACTCTGTCTATGACAAAGTCAGTCTCGTTTTTTACAGCCCAGCTCACCACCCTTCCAAATAAAACATGATAAATAGCGCACTTTAGTGTATTATATATATTTACTTATATTTACATATATTTAGTACATTGTATTCTTAGTATTTGTACAGCTTTCTCATCAGTTTTCAATTGTCTAATAATGGACATTAAGTCTTAAAGTCTCCTGCTCTGCTCCGTTCTGCTAAATCAAGATATTAGTATTTGTTTAACTTTGTATTTGAAAAAGGTTATTATTGAGAAGGAACCAATAGTTCAATAAAATCATAGCCACTTTCAGTATAACAAAATGGCCTTACATAAAATTATTGTGCAAATAATGAGAATTAGACTTCTATTTCATTGACTATTTCCTCACAGACAAATGAAAACTTTATACAGTAAATAGTATTGTATTGCAATGGTTCAGCCTCTCATTCTCATAATAGAATCATAAGACTTGTGAATCCCAAATATTTTGCTGGTTTTTGCATTAAAAAAATCTGTGCTTTTCAAAGCATGCCAATATTTCTACAATTTTTTCTCTTACCCATCTCTGAGGCTTTTATCTCTACTTGTCTTAGTTGCACTAAAAAAAGAAAACAGAGAGCACTTCAGGTAGAGCTGACTGCAGAGTAGGCACAGGCATGTGCCTTGTAATCAACCATTATTCTTTATCTGTGTGGTTCTTTCTTGAAGCTGAACCTTCAGTAAATTCTTTAATAAGCAGGGAGGTAGGGTGCATTTGAATCTCTCAGAATAACAGAAGAAATCATACTTCAGGTATGCTAACAAAGGCCTTAACTTCTTTTTTCTTTTTTTTTTTTTTTTCCTAATTGACAAATGTAAGTCATAACTTATAAAGTGTCTTGTACCATGAAGAATTCCAGATATTTCCAGTGCAATGGTTTGGAAAGTTTTGTGGTTATCAACTATGCTTTAGAATACAAGAAGAAAATAGCATTTTCCTTTAACTCAATGCTATACCGCGTGCGAGTGTGTGTCAAACTAACTACAATAATTTGCTATGTCTTGTTAAGCAGCTGATGCAATACAGCAGTATGTGATTGATGACAAGCCATACTTCCATGACAATGGCCTCTAAACTTCTCTAACAATATAAAGTGGTTAATAGGAACTGACTGTATCAGTCAAAACTGGATGTGCTGGTGAGGAATAATCTGCTCACTCTAATCAGTAATGCCATCTAGCTGGTTTTTTGTAATATATTTAGGACTTTTTTATAAAGCCCTGCACACACACACACTCTGTATCTTTACTTCCACCCTGTTAAACAATTACAAGTTTCCTATCTTTAAAGGTAAACATAAAGAGATTATTTGCCTTTTTTTCCCTCATAGTAATTTAAAGTTAACCATTGGTAATGTACTACTTAAAACACATCTCTGCAACCATCTACCAGCTTGTAACAATATTCAGTAAGACTTTGAGATATATGGGACCATCTCTTGGATCTATGGGTTTGCCTTACTGTTGTGATTACTGGTTTTGTCTTTTTGTATTCAGGACTTCTTTTGGGGCTGTTTCCTAAGTTTGGGCACATTTCCTAAAACATTAACTCAATGTCTCACATCCTCCTCTTAAAAAAAAAAAAAAAAAAATAAATACTGGAGAAAGTGTAAGTATCCTTTTTCAAGACAGGTACCAGAGTAAAGGCAATATTACAGAGTTCACCAAGCACTGCATGCACGACAAATTCTCTTTGCCAAACCATTTTTTGGAATGGTGGTGGGTAATTTACAAGTACTTTAATCCTCCCATGAGGGTTAAATCTTTAAACATTAAAGCTTTAAACATACATGAGTTATGGTGTCCAAAAAAAAAAAAACCCAAAGAAAAAGAAAGATAACAGAAATAAATAGAAATAATAAAAAGATAACAGAAAGGGAATGTAGTGTTCAAGCTGAAGGACATTGCTGGAGAATGAGAAGTATGATGTGCCAATAGTAGTGGGAATAAGTAGCTGAGCTTTTCTGAGGAACACTCTGAATAAAATGGCAGTTGCACTTATCAAAACAAATAACATCAGATTCATAAATCAGAATAATAAAACAATGTCCTTATAGTCCGAATGCAATGACTTTGTTAATTAAAGGAAGAAAACAAAGAAACAAAAAGCTAAGGATCTCAGTTTGGATGTGTAAATTAAAAAATTAATTCCATTCAATACTTTAGGCCTTGATTAATTAGCCCACACTAATTAATAAGCAAAAGCATGCTTTTAAAAACCTTCTATTTGCATGAAGGTTTTTAATAAGTTGGCAAACAGAATGTAAAAATGAAGAAATTAAAAATACAACAGCAAATATAAACATCGGTAAAAAAATGTTTATAATTAAAAGATTTCACATTTCAGACAAACTAATTTCCATTCACAAAATTTACAGTTTAGTATTCACATCTTTTCCTCTCCATTGACTTTATACAACATGCTCTCCCACATGCAGGTATTACCAATATGATTTTTATTGCATTAATTCATTAGTCTGAACAGACATCACAGACTTTCCAAATTAACGTATTCTCAATCAATGTGTTCCAGTCTGCTGAAAACTGCTTTGGTCATTTCGGCTTCCTATTTTATATGCTTAGAATGAAAACAAGTGTGGTACCAAGTGCAGTCTACATCTGTTGACTTAAAAGTACCTTTGATATAGTATGAATCTATATTGCTACACTGCAAGCTGTTAAAAGCTGGAAACCTTTAAGTAAATTGCATAAAAAAATAATTTATTAACACCTCTTGCAATGTTTGTGGCAAAAAATACTTTCTTAGGCGACTTAGCAAGAAATTACATTCTTTACAGTTATATTGGCATATTAAGTTGCCTAACTTTAGATGCATGCAATTTAATCACACAGCTTTTTTAATTTTGCCATTCATGAGTACATGAACCTTGCAATTTCAAAATGGTTCTATCATTTCTTCATGGATTTTTTCCTTTCTTTGCTAGTTTTATCAAAATGTTCCTGCATTACGATGACTAAGAAGCCCAGTTCTCTTGTTGTAAAGTGGAAAAAACGCATAACAAAAGTGGGCATTTTTTCTTTTCTTCATTTTTGTGAAGTGAAAAGTCATCAAGCTTAAAATGTTCATGCTATTTTTTCAGTTTAATATTCACAGAGGTATGTAATTTGCAAACAGGGCAAAGAAATACACACTCAATTTTTTTTCTCAAGTACAGACATACAAATTTTCATTCAAGTACACTCTTCAGACTGTCTGGATATTAGGAAAAAATTCTTCACCGAAAGGGTTGTCAAGCATTGGAACAAGCTGACCAGGGAAGCCCTGTCTTTTAAATACCCTCCCTGGAGGTATTTAAAAGACAGGCAGATGTAGTGCTGAGGGACATGGTTTGGTGGTGGTTTTGTCAGGTTAATGGTTGGACTTGATGATCTTAAAAGTCCCTTCCAACCCAGACAATTCTCTGATTCTATAACAGCTTGGGTCTTTTGAGTGGAATTGCTAGACCAGCTTCTTCACGTAAGCGTAGCTTTCCTTAGTAACCTTCATGCATTTGGTATCATCAACCTCTTCTAGGACTTGAGTACTGGCTCCTTTTGTGTCCACACAGAGGGAGGATCGTAACTCAAGCTGTGACCCAAAGTTTCTGGGTAAGTAGAAGCTGAGCTTTGCCCTCCAATTTTAAGCAAGCCAGGGAATTTTCTGTGTAGGTATAAACAATTTCAAAAGTTGTTGATTGTGAGCATTAGTTAAGTTATAAGCATAGGATTAACAATCAGGAAGAATAGATTTCCCCACTCCCCCATCTTCAGCTCACGAACACTCCTTTATAACAAAAAAGTCTACCATGAACC
This sequence comes from Xenus cinereus, assembly GCA_025774025.1. Taxonomy (NCBI): domain Eukaryota; kingdom Metazoa; phylum Chordata; class Aves; order Charadriiformes; family Scolopacidae; genus Xenus; species Xenus cinereus. Next base: position 61,990,084 of record JAOXJK010000032.1, read on the forward strand.
AGAATCAAAATCAAAATCATAAACATTTCTCAAATCAGTAAGAAGTATATAAATGAGCCTCCTGGAACATTGCGTTTTAATGGAATCCTTTGGAATTGGTGTTTTAAATAAAAAAATACCAACTGAAGCATGATAGAAATGAACATACACATTAACAAAAAATGAATAGCGACCCAACATTTACTTATATGGTCATGTGGGCTATTTCTATTTGGAAAATAAAATTTATTTCCCCACAGAAAGCAAAAATCACTTTCAAACACACATTCTGAAGACAAAAAATTATTTTATAATAATTATAAAATTATTATTATATAATAATTATAAATTATAAATCTCAGTGCACTTTATTAATAACGTGTTACTTTTGAGAATATTCCAGAGGTTCTGACCACCTATATCTGTGACAATATTGACAAGGAGAAATATTTAACAGCATTTTTTCTTTTTAATCCATAACTCTGCAACTTTCAAAATATTTTAGACACCTGGCAGACAATCTTTGATTCTGAGGTTCACAGTTAAATCAGCTAATACATATAAAAAAGAATCAAAGAAAACAGTTGTAGATTGAAATATTTTTCATGGTTTAGAGACTGGATTTTCAAACATGCTCAATGCTGAGACTTCTGTAAGAAGTTGTATGAACTTCAAACACATAACAGTGGAACAAACAGTGAAACGGTGGAATAAATTTCACCCTTTCTGATTTTTACCTTTTTTCTTTCCTTAAATGTATATGAACACACACACACACAGAGAAGCTATTTCTAATTGCATCAAAAATAAAAAAAGATTAGTCTTACTCAGAAATAATGAAAAAAATTATCAATATATTGTTCACAACAGGACTTTATCTCTTTTTTTTTTCTTTATGGGATTTATTAATAAATATTCTCCAAAATAGGCAGACTGCAGCTTTCTTTACATAAGTTACTACTAGTATTCATCTATTTTCTAATTGTTCTTTTCATTTTTTGTGTTAGATGTGTAAAAAAAAATTATGCATTTACAATTCATCAAAACAATCAGGATCAGACACTTAAAACTACTTATAAGGTTAATTTCATAGAAGAGCTGGAGTTTAAGGTAAATGGATAACCTTCAATAAAGTCCTTAGGCAGTGCTTCATTTTCATGGATTATAAGCGTAACGGAATCCTAGATATTTCACAAGATAATTGGAAGAAGTGGTGCCAATCAGTACTGAAAATCAGTCAGCTTTTATTTGAATTCTTAAAGATTTTGGCACTTAACAATAAACATCTATGATATAGGATCTACTGTGGTTTATTATTAACTGTATTAAAGCCCTTCTACTTCATTTCAGAAGTGTCAATGCACGTTAAAGTAGATGTACAAGAACAGTTCACCCACATTTTACTTCAACAGTGGATTACATTTTGTCATAAACATATACCTGGGGGCTAAAAACCACGCATCTGTAAAGGTAACAGCTACACATGACAGTTGCTGTACATGAAAGGAATATAAGTTCCTATTTAATCCTTTATTTAAAAAATAAAACAACATCCGTAGTTTACCTTTGGTCACAGGTGAGCAGAAAAAAATACTAAAAATTTTAGCTATTTCACCCAGTTTTAGTTTAGAAAGGACAATGGTGTCAATGAATAGAGTTACAAATATGAATTGAAGTCCCTTAACTTATTATGCTGCTGGCTTCTGACCTTTCTGAATTCTTTAAAGATTTTCCAAACCCTCAATTTAATCAGAATAGAAATTGCTTCATTCACCGTGTCAGTTGTCAGTTAGTATCAGTGAATATGATTCAGCTGTCTTTATAGCTTTCGTGACCGGTAGACACATTTCTAAAGGAAGTGCAGTTGTATGTTTAAAACATAATGCATTAGTATAGTGCTTTGTAAAGCTACAAGCTCTGACACTTTACTTAAAACCTTCAGTCTGAATGAACTTTCATGCTGAGGCTTCCATGAAAGCAACACCCGCTTGTGCTACTGGTAACTGTCTCTATAATTTCTTTCTTTAAAAAAATTAAAATTTAAAAAAAAATAAAGGAAACAAACGACAAACACAGTTTCTAGTGTGCTGTTTTAACTACCTGTGATTTTACTGTTAGCCCTAAAAATTTTTAAACTTTTGTAGAATTTAACACTTTCTCTCTAATTCACAAGGTGCTCAGGTTGGAAGATCATCTGCTTGGGAGATCATCTGCTCCATCCCCTCTGCTGAACCAGGGTCTCCTAGAGCAGGTTGTCCAAGATATTTCCAGGTGGCTTTTGAATATTTCTAAGGCGGAAACTCCGTCTGTCCCAGTATTCAACCAACCTCCCAGTAAAACAGTGTTTTTTTCTGTTTAAATGGAATTCCCTGCATTTTGGTTTGTGGCCGTTGCCTCTAATCTTGTTCTTGGATACCATTAAAAATCTGGCTCTGTCTTCTTTCCTCCCTGCTTCCCTTTGTTTGGTTTTTTTTAGATGCATATCAGATTAAAAGCCATAGATCAGAATAGCTTCTAGATAACCAATAGTTCATAAAGTAGATACTATTAAATCTCATTAAATATATAGAAGATTTCACTTCATCACAAATATATGCTATCGTGCTTAAATTTAGATTTACACTATGATTTTACTTTATAAAGGGCATTACGTTTCTTAGCCATCATCACCTAAGTATTTCAAAGAGCAGATTTAAACAAATGTTAGCTGTCTAGGTGTTTTTAAAACACCTGAACAACTTTGATGTCCATATAGACATCACTTTTGCAAAAAGCAAAATTCCTGGTTCTATCTTTCAGGGTCCTGGGATGTCTTAATGTCTTGACAGGAGACGAAAACAGACTAAAAAAGAGGCAGACACCAATTGACAAAAATTCCTAGGTTAAGAAATCCAATTAAAAGGTTTATTTAATTTTACTAAGCTTATGAATTCTAAGACATTGTCAGTTGCAACCTTCATTTACTTTATTCTTCTCTAGGGGTTGTGTACCAAAGCACAGATCTTCTAAAAAGCTTAAAATTTTAAAATAATGAGACTTTTAATGTGACGTGCTCTCAAGCCTCAGTTACTCAGTTACTCAGAGTGTATTAGTACTTACTTAAATATTATAGGGAAACTATTCATGAAAATTATAAGTTTCTGCTGCAGATCTTTTGCTTCATAATCCCAAATCTTCAAGCTTTGAGTTTCTTTTTGTTCCTCCTTCTTTAGAGGCTTGTATTTGTTTGAAAATGAAAGTAGCATGACAAAGAACACAATAGCCTTTTGCTTTTGGGAAATTTGGCAAAATTGTGTCAGATATACGCTGTGAAAGAAAAATGCTGCGCATTTTCCAACATAAAATTGTCTTTCCAACAAATAATTAAAGAGTAAAGAGAGGAACTCCTTTCTTTTTTTTTTTTCTTTTCTTTTTTTTTTCACATTCCAAACTGCTATCCAGTGTTTTCTGTTGTGTGAAAAGCTGCAAAGGACTGTTTTGTCAAGGAGGGACAGTTAATTTTGACTGGAAATTCCATTAATTCAGTCAGTCAGTCAGTGGTGAGATTACTGAAATATCAGGATGCTGATGAACTTAGAAATATAAAAATCCTGTTTTGCACAACATTTTAATTCTCTAGCTTCTAGTTTTGGGTAATGAAATAGAATCTATGCATGTGACTAAGCATATAGACAATGTTAACTAAATTTTATTGAGCTCTAAAAAAACTAAAATGTGACTCTGATTGCTTATTATCCAAAATGTTTCCATTAACTTTACTTAACTATGTAATCTTATCTGTATTTAAGAATATTTAAGTTAGAGCTAAAGCCAAATATAAAACATAAAGAGGATCTTCCCCTTGGCTTGGATTTTGAATCAGAAAGCTATTCTGCATTAAGTATTTAAAAAACCCCTCTCCATCCTAAATCAAAGACAAAAGTTAAAATGAATCAATATAAGAAGCTGTTTGGATGCTTTTGTGTGTGTATGTTTTTACAAAAATGTCAAACTCTGACCAAAAATTTAAACTAAATGTGCATCTTAAAATGCTTCCCTAACTATCAGATTTTGATGAATCAAAATGCTGAATGTAAAAAAAATGAAACCTGCAACATTTTTGAACCTATACTATGAAAAGTAAGAAGAGGTGGAAAATAAATGGTGTGAAGAAAGAAAAAAAAGCTACAGCCAAGCAAGAAAACATATCCTACAAATATTAGAAAAAAAATGCAAACACGCCGATGATGGCAAAATAATTTACCAAAAAAATCTTTAAAGTATATGTATTTTAATGGCTAATAGATATCCCCATTATATAAAACTGTAAAATTAATATTGGAGACCTAAAAGATCACCAGTATCAAAACCAAATCACCTTAATGTCTCTCTACTTAGTCTTGTTTGCACTTACTGACTGTAGATACAAAATACAGGTCTCCTAAAGTATGTATCTTCTCTAGTCCTCCTTCATATTTCCAAGGAGTTTCACCAGTGTTAAGACTGCTCCATTTTTCCATCCATAGAATTTTCTTAATCTACTATATTTTTCATGTCATATGTTTTCCAATATTCACTTTGAGCCAGGGTGTCTGACCGCGATCGAGTTCTGAGCTCAGAATGGTCAGCAAACATTGTAGGGTAGGATTCTGGGCACAATAAAGGAGTCCCAGCTGGACCCTGTGATCCCAGATCATACACTGGCACTGAAAAATCCCCTTCAAGCTAAATTAAAGATTATTGGCAGGGCAATGGAAAGGAATTGAAATTCAAAGGGAAATATTTTTTTCCAAGAATTCCCTCAGCTCAGATGAAAAGAGAGAGAAATTGAGATGCATGTGGATGAAAAAAGTGAGAAATAGAGGGAATGAGAACCTTGGAAACAGAAAATTAAGGGACAGGAAGAAATAGCTGGAGGGAGAGAAGAACTGATACACGAGATAAAGAACCTATAGGGAAAAAAATCTACTAAATGGCAGAGGGACATAGAGATGGGAGGCAACTTTCTGTGGGTGAGACAAGCATTTTGGGTTGCAATTGAAGGAACATCTACTACATTCACTTTTAGTACGGGAGTTCAGGATGCATACATTTTCTGCAACAAGAACGATGTGTTTCAATGTTGTGTGATATTCTACCTGTCGGAACATTTAGTAATGTATTAGTTGCCAAGGCAACGACATATTTTTGTGAGGCACATTCCAGGTCTGGCTTTTCCTTTTGGAGTTACACCCCTGTGGAGCACAAATAAATGTGACCAAGTTATGCATGAGGAGTCTGAATTTGATGAACCATAGCAAACATTAAATTGCCTGCATTTTGTGCTTCTGCAGTATAATTTCCAGAAGATTATTGTCACAATGATTAGTTTTTCATGACTACAGTTCAAAAAATTGTAATTAGACATAGAAACTCAAATGTTCTCATAGCTGGGAAGGTCTATTACCACTTCATTATATCTGAAAGCTAAATGATGGTGCTATTGAATTGTTTGCTATTCATATAACCAGGATAACTGGAATATTCAAGAGGCACAAACACACATTCTTATATATATATAATGCACTGCAGTAGCTGACTGGTATACAGCATATATCTTAAAACCTGACATATAAATGTGATCTGGCCCTATGCCATGTGTTAGTTGATTGTTACCACTGTCTCCTGAGCTATAGAATTCCTGAATTCTTTTATTTGTCTCTCTATTTTTTCTTTTCTGAATTGTCACCTTTCTCTGCTTTCATGCTCTTGCTTGTCTTTTTACCAATTATGTCTTTTCTTATGGGGATTTCTTTTCACTATACTTTTGCATATACCTTCACACATTTTAACCCTGACTGATCTGGGATACAGCTAATAATGCTATCTAAATGTGTAGTAGTAAAAAACAATGGGTGTTACAGGATTAATAACAAGGGAATCGCTTACACAAGAGATGCTTAGTGAAGGCAATTTAATTTAAAAAGAATTATAAACTGTGAACCTCATACCAAAATCTGGTGTAAATGCCAAATTCCGTTTCCAGAAAATAACATGCCAGAAAAACATATGTTCTCCAAGATCTTAACTGTCAAAGAAAGGTGAACACTAACATAATTCTGTAAAAGAAAACAAATGGCAAAGTGTGATTTTGGTGATTGGGCCAAATTTTAAATACTTTCTCCTTGCAGACTTCCTCCTAAGAACATCATCACACTTATTCATTTATGAGACTCAATTGTAAAAGGAATATTTCTCTGCAGTGTCCAAAGCTCAGGTGTTTCCTCAGAAAAGATTCTGAAACAGGTATGCAAAAATGGACTTCTTTTTTAACAAAATCAGCAGATGGTGAACACAACTTTTCTATGAAGAAAGTCATATTCTTTGCAAGATCTGATAGAACACATTTTCAAAAACAGATCTGAAATGGCACTGCTGTTTGTAAAATCCAAACAAATATAATGGTTAATTGGTGAGCGAACTGCAGCATCCTTAGCATAGAATTCTTGACCCCCATATTGAGTACAACAATGTTTTCTAAATATTTTAAAATAAATTTCTAAGTATTTTAATAAGATTGGAATGTTACTGTTGTATACACCTCCCAGAATCATAGAATCATAGAACTGTCTAGGTTGGAAGGGACCTTTCAGATCATCTAGTCCAACTGTCAACCTAACTCGGATAAAAACCATCACTCAACGACGTCACTAAGCACTACGTCAACTCATCTTTTAAACACGTCCAGGGATGGTGCCTCAACCACTTCCCTGGGCAGCCCATTCCAAGGCTTAATAACCCTTTCAGTGTAAAAATTTTTCCCAATATCCAACCTGAACCTCCCCTGGAGCAACTTGAGGCCATTTCCTCTTGTCCTATCGCCTGTGACTTGGGAGAAGAGATTGACCCCCACATCTCTACACCCTCCTTTCAGGGAGTTGTAGAGAGTGATAACCTCCTTTTCTCCAGGCTGGAGAAAAGAAAGCAACTGATAAGCAAATGCTGCTGAATGCTGAGTTACACTAACTTATGGGGCCTTGACATTATATTAAAATAACAGTTCTGTCAAGGAGTAGAAGATGGCCAGGCATAAATTCATCCCATGATGTCAAATGTGTAACAGTTAGGTAGATATTAAGTCTAATATTCAGTCACAGAAATACATTTAAACCTTTCAATAAGAAACTAGGAGGAAAATATCACAATTCTCAGTATATTGAGTGGTAAAAGTCTGCCAATAGGCTCATTTACTGATGGACAATGCTTCTGGATGCTCTAGTTCAGTTTGAATTTAAGAAGAGCATTTATCATTTCCAATGGAAAAAATATAGTTGAGGATTTAATGTAGCAGTGTGCTTGAATAATGGCAACTCTTACAGTAAAAGAACCTCTCAGGTTTAAAATCAGAGTTTAACTGTGCTTCAAAATGAGTTATCAGTGGTCTGATTTGCTTTGTTGAATATTTTGACAAATTTACACTTTTTAACAAAGTTTTAATAAAATGCACATCTGACTGATGACAAGCTGTCATCAGTAAGGCTAGTGAATTTAAAAATACAACTACTTGGACAGAAACAGTGATGAACAATTTCACAGGCAGCTGAAGAAGACAGCTAGTGGTCTCCAGAGACAAGTGTGAAGTATATGGTGGGAGAAGGACGGTTTTGTCTTATTTTTTACACCTGAATGAAACCTCTTCCACTTGACATTATAAGTTTTTCTAGTAGACTTTCCAGGGAAATTTAGAGTACTTGCATGGGTATATGATCTTCGTACAGAGCAGTTTCCAGTCAAAGCTAAGGAGCAATGTGAATTCTTTGAAGAATCAGTAACTGTCTGCCTGTCATCTGCTGCTTAATCCTACACAGGCTGAAAATGAAAGACTAACGATAAGGTCTCCGATTCATCAAGTTTCGATTCCTCATACCGAACTTGTTACTATTAAACACTCATTTGTAGTCAGGTACAGTAGAAGACATTTCAGTGGTCTTAGCTCTCACTTGAAATATGAAAGAGTACGATTCCAGTTTTGATCTGCCTCAAATAGAAGAAGAGATATGTATGTTGTCATACTGAATACACCAGGCAATGTTTGATTTTTCTGGATCATGCACAGTCTTTTTCATATGAAAAATGAGGGGGGAGAACGTTTTCAGCTCATGTCAATGTGGAACAGCAGGATTATGGAACTTGGAAGCATTCATAGGTTGGAAATTTTTTATCATGTATAACTGTCTCTTGCCACAGAAAACCCCTTTGCACTGGTTTCTCATCTGCAGGCATATAAAAGTACATTTCATAATTTTCACCCTTCGGTCACTGGGAATTCTTCTGTTCCACTTCTGAAGAGAAATCAAGGTCGTATTGCTGATAACTCATTAACATTTAACAAAACTACAGTCACTGGATCTCACACAAAATTATTAAGTGGTTTATAACCACTGAGACCCTAAGTTTATTTAAGACTATTGTTTATCACAAAAGCTGTTAAGTTACATGACTCAGTATGTTCTTTGATAAAATATTATACAGATGGCAAATTATTAAACTGTGGGAAACAAACACTGTGAAACATTCTATGTTTTTACAATGTTTCGGTGGATTCCAGATGCTTCTGAAGAGCGAGGGGGAAAGTGCACAGCTTTGAATGATCACTAGCAACTCTAGCTACTAGCCATAAAATAGTCCTGTGTTTAGATGTCTTTCAAGGCATAGTCCTGAATCAGTCAATCATCCAGCCAGAGGAATGTATACTCTGCAACCATGCAGAAAAAAATACGGAAGATTGTTAAATGTTTCAGAACTTTGTGAATTAGTCTGCATTTCATAATGTTTTATCAACTCCAGTCAAAAAATCAATGCTTAAATTTTTTCATGTCGTTTGCCTTAGGTGTTTAAGATATTTTATTCTATTGTACATATAAATGTCTGCAAAATCCAGACAAGAAAGACGATTAGCCATAAGTAAAGCTCCTTCTTTCTTTAAGTTCAAGTAAAACCTTAAAAGACAAATGAGTATTGTTACAAAGTAATAAATAGAAAACTGGACACTCGTAAGTAATTTTGAATGGAGAATCCATTAAAAGATGGGGCAAAAAAGTATTTATTTATTAGTTTCAAAAATATTGAAACTCCTTGTGAAGATTTTCTGCACAGATACTTTTGCAATCAAGCTCTGAATTATTGGAAAAATAGAAAAATATACAAAACCTGTCTGCTTGTCCAACCTCAATATTATTATAGTAATGTTTTCTTTCCTTCATATTTATGAACTCAGCTCTAAAGCTTTGGGTATCATCTTGGACACGTTTTCATGTTATGACATGATACAATACCAAGTAGTCAAAAAAAAAATAAAATATATCCTTTCTGAGAAAGGAGCATTTTCTTTTCCATGTGGACATTTCAATAAGAGCTCCATCACCTTTCAAGTCCTGTAAATTATAATTAAACATATTTTATGTCACATCACAAAGCACAACTTAATTCAGTTGCCGTGGATGTCATGGATGAAATACACTTATGTCCTTTCAAACATTTGCTCTGTTTCTTTAAACACGCACACAAATAGAGTCCTAGATCAATTTATTAGTTCTGACTTTAGCAAACATGTTAGATGGTGATTTCTCCTCTACAAGTTGGTTGGTTTATTTTTTGTCCTCTGAGTGCTTCCTTAAGAGCACAATATAGCAGTTGCTGAGTAATTTGTCTTTTTTCATGCCTGCAGCACTCATACTTAGCCATTCCATGTCATAAGTGGATTCTTATCTCTCTATCCACCTCAATTCCCCATTATTAGTTTACAAGAGTGCAATTTTCTTATTTTCATGTTCAATATTACAGTGTTCCATAAAATAGATAACTATGCTGAAAGAACATAATGATTACAAGATAGAGACCGAAGTTTCCTGTGTGATCTATTTTAGTCCTTTTGTGCACACACATTCTGATATAGTATTTAATTATAAACTTCTTGCCTTGTGCATAGTCATCACTGGCCAAATGGCCAGGCCCAGGGGCTGATGATCAATGGCACAAAATCTGGTTGAAGACCAGTGGCTACTGGTGTACTCCAGGGATCGATAGTGAGTCCAATCCTGTTCAGCATCTTCATTAGTGATCTGTACGGCAAGGCAGAGTGTGCTCTCAGCAAGTTTGCAAACACCAAATAGGGAGGAGTAACGTTGTCCTGGGAGGCATTAAGAGGAGTGTTGCCAGCAGGTCGAGGGAGATGGTCGCTCCCCTGTAGTCAACACTGCTAAGACCACACCTGGAGTACTGTGTCCAGTTCTGGGCTCCTCATTACAAGGAAGACATGGACATACTGGAAAGAGTCCATTGAAAGGCCATAAACATGATTAATGGACTCATATCAGGAGAATTGCTCAAATCAGGAGAAGGTGAGAGAGCTGACTGTTTGGTCCGGAGAAGAGAAGGTTCAGGGGGCATCTCATTAATGTATATAAACACCTCAATGGAAGGTGCAAAGAAGACAGAGCCTGGTGACAGGACCAGAGGCAATATGCACAAACTGGAACACAGGAGGTTCCCTCTGACTGTCAGGAAATACTTTTTCACTGTGAGGGTGACTGAGCACTTGCACAAGTTGCCCAGGGAGGTTGTGGAGTCTCCATCTTTGGAGATACTCAAACACAGTCTGAACGTGGTTCTCAGCAACCTGCTGTAGCTGGCCCTCCTTGAGCAGGGTTTTGAACAAGATGACATCCAGACATCCCTTCCAAGCTCAAAAATCCTGTGATTCTGTGATCCCACTGTCTCTGTAATTGATGATAGTATTAAACAGTACTGGTCCCAGTATGGAGCCCTGGGGGACACAACTTGTCACTGATCTCTACCTGAATGTTGAGCCATTGACCACTACCCTCCGGATGTGATCATCCAACCAGTTCCTCATCCACCAAGCTGTCCATCTACCAAATCCATATCTCTCCAATCTAGAGGGAAGGATGTTGTGGGAGACTGTGTTAAAGGCCTTACAGAAGTACAGAGAGATGATACCAGTAGCTCTTCTTTTGTCCACTGATGCAGTCATTCCATCACAGAAGGTCGCTAAGTTGGTCAGACAGGACTGGCCCTTGATGAAGCCTTGCTGGTTGTCTCGAATCACCTCCCTGTCCTCCATGTGCCTCAGCATATCTTCTAGGAGGATCTGTTCCACGATCTTCTCAGGCACAGAGGTGAGGCTGACAGGGCAGTAGTTCCCACAGTCCTCTTTTCTTCCCTTTTTTAAAAGTATAGAGAAGACTGTTTCCCTGCTCTCAATTCTTGTGATCTTGCTATAGCATCTTCTGCTACTTCAGAGCAGCACTTAAAGGGGAATCTGTGCTTAGCCCTTGCAGTCATAGCAGTCATACTACGATGTGTGCATAGTGTCTAAGAGAAAACAAGTGCACATCACTGGAGAAATGTGTGCACTCGCAGCTGGTGCACACTTTTGGCCAAGGACATCTTCAGAAAAGTTAACTACCTGTCTCTAAATAAACAGATAATATTTAGAAGTCTAGAAATCAACTCAATTTTGGTGTTGTTTACTGAAAATAATTTTGGTGGGACTGAGAAAGCACACAGAACTGAGAGAAATGAGGATGAAAACTGTACAGGATGCACAAGTGACCTCTTTGCAAATTTTACACTTTGGATACAGAGTAGTCATGCAATAGATTCTCAGGAGACTTATTTCCTATTTTAAAAGATTAGTGTGTGCTGAATGTTATTCCTTTCTCAGAAGTGTTGGAACTAACTGAACAGAAATTTCAAAGACCTGTCTGAAAGATACTATCATGCAAAATTTCAATCATTTCAATGGTTGTACTTTAACTGAATTAAACTAAAAAATTTAAGAGAGAAATGTCACAATGGAAAGTATCATTAACTCTCGTCTCATCTCCAGCATGATGTTGGAGCACAATTTTTCCTGAGTATGTTAAAATCACCATATAAAGGTGAAAAGAGCACGGCAATAATCTTCTTGCCTTCTTTGTTGGCATATTTGCAGGTAATATTTAAACAAAAACATATTCTCTGTACTGATGTGGTAAGATTTATAGACACTCATCCACCCATATATTATCATATCAAGTTACCAGGTTTCTTATTTCCATAAATAATGGGCAAGTTTAAAACCTGAGAAGTTCAGCTACATTTAGTTAAGTGATGAAAGATACAGATGTTCACCCCGTTTATTTAATGTCTTTTTCCTCTTGAGTGTGAAACATTCTGGACTTTTAGCAAGATATTTATTTTTTTTTAATACAGCCAAGGATGATAATCAGAACAAGAAACAGGTAAACAGAACCATTTCTTTTTCTCCGTTCAAACAACCATTGATTGGCATTATCGTACGCACTCCTGAACATGTCTGAGATTTTTCAAGAGCTATGTGTGAAATAGAAACATCGCTTTATCCCAAGAGATGCATTCTTACAGAAATAATAATTATTTTTTTTTTATCATCTCATGGCACTTGGGTAATATGTATCAATAAAGTTATTTCCATGCATAAATATGTTCAAGCTTGTGGTAAATCATAATTTTTAATGTCATAATAATTCAGAAGTATAATTAATGGCAATTCAAAATGCCAATACAACATGATTGTATTCACACTTTTCATGATATTAAAATCGTCATCTCAAGTATGTATTAAAGGATGCTGGACTCAGAATGCCTTCTGGAATGATCCTTTTCTTAAAGCTATGTAATGGATGCTTTCAAAAGTATGTCTCAGAGTTATTCTGTTCATAAAATGCCTCAAATAATTTCATGTTTAGTCCTAACTCAATAAGAAAAAATTGGTGACTTTAATCACAGGGCAAGCGTCATTTTCTTTTTCTTTATTTTGAAAACAGAGTTTTGGCTTGTTGGTGATTTGGGGGTGTATGGTGTGTATTAGTCCCCTAAAATCAAAACTAGTCTCTTTTTTTTTGCATACCTTATCCTCAGTTTGCAAATATTTTCAGCTACTGAAGAACTGCACTTTTCAGCAAATAATAAATTAACCGGGGAAAAAATATGGTTTGTATATGAATAGCATACTTTATTTTATACATATTAAATACATTCCTATATGGATATAAGATTGGGACTTCTAGTGAAGGAAATGGTCAAAATAGCCAGGAAAGAAATCTCATACCAAATGTATTAGGATGTATGTTTTTTTGCCTCTAGCATAGCAAAGATAACAGCTGTATTCTGCCCATGCTTTTTAGCAGAAGCTCAATTAGGGGACTCACCTGCAGGATAATTTAGACCTTGGGCATATGAGCTGTTGTTCTAGCATGCCTAATATGGCTGTATAATTGCAAATGAAGTCTTCCTAAAGAGAGTTTCCTCCCATCCTGAGATAGCAACTGCAGTCAAGCTTAATTGAATTAATACATGCATTTCTACCTAGTCTACTTAATACCCTAAAGAAAATAAGAATGATCACTGGTTCATACCTGTGTCTGATATAGGCAGTAACAGATGCATACAGTAACAAGGAGAGCACACAGCCATATGCTTCCAGCTTTCTGCAGTCTCCAACCAGAATTTCCAACTCCAATCGCTTCTTCATCTTTCTGTTTAATAATCACCCGAAGACATTTTTAGATGAATTTATCAAATCAAGTTTCTACACATTTGAATTCAGTCTTCTAGAAAATCATGGGATGATGATGGATTAATTCTGTAAAAGAGAACAGAATGAAAAACAATAAATCACAGGTTTATAACAAACTACCTGTGCAAACCCTGTGATGTGAAGATCCAAAAAGAGGTATAACTGCTCCCTACAACAGCTTCTTATCATCTTTTCATAGTCAATCTTATTTCAAAATATCTTCAGGTGTATTATCCCAGCATTCGTCTTTCACGGACGAAGTTAATTCTGATATTAAACACATAACAATAATGTGTTCACAGTGATCAATTCAAGAATTTGCTTCAAACAGGAGGTGGATTTTTCTACAGATTTTGCTTTTAAAATAAAGCTGTCCAAGTTGTTTGCAGTTATAAAACCATGGTGATCTACAGTTAAAGTTGTACAATGATCTTTCTCCTAATGAGAGAGAAAAGTCTACCAAATTATTCAGTCAAATGTAGCACATAATAGCTCATTCCTTATTTTCTTACAGTCAAAGTTTTACTTGAAGAAGGTGATCCTGAAAGAGATGAACACAGAATGGCTAATGAGAGAACACAGAATTCATAGCTGTCCAAAATGAGTGCAGATCATTCACATGATATAGAGAATTTACAAAATATATCAATACACATCAAATGAAAATGGCTTGAAAAGCAAAGACTGTTTATTTAGGACTTTTAAGATTAATAATACTACATGTGTTTGGTGTTCTTAACATTACAGCATCAAGTCTTTTCAGTAAGAACTAGTAAGAAAAAGAAATCTGTATAATTAAATTAAACTGAATGGTATCTAAATAAAACTGGGGGGGTTGGTTTACACATGATTTCTTACATTATTGGCCTGGTCAGCATAATGAATATTTGAGATAAATTTCTTATTAACAGAACCATTTTAGCTTCTGCTATGTAGTTGGGTCTGGGTAGTATGGGTCTGAAAAATCTCTTTCATTTTCACTGAAATTGGCACATAATGCTGTAAACCTTAACCATATTCTTTAGCTACCTTTTAATCATAAATGCAACAGCAGCAGCAAAGTGTGTTAGTACCAATTAGCTGAAAATGGCTTGACATTGACAAAACGTCTGCTTGTACTAATTGTTTAAAACATGCACGTTATATGCAACCTGATGATATATAACATATTCACTGACAGAATGAGATACAATTTGCCATCTCCTTTTCACTTCCGTTTTTCAAGAACAGTATGTTGTAAAAAGTTGGTACAATTTGGATTCTGATCTTGCAAAGATTACCATAAGTTTAATTTTGTCCTGTGACTATTTTCACACAAATAATGCTGGTCACCCCCCAAACAGCACCATTTAAACACTTTATTATTTATTTTTGCATATAAATTATAAATTGAAAGCTTTAAAGTATAAAACTTGTATTGACAACTCACTGTATTAAGTGACATCCTGAGTAAGTTTTCAGGTGTTTACTTTAAGACACTGTTATGGTTTGAGAAAACCCATAACAATCTATTGTTGTTTAGACAATAATTCAATCACCCGATGACCCCTCCCCACCCAGAAAGGGGAATCGGGGAACACAAAGAAACACAAGGGTTGAAATAGAAATAGATTTAATAGACTAAGACTAAAGAATTAACAATAATACTAAAGAACCAATATTAATCCCAATACTGATATAA
>JAOXJK010000032.1:62043088-62057568 GCA_025774025.1 Xenus cinereus
TGGAGGTGTTCAAGGCCAGGCTGGATGGGGCTTTGAGCAACCTGGTCTGGTGGGAGGTGCCCCTGCCCATGGCAGGGGGGTTGGAACTTGAAGATCTTTAAGGTCCCTTCCAACCCCAAACGTTCTATGATTCTATGATTGTTAGGGCCCTAGGCTGCTGGAAAGAGTAGTAATGAAGATAGCTGTTTTCAACAGCATGAAGAGTTACCTGAAGTAGAGTCACAATGGGCAAAGATACCCGCACTTACACCTTGAACTGTTAGTGAGGTTAGTGAAAGTTTTAATTCTGCATTACTGTACATCCTGCATTTTCAGCCTCTCTTTTTGCCCTTGGCCTCTATGCCCTTACTGCAACATGAGCCAGAGGAAATGCCCAGGGCAGCTGGTAATGTGGTGAGTCTTATATGATCTCACTGAGAAATGTGGAAATCATTCATAACTTGAGGAATTTTATATTTGCTTCAGACTGAAGGTTTTACGGTCTTTCAGGAAACCGGTTGCAGGTTTAGAGGAAGGCTCATCGCTGTAGGGGACAAAAGGGTCATTATCAGTCAAGCAGGCTCCAGGGGGATATTTCAGAGCATGATTTGTGCCAGCTATTCTTAGCTAAACCATCTGCATAAGCAAACCTGTACACCTTAACTCAGTATCATTTAGTTCTCAGGAAAAAAAAAAATCCAACCAACCAAAAAACAAAAACAGAGAGTCAGAGAACGATCTTATATGAATTCATCAAAGTTTTCTAGTGGTAAAACAATTTAAAATTCTTGACTGGAAAACAGGATAGCAAAAGCTAATAGAATTTTAAAAAAACCCCAACTTTATAAAAATAGCTAAAACTTTGAAAAGTAATAACAATTGATTCCAAACAAGAGATTTGAATCTACAGCATCATGTACAAAGTCTAATCCACTGAGTCTCTCTGTGCCCTGTAGTCCTACTGAAGTAATGAAAACACAGGCTAAAAATGCAAAGAGATAATTTCTGGATTTTGTTTGCCTTG
Organism: Xenus cinereus; assembly: GCA_025774025.1. Taxonomy (NCBI): domain Eukaryota; kingdom Metazoa; phylum Chordata; class Aves; order Charadriiformes; family Scolopacidae; genus Xenus; species Xenus cinereus. Next base: position 62,044,092 of record JAOXJK010000032.1, read on the forward strand.
TAGTCCTCTGGGCAGTCAGTCTCTCAACTACAGCCATACAATTCTTGTGTTACCCTAAAAGTGCAGACTTTAGATATAGACAAAATAATTCTGAATATTATTTTTCTTTCTTTTTCCTTTTTTTTTTTTTTGTGCATTTGAATAATCCCCATGGAAAGCCATATTAGTATTAGGATTTTCTATAGTTCTCATCAGCTGAATATCAGGATGCCTATTGTCACAGTTCCGTGTACATTCCAGATATGAAAGTGCTCAGCTCCGGATAGAAGTGTCAATGTAAAGGAAAATCAGAGTGCTTCTGGGAAGACTTTGTTCAATAATCACTGCTTCTGACTGCAATCTGTGAAATCATTTTTTATAAAACTTGCAGAATAAAGACAAGAACAGATGTTTCTTCTTTTTTTTTCTCTTTTTTTTTTCTATCAGTACCATTTCTTTGCTTTTGTTATCTTTGTTGCTTGTACTCCACATACAAAAATCTGAAAGGTTTTTAGTAACTGTTCATGAGAGAATGAAAGAAGAATGATTTATAGAAGCCAGTTCCTCACTTGGATGCATAAAATCAAAAGCGGTCATAAAAAAAGCAAACTGTTAGTATGAATAAATCCTACATATGCAAATTTAGAATAGCAGTATCCAAAAAATTCAACCATTCTAAGGATGATTAACAAAGTTATGCTATGGTGAATGTACCACAGTTAGGTTCACATCAACAAAAGTATTGCTTTTCAGAATCTCTAAATGAAAATGGGCAGAAAAGAGTAAAGATTAAAATAGACAGCATTTCTCCTTCAAAAACATGGGTAAACGTCAGGCATATCATGACAATTTGTCTATATCTAAGACCTCTATCAGGTAGGATTATTAAAAAAGTTAAGCTAACACTAAATGCATTCAACGCTGAGGGGAAAGCTCTGACATTCTTTAAACATCATAGGAAGACAGAACACATTTTCTAAACACCTATATACATGTTAGACAATTAGCTTTGCTCTTTAATGAACTCTTCATTGTTTACAAATTTTATAACAGAATTAAAGCGTCTTTGAAGGAAGAAAATACTATGTAATAAAAAGTGCTTCAATCAAGCATAGAAAAATAAAGGAAGAATCAATGGCTTTTACCTAAATGAGATAAATTTAAAGCAGAAGTAAACACATTTTTAGCAGTGATGTAAATAAATAAATAATAAATTCTGTCCATCTTAGACTTTTCATATCAGATCCATTGCAGAAGATAAGTTTAGATGAATATATGTTGCTAGGTTCAACCAAGGGAAAAACCACAACTGTCTGCACTATACTATCTATCTACTATATTATCTAATTCTTTCTTCTGCAATTAAAATTTACATTCCTTTAAGGCTATGTCTGGATGCATTAACAATAATAATTGACTTTAACAATTTAGTAATCTAACCTAGATTGTAAATCCCCAAGTATTTTTTAAGTAAAAATACATTAATCATCGCATATTACACTATATGAATTACTTGAAACTTAAAAATGGAATGCAATTCTAAAAAAAAAAGAAAAATTAATTTGAGTTAGTGACTGACCAAATAATGTCCTTTTTCTAAGCCATGGTTTTCCAGAACTGAACTGCAATACAAACATTTGATGATGAACACAAGAAAGCTACAGTGGCTTGAAGTTGGATAAACTTTGTATAGAGATAGCAGAAGTGATTACAGTACTTTCCAGAGATATAAAACAAAAATTCTTCACATTTTAAGAATCTAAATATTTGTTTGCTTTCGTGAGTTTTAAATCCTCCATTAGGTTCATTATTATTTCAGAGAGAACCAATCTTCTTTACACGTCCAAAGACAGGCATTCCTTGTTGTTTGGTTGGTTGTTGGGGTTTTTTTCCCCTCTTTTCCTTCTTTCTTCTTATTTCCTGAGATGGATCTAGTAAAACATCCTTGAATAAAGTGATGTTTGTTTTCCTTGATCAGTTACCTTGTCCCATTTCAGAAATGGAAATACTGGAGTTTGGCTTTAGTGCTAGTCCATTCCAGCACCAAGCAGGGTAAAACACAATGGTAAAGAACTCACGTTCTCCACCATTCCAGCAGATGACATTCTAGTTCAAATGGCACAATTTGCTCAGTTTTCTTTAGAAGACTGAAAAGATTTCTTTGTTCATCCTCACAACATCAGGAATGTTGTGGGGTTTTTTACTATTACAGTTATCAAAAGGAATGAAATTTGTATCTAACTAAAGAAATATAATGTAGACTACTTTTTGTTAGCATCAGATATTTCAAAGTCTTCATTTTTCAACTGACCTTAACTGTCTGAGGAAATTGTAATAATTCTCAAGTGAAGAAGAACAAACTGTAAAAGCTGCATTATTTTAGTGACTGACATATTTTTTCTGGTGCGCATATATCTTGTTTAACCTTTGGTAAGCAACTTTGGGTGTTCAGAATTACCATTTTTTCAGGGCTTTTTGGCTACTGTGAAGCTGTAAAATATCTCATGCTTCAGGCATATCAGCTGAAATCAGTCCAAGAGGAATGTCCTCACTGATTGTATTTCTGCTAAGCAAATCACGTGCTTGAGATGACTCTGTATTTGCCTGAAGAAAATCAGTTTAAAAATCAATTGAAAAGGGGAGATCAACTGCCATGTCATCAGTGAACACGTCCTATTCTAGTTTGAAGTGCATGTTAACATTTCTTTATTATGATGTGCTGAACTTGAAGGAACTGAATAGTTTGCAATATAAATTTGCAATCAGTGATCTACCTGGAAGGATTTTATACTGAAACAGAAGTTGCATTGTGTGACTGGAGACTGGTGAATGTACTATCTGCATTTAAGAAAAAGAGGGAGAAAGAAGTAATACAGGCAAACAGAGGTTCATTTTTCTGACTTCTATGTATAAGAGCTTTTAGAAAAAAAAATAAAGATGAAGTTCAGGCATGGAAGTAAATGGAAAAGGTTATAAAATACAGATAAGAGCTAACTTTTACCAGACAAAAGCAAACTTTTCCTTGGTAAATTTGCTGACTTGCTAGATAAGGAAAAAGAGTTAGCACTGAGTCTTTCCCTGTGCATTTATAACACTTTTCCTCTTTTTTTATTGTTGATGAGATCATAAACATAGAGCAAGAAAAGAGTAAAAGGGCTGCTCCTCATTTTCTCAGCATTCTTCAAACTTATAAGAATTCTACAGTGACAGATTTCTTATGGAAACTACTAGTTGTTGAAACAGAAATGGCTTTTGGGAATTTTTTGGTTTGATGAATTTCCAAATACTCAGCTCAGGGTCATTGTTCTGATGATGAAGACTACATTAGAGATCTCAGAATTTCCACTCCCACACAGAGGAAATTGGAAAATATTTAGAGTACAATTCTAGGTAGGCTGGGTCCCCAGCTGTGCAGATTTGCGGAACTTTGTCTCAAACATCTCATTTTAGAATTGCCAGAGTTCTGTGCTTTGGTTTCCATTTTCAAAGCTTCTTGGCTTATCTGGGACTGCCAGAGCCACAAATTTCTCACACAAAGCGATTTAAAATTGCTAATTTCAGTGGATTTTCTTTAGTAGAAAACCAGAAAGATTATTTTGAAATGAAGTAATTTAATTTCCACATTTTCAAATGGAATTATGTCTTTTCAGTAATTCAATGCTTTGGATTTAAACCGTTGGTATAATTTTAACTGGATTCATAATTTTATTAGTCTTTATTAGATTACCAATACTTTATTTGGACTGACTAATAGTAATTTCTTGTTTTCACATGAAAGATCATAGAAGCACAGAATGGTTGAGGTTAGAAGGTACCTCTCCAGGTCGTCTAGTTCACTTTCTCCCCACTCAAGCAGGATGACCAAGAGCCAGTTCTCCAGGACCATGTTCAGATGACTTTCGAATGTCCCCAAAGATGGAAACTCCCCAACCCACCTGAGCAATCTGTGCCAGCACTCAGTCACCGTCACAGTAAATGAAATGTTTCCTTACGTTCAGACGGAACCTCCTGTGTTTCAGTTTGTGTATCTTGCCTCTTGTCCTGTCACTGGGTACCACTGAAAAAAGCCTGGATCCATCTTCTTTACAGACTCCCTTCACATTTTATATACTTTCATGAGACGTGCTGATTTAGCCCTCAGAAACTGCACTGGATATTTCATTGACTCACTCAGCCTTGAGGCTTGGTTGTAATTCGGATGCTGATGCACTAGGAGACAGAAAGTTCATCTTTGTAACACGGCAATTAACTCAAAGAGGAAATATGAAAAAAACAGATAATTCAGTGTATTTTCTCACACAAAGAAGCTCATTCTAGGAAGTCAGAGAAATGGTCTACAAAACTTAGCCAGACTATTCAGAAGAATATGTGTTTGAATAGTTTGTTGAATTATGTTCCAAGAGTTAGATACAGAATTAATCAGATTCTGAATGCAGTTTAATGATGGAAAACACAATTTAGATGGGACTTAGGTGTCGTATTCCAAAACTGTCATCCACAAAGAGCTATCCAACTGGTTTAATTTGGTATAGGAAATTAGCTTATACCTAAAACCATCTGAGATGCACATAATTGACAGTCTGACAGGAAGATGATCTACTGAGTATTTGTCTGAGCAGATCCAACATATAGCAGATCAGTAATTATTCCAACAGAATTTAGGGCAGTCACTGCAACAGGATAGTAGATTGTTTTGCTGTTAAATGAATGTTAAATAAATAAATGTTAAATGATAGGATTTTGAGAATTGCTAATTACTTGTCTGGGAGCTGAACAACATGAAGTTTCAAACTTTTCAAACAAAATTTCAATATTGCTATTTATTTTGATTAAATAAGAATATTTTTAGACTAAAAGCCATCCCCTCAAAGTGAACCTCTTCATAGCTCCAGCTGGTGTAGTCCAGGAGAAGGACTAGAACACTCTGGAGGTAAGTCAGTGGAGAGTTTTGTGATTACAAAATGGTTCCATCAGCCTACTGGTGTGAGTTGGGATATAAGGCATTTCAGTACCTGGACCTGTTTTGTCAAGTGCCACCTTCTAGAAAAAAAGATACCTCAAGAAATTTATGGGTAGAGTTTATGTTCTTAGAGATTGAACAGAGAGCATTTGCATGTAATCTTAATGTCGAAATCTTTTCTTTTGGTAATCTTAATTTTGAAAGAAAATTAATAAAATAATTTCATGTCTAGGCCCATGCACACAAAACCATGAAATCTTTCATCCTATTTATTTAATAAATTCTGGTCCAAATTCCCTTTTTTTGTTACTCTTTTAAAGAGAACAATCCTTTTCAAATTAAAAGAAAATTATTTCTCATATTGCTGTGGGCAACATTACACCCCAGGTGTTTAAGTGAAAGGATTTTCCATTGTTGGTGTGATGATTCCACAGCGAAGTATTTATGCCAGCTGCTACATAAACAAACTTTTTGTCCTTGAGCCACAGACGGGGATGCACATGTTTCACAGCTGACATCAAAGTGTTCTTACTTTGGGTGCGCAATACAGAAAAATAGGCACAAGCTTTGCAAGAGAATCATGGAGTCACCTGAATGAAAAGAGGGTTGCAATTAGAAAATTTATTGAGAATTTTTACTTGTAAATCAAATAAGAGTTTAAGAGAGATTTATTTCTTTTGTGACCTGAATGGGACTATTTTGACAAAACAAGGTTTAAGATCTGGTCCGTGTATGGTAAAACTATATCAGAAGGCAACATATCACATACCAGAACAAAGGAAATCTCACTGGACATCTGAAAAAATTCTGTTTTCTGTCATTCTACTGACATTCCTACAGTAAACCTTTTGTTAATTCAATAAACTTTTGACGCTGTTGGCAAGAAGGTAAAAATTTTGGGGTTTTTTTGAACTTACAAATGTTCAACTCTCACACCGATTACAATTTCAAAAAATTCTATATATATTCAAATCAGTAAATCAAATTTATGTGTACTGATGGACCTGACAAAATGTCCTCAAGTGGATGCGACACATACAAGGCCATTTTTCTGTTACACCTTTCTGTATGAAAACAAACCCAATTAACAGGAATCAGTTCTATTACCATTTTTTTTGTGGAGTAAGTCCAAAGAAACTCATGAAACAAACATTTTATATTTTATTCTTTAATTTTATTTGTGTTTTTGAATACTGTTGTAAATGTCTGTCAAGAGCAAACCTACACAGCAGCAATTGCTTTCCTCAGGAGGTTTAATGATCATCCTTGACCCAATACTTCTCTGTAACATAGAAAAACATTTCTTCTTTCCTTTCATGTATATTTTTTGCATCTAAGGAGGTGAAAGGTTGTTCCAACTCAGCTCTTAAGTATAGTCTGATGATTGATCCATTTAGACACCTTGGAAACACTTTTTTTGTTTGTGCAGTCTCAGAGAAAATGATAAAAATGGCTTTGTAATAAGTCATGCTCTCACTGTGGATATCCAGTCATTCAGAAAGGAAAGCGTCCACAACCACAATAAAAGGATAACAGTCTGTGTGTATCAAAAGGAAATATATTAAAAAAAGAATGTTTACATTAAAAAGCAGATTGTTTTGGAAGAATAAAATGCTGAAAAACTTAACAAAGATTACAAAAATAATTTAATTTGATTTTTAGAGAGCATTCATCTTGCCATACAGGAATTGAATACGTAGGTGGGATATAAAGTATTCAGTTTGCAAATCTACCTAATGCTTATAGGTAACTGTGTAAATTCTGAGTATTCACATTAGAGATCCTTCACACATTTGTCCTTAGATAATAATGCATCTGTCAAGCATTTTTAATGGATTTGTATAAAAGTGGAATGGAAAGTACGGACAAATCAGAGACTCTTCCAAGACAAAACAAAATTGATAATTTTTAGTGCACTGAAAGGTGATAGTTCAAATAAAGGAGTTATGAACAATCTACAGACTCTCCTGTTTCTTCAGGTTCTTGTCAGAAATTTAAAATATTCTATTTTCCTTTACCATGTTTGTTAAGCACTCTAATACTGAGTGAGCTAAAAATTTATTTCCTAGGTACAACAAGAATCACAGCTATGTTTAAAATCCTTTTTATTCCAGATTTTATCTTTGTCAAGTCAAACTGCGTAGATATCTTGATTTATATAATGCAGAACTGAAGGATAATTCCATGAGACACCCCCCAGCTAGTATCTGAGCCAGTACATTTGCATCGTTCTGTGACACGCCATAAGGGACTGTGAGCTCAGGTCCCAAAAGCAGGATAGTCATTGGAGGGTGACACTGTGCCTGGACTAATCAGCTCTATTTCTCAACATGTTTAATTAAAATAGACATATTCCAAAAATTACACAGATACGCTGCTACGTTTCTGGAGGTGGGATTTCTATATCATACTCCACAGTACATTGTAAACATGACCTTCGTCTTTTAATGTAGAACTTGCACAGCATTTAGGTACCTCAGCCTAAAACTCACCTGCTGTTTCAGATTCAGACTCATGGCAATTTGTAGCCTTAAAGTGTCAATAAGGGACTGAAGCACATATTCAATAGCTGTTTCAGTTTTATAAATTTTAATTATGTCATTACTGATGTAATGGGGATCCAAAAAGCTGACATTATTCCACACAAAGTCCTCTATTAGGTTTTTTACAAAGTGTGCCTAACTCTCTAGCAGCAGTGGGCACTATCCCAAATAAAATAATTATTGTTCTAGCAGTAGATGCTGCATTTTCCTTTAAAAGGGGGTGTTTTCCTTTCTTGTGATAGCATCATTGGACAACTTACCCAGAAAACAGGTGAGTTGTCCAATGATGCTATCTCCAACTCACCCGGCAATTAACATTCATATTCGTTTTTACTTATAGACGTTTCAGTGATTCTCAAGAGAATTATTTTATCAGGGAATAGGAGGAGGAGTGGGCACCCCAGCAAGCGGATCAGGGCAGGTCCAGGGGTAGCATCTAAGGTCAGCCAAGAACCCAGACGACTAGACAAGCCCATAGCGATGGGGAAGGTTACAATGTGAAGCCAGGTCAGGAATTCCACAAGTAAGAGAGCCTCTCAGGCCTGGTTATGGTTACTAAGGTTATCCACTGTCCTGTGACCATCAGCAGGTCCATAATGATGGGGCTAGTGAGATTTTGGGTGAGATTCGGGCTCTGGATCAACAAATGATGTGGCTCTGCACCGGTGTAGCTGCAACGTAAATCAGAGCTGGACCAAAACCAAGAGTCCAGCTGAAAAGCACATCCAGAGAGAAAGGAAAAGGGTGAGTGGGCCAATCCAGGGGTTCTTGCAGCTCTTTGGCAGCTGAGCAGCCCTTTGCAATATCAGAGTTGGCTCTGAGTCCAAGCAACCAAACTGAGCGGGTGTGTGCTCGGGGTAGATATATTTATCCCATGGGGGAAGTCAGGAAAGCATGGGCTCTGGTGGGAAGGGCAGCCCCAAGACCCCCTCAGGAAGCTGTGTCACCGTAGAAGACAGAAACCAGCAGAAAGTCTGACTGTTGTATTAGGTCAAACATCTGAGAAGGGGAGGTATGGCTGCTTCTGTTGCTTAAAAGGCTGTATATATTTTATATTAAACATCATGAACTAAAGTAGAGAAAGAACTCCAAAATCAAGGACCAGTGCAAGAATTGTCTTTCAGTGAGCGTCAGTGAGAGTGCTGGCAAGTAAACTACATATCCATATTTTTGCTTTATCTTTGGAATCAATGATCTTGACTTTTTGCCTCTCCAGTTACATACCTTAAATAGAAGTAGCAGAAATGGATCATTCCTTTTCTTCTTTCAGCTTTTGACCACCACGGCCTTAACCACCTCTACAAATTTTGTGTCTGCAGAGACAGATTAACACCAGTTTTAAAAAGCTTTACTTGTTTAAAAAATATTAACCTGTTGGTAATATACAAATTAAACCTATTAACAACAACAACAGTAGAAAATAGAAGTCTTACAGAAACAACTGCTGACCTCTGTTCTCTGTTTACCCTGAAGCAGAGCTGGTGGTTGAACTTTGTGAGGATCAAAAGTAAATAAACAAGTGACCACATTTAGGTGTCAAATACACCTAACTCTAGAAACTCGGGTAAACAACCTTGTTTGAAAGCACCAAACATAAACTGCTGTTCACTTAACAGTTGTCAATATCATCTGCTGGTGTAAAATTTTAACATGTAGGTGAGCGTAAACATTTGTAGGGGATATCAGGAACAGAGTTCAAAGCGAACAATAGTGTTCAAGAACAAAGTGGTTTGCACTAGGGCTTTTGCACCTCGAAAACTTGGTCCTTAACTCCATAGCTTTAGCAAGAACATAATAATATTGCATAGAAAATGGTGTTATAATTTCGTGCCTCAGGCAAAGCCAAGGTATTCTCATTATGACTGTTTTGATTATTATTATGTCCTTTATTGAGCTGAATAATTCAGTACTACACACATGCAGAATAGAGGATAGATTTCAATTTGTAAATCATAATATAGTATATCAGTCATAAGCTTTAAGGTAAAATATGTCTTTCCGGTGTCTTAAATTTGGACAAGATTTATGCATGCATTTTTTAAAGCATATCATCTCTTAATTGTAATCCTTTTGTTGTGACAAACAGCATATTTCAACTAAGGAATTATTCACATGTTAAAACATGCTCTAGACAACTTTCTTGTCTGCCAATAGCCCAATTATTCTATAGAGTCCTTCTGCCCCCAAGCACTAATTGTATTAATAGGAATTATTAAATTTTAAAATTAACTACTAGAGTTTTCTGAGAACAGAGTAACCTTCTAAATGAGAACTTCTTATACCATCCTAGGTAGCTAATATTTTTGAGGTTTGGAAGTTTTTTATAATATCCAAGGGGCATGGTGTTCATACATGTTATATTTATATCACATTCATACAGCACTGAAGTCAGTAAACAATGGTCCTATAATATTTTATGGATATTTATTATACATACAACTTGCTGAAGGAAATATGATACATCACCAAGAGTCTGATCCACAGCAAGGTAGAAATCAGTAACAGTCTGTCCTTTAAATTCAATGTGATTTTGATCAAGACCAAACTGTACTTTAAGTAAAATACACGTAGTCACTCGCATGAGGTACAGAAAGTGGTAGAATACAAAGGCTTGTCATGTTCAATGCCTACACACACCAATGACATCTTAAAGGCAAAGAAGTGGAGAGCACTTCAAATTATACTGGTTATTTTGCTTTTCTGAAAAAAAAAGTGTAAATAAAATGCAACCAGCTTTGGAAACAACACCGATTTCACCATTAAATGTAAAAACAAATAACTTGTTTTGGTTTTAATTTTCCTGTAAAAAGTAAAAATAAAGATATTTTTTTCTAGTGCTTCTGCCTTTTTTTTTTTTTTTCGTTTGTTTCTTGCCAAAGCCAAGCTACCAATTGACAATTTTAAACAGCATCAGGAACCCTTTTTCCTCCCTTTTTCAAATGAATTGTCTAAAAGGAGAATAAAAGGGAAAAAATGGTAGATCTTGAGCATTCGTCTTGTACTAGGAGAGGACTAGTTTATTTAGTTCCAGGTAGTTTATTTTGTTCTTAAGGACTATAGATGAGGAACACATCAACCCTCTTCCAACAAATGTATCCCTCCATTTTATTTATTTTATTTTATATAATTTTATCATAATAAAGATTATTCTTATATCTAACCTGACTCTTCTATCCAAAAATACACACCCATCAGCCTTTGCCTTATCTGCCACGCACATAAAGACAAAATTATTACTTTTCTTTTCAGAAAACTCCTCTGCATACTTAAGGGCTGCATCATGAGCCTTAGTCTCCCCTTCTTTAAGCTAAATAATGCACTTGTGGTTTTGAACTTCTATGCAAATTTTTTTGTGAAATCCTTACTGTGCTTTCTTATCACTAGAGACACTCCAAACGTAATCAAAGTAACATTTTTAATAAATACCATGCACTTAATCCTGAAGTTCTCAAGCACTAGGTAGATGTAAGAGTAATTACTTTAGATTTATATACAGAATGGCTCATGTGTCATTTCTGTTACTTTCCAAATTCACAGACCAATCTATTCTCTCAAGCACAAATTCACAAGAGCTGAAGCCTATGCAGATAACAAAATCATTTTATTTACCTCTGCATGTTTTTATACAATACGACTCTTTTTAGAGAAGGTTCACCAATTTCTGTAACAGCCTTGAGCCACTTTCAGATCACTCCCAGATTTCCTGCATCTGTATCATCACACAAATGAACCTGCATTCATTGGGGTTTATTAGCCATCAGATTACACACCTGATTCCCAGCCTAAACTTCACCTGTACCTACTCAATGCAACGGCTTAAAAAAAGTAGGCTGTTACAAGTGAAGCTCTAATGTCTTGTCCCTGTTGTCTTCTCTTATAAATAAAAAAACCCTTTTATTATTCTTACAGTATTTCTTTTCTGTTCTACTGCTTTGTTGCAGAGATCTGGGAATTCAATTGCAAGTTTTGGACAGGTAAAGGTATTATAAAATATGGAGCTGAAAATTGTCTTTACCTGAATTTATTTGTGGGTTGACATTTATTGTATAATTCTAGCAAATGTGGAATGCCCTTTTTGCTTGAGATTCCCATTTAGGTATTTACCTGTAATAGCACAAACTACTGATAGAAAAATAATTCAGTTTATTCTTATTTCCAATAGATTTCATTAACTCTGTAATAAAAAGAAGATCCGATAAATGCTTTCAGACTAAGAGTAACATTATGGAGTTCTATAGTTACTATTCTAATTGTTTATTTTACACTTTAATTTAATCTCATCATATTTATCTTGATTATTGTATTTCTACATTTTCATTGTGGCTTTTTCAGCTTTTTTTTGTGAATGAGGATCATTATCTCCTTTGAGCTAAGGCAGACACAAGGGTCAGTGATACATACATATATTAAATAGTTTTGTTACTTTGTTTTGTTTTGTTTCATTTCATTCATTGGTACAACATAATTGTAACTTTCTGTTGTGAAAATAAGCCAGAGCTACAGCTTTTATACTTGTTACTTTTGGTTGCTTCTAATAATTATAAATTTGAAGAAATCATGGAGAATTTCTTTCTCTTTTCTAAAATAGTTTAGTAGCTGTATTCCTTCTCTTTATAAAGCATGAAGAAGATAAGGGAATTTCAGGGACACAACCAGATTTTGAAATAATCATAAAAGATAAGATTAAATATGCGTGGCCTAGCTATATTATGTATTTTCTCATCTGTTATAATCTGGTAACATCTGAAACAGAAGGAGACCTATGGACTTCCCACAGAGTATTTTTAAAAAGTAAAACTAAACTCTGTGCTCTATAGTAGTTATATTAACTTATAGTCCTGACTATAAATATATAGCAAAATCACAGAAAAGACTTAAATTAGTGAAAATTATGGTGTTTATGAGACTTTGTTCATTACTTACAAGTATGCTTGGTACATATTCACATACTTTGGTGGATGTCTTCACCATGGATAATTCCTTTTTTAAATGTTACTGGATGATCTTCTCTTACTTTCAGTCAGAATATTTCTTATCTTCAACATAATAACTAATAAATATTGTTAGGAAACCACAAAATTGGAAGCTAGTTTTTAGCTTCAATACACAGTTCAAATTAGTAACACATACTTCCTCCTCTCACTAAAAAAAAAATAATACAGTTACAAATAGGTGGAAAAGGGAAAATAGTTTAGTGTTCAAAACCAAGCAACTTCTTTCATGGTAATTGTGGTTATGAAATTTAAGATTGCATCTTTGTAAATGCAAGGAGGAGATAAGGCCAGATGTGACCAAAGAGGCTGAAAGGAAGTTTAGAGTTCATGTATTTATTGCTAATTTAGATGTACTTCATTATTTCAGTTTCCAAACGGTGGTATGATCCAAAAAAGTATAAAGCTTCCTTGTATTAATTTATCATTGACAATGTTTCCATGATTTATTTTGCATTAATAGCCAAATTGCATGTAGTTATTGTATCGGGCACTGCACTTTCAGGGTTCACAGATAACATCTCATGTGTTTTGGATAGTTACTCTGCACTACAGACATTCATCTTGAGTTTATTCATGGACAAATTGAGTGATGTGTCCTTCACCTGACCAGCTGTAGAGTAACATGGCCCTAAACAATCTGTTAAAGCAGTTTAGAGCTCTGGAATAGTTTTGCTATCTATTTCCTTAAGTTGCAAGACATGGAAAAATTGTAATAATTTATGATATCAAGAACATAAAGATGTTAATTAATAAATATACGTTTTGAACAAATAATGTATTCTACCTATCTATTACATCCTTTTGCTCATACAAACAGATTCTTATAATAAAATATATTCATTGTTAGATTTATTTATTGCATATTTACCAGTATGGGCCTGTAATTTGATTTCAAACTGGGTTTCCTGCAAGAATCTAAAATTCAAAATCCAAAGCTTGTTGAGTAGCTTATGTTAAGAAATAAACTGTAAGGCACTTTTCTGCTCTCTGCTAAGATGAGA
>JAOXJK010000032.1:62077759-62097338 GCA_025774025.1 Xenus cinereus
TAATAAAACATTTACAATAACCACTGCAAAATACTGAACATGAGATACTTTTGAACTTCTGCCTTTCTGAAAGGGCTCAGATATGGATCTTGGGATGAAGGCAGGTGTCTCTGTTCAATTAAGCTATCAAGCCTAAAAATCTCTCTGATGGTGTTTCAATACATCATTTAAAGGAGATGTGAAAAGTTCATGTCATACTTCAGTAGGAAGCCAGGAATGAGAGCGTTCAGTTTCATGGGAACATAACTTGGTCATTGCTATAAAAAACACACAATGGCAATTCCCTATTGCTCCCCACTCAGTTCCTGCTCACAAATAGAAAAGGGGAGCAATAAATATGCCATGAATTCTCTCCGTATATACAAAAAAAAAGTAGCAACTCTCTATCTAGATATCTAAACTGTTCATGATTTTGATGAAAAAAAAAAGACTAAGTTTGAGATATAAGGTTACCTCTTTTTTCAAGCACATAAGACATTGCTCCAGGTAGAAGAAGTAATATTTTTAAACAAGCAGTATCCTCCATTCAGTCTTCTCTCCTCTACCCTCTCTGCCTTTTTTTTTAATTTAGTTTTTTGGATAATTTTTCCTATCATTTTCTTCTCTGCTATTGTCATAAGTACATATTGTGTATAACATCGTATTATGTATAGCATATGCAGAGTTACTTGTTTTTCTTGCTGATTGTTGGGAAAAAAAACATCTGTTGACCATATCTGACACTTTGTAGAATTAGGGTGATTATGGGTTTGATACTAATTTTGCATTAATGTGTAAGCTGTGTTGCAGAATACAATATTTCTACTATTAATGATTTTTCTGTTCTAGCAGCGCTAAAACATATATTCAATATGTGACACACACCTCACCACAGGCCTCTTAAATTTAAGGATTTTCTCCTGCTCATTCTTTCTGAGATATTTTTTATAAATATGTCACGAGTATTTTCTTACAATTCAGTTTTTTATGCAAATGAGTGTTGTAAACACTTTTTTCTTCCTATTTTTTTTCTAGGCTTTCTTTTATCAGTTTGGCCAAGCATTGCGAAAAGTGGAATGACTCTTCTAAGTTATTGAAGAAAAAAAAAGTGTTGCACAGAGACATACTATTTCAATGAAGTCTCCTTATATATGTTTCTGACAGGATTCATAAAGCTTCTGGCCTAGGAGCTGTTTCTTCAAACAAACAAAACAAGTGTAGCAGAAAAGCATATAATCACATGATTAGTAAAACAGGCAAAACAAAAGCCCCAAACATCTCCTTTATTCATTTAGCAATGCATAAAGCTATTTATAGAAAAATGCAAATATTCTAGGATTAATTCACCACACTGCCCCACAAACAATGTGCGAAATTGTTAAATGGAAAGAAAAATGTGAAATATGTAAAAATTAAAGGAAGCATTGTGGTGATTATGCAAATGCAAACATCATTAACCAACGTAATTATAGAAATGTGTTCTTTTCAGTTGTGCATAAATGTTTCATAGGCAGCTCCCAAAAACTCAGAAAAAAATTCTTGCATATTTGATTTTTTCTAAAACATTGAACATAATTTTCATACTACTCGACCTTAGGACCTACTGGTTACTTGACCTCTGGAGAAATGGTTTTCTGGAGATGCAAAGAATTTATTAAACTTTCATTTTGGATCTCTAGATCACAAAATGAATTGTCTGCAAAAATATAAAAAAATAAATTGTACAGTAAGTGTCTTTTACTCTTGCCATTAAATATTGGGCCATGTAAGTTCATTTTTTTGCTACATGATTGCATACAAGGAAGCCAAAAAATTTCAAATACAAATGGAGAAGTTCAAATTCTCTTTTTCTGTCATAGAACCAACAGTTCTTGGGACAACCTCTTGACAGAGAATCAGAGAATGTAGTGAAACAGTTGAACTGTTCTGTGGAAAGTAAATAGTATCTTTGTATTGTGAGTGCAGGAAGATCACTCAGTATGAGAAGAAAAGACAATAGCGTCACTGCTTCAAATGGACAAAAAAAGCACAATAGCATATGAAATTACATCAAGCACTACTGTTATATTTAAGAGTAACCAATAATGTATCAAAAATATTCAAACTTAGTTAAAAAATTGCTTGAAGTCACTCCTATGCCAGTATAAATTTTACAACTTCACTCATCTCTCCACTGTTATTCAAGCACAGCTGAATTTCCAAGGGAATGTCACATTTTAGTCAGATCAGAGGCTGTAAATGTTGCTATCTTACACAAGTTCTAACTCATAGTGTGTTACAAAGGTAGTCTTCTCTGCTAACCCTGACTTGATGCACTGAATGTGAAAGAATATAAATTTAAGAACATTAAATTTGAGAACACTGCCTCCACACAATGCAAGGGAATTTCTAATAAGGAAATAATTTTTCAGTCCTGTATCATGCAATCCTTCCCTTAGTGTTTCAAATATTTTTCTCTCTTTATATGATTAAATCTTTAAAAATCAACAACACTATTTAGAGAACGAATACATTTCTCTGTGCAAAATGGCTCTTTCCAAGTCTTACTGTTTTTAAACAGATTTTTGTTCTGTTTGAGGTCTCGCCACAGTCAATATCAAACTGATTCAGGAAATATCTTTACTTTCTCTGCAAAGTTACCTATGTGTTCATGTTGAATGTCTAGATATTTGTTAACTTTACTATCTTTATTTCAACCTTTATTTCCTTTGCTGTCTGATTTTATGACAGTAAAATTGTTTCAAGTTTGTCTCAAGACTCGCTTTCTCAAGAGCTAAATCTAACAGTGTTTTAAATTGCTAGCTGCCATCAATTATCTTCTCATTTCTTGTCTAATGATTTTACATTAAGATTTTTAGAAATAAATGAAGAATTCTGCCTGAAAAGTAAAAAAGTGGACAGAAGATGGCAAAGCAGAAATATTTTGTGTCCATAACTGAACAACCCAAGCAGATATTAAGAAGTAGAATTTTTTTTATCTCTAAATACCAAATTTAATGGTGTACATTCTTTACAGAGCCACTTAATTGAGGCAAATGGGACAAAGAGCAAAGTACTAGAAAGCAATCATCTCCAAGTTTGTTAATATCTCACAGGAAATACTGAGTGACAGCTAAACTGCCTTCTTTTTTTTTTATCCTTGGGCTGTTCTGTCACTTCTCTCTCTTATTACCCACCTACGTCCCACTTCATTTTCCTGTTTCTCTGGCATCTGTCTTGCTGTGACTTGACTTTAAAAATACGTACCGACTATTCAAACTGCATATGAGGTCTTTAGCATTAGCAGTTGTTGAAGCTTTATTAACAATGGCGCCTTAGCTTTGCAGTTGCAAAAAGCAGCTGTGATCCCTTGTCTTTCCTCAGCAATTAAGTGGTTAATACTTTTTCATATTCATTATATCAATCATATTTTTAATTAATTTGCAAATTATATTGTTCTACTTCGTTATTATATAACAAGGATCCTAAGACATCTATATAGGTGTCAAAATTTAGCCAAGCTGAAATTCTGAAATCATATATATGAAAAAGCTGCTACTATTTTCCTTACTCTCAAACGCTTTTTAATTCTTCAAACAAAGCTATGAACGGGCTATATGAAATCCATCATCACAGTCTCGATTCACAGAAAGCTACAACGGTTAGAGAAGAAAGCAGGGCCACAAATTATTTTTTTAGTGTCACGGTTTGGGCGGGATTGGCCAACGATGAGATGACAGATGGTCTCCCCACCTCTCGCTCCATGCAGGGAAAGATGAGAGAAAAACACATTTATGAGTTTAGAAGGACCTAAACTACTGTAATGAAATATTAATAATAAAATAAAAAGGAAATAATGAAATAGATGTAATTTTTAGATATAAAACCGTATCAGATTCCCAGAAAGTTCTCACTGGGAAATCCCAGACTGGACGCTGCAATGGATGGGAACTGGATTCTGGATCTGGCTTCGGGAAAGCATGGATCGGGATCAAAGGCAAATGAGCAGAGGGGGTACTCCTCAGGCATTGCTCGCTGAAGAAAGAGAACCATTGAAGAATCCAAGCCACTGAAGAGATGGCCCTTTGGTCCCTCAGCTTTTAAACCGAGCATGGCAGATGGGATGGATTATCCTATTGGTCGGTTTGGGTCACCTGACCTGGCCTGGCCTCCCCAGAGGTGCAACCCCTCCAAGTCAGCTGACCCTGGTTGCCACGGCAACAAGCATAAGCAAGAGCCTCCCTCAGTGAACAGGAAGTTGCCCAGGACACGTAGAAAAGAGCCAGGACACGTAGAAAGCTGAGTTTCTCCTCAGTGTGACATGGGCATCGCACTGAAACCAGGGGCAGCATTTCATCGCACTTTCAGATGGTAAAGTATCCTGTTTGATGTAATGGCGAAGCAAGTATCATGAGCCGTGGTTACAGACAAATATTAAATCATTTTGACTGCAAGAATCTGCCAAAAATCACAGAGTCATAGAATCTAGACTAATTTGAAATGATTCAGGGCTATTTGGTGATAGTTTTCTCAGTATTGAGAGGAAAAACTATTCAAAAATTGAAAAATTATAACAAATTATTCATTGTATTGATGTATTATTGATAAGGTTTATCAAAGCATATCAGGTTGCTTTGTTTTACTTGGTAAATTTTTTCCTTTGATTCATCTTTTTTTCTCTATTTTTCTGCCTCGTTCCAAACTGGCTTTTGATTTACTTGATTTTTTTTTTTTTTTCTGCTGTTCAGACTTGCTAAAGTGCTCTTGTCAACAGTTCAGTGGTTGAGTGAAGCAAAGTGTTAGTTAATAGTGTGAAAGCTTGGTGTGCTGTCAGAAAAGGGCAGGCCATTAACTTGTGAAATTTTGCTTTCAATGTTCCACAGCCCCAGCGCTGGCAGAACAAATCTCACTGATGATTTACTATTAAAGTTACAAATGGCATATGAATTTACGACACTTTGTAATTAGGCACCACGCTTCTGCCGGGAGCATTGAAGATGGCAGACTATGGAAGATGGTTTAGAACCAAAAAAAAATTAAAAAAAAAAAAGGCAAACCAAATAAAAAAAAAAAAGAAAGGAAAAGGAAAAACACAGCTACACTGAAGAGCACCTCCTTTTCACCAGGAGCAGTAAGCATGTCATAGGACTACAATCTTGGCATCACAGTCCTATCTTTAGACTAACAGATCAGTCATTATCTGATTGCAACAACTGTGCTAATTACTACAGTTATTTGAACAATAAGATCAGATTACCTTAAATGCAAAAAAAAATAAGTATTTATCTGATTCCAGACCTGCAAAGAAGGGAAAGTGATACCTCTGAATTGCAATGGGGAGCCCTGAAATGACAAAGATCTTTTAAAATGATAAATATTATGTAATGAGAGAGTATATTACATGCTATTTTTCTGTCTTGAAAAATGATATATCATTGCATCTAAAACCCCGCAAGACATCTGATTTCAAGTCTAGTAACTTCAAAACATTTGTGTTGCTTGTAATTTGTGTCATTACCTGAAGTTACCTTCTAAGAACTACTAAATAGTTACAGGGTTATTTGGTACAAATGAACAATGCTCACTTTAAACAGACCTGCTGTGGACCTGCTGATAATGTTGTGGCTGTGCTTTTTCTCTCCTGCCAAATTTGCTCAATTTTTAGCTACATGTTAAAATAAACAAAGGTATGTCACCCTACAAAACTTGTATTTTTATTGTTCAGGTTGATTTTTAAATACTATGTTATGCAGCTTTTCACTCATCACTCTAAGCTTCAGAGACCTTATCGCTCTTTACAACTACCTGAAAGGAGGGTGTTGGGAGTTGGGGGTCAGTCTCTTCTCCCAAGTAGCAAGCCATAGGACAAGAGGAAATGACCTTGAGGTGCACCAGAGGAGGTTTAGATTGGATATTAGGAAAAAAATTTACACTGAAAGGGTTATTAAGCATTGGAATGGGCCCAGGGAAGTGGTTGAGTCACCATCCCTGAAGTTATTTAAAAGACGGGTTGACATAGTGCTTAGAGACATGGTTTGGTGATGGTTTTTGTCAGAGTTAGGTTGATGGTTGGAATAGATGATCTGAAAGGTCCCTTCCAGCCTTGGCAATTCTATGATTCCGTGACAACAGCCATTAATTTAATTCCTTCTTTTCGTTGTTGCTGCCTTTAGATTTGACACTTTTTAATATGTATGTACATCTCCTGTTATAAATAAAAGAAATCAGTTGGCCATTGAAAATTAAGCTGAAGAGCAGATACAGAATGGAAGACTTAATTGTAAATAGCCACAGTGGTGGATTAAATTATTCATACTGATTATAATTTATGTTGTCATTCCTCCCATCTACTCTCCTTTAAAGTTTCTGTTTCACCTGCATGCTCCAACTTATTTAAAATTATACTGTGAATTCTTCAGGATGGACCTGAGGGGTTTTGTGGTGCAACACAAACGGTGATTTTTATTAGTTTCCTAAGTTTATCAGAATGTAAGTATGCCCAAAATTCAGCAGCATTGATTCAGGCTTTAGTAAACAAAGAAGCAAACTTATTTGCTTAAATATGGAGCTCTGAAAGTCTGGAAATCACACTCACAAAATAAAAAATCTAAGTCTTCAACTTGCAGGAAAATCAAATGACAAAATTTCCGTTTCATTCAGTAGTAAAGGAGCCAGATTCTTCAGTAGGTTCTACGTATGGAAAGGTACAGAACAAATCATTTGCTGTATTCAGAGGACTTTTGCAATGAAACCTTGTGCCAGTACTTTGAAAGATACAGACCTGTGTACTTAAATAATTTGCAGACAACGCTACACTTACGTCTTAAGCCTCATAACATGAAAAAGCTTCGTAGTGTTGCACCTAAATAAATGGAGAATACTAGGAAGAATTTACACCTAAATTTCTATATATTTGTTGTTGGGTTTTATTTTATTAAAAGATAAGTGCATTCTTAACCGTAAGCTTTTTTGTTGTAAAATTCTATTGTCATTAGTTAGCAAATAGTTTCCAAAACATAGTCAATATTTAGAGGGGACCTGTCAAAGTTCATTAAGAAAATATTAAATAACATTCAATTGTAGACCTAGCAAAGGAAGTAAATGACAAATATTCTTTCCAGACCTGCATACCTTAAACTGTTGGTGACATAATTCATATATTGTTATATTAAAAGACAGGAGAAATAAAGGCACTAAACTCGTAGCAAGAAGTTTGCGTTAAGAGCCTAGGAATATACTCTGAACAGTAAATGAAAAAATATACAGGACTCGTTCTTAGAACACTTGACAGACTCCTGTAGGTGTATGACTGTGGAACGTATACAGACTGTCCTTGAAGGCTGATGAGAACAGAAATTGTTATTGTAATTATGGGCAACTTTCCAAATCGCAAAGCAATAGCCAGGAAGTCATTCCGTGGAGTTGTTGTCAACCAGGGAGAGTATGAGTTTTATTTCACCTTTACGCATTGATCTGACACATTAAATGATGCATAATTATGAGCAAATTACAAGTACCATATAAAATTATTTTGAGGAAACCATGTTTAGCTTTTTTTGGGTCATCTACAAAAGGCTTTTAAGATGGAGGAAAAGAAAACTGGAATAGGACAATAGATAATGGTAATTATGATTAAAGAAGATGCAGGGGATCAATGTAGGTACTTTTATTTTGGCATTATGTAACCTTTAAATATCTCTTGCGGTGTTTTTTTTAAATATCAGCCTATAATGATTTATTTTTAAACATCATTATTTCATGTTTACCACTTTTCCCTCCCAGATCTGAACCCTATGACCATTTTTCCTGTTATTATTTAAAATATGAATGGTGATTATTTTTTTTTTTGTTACCAAACTCAGAGTTTTTCTCTATAATTCAGACAAAGTTAGGACAACTGCTATAAACTGAAGGTTTTTGCAAAAGAACAAATGAATTAAATTAAATTTTCCAATGAAACTGACTAAAATTACAGACAGGTTCATGCATACATCTGTTTCTGTGTGGGCAGTTATGAAGTCATCTGGAATGCAGTTATATGGTCTGTTTTTTAACAGGCTAGTTCTCAAAGCATAAATAGAAGAACACTTCTAGCTCTGGCTTTTGTTTAGACACTAAACAAGAACAAAACCAACTGAAAAATATTGAGTCACGTTTTCTGAAGTCTCAATAGTTGATGATCTGCTGTTGAAAGATTGCCAACTGTTTCAGCTCAGACCAGATCTCATACAAACAACTGTCAGAAAGGTGTTTAAGAGATAAGATTTATAATTTCATAACTGGCTTTTCATTTTCAAATTCTTTTTTTTTTTTTTGACTTCTCACTTACTAGTTTCAGCCTGGATTGAAAGTATAAACATCGAGAGTATAATCAAAACAGAGATCTAGGTTCAGGTTTTGAACAACTGCATTAAGAACTGTAGTTACTAAGTCATTTTAAGTAGATGTAGAGGCCAAAAGGGGTCCATTTAGGACAGAGCACTGGAGACAAAGTACCCGCAGCATCAATGCAGGAGACAGAGAGTCTGAACAACACTGAGTGTCTCTGTTAGTGTGTAAGAAGTGTGCAAGCATACCTGAAATACCACCCAGCTTCCTGATTTGGGGCTCAGGAATGCTTTGAGTTGGATGTGATATCCTTTTTCATTAGTTCCCTTTCACGAAATATTCTGAATATGTAGCCATTTTGAATCCAATTTAATTTTCTGTAGGCACTGTATTTTATACAAGGTAGTTTGGTTGTACAATACCACAGCTTGATTTCAGCTAGTTTTGTTATTTCTCTGTTTCTAAACAATGAACAAGTACATGTTATCTAATTTTTTCACGATTTGACAGACAGCATTATATTCCTTCTGAGGTGTCTCTTCTCCAGCCTTCAAAG
This sequence comes from Xenus cinereus, assembly GCA_025774025.1. Lineage (NCBI taxonomy): Eukaryota > Metazoa > Chordata > Aves > Charadriiformes > Scolopacidae > Xenus > Xenus cinereus. The sequence continues at coordinate 62,086,602 of JAOXJK010000032.1, forward strand.
AGTTTCTGCTCAGAAGTTTTTCCATAACTTTGGTCATCATTGTTATCGTTCTTTGAATCTCTTCCAGTCCTATTACGTCATTTGTAGTAGAGTGAGATGAACAGGGGCAAAGACTATTCTAATGAATATCCACATTAGACTGGTTTAGCAAATAAAATGCTGTTCTCGCTCTCTGATTTGCCTCTTTTGCTTTTCTAATCATTCCTAACATTCAATTTACTTTCCTTCGCTGCCAGTTCCAAGGTATTTAATTGGGTGCCCAAAATTCAGAAAAATATGCAATTAGTGGCCAACTATGAAATGTTTGGTTAAAACATTCCTTGGCATCATATAAAAACTCTATGGCAGAAGGCAGATTTCAAATGCTTTAGCCCTCAAGGCTCTGTGTCCTTTTCCTGTAATCCCCTTCATCATTCACTCCCAAATGTGACAATTGTGCCAAATGAAACAAGTTCTCATGGAAAACATTCTGCTTACAAAAAGCTTTAATTTTTACACCTCCATCCTAGCAAAGCACTAAAGTATAGGATTAACTTTAAACTTGTTATTACAGTTAGGAGTAATTTAGAATACCTCATTAATATCTTTTACTTATTATATTATACTTATTCCTTATGTATACACACCAGTTTACAACAAAGTTTCTGATGTTGTGGTATGTGTAGGGCTTACATACTGTAATCAAGGTATGATACAACAAGATTGTAAACTATTATAAACGCCAAGATTTTAATATGAACCACCCAAGATGATTTTTTTCATCATTTCCAGGAATTACCTTAGCTCCCCTCACGTGTGATATGTTTATCCATATCCCTTCTGAGTTAAGTTACTGCTGACTCTTGTCAGGGATAGATACTACAAATTTCATGTGTGCAGAATATGTTCTTTCCTTCTGATTCCTTTTGCACAATAATGCAGCAGAAAAGAAAGGGACAGCAATAGAGGTAAGACTGAGCAACTATAATCTTCTTTCCTTCTTCCTTTTTTTTTTTTAATGATTAAAATTATAGCCATGATATTTTCTCAACACAGTGTAATCCTTATCTTTTTATTCAACTTACAATTAATTGTAAAAGGCTGCCAAATTTCCCTGGAAATAAAAATCAAGACATATAAACCCTGACCAAAAAAAAAAATTAAAATAAATACAATCTAAATCTCATTCATATTGCTGGAAAAGAAGTTAAGTAAACTTGAACAGAAGTTTCAATAATGGAGACAGTTAATGAAAAGTTAATTTAAATAAATATGTATATCTATCCTCCACAATAATACAGACAAAACATATATACTCTGATTATCCTCTATGCTATGGAAATCAAAAGCAAATATTTATTCTCAAAGTTTTTGCTATTTTCTAATGCATGGAAAACTTATCTGCTTTATACAATTCTGAAGAGACAGAAGCCAAGACTCACATGTTCAAAACTACCTACAGTGTTATATGACTCTTTTTCTTTGTCTAGAGATAATATTTTTGGCAAGCATTCATATCAACAATTTCATTGTTGATGTCTATATATTATATAGACATCGTAATATTGTTTCCAACAGCTAGGAATAGAAGAAATTAATATAAATGGGAAATTTTCTTTTTCTCATTAGCTACTACCTAGTGTTTTACCATAATTCCAGAAATCTGAAATGGAATTAGATAGTACTGTAATCAACCTCTTGACTGTATTTTTTTTGTGTGTATTCTGAATAGTAGCTCTGTATTAGAGATGGTAAAATCGAAGGGATCCGTTCAATATTGGAAAATATCTAGAAATATCTATATAGCTGAAGCCTAGCTGACATCCTAAATACAAAAGCGTAGTGAGTGATATATGTACATACATGCACATTTATGTGCTGCAATCACACAGATTTCAAACATGTAAGATATTTTCAATTATGGTAAAATTTGATTTTCTACATATAATATTTTGGGAATCTCTTTAATACAAAGAGCAAATGAGAGACACTGGAAAAAAATAACAACTGGGTATCGCTCGAAAAACAAAAAGTGCATTGTGTTATCATTGAAAAATATAGTCAAGATTAGAGTCCCCTTTCTTGTGCTGCCATCTCAGTATCATTTATTATTTGAACCGGTTTTTAAATGCATGGCATCTATACCTTTTGATAGCAGCTGGAATTTCAACAGAAAACTTACTGCAGGCTGGACCCAGATGGGTAAGAATCAAGTTAAATGGCCTGGAAGCTTGACTTACATGAACACTTATGCTGTCACTATAATTTCAAAGATACACTTTTGTGTTTCAAAACAGCTGACAGCTTTCCACTATGGTACGAGACGCTCTGCTTTTGACTGGCACTTACTAACCCTAAAGATGGTTTTGCAATCTTTTGTTTTGTTTACAAAAAGTTCTTGTTTCCAGCTGATTGGTTGATAGGACTTGGGAAAGATAAGCCATTTTTTCCCATGTGTTGCCGATTCTTATTATTCATAGCAAGGAGTGTTCAGAATTCTCACTCCTTACCTTTTTCAAGAACAAGAAGTTTTCTCTGACACTATAAAAAGCTGAAAGTAAACATTATTTTCGGAATTATCAGAGGTGCCCAATGGCCATTCATAGGGCAAATTTGCAAAACTACCCACCTCTTACTTATTCCCCAAATAACTGGTAGCTTTTGAGAGGAGTTGAGCTACACAGAAGGAGTTTGAGTAAGTGGCTGAGTTAAGGACCTCCTGGTCAAACTGAAACGTGCTTTAACTTGGTCAGCGCTGAAATGGTCAAGCAGTTGGACTAGATGATCCTTATAGGACCCTTCCAACTGAAATAGTCTATTCTATTACTGTCTTACCAAATACAAGACAAAAATGCATAGGCAGCATAGGCAAGGACACACATCTTGTGAAGAAAATAGGAATACTGTGTGGGAGTGTAGGGATGGGATCAGGAAAGCTAAATCACAGACAGAGCTCAGTTTGGCAAGGGATGTGAAGAATTATAAAGACTTCTACAGGTGCATTAGTCAGAAAAGGAAGAATAAAGTAAATATACCCCTCCCGATAACTGAGACAGGTGATCTGGTGACAACTGACACACCGAAGGCTGAGATACTCAGCAATTTCTTGCCTCAGTTTTCACTGGCAATTGCTCTCCCTGCATCTCTTGAGTTGCTGAATCTCAAGGCTGGGGGACAAAGTTCCTACTTATTGTAGGAAAACATCAGCTTTGAAACCACATGAGGAACCTGAATATATGCAAGTTCAGATAAGATGCATCCCAGGGTCCTGAGGGAACTGGGAGATGTAGTTGTTAGGCCACTTTCCATCATATTTGAAAAGTCATGGGAGTCAAAAAAAATGTCTCCAGTGACTGGAGAAAAGGGAAACATCACTCATTTTTAAAAGGGATAAAAAGGACAGCCCTGGAAAATTACTAACCAGCCAACTTCATATCTATGCCTGGTAAGATTACGGAAGCTATGCTAAGGCACATGAAGGATAGGGAGGTGATTAAAGATAACCAACATGGCTTCACAAAAGGAAAATCATGCCTGACTAATCTGCTGGCCTTCTATGACAGAGTGTTTGTGTTGGTGGCTAAAGGAAGAGCAACTGATGTCATCGATCTGACCTTCTGTAAAGCCTTTGACGCGGTCCCACACAACATCCTTGTCACTATATAGGACAGATACGGGTTTGACAGATGAACTCTTCGATGGATACAGAAATGTCTGGATGGCCACATCCAAAATGTTGCAGTCACACATCTCAATGTCAAAATGGAGCTCTGTAGCAAGTGGTGTCCCTTGGGGCTCTCTACTGGGGGCAGAACTTTTCAATAGCTTTATTAATGGCTAAGCACACCCTCAGCAAATTTGCAGATCACACCAAAATGAGGGGTGCTGTTGATACTCTACAGGGAATGGTTGCCATCCAGAGGGATCTTGACAGGTTTGAGAGATGGGCCAATGTGAACCTAAGTTCAACAAGGCCAAGTGCAAGGTCCTGTACTTGGATCAGGGCAATCCCCAGTATCCATACGGACTGGGGGATGAGTAGACTGAGAGCAGCCCTGTGGAGAAGGACTTGGGGATAGTGGTAGATGAAATATTAGATATGAACCAGCAATGTGGGCTTGTAGCCAAAAAAGCCAATTGCATCCTGGACTCCATCAAAAGAAGCATGGCCACCAGGTCAAGGGAGGTGATTCTGCCCCTCTTCTCCACTCTGGTGAGACTCCACCTAAAGTACTGTGTCCAGCTCTGGAGCCCTCAGCGCAAGAAAGACATGGACCTGTTAGACTGGGTCCAGAGGAGGACCATGAAAATTATCAGAGGGCTGGAACATGTCACCCATGAAGAAAGGCTGAGGGAGTTGGGGTTGTTCTGCCTGGAGAAGAAAAGTCTTAGGGAGACCTTATTGTGGCCTTTCAGTACTTAGCTTATAAGAAAGATGGGGACAAACTTTTTAACAGGGTCTGTAGTGACAGGAAAAGGGGTAATGCTTTTAAACTAAAAGAGGGTAGATTTAGATCGGATATAAGGAAAGAAATTCTACAATGCGGGTGGTGAAACACTGGAATAGGTTGCCCAGAGAAGTGATTGATGGCACCCATCCCTGGAAGTGTTCAAGGGCAGGCTGGATGGGACTTTGAGCAATCTAGCAGAACATGATTTTGCCTATGGTTGGGGGTTGGTCTAGCTGATCTTTAAAGGTCCCTTCTAACCCAAACCGTTCTACGATTCTGTGATCATTTTTCATAAAAAAAATCCACTGTGTCAATTTCTGCTGGTTTATATGCTGTTCTCATTTAACTCCTAGGCTTTCCTAAGCAAGTTTTTATTCTCTTCTCTCACACAGACTTTTCCAAGTTAGTTCTGTCTACCTATCCATAAGATGAGTGAAATTCTGGTCTAATTAAATCAACACTACAGTATCAACTAACTTCCCTATGTCACCATTTCATTCATAGTTCCCACCTTTGGAAAGGCACACTGCCTTTTATCAAAGTTATTTCCTGTGTTATGAAAGCTCCAGTAACCTGGTAAGAAATAACTATCTTTGAAATAAAACTGAAACACTGAGAGTAGTTGTAAACGTATTTAACAGGCATGGTTCATGTTTCTTTAATTGAACTACCATCAAAACTACTAATGTTGCAGCATGAGTCTAAGTGCAGTCAGATCTCCATTAAGTCAGAGATTTGTAGCATTCAGCCCTGGAAGAACAAAAACTTATCTCATCTAATGATCTTACATGTCACCGTTCCTGAATTTCGCTTCTGTTACAGTCAAACACAGAGATAACTATGAACCAGAATGATATCCCACAAATCTTGATCTGAGAAGTAGTGAGACTAAGAGCCATCACTTTCATTATAATTATGTTTCAATCATTAGTGGTGCTTTCTGTTAATAACATTTTTTTGCCTTATTTCTTACTTCAATTAGCCAAAATTCAGTTTTCTGCTTTTTGTTAGTACTAAACCTTCCTGTTTAAGTATACAGTATATTTCTTCCCATGATGGCTTTTAGACGCTGTAATCAGGTCACTTCACCTTTTGTTCTTCACTTGGCTTCCTTTGGATTAACTACAAAGACTAAGTACATCTCATTCCTTGGTGTGCAGATTTTTTTTCTCGCTCTTACGTTATTTTAGGATCCCTTTTCTACATTTCTTTCTAGGCTTCTATCTTCTTTTAAAAGAAGGATATCTGTCTTCTTTTCAAAAGAGGATAATAGAATCGAAGAAAACATTCCAGCATCGGCATCACCATTATCTTTATCTAAGTATGCCAGGTTTACTTGTTGAAAGCTCTTATTCTCTTTTCTTGATCTATCATTGCACTCCAGCTTTATAACTGTGAGTTGTCCACTCTTACTCCTTAATACATTTTTTGAAGTTCTACTTCTTTCAAAATTATGTAGCTATTACCTAAATTTGTGTGCACTTGTGTACACATGCATGTATGCCTTGGGATACCTGTGGGGTAAGAAACTAGGGTTAACTTTGCTTTTGGCTGAAAATGCATTTTATTTTGTCCCCCATCAAGCGTCCACAATGCATTCTCTAATTGCCTTTTACTTCTTGGTTACCTCTTTAGCAGCTGGAGTAGGTTAATATCTCCCCACTTATTTCAATTGTTATTAAATAAGTGCCCTGAAAATAATTTTGTTAAGCTGTTCCTGCTTCGTTTTTTCCAAGTCACGATGCAGTGTGTACAAAAGCTCTTATTCTTTGTTTCACTCGTTCTCTTCAGAATTCTTAAAAGAATTTGGTCAACCTTTACAAATGACACAGATATGATTTATAATTTAAGTCCATCATCAGCTGATTTGTTTAAGGTTTAACATGCTCTTAACATCGATACATTTGCGAGAATGCAAAGAGTTTGAAAGGATTCAAAAAAGTGGAAGTGCTGCAGGCTTTCTACCTTGTTTTGCTCTGCTGCTTTCTGTTTATGCTTGTGTGTTGGTATCCTAGGAAACCACTGAAGGTGGAATTGGTGAGCTGAGAGCTCACAGTTATATTAAACATTAAAAAGATTTCAGTTTTGAAAAGTTTGTTAGGAAATTAAATAATGCTAGTTTCGTTTTGTATGAAAAAATATAATTCTGATTGCTGTGCCAGAAGATTATCTAACTGAGCCAAAGTACTGGAAAACATACAATAAATAAGCTGACAACTTTGTCAAAACATCTGGAATAAGGTTCATTGAATAAAGCTCCTTTAAAAATCCAGGGCATAATTCTCATTTCTATTTGTTACTTCAGTACCATGCCAGTGAAGCTCTACTGAAAGCAATGCAAGTGAGTAAGTGCAATGGAATATATTTCCGATTCGATCTGTCATCAAAATACAGTACTTACTAAACAGGAATGTGGTAAGAGTTTCTAAAACCAGGAGATCTAACATTAAAATCAGAAATCAAGATACATCACACTGAGAGCAATGAATATATGCAGTGAATTATTGAAGAAGTTTATGAAAGTAGAATGTAAATAAACTCACGTTAAACCGAGATTTATTCATGGTAAATCAGTAGATGAAAGTGTAGAATGGAAAAAGAGGATACTAGCATTAAAACAAGATCTAAAGAATGAATAATGGTTTAGAGTTTGGTAAATTTTTGTGGCGGCTACAGCATACGTTGTTCTGAAAACAGATAAAAGTGAACAAAAAGGAAAAATTCAGTATTCCAGTATCCTGCATGGGCAAAAAGTGTACAGTTAATGAACAGATATTCATTATTAAGCTGCTGAGACATCCATAAACAGTGGGCTTTTTGGGAAAGGATGTGACTAGCAAATATACTGTCCATAAAATACTGTCAAGCCCAAGTTGCAGCTTGTATGCTATGAAAAAAAAAAGGCTACTAAAAATGATAATCTGACTGTGGCTCTGGTTGCTGGAATATGGAAGTAAGTAAGAAAAGGGAGATCACTATATTTTCCTACTTCTTAGACTCTTCCCTTAAGCAGCTGCTGTAGGGAAAGTTAAAAACTAAACATGGAGCACATCCCTTTTCAGAACAGCCTTCTTTTCAGGTAAGTCTTGCACCGTGATAACACATTCAATCAGTAAAGGAAAAATGCTTTTTGTACCTGTCTCCCTTGAACTCTTTTGTCCTCTCACGTGTGCCCAGGATTCATTTTCAGCTATGGAAACTGTAAGGGAAAGTGGACTGTGAGAACACTTGCTTCATTAAGGTTATCGGATCAAGGACTTTTTCAGTTCAAAGGGAAGTGTGGGAAAGTCATAAACAAAACACACACTTGATAGACAAGTGAGAAAAGGAACAATAACAAAGCCCAGTAATCTTCAGCAGCTAATTGATGGGCTCTTAAGAAACTCCAGGGACACCTCTGGGGAGGGCCAGCCTGGAATTTGCAACTAATAAGAAGGGGGAAACAAAATGGTCACAAACATTATGGATACCCGAGAGGCAAAACTTATTAGGGAGGGATTTGCAGCTGGAGAGACCAAGAGCGTGAATTCAGGGCCAGTAACTGGAGTCAAACCAGGAGTGACAGGGTTGGTGCATCTGTGACAGGGTATCTGTCCCAGATTTGTAACTCCTAGAGTTTTCAGCATTTAGCATATGAGCGGTTTCACTGAAGTTATTTCAAATATATTCATTATTTACTATACTTACTTGCCTTTATTTGGTAACATGAGCAGATTTGCAAGCCCTGGAATTTTCAGCATTTAGCATATGAGTATTTTCACTGAAATTATTCCAAGTATATTAGTTATTTGTTATACTTACCTGTACTTATTTGGTAACATGAGCAGACTTTCATTGGACTATGTATTATATGTGATCATATATGAAATCTTGAGATAAACTGTGCAATTTACTTTTCTAGAAAAGCACCCTCTCTCCTGTTGTATGCACCTACACAAAAAGCTGTGTAAAGCACAGCGCTGCCTGAGGATTTGCAAACCGTGTGTCAAGGGGAACGGAGTCATAAAACGAGTTTCTGACTGCTCACAAGAAATGGTCTGCTGTTTGTATTCTTTTGTCTTTGTACACACAACATTCATTGAATTGCAAGGAGAAAGAAATGACTATTCGCACTGCGTTTGCAGTCGGTATTACTATATACAGCATTTCTTTTTCTACATGTAATTATTTTTATCTTTTACATATCTAGCATATTTTACGTTCAGTACAGTTAAAAGTTTTCCCCGTCTGTAAAGCAAGCAAATATATACTGTTATATCAATACTGCCATCCATCTTTTGTCTAATATTAGTATATTTCCCTTTTATAGCCAGCATTTTTAAATCATTTAGGTTTTTCTATTAACTGAGTGGTTTTGGCCTGTGTACAGTGCTTTCCAAGGAAATTCATAAGACATCTAGAAAATACTCTGGTAGCAATAATTCATCATACATACAGAAATATATAACACTCAGCAGCTAGGAATAGCATATACTAGATATCTGGATTGAGGTTAAAAGGTAAAAAAAGTTCTACCTGGGATTTTTTCTAGCTATAAGGCATAATAAGGTCTTGTTATATTTTCATGTCAAGCTTTTCTGAATAGAACAAGTAGCAATTTTTTACATAGAAAAAAAAATAAGGTTAATTGGTTACCTTTGCACTGTCTCTGAAATGAAATTAACAATTTAATTCTGAGGACCATCATTTTTTTTCATCTTTCTTTACAAATTGACAAAAAGGTGTGTTTGAAGTCAGCAAGTCCAGAACTCCTTGAAAGCTAAGCATATTTTTAAGCATTGTCTTAACTTGCAGTAGAGCTAAACGTTAATAAGCATTTTTTTGTATTTGAAACTAAAACACACATAGGTCATAGAATGAACAAAGTAGTGAATACAGCTACATATACACATGCATGTGTACATATATAAGGTATACACGTACATATATATATATAACCACTTACACATACACAAATATGTATTACTGAGTGTTAAGCTTGAGTGTCCAAAAGTCCTAATTAGAGTTATTTTGCAAAGTATTGCAAAAACGCATCTGCTTACTGAAATGTATATCAGAGGCTGAAGTTGTATATTTTATTTCAATTTCTTTCACACCATAACAGTTAAAGGTGATTCACATACCACTGTTTTTTTTTTTACGTGAAAGCTTTCACTCTGACAAAAATGTATATAATCCTGGATTAAACCTTGTACTGTGAGCCCCACAGAGTGTAGTCGAAGTGAGAACAAGTAGAATTTGTAAAACCAGGATTTTATATGAATGAATAAAAGGAATTTCCAGGTAAGTTGAATAAATTACTATATTTTAACACTCAAGTTATACTTATGGTCCTAGTATATGACAGGTAATTAAGTGTTGTATGTGAATCACGTTTGGAGTAACAAGGCATAGGAAACTAAATAAGGCACTTAAGTAATGGCATGATTGACTCTTGCTACATAGAAGGATACTGTGCCTTACTGATATAATCATGAGCACAGTGTGAGTGTGTCTCATTATATCAACACAATTTAACATACTATAAAACCCCACAGAGTAGAAATAATAAGCTGGAGAGAGAATGTGAAGGATAAACGTTAAATACTTTCCACTTTACAAAGGGGATATTGAGATACAACACAATTATTAGCTTATCACACATGCAAAATGCAGAGATGTGCAGATAAAAATTCTATATACTCCTGAATGTTATTTTTGACGTTGTTATTATTATTATCATCACTTTATTAACAACAAGAGGACTGAAAAGTAATTTAACATTACAGATAAGTCACAACACAGCTTGCCAGGTCAAACTGTAAATCATTTATAAACAGCTTGCATGAAGAATGTTTAATTAGACTGTATATGACATGAAAGGGATTCAGAGAAAGTAAATATATCCAATTCTATTGTAGCTACATAAAATGCCATTTTAAGCCTATCTCTGCATTTTAAGTAGAGTCTAAAAGCTCAATTTGACTCCATATTTGTAGACCATACACTGTTGCTTCACAGAAGAATCCCAAGGTTGGTGTTTAGAGTGGAGCAGCCCAAGGAAAATGAGTTGGGAATATGACTTGTGGTTTAGAGCATTCTCAGGAAAGCCCATTCCAGAAACATAGAGGGTCACTGGCAAGCAGAGCCATCCTAACTATTTCCATACATCTGACTTGCCTTGCTGTGATAGGTGCAACTATCATAGAATCATAGAATGCTTTGGGTTGGAAGGAACCTTACGGATCATCGAATTCCAACCCCCCTGCCATGGGCAGGGACACCTCCCACCAGACCAGGTTGCTCCAAGCCCCATCCAGCCTGGCCT
>JAOXJK010000032.1:62097438-62115029 GCA_025774025.1 Xenus cinereus
GGTTGCTCCAAGCCCCATCCAGCCTGGCCTTGAACCCCTCCAGGGATGGAGCAGCCACAGCTTCTCTGGGCAACCTGGGCCAGGCTCTTACCACCCTCACACCAAAGAATTTCTTCCTGAGATCTCATCTAAATCTCCCCTCTTCCAATTTAAAACCGTTCCCCCTCATCCTGTCACTACACGCCTTGATAAATAGTCCCTCCCCCTCTGTCCTGTAGAGCCCCTTTAGGTACTGGAAGGGCCTATAAGGACTATGGCTGCTATATAACTATGCTCACTCACTCCCCACTCAGTGGGATAGGTGAGAGATTCAGAAGAACAAAAGCAAGAAAAATCCTTGGTCAAGAATAAAAACAATTTAATAAGCAAAGCAGAGCTGTATGTGCAAGAAGAGCAAAATGAGGAATCCTTATACCCCTTCCCCATGGGCAGGCAGACAATCAGATACTTCCTAGGAAGCAGGACCTCAGAGTACATAATGGTCACCTGGGAAAGCAAACACCTTGGCCATGAACATCTCTGCTTCCTCCTCCTTTTCTCAAGCTTTTCTTGCTGACCATGATATCGTATGATATGGAACATCTTTTTGGTCAGTTCAGGTCAGTTGTCCCGGTTGTTTCTTTTCCCAACTTCTTGCACACTCCTGGTCTACTCACTGGGGATTCAGAGTGGGGAAAAAAGAAAACCTCAATGTTATGCAAACACCGCTCAGCAACAGCCAGAACACTGGTGTGTTATAACTCTGATTTACTCACAAATTCAAAACACAGCACCATATGGCTGCTAGGAAAAACATCTAACTCCATCCCAGCCAGACCCAGAACACTTGCCCTTGCAGCACGAAAAAATCACTTGAGAACTGTTTGGATTCTTCCTGGAAGAACATTGGCCAGTCTGAGCATTGGCTTCTACGGGAATAATGGGACATAGTCTGTGTTTGGAATATGAGAAGTCCACATCAATTCACCAGTCAGTTTGGCAGGATGGATTTCTGAGGACTATAAAAAATGTCTATCATCTGACTTTTTTAGGACGAGCGCAGGTAAAGCTAAAATGATCAGGTGAGTTAAAGATACTGCCAGGTATTGCCGTCAGTAAAAGGTATGGGTGTACTCATCAACAGAAATGGTTGGTTGGCAGATGGAATAGACTTGTTCAAGTTAAAATTTACATCCTTTTTGGGTGTAACAAGTGATTTCTGCTCCTCTAGAAACAATAATTCAAATTCTACAGCCCATAGAACGCGTGTGTGTGTGTAAAATGTGTATAAACGTGTGTATAATCAGGTACGTACATGTTTAATGTAAATCTTCACAGTTAGTTATGTTTATGGAAAAGAATGGTGAAACCAGTATTTCACTAGATATTCAACTGAACAAAGGGAATTTCTTTCTCCAAAACAAACCAGGGAAGTAGCCTTCTAGAAAATTAACATTTGCATTGGTGGAAATCAGGACAGTATCTCTCTTTCTCTTCCAAGTAATTCTATCTTTTTATTTGTTTTACGTATGCCTTCATTTAAGCTACAGTTTCGTTCAGATTCTATACTATAATTTTTGAATATTTAATGAAGGGAAATATTTCAGAATAATTTCTTTTCTGTCTGGCTTCATCTTTGTAGCACTACAAAGCGACATCATGGATCTTAAGCTTTTTTCAACCGGAGTATTTTAACAAAGCCATGAGGCGAGGAGAAGTTGCAGGTTTGAGGATACTTGAAAACTAATCATTAATTATCGGCTCTAATTTTGCCAGTTTAAGCGTAGCATGTGATTTATTTTAAAAGACATCAGAAATGTTAATTCTGCAGCATGTTACAGGCTTACTTTCTAAACACCATAACCCTTCTGAAGTTTCTTTTATGCATAAGGGTATTTATGGGCAGAATTACATATTAAACTTCAGCATCAAATGTCGGAGTCTTGTTTTATCTCATAGAAGTCTGGACATTTCTTTAGAGGTATTGTTCAAAGGTGAAATTTTGAAACTTTTATGCCGCACTTAGTTGAAGGTGCTGTTAATTTTGCCAAAGAGATGGATGGAAAGTTAGATTTTTCATCTTTCCTTCTGATGATTCTACGTTTTGGCCCAAGGCCAAACTTCTAAACTTCCAAGTCTTTGCTGGTAGTTTTGCAGTAGAGTCTGATTTGATTCTTGAAATTGAGTTTCTGTGGCTCTGTTGAGCAGAAATCAGTCTTATTTTTGAAACGCACATCAGTAACCACCGATGTCTCATAATAGTTCATAGACAACAGATCCTCCTTTCTTGGACAGTACAAAGGATTCTAGTTAAAGGTTGTGTCTGGTGTTGCACTTTATCCACCAAATTGGAGAGCTGTCTTAAGCATATGCCTAAACGTAGTCTCATCCTTGCAGTATCCTTCATCTCTGCCTAACGCTCACACAAATTGGTCTCTGGAGAATGCTGAGCATCAGAACTCTAAAGGCCTCTATGTTTGAGCTCTTATTCTGTGTAGAGTAGGAAAGGAAAGAAAACTATGCATATTAAGAAACTCAAATTATTGATGTGATAAATTTGAATTGCTTTATTGTTGAAATCACGCAGAAAACAGAGAACAACTGCATATTACATACCTAGTTCGAAATAAAATGGATAAACTTTTTCTCTGTAAGAATTTGTTCAGGTGCTTAGCTGCTTGGTTTCACCCAGCTCGTTTCTATAAATCCCTTTTGTGTGTTGAATGCAGGATGTCGGATTGAGGATAATCTCATATAACATTGATGGGGTTTGATGGTTCATTCATAAGGTACATTCTTTTTTGTGGTGGTAACTCAGATGAAGTGCTCTATTTTTTCATTTTGATATGATCTGATTCCACGGGAAATTTACCTTAAAGGAGGAGTAAGTGTATAAATGGATTCCTACTAATTATTTTTGGAGAAAAAGGAACAAAACTGTTTCTTAATAAGGCTGCTTTAATGCTCAAGAGCAACTCCCTTGTCTCGCCAGATAAGTCTCAAGCTATTTGTGTGAAAGTTTGTAGCTAATGATTGCAGCAAGCAATTTGCCAGTGAAAAATGGTTCTGTGATCTTAGTTATACTTTTGGTAACAATTACCATTTGTCTGTAGATTGGTCTCACTGCAGTGAAGTGGATGCTATCCAAGATAAGGAATCCTCAATTTCTCTCAACATCAATGTAGTCAGTGTGGGTTTGAAGTCAAAGTTTTCTTTACCAACTAGAAGAATAGCTGATTTTTAAGGGCTGAGTTCATAACCATCAATTTATCATTTATAACTACTTTAAAGAATACAGAATGGAGAGTGCAAAACATGCTGAAAGCTGGGAACATGCATTCTGAAGCAAGAATAAGGGAAGTGGGTTAATTCTGTTTAGGGAGAACAACAAGAACTGCAGGAAAAAGTTTTTTCAGGTCTTCAGGTTCTGAAACAGACTCACAGAAGCCTCTCGCATCAATAAAGGAATATATGATGAACGTCTATATGACACAGGCTACAAGAACTGAGAAATATGAACTAAAGAAACCTATCTAGATACTTTAAAATTTATTGAGATAAAACAATAGGCCAGAGATTTGTGTGGAAACCACAAAGGAAAAGATTAAAAGAAAGTAGAATTATTGTTCTATTCACAAAGATGCCATATCCCTTAAACACAAAATTTCAAGGATCTCTTTTCACCTTCCCTGTGCTGCCACCTTTCAGATTGGTTGTAGGTTTTTTCCTGCCATGATTTTCTTTAGCAATAATTAATAACTTTATTTAACACCTTGAGTCTTTAAAGCCTGTTCTCCAAAAACCTTTATTACTCTCTCACTTAAGGTCATGGAACCTAAACATTCGGGTTACCATATCTTCCCTTCCACAGTCTTCTGTAGGCTTAATTCAAACTCAGACTTCTTTGTGTTTCGGGGATTTTTTTCAGAAAAATCTGTTGTTGACAGAGTTTCAATTTGAGTGAAATGGAAATCTTTAATTTTAGAATATTCTGAGGAAAATACGGTTTAATTTCTTTTGTAAGTTTTAGCGAGAACAAAGTATTGCTGCCATCAACCCTACTTTACAAAGTTTTAAGATTTTACAATTTCAAATAGCTACTAATTCCACTGGGAAATTTCCAATCATGTCTGATCTTCAATCTTCTTTCTAGGTTTCTTTTTTAATTCCCTCAAATTTCTTTTGACTGTGAGGAAGAATACTTCCACCCAACCCAACTATCTATAAATGAGCAAGTACTCCTTCCACACTTATATTCACAGAGTAAGAAAAAATAATAGAAAAAAAAGAGAAAGAGATGGTAAACAAGCTGATAGATGCATCTTCTTGCTTATGTCAAGGAGATGATGCAATACTCTATTATTGATGGAATTTATGAGATAATTTTGCTTACAAACACATAACCATATGCGCTGACTGTAGGAGCCTGTGTTTTCTTCTATGTATAGGTACTTGCACGTCTAGTACCTCACAAGACTCCTGGTCCAGAAGGATAAAGGGTCCTTCTTTAATTTTCTTAAAATTCTGCATATTTTGGAGGACTATTCCTGCCTTGCCATACAGCATATTTATCTTCCTTTTAGAAATCCCTCTTTTTCTCCTGTTATTCTTATTTGTACCTGCTACTTTTTAATCCAAAATGGTCTCCTTTCTTTATTCCCTAAAAAAAACCCCAGTTTTGTGCGCTACCCCATTGTTTGAGATACCTTCATTTCTCTATTTCAGTGAAGTTTATTTGTCCCATGCTCATTTACTGCCTCCACTCTCTCAGGCCTGCTCTCCTGATATTTCTATTTCTTTTCGAATCCCATTTCAGCTGTAAATCAAGTTCAACTGAACTGAAAATCACATCCTCTTCTATAAAAGAACTTTCTTTATTACATAATCAAACCTTTCTCCTGAACCCATCAGAAACTTGCTGAGGTTGCAGAAAGCTTTTGCAGAGTGCCCACAGGGCAAAAAAAATCTCACCCTCTGGATGTGAAAGTAATTATTGATAATCTAAGTTCATCCTAGTGAATGTTTAAATAAAAAGAAACCGGTCAACAGAGACCTTTTAAAAATAATCTGCAAATGAAAACACTAATGTATTTGCTCCTTGCAACAGGCCTCAGAGAGAATTTGTTTAGCACTAGAAGTTTAATGACTATCTTGTTCTAAGAAAGTGCTGTGGAGTGATGCCTTTAAATTAGCTTTATAATCAGTCAGAACACATTTGAAGAGGATTTTATTTGCAAGGTTTAACCATCAATCTTGTCTTAAATCTATAATCTCTGGTGGGTTGGTCATTTCTCCGACAAAGAATTTCAGCACCAGCTGTTCAACCCTTGCCAAAGCTCTGTAAATTGATTGATCTGTCCCAGTTCACACCCTCAAGACATAGTTGGTGTATTGGCCCCTATAATCCTGAATGACAGCGTGGATTATAGCATAAACAGCATCTGAATTAATTTGTGTTTGTGAGTGGAATACATTCTGTAAGTACGCTTTCAAATTTTAAACCAAATTATTTTTTCAGATTAGCCTCATGTACTACAGGAATAGTATTCCACAAAGACATGCAATTAACACATCCATATGCAAAGAAGTTTGCAGCCTAACAGCACAGGCTGGATACAAACACATTTTACAGCCCTAAATTCAACTGTACCCAGTGGAAGGAACCTTAGGTGGCAGAAGGGTGGAAGAAATACCTAAAGAAGGAAAGCTGCTCTTAAGCACCAAATGTTTCATGCTCATCATGATGAAATTAGAAAAACGTCCTTCTCTGTTTATTCTCTTGGATTTTAAATAATTAATTATATTAAGATACTTAATAAATAGTAGGATAATTTCTCAATCAACTTTGAAATAAATCTACAGACGCTTATTTCTTCTGTCATCGCAGATATGGCATAAATCTCTTTACTGGCTCCTGTACTCCCTGTGCATTAGAATACAATGAAAGGATACGTTTTTACATTAAAACCAGCAGTAAACCGTAAGATGCTGAAGATTTAAAATAATGATCAGTTCTCTTCCGATTGACTATCAATAGGGATATGGAAAGATTAGGAAAATATGCAACAGAATGGCTTATCATTTAACAAGTCAGCATGTTCCCATGGAGACTGTTTGAAGGCCAAACGAAATCAATGAGATCTTTTTTTTGGATTCTACGTGTGCACTTCTTATAGGTGGTTGGTGCCCAAAAGACATATCATGGGTTTATTTTAAAACAGGAGTCCAGCCACTTGAGTTCCAGCCCTGTGATCCTCCTTCAAACAAATTTTCTTGAGCTCACTGGAAGTCCCTGCCTTAATAAATGGGGAATAAAATGCCTGCTGATGAAAACAACTAACTTGAGATTAAATGAAAGTACCCAAACCAGATATTTATTTCATAATCTTGTCCCTAAATATGTTGGGGCTTTGTTTTGTTTTGCACACTATCTCTTCTCCCCTGCCAATTAAATTGGGTCTTCACTAGGCTGGAAACATTACAGTTTTTTTAATGGAAAGTTATTTCTTGGCTTACACAGAAACGTGTTTTGTTCGGAAGTTATTAGAAGTGCCCAGCCTATTTGTTTCCAAGTACATTTCTTCTGGGACAATGTGGCAGTAAAGAGATAGTCTCTGACATGATTTCACACAGCTGGGCATCCCAGCATGCACTGGAAATAGAGCAAATGAAAGAATCAGGTTATTTCTAATAAAGATCCCTGTAGATTCATTATTGGCGATATCATTTACCATTACAAAAATTCAGGCCTCGAAGCTCCTAAAAGCACATCAAGCATCTTGGAATTCCTAAAGTACATAAAAGCATTTTCTTACTATTTAGCTTATTTAACAAAAATGAGATAACTGTTTAGTCAGGACTCCTACAACCTCGGTAGTACAATTATTTTACTGAGCTAGGGATCTTTCTACATCACTAAATCTTTTATTAAAAATCCTCACCAAAGTTGGTAAAATGATTGAAATTATTTCCCCATAGTTACAATCTGTATGTTAACTCTCAGCTACACTAGAGAATTTTACCACAAAGCTGCGTAGAGACAGCCATGATTTTTGAAAACTGTTCCTTGGTATGTTGGGAGGAATTAAGAAATCTTTCTTAAGTAAAGTTTCCAGTTTCAGAAGTTCTTTTTGTAAAATAATGTTTTCTGTGTTGTTGGTTTGTGTTGTTTTTTTTTTTTTCAGATGAAGGTTTATATGAAAATATAGCAAAAGTATTTTCAATCTTTATGAAATAAAAATTTCATATTTCTTATGTGTTTCCAAAAAAAAAAATGAAAAGAAAAAAGCAAAACCTTTCAAACATCAATTATGTGTACCAAAAAATAAATTGTTGAGAAAAATGTAGAAGTTTTAACCTTAATGGAAAAGTAACCTTTCACTTCATGACTCCTTTATTTTGCATAATGTATAATAATGATTTTAAAAAAGGAAGATATCATTCTTATCTATTTGCCTTAAGAAACGTTTAGTTCCTTACATTTAGATATGGCCTACCTGAATGGGGTTGATTTAATGTTCTTAAGCTGTGACTGATTTTCTTAACATTGAAAACCTCTGGGGGTTTGAGACTTAAGGAATCAAAATCAGGCTTCTAATGTTTACAACCAGGTAATTACTTTTAAGTAATTTTATATTTATGAAGTTTAATTTACACTGTATGTGACTAATTTGAGTAACTAAGCATTTCTTCATATTAAATCAAAGGCATACATGTTAAACTATTCACACATACATGCACACACGCACACATACGTGCATTATAGCTACTACATAAAAAAAAAAAGACTCATGGTCTTTTTTTTTTGATGATTTTCAACATTTGTCCAAGTATGTACTAAACAAAGAAATGAAGATGACAGCAAATATATATATAGTTTCCTTTTTATCAGCTAGCTAATACATATATTTTTGACTGAGATTGCTCAGCTGATAGGGGAAAAAAAATAGGATAAAAACTAAAAACACTTCAAAGTGAGCATTACACACAGCCTCATTGTCACTGACATCAATGGCCAATTGTGGTGACAGGAAAATACTGTCTAAGAGTGGAAAACCAGCTTTTCCCTCTTTCTAGACGACTGCAATATCTAATAGTGAAGGTCTAGCCAAATGGCTTTGAAGGACAAGTTGGAGAGCAGCTGCTTAAAGGTCCTCTCAGACTCCTGCTCTCCTGTAAAGTATCTTTACCATCCCCATGCATTTTAGTTACATATCAGACATCTCCGAGGGGAAAACCTCAATTTCCCTTTTCTTTTTACACCAAAGCTTCACAATTACCTTTCCTTCTAAGACTGAATCCTTGAACTGGTAATTGCCTTAATCTATGATGATTGTTTTTATGTGGAGGAGAAAAAGGAATATCAAGAGGGCAAAGGAATAACCTGAATTTAGGCAGATGCTTTTTTAAATTGACTAAACAGAAAATTTTGTCTTGAAGAATCTTAAGTGTTAAAAAGTAGACTTGCAGTCTGATGTGCTTAGGTAAAAAATATCTTCAATCCAGATGAGTGATTTAGGTAGACTAAAGAGCAACCTGAAGCAGATGATAGACAGTACTGTAAAAATATCTCTCTTAATCAAAGGTTGCTTTTGAAAAAAGAGTTTTATCAGCCACACTTTTGATTACAGTTATAATTTCTTAAGAGTTTCAGTGTGGACATGAGCGTAAGATCAGTGCCCACAGGTAGGAGCAGAAATTATTATAACTAGAGCTGAGCAGTTGAGTTGAAATGACTACTGATTACACTTGCAAATTGATGCACAAGACACATCGAAATTAATATCGGATATATAAAGCATATATATAATGTTTATTTTATGAAACACTACATCCCGAAGGTAAATACATGTCTGAGGTTGGAGGTCAATATGTTTGTTTTAAAATGAATACATAAATGCATTAGACCTCAATTCCATATATGAAAGGAAGCTGACCTTTATAACTGTGCTTGCACATATTTAATTGCAAGAATATTACACTTTATTTGTGCTAGTCTAACCAGCTCTTTCAACACTATTTCAAAAAAGCAGCTCTGTCTCTTTGATGCTCTAGAATCTCTAAAGGCTGTGTTTTCTCCAAATTGTCTTAGAGGGAATCTCCTTAAGTGCCTCCCCATAAAACTTAATTACAATTTCAAAGGAAGGCAAGGTCCTCAAAACCTATTGTCCAAGTGGTGACCAGTGACAAGTGACTCAGGTGTCAGTACTGGGACCAGTGCTGTTCAACATCTTTGTTGGCAACACGGACAGTGGGATTGAATGCACCCTCAGCAAATTTGCCGATGACACCAAGCTGTGTGGCGCAGTCAACACACTGGAGGGAAGAGATGCCATCCAGAGGGACCTGGACAGGCCTGAGCGGTGGGCCCATTCAAACCTCATGAAGTTGAACCAAGCCAAATGCAAGATCCTGCACCTGGGTCACGGCAATCCCAAGCATAAATACAGGTTGGGCGGAGAATGGGTTGAGAGAAGACCTGAGGAAAAGGACTTGGAGGGCGTTGGTGGATGAGAAGCTGGACATGAGCCAGCAATATCTGCTTGCAGCCAAGAAAGCAAACTGCATCCTGGTCTGCATCAAAAGAAGGGTGGCCAGCAGGGTGTGGGAAGTGATTCTGTCCCTCTATTCCATTCATTCTTCTAAACCCCACCTGGAGTACTGTGTCCAGCTCTGGAGACCCCATCGTAAGGACATGGACTTGTTGGAACAGGTCCAGAGGACGTCCACGAAAATGCTCAGAGGGCTGGAGCACCTCTTCTGTCAGGACAGGCTGAGAGAGCTGGGATTGTTCAGCCTGGAGAAGAGAAGGCTCCGAGGAGACCTTAGAGCCCTTTCCAGTACCTAAAGGGGCTACAGGACAGTTGGGGAGGGACTCTTCATCAGGGAGTGGAGTGATAGGACGAGGGCTAACGGTTTTAAACTGAAAGAGGGGAGATTTGGATTAGATATTTGGAAGAAATTCTTTACTGTGAGGGTGGTGAGACACTGGAACAAGTTGCCCAGAGAAGCTGTGGCTGCCCCATCCCTGGAGGGGTTCAAGGCCAGGCTGCATGGGGCTTGAGCAATGTGGTCTGGCCATGGGCAGGGAGGTGTCCTTCCCCATGGCAGGGGGGTTGGAATGGGATGACCTTTAAGGTCCCTTCCAACCCGAACCATTCTATGATTCTATGAAGATGTGGAGCATTACAGATGTTTAGGGTTCATACAACAGGACTTGAATATGAGCCACTGACCCCTGGACCAAATCAAGCCCATTTTGCCAGCTGAGCCGTCCTGGCTGCCCAGCTGCAATTGCTGCAGCTTAAATTGCTAAAGCCACCGAGGTAAATTGTCTGATGAGGGATGGCAGGATTTATTAGAGGGCAAGGCTTTCTATTTGCCTCCCTATACCCCTGAGCCGGGATAGAGCTGGGATACTGTAATGGGAACGAATTGCAACTTGGTTTTGCAGCCAATCATGGGTTTAGGGATGGGAAAACATCTGTCCGTTCCCCATCTGACACTCGTCTCCCTCCAGCCTCTGACAGATGCTCTGATTTATAAACTCACTCACTGCTGCTGACAAGACCCAATCCCGTCCCAAAGAGCTGTGACAAAGGAGGACAATTAGGCAGTTATGCCAGCACAAACGACCAAATACTTGAGCAGCTGAGACAATCTGAATAGATTTGTATTAGGGAATGGAAATGGAAAGGCCATATGGTCCACAATCAAAACAGAGGACTCGTTATATGAATTTCCGCTCTGAATGGGCAGGGACACTCATGGCTGCATCTTGTAAAGAGAAAAATCTTGTAAATATAGGCTCTTTGGGGAAAGACTCAGACAGAATGATCCAGTTTTACCCTCTTTTTCTAGCTGCTGGGTATTTGCAGGGCACGTGTTGGCATTCCCTTTTCACTTGCCCCATAGTGTGATCCTTGCATGATGCTGGATGCGCAAGCTGGTCACAGAATCACAGAAATCACATGGGGTTGGAAGGGACCTCTGGAGATCACCTAGTCCAACCCCCCTGCCAAAGGAGGTCCACCCAGAGCAGGTTGCACAGGAACTTGTCCAGGTGGGTTTTGAATGTCTTCAGAAAAGGAGACTCCACCACCTCTCTGGGCAGCCTGTTTCAGGGATCTGCCACCCTAAAAGTGAAAAAGTTCCTCCTCATGTTTAGGTGAAACTTCTTACATTCAAGTCTGTGCCCATTTCCTCTTGTCCTGTCAATCAGGTCACCACCAGCTCCCACCAATTTGAAGTCATCCAGAGGACCAAGCTCACTTTTGGCTATCCCTGCTCCACTGCTGTGGGCAATTCCTGCCCATATTTCCTCTGGAAAGATTTGGGTATGAGATTCTTGATTTTCACTGAGCCTCTGCTTTCCCTCTGCCTTCTGTTGCGGTGTCAGGAGAAGCGATTCATAGACTGAATTTTACTCTTCTTCAAAGGGGAGGGGAAATCCTGACTATAAAAGCAATGACCATTCCAGTCATTAAAGCTGCAAGTGATCATCTTGCAAAAGGCCCCGTGAAGATTTCAGCTGTGTTTAATAGCATTTGGGCATGATTTATGGCTCTGTTCTGAGACGTCAGGAATGAAATTACCCCCAGAAATAATCAGTTCTGACCAGAAGTGGCTCAGGTGGTAAAGCGCAGGCTCTGCTGCACTGATCCAGTGTCGAGCTGTCGTTCATGGACCACTAATGAGCTATAAAGCCATAAGAAGGTGCTTCACAGAGCAGAAACCAAGTATATTGTGCTCTAATGCAGCCCTATTGCTGAAGGGCTAGACATCAGGGCTGGTCCTGGCTACCATCAGTACCTGGAAGCGGATGTGGAACTGTAGAATTATCTTTATGATTGATTTTTTAATTTTTTTTATAGTCAGCACTGGAAAACTTTGCTTTTCTAGAGCAATAAACTTATTTCTGGCAAGGTAGAATATTCTGTTTATCCCCCTCCATGCATAAACATTCCTTTGTTGATTGCCAAAGAGCAGATACAAAGTGCAGTGTGTTTTCAAATTGCTTGGACGGTCTTTAGGTTATAAGGTGTCTGGGAAATCTTTAATGTCCTGCTCATACGTGCCCCTTTTATGAATTACCTTCTTCCATCCACTCAGAGTGTCATGGGCAGGAGCTGAGAGAAGGGTCAACAGGGGAGATAAGGAGTCAGTGACATGAAGTGCCCAAGGGTCGTCATGTCCGGAGGGGAATGAGCCGTGTACATGGGATCACGAGGGGAGTGGGACATGGACCTCAAAGATGGAATCTTGGGACAATTTGGCAGCCAGATTTCCTCACTAAGCAAAAAGTCTGAAGGAAATCTTGTGGTTTTGCCCCAAACTTCCCCAGTCTCATGCAAATTTGGGAAGCTTTTCCCCAGAAACTTTAGTTGCAAGAGTTTAGGTGCACGTTGAGAATCCTGGCATGCAAGGAAGGGAGAGGAAAGCGGGTCAAGATATGGTGGTTGGAGCTATAAGGCAGAGTCATGGTTTCAGCTGGGATGGAGTTAACTGTCTTACTAGCATCTGGTAGGGTGCTATGTTTTGGATTTGGGATGAGGAATGGTGTTGACAGCGCACTGGTGGGTTTGGTTGTTGCTAAACACTCAAGAGCCTTTTCTGCTCTTCACACTGTCCCACCAGCGAGCACTCTTGGAGGGCATAAGAAGTTGGGAGGAGACACAGCGGGGACAGCTGTCCCCAACTGACCAAAGGGACATTCAATACCATACAACGTCATGCTCAGTACATAAAGTGCAGGGAAGAAGAAGGAAGGAGGAGACTTTCAGAGTGATGGTGTTTGTCTTCCCAAGCCACCATTACGTGTGATGGAGCCCTGCTTTCCTGGAGATAGCTGAACACCTGCCTGCCGATGGGGAACAGGAAATTAATTCCTTGTTTTGCTTTGCTTGTGTGCAGAGCTTTTGCTTTACCTATTAAACTGTCTTTATGTCAACCCACAAGCTTTCTCTCACTTTTACTCTTCCAATTATTTTCCCCATCCGGTTGTGGTGGGGGGTGAGCGAGCAGCTGCGTGGTCATAGCCATAGAATCAACTCGGTTGGAAGGGACCTTTCAGATCATCGAGTTCAACCATCAACTTAAGGCTGACAAAACCCACCACTAACTCATGTCCCTCAGCACCATGTCTGCCCAGCTTTTAAATCCCTCCAGGGATGGTGATTCCACCACTTCCCTGGGCAGCCTCTTCCAAGGCTTGACAACACTTTCGGTCAAGAAATTTTTCCTAATATCCATCCTAAACCTCCCCTGGTGCAACTTGAGGCCATTTCTTCTTGTCCCATGGCCTGTTCCTTGGGAGAAGAGATCAACTCCCACCTCGCTGAACCTCCCAGCTGCTGGCTGGGGTTAAACCACAACAGGCAGTAAGACAGCATCTTTCTCCTTGCCTTTTCCCCAGAAACAGATAAACCCACTCAGGCTGACACTCTCACAGCAAAAATAAAGACAATGAAAGGTCCTGGAAATCTCAGCTAAGGATTTAAAGGCAATAAATAAATGGTGTTTTTGGAGGGGAACAACACGCAGTTCTTGCAGCACTAAATCTCAGTGGGTGCATGAAAACACTGTGGGGTCAGGGAGGACCAAATTTTGCATATGTCAAGGCCTGGACACCACAGTGTTTTCATTCAACCTTCTCTTTAAGCAAAGAAGGAGAAGAAAAAGTCCTAACGGCTGCGGAAAGCCTTGCTAATGGAAATATGCAATAACCATAACTTGAACTTGGCTTTCTCGTAGGCACAAAGTAATTTCCCCATAATATCAGGAAAATATATGGCCCTTCTTGAGGTAGCAGAAGCACCATATAAATCAAGTTTTTAATTGAGTTCTAGACATTTGCCAGCATTTCAGATTTGATTTTTCTGCTGAACGGGGTCATATTGAAAACAGTGATGCAGGGAAACAGAAAGAAAACCTGAAAACAAAACCAGGCAGCTATTAGACCACAAATATTCATTACTGAATCATAGCAATAAAAAGGAAATGAGTCAGAACCCTAATGCCCTAAGAAGCAGCCTACCCGGAACACAGTTTAATCAGAATCTTCAAGAAACAAATCTTTGATTTATAGATGTGGGTTTTTTTCCTAAAAGTGTCCATTTTAATAAATGGGTCAAATATGACTAACTCTGAGCTTGTTGTTATAAATGAGTTGAGAAATGCACAGGAGTCAGGTATGTGGTCACGCACTGTCCACTCCATCCCTTAGGGCTGGCCCTAAGCACCTCTGGAGTGTCCTCGGAAAGGGTTTTTCCTAGCAGTTCCAGATGTTCATGCTTGCAGTTGGCTCATAGAGAGCCTGGAGATATGTGGAGGCTCTCCAGAACAGCCTCAGACCCTTCACCCTGAGCACCTACTGTGAGTAAAAAGACTTTTCCTAGAGCAAAGAACCTGCCTGGACATCTCTGGACATACATGTGGTCCTGTCCTAACAGCAGATCATGGCTGTGATTCTTCTCACCCAGCTTCAAGCACCAACGAAGCAGAGATCTCCCCTGAGCTGGTCATCCCAGAGCTGACAAACCACACTTATTTGGAATGTCAGGATCTTATCATTCTCTTACCTTTCTAATGTCGTAACTTCACCCCATGGACATAACACTGAATGTCTGGAATGTCTGCACAGGAGCTGAAGCATTGGGTAATATTGCTGGGAGGGAGAGCTCTTCAAATTCCCATTTCATACATGGGGAAACTGAGGCAGGCAATCAGGTGACTGCCCCAAAATTACAAAGGGAGTCAGCCCTTTAATGTGGACCTACAAAACTGCAGGTAAACCATGCTGCTTGCTCCGTGTTTGCTGAGCATCCTCATTAGCAGCCCCTGGAGTAAAAGTCCCCTTTTTTCCTCAATGGAAGTCATAAAGATTGAGTCAAAGCCAAGCACCCTGCAGCCAGCAAATCTGTGACAGCTTGTGCTGGACACCCTAAATGTCTTTGTATGAAAGGCTTTGTGCCTTCCTCAAAACCCCTCTTCATTCTCACTTCCCAGACTCGGGAGTCTCGGCATGGGGCCATGTCCATCTGTACCCAGAGGCTCCATCTTGGCATGGACATGCAGCAGCAGGGAAGAGACTGCAACCTGCTCCCCAACGAACTTGGGTTAGGAGCAGACTGTGAGACAAACCCTAACCCTACAAACACCTCTTCCTTGCCTGATGCTCCCATCTTCCTGTGGCAAGAAATGACACAGCAGATGTCCTGCATCCCAGGACAAAATCTCCTCCAGCAGTCTACATGTCCTATCTTTAAAGACGAAGAAATTGTTTAAAATTAAAGTGATCAATAAGGCTTCATTTCACAGAATCACACGATGATATTCTGGAGGAGATTTTGTCCTGGGATGCAGGACATCTGCTGTGCCCAAAGGCAGGGCGTGCAGGTCTGCAGAAGGGTTTTCTTCTACCTTCTCCTCCTCCATCCTTTAGTTGCTGGAGCTGCTGGGCTGAAAAGGACCTGGGGGTGTTGTTCAACAGCCACCAGCATCCTGGCCTGTGTCAGGAACAGTGTGGCCAGCAGGACTGAGGCAGTGACCGTACCCCTGTACTGGCATTGGCTTGAGCGTTGGGTCCAGTTTTGGGTCCCTCAGGACAGGAAAGACATTGAGTGGCTGGAGTGTGTCTAGAGAAGGGCAACGGAGCTGGTGAGGGGTCTGGAGCACAAGTCTGGTGAGGAGCGGCTGAGGGAGCTGGGGATGTTGAGCCTGGAGAGAAGGAGGCTGAGGGGAGACCTTCTCACTCTCTCCAACTCCCTGAAAGGAGGGTGTAGCCGGGGGGGGTCAGTCTCTTGACAGGCCATGGGACAAGAGGAAATGGCCTCAGGTTGCTCCAGGGGAGGTTTAGGATGGATATCAGGGAACAATTTCTTCACCAAAAGGGTTATCAAACAATGGAAGAGGCTGCCCAGGGAAGTGGTGGAGTCATCAAACCTGAGGGATTTCAAAGCTGGGCAGACGTGGTGCTGAGGGACATGGGTTAGTGTTGGTTTGGTCAGTGTTGGGTTGATGGTTGGACTCAATGATCTTAAAGGTCCCTTCCAACCTCTACCATTCTGTGATTTTGTGACTCTTGGAGTGGTGGCGGTTGCTCAGTGTAGCTCTGAAGGTGAAAGAAATTCTGTGATAACTGAGAGGGCTCTTGCCTCTGCCCACAGCTTCTCCTGCAACAAGAAGGCAGGAAATCATGGTGGGTACTTCCAGGAGGGAGCCAGGAGGGCTTGCATTGTATCTTGATTGAAAGAGTTGACGAGATACTGGAAGTGAGTGAGCTTTTTTGAGAAGAGGAACTTTTTCAGAGTCGTGAGTCTTATTTGGAGCGTGGATCACGGAGCTGGCAGCTGGTAAATGGAGGAGAAATGGTGTTTTGGGGGAAGAACGCGGCAGGAACTGCAGGAGGGGGACAAGCTTGGACTGTAGGAGGGGGACAAGTCTTAGTGCCGAAGGGGAAAGGAGGATTTGGGAAGCTGTGGATTGCAACTGCTGGGGCACAAGCTTTGCGTTGATATGGACTTGATTGATCAAAAACATTCCCTTACGCGGGTCACCAAAAGGTTAATGAGCAACAATCTTTATTAATGAGAGGAGGCTGCTGGGGCTGCCGTTTCCCTATCGGGAAGTTGATCACTGGTTTCTAAATGGGAGCGCGATGAGGGCACTTTGGATTTGGCTTCCTGCAGACTGCAGATAGCGGGAATTGCATATGATTGTCTCCCAGATGGCGGCGCTGGGATTAATGGGGATGGGGGTGGGGGAGGGAGCATTTTCCGTAGGCTTTTTTTGCAGAACATTGAGGGTTCAAGGATCTTGAGCTGCTCGGGCTCGGTGATGGGAGCTGGTGAGGCTCATTTTGAGCATCTCCAACTCTTAAGTGTGTATCGAGATTGAGATCAGCGAAACAAACGGACCAAATATTTGAGGTGAATTATTGGCTTTTTTTCTTTCCCTTTTTGTGTTTATTTTCTCCTAACCTCTGTAAAAAAACAACTTCAACCCCCTGGAGGAATAAGTTAGAGGTACCGGCGGTGTGACCTCTGTCTCGGTGTTAAATGATAAGAGAAACACTCGAGACGTGAGTTGGGGATTAATGTTCAAAGCTCCTCTTGTGAAAGGCTCCGTGAGCGTTGGAGCTGGAGGGCATCGGCTGGGAATTCGAGTGCCACAAAGGGAGCAGCTTATCAGAGGCTGGTTCAGAGCAGCAACCTCTCCAGTGACCTTGTGTCCTTGTTGGGTATTAGCTGTCCTTGTGAGGGGTGAGTTTTTGGGGGGGGACGGGACGGCAGGGGGTTTGTTGTGGGGTTTAACGAGAGGAAGGGTTGATGGGAGAGTTCAGGATGGCGCGTACGAAGCATCACGTGGTGTAAGTGCTCGGGGGTTGGTGATGCTCACGGCATGGAGAAGGAAGCCCACGAGACAGCAATGTGCCCTTGTGGCCGAGAAGGCCAATGGTCTCCTGAGGGGCATTAAGAAGAGTGTGGGAGGAGGTAGAGGGAGGTCACCCCACCCTTCTGCTCTGCCCTGGGGAGACCACAGCTGGAGCACTGGGACCAGTTCTGGGCTCCCCAGTTCCAGAAGGACAGGGAACTGCTGGAGAGGGGACAGCA
>JAOXJK010000032.1:62188113-62198864 GCA_025774025.1 Xenus cinereus
GCAACCTGGTCTGGTGGGAGGTGTCCCTGCCCAGGGCAGGGGGGTTGGAACTTAATGATCTTTAAGGTCCCTTCCAATCCAAACCATTCTACGATTTATGATTAAGTGTTAATTGACCCTCCTGCAGTTTATGTGTATGACCACGAACATAACGGGATGTTTCAGCACCAGGAAACAAATGACCTCATACACAACAAGAAGTACAAAAATATTAGGGTAAGGCTTTGTTCCAGTATCCTTCCCACCTGGATTAGACTGTAGTGCTCAGACTCCAAGTGCCACCTTATTTAATATATATTGAAATCACAATAGAGTACTGGATTGACCCGTGTCTTCCTACAAAACACACTTATTTATTTGTATATATGCTTTTCTGGTGCACTTGAGAAATATAGTTCCTACCAGTTGCCATGGTTGCTGCCTGCAATCTTAATAAACTTCTTAAAAGTGTTTTGAAGAGTGCACAGAAATACCATCCTAGGCAGGCTGCCAGCTGGAAGAATATTATAAAATACTGCACTCGCTCACCAGGGGTTTCCCACAATATCTCTCCAGCTGGCAGCCTGCCCTGCCAGACAGGAGCCTCTGGGAGGGCAACACTGTACTTGTTGCTGGCAGATTTGATCTCGCAGTAGGGGTGGGAGTGTCCCAGGAAGAGCTTTTAACAATTTCTTCAAGCCTAGACATTTACGTGGTTTTACCTCCCCTACAACATCTCTTGTGCGCGATAGAAATCTGCCTGGTTTAAAAATAACATATGAACCGACATTTTCCTCAGTTTATAGAAATCTTCACAGAATATTAAAATTTCTAAAGGTTGTCACATTAGATTCTGGACCTCTAAACCTTATATTGTTAGAATAAATAGGGTAATATTGTACCTCAGCGGTGATCTGTAACACAGATGTCAAATAATTCATGCAGATTTCATTGGTCGACTAAATTAATATTGATTGCACAGTGTTTTAACACGAGCAAGAGTTGCAGCTTCCTAAGTAGT
The DNA here is from genome assembly GCA_025774025.1 of Xenus cinereus. NCBI lineage: Eukaryota > Metazoa > Chordata > Aves > Charadriiformes > Scolopacidae > Xenus > Xenus cinereus. The sequence goes on from JAOXJK010000032.1 coordinate 62,189,114, forward strand.
TTAGGACCATAACTTTGATAGGAAGAACAAAAATGAAAAGGATTTGTGTTTCACAAGTCACCCAAGCTGATTTTCAAAATCTGATTGAAGGATCTGAAGAAGAATAATTTTTTTTCTGCTTTGCAAAACGGTTTTAGGGTTTTTGACTGCCTTCAGGAGGACCATAACAGAGATTTCTTGGGATAGCTTTTTCGTGAATGTAGATTCTGCTCTCTGAAGTTTAACACATTTAACTTTATTGAATGAAGATCCAGCAACCAATGAATACATTAAAAAGCAAAAGCTGACCTGAGAAATAATCTTTTAAAATATGAATCAGAACCAATAGCTGTAATTTGGACCATTCCAAACCTTTCCATCAGTGCCTGCTGACAGAGCACAAATCTTGATAAATACAAGGGAGAAGAACAAAGCCTAACTGCCAAATTATGCACTTTCAAACATAATGACATTTGGTCATCAGTAACTGGGACATTTTTTTCATTCTGCAGGATGCCTTTGAGAAGACTACTTAAAGATGACAGAGAATGTTGAAATTTTCTATGAAATCAGGAAGGCTTCAATGCTTCCCTTGGTCAGACAAACAGGTTTCAGTATTTTCTCCAATTTAGGTAGATATATATTCACTGTGTCATTTTCTTCAGCCCTTGCAGGTATCTCAAGGTGTTAGTAAGAGGGTTTCTGATCTGATGGGCATGGCCAGATTGAGCCATGAGTCAGTCCATGGCATACGAAACAAATATACCCAGTCTGGAGGACAGTATTTTGGTGCCAAGTAGCAGAGAGCAAGAGCAGGTGTCCAAAACATCGCAAAAATTAGTTCCTCGGGCAGATCACTGGAGTTTACTGTGTAGGGTCCTTCACAAAGGTATATCTAACCAGATTTAAAAAAAAAATAAAAATCTATGAGCCCTCAGTGTTACACAGTTACAAGATTTTTCCTTTAGCATGAAGAAAGCCCATCTCTTCAGTATGAATAAATTTTTATTTTCTCCTGGAAAATGGCCAGGAATAGCCTTCCACCTGAAGGGAAAAATAAATCACTGATGTCACATTACTTGAATCTTCTAAATTTTATGACATGATCCAAATCAGTAGAAGTATCAGATAAAAATGGGAGAAAGTCTGAAAAGATACTTTGAATAAGACACAATTTCACCTTAGCCTCTTGGGCCTTGTGCTTCAGGACGACTTGATCAGCAACATCCAAGAATCACTTTGGACAGAATGGTTCTTAAATTCTGTTGCCAGCTGAGGATCATCACAATCTAACAGTATTTTAAATACGATAAATGCATAAGATATAAATCTGCTCTGCGACCCAACAGGCTGCATCCAAGGGTGCTGAGAGGACCAGTGATATTTTTGCAAGGCTGATCGCTTTGAAAGGTGACAGAAGAAACCAAGTGATTCTTTCAGAACGAAGTTGCTTATTCAGCTGATGATGTAAATTAGGTATATGCGAAGTTTTCCTTTGGGATAGTGGGCAAGCTGTTTGCAGGGATGATACAGGCCATGTCGATCAAATATAAGCACTAGCAGTCCCCTGCACATGCATTCACCCACAACATTTTGCAGAAGAATAAAGGAATATTTTCATTTCCTTATGAATGAAGAACCCCCGGAAGAACCTCAGGAATTTGTCTTATTGCAGAGAGTTTGCATAATGGACACAGGAGGCTTTTAGCTTTTTATTGTCTTAATTTAGAAAAAAACCTCAATGTATTTTATAAGTATGAAAAGCGCTAGCTTTTATGATTCTATTCTTAACACTGTCGTTGTTGTACTCCATCCCACATTTCAAATTTGAGTATTTCATCACATCTGATTTTATTCTTGATTATGAACAATGGAACAAATATTATGTAGTTTACCACAGAGGTATGTAGATGGTTCATAACTACGGTCTTCGAGGGCTACCATTAATAGCCATTTTTCAATAGCTATTACTCAAAAAATTGAAATTAATTTAGCTTTCTGCTTCACCTAAAGACTTAGTTTAAGAATTCAGAGAGCTCAATTAAACTAATGCAATGCTTTCATACTGAAGATCCCAGTATAAGGTCCATTAGTCAGGATGGCAGCCTTCAAAATACACATAGTTCCATTATTGCTCATAGCTGACTGATATGGAACAACTGGAGATACCTGGTGACCTTCCGTTTGGGTGGTTTTACTACTTTGAGAACTCTGTGTGACACAGAATTACATGAGTCAGAGAAGGAAGATATACATTTGCAAAAATAGCCAAGGAATAGCATAATTGCATGACTTCTGGATACACTCCATCTACACCGATTTGTTCAAAACAGCACCACACTGGAGTTCTTAAAGTTCTACACAGCAAAGTAAGAGAAAGGAGCACGGAAGTAGAAAGAGACCAGTTACTTGGCCATTTTATTTTACAGTGTTATACACTGTAAAATTGCTACACTTTAGGGCAGGCAATAAATTTTATAATCAAAGCATTAGAAAAGTCCTACAACTACGGAGTATGCTTCCTGAGTTAATCTTCTGGATGGCTCTGTGGGGTCTGTGATCAGAATCCTAAAAATTCCAACAGAACACTATTTTATTTACAGAAGGCATGACAAAGAATAAAGCTTTTCCCACCAAAAATCTGAATTAATTGTCCCTAAAAATGTTGGACAAATCAAAGAGTATTGCCATTAAATTGCACAAATTATTGATAATTATGAGACAGTAATTGACACTGAACTGGCTACCTTGATCACATCCACCAAAAAGGAAAGGACAAAACACCTGCTTTAGCACTGCCATTTTCTGGGATTATTAAAGTGAGCTGCTTGGATTTGAAATTTTTTAACACCATTTAACTGCATAACTGTACTATAACTACAGCAAGATTAATTTAAGATAAGTGGGTTTAAGTTTAATAAACTATTAATGATAATGCACTCCCTCGGTACCTCTGTACCAACAATTCTATCTATATAAGTACTGAAATGGTGCACGTAATTTACTTTAACCTCCTTACTCGTTAATTTAGATGTTCTTACACCTAATTTTTTCTCTAATATGAACACCATTTTATTCACGTTAGAAGATTTTTCTGGGTTCAGACACATTCAGAAGCTTGGTAACATTGCTAGAATACAACCACTATAGATATAAAGCTAAATAACTGGAACTTTCCCAATTTCCCTAAGCTAACACGAGATACCAGAAAAGTGGTTTTCATGCCATTTCCTTTTCTTTTTTGTTACAACTTTCTGAGAACGAGCCATTTGAATATAATATTTTTAAGCTTAAATTCAATCCCACTGAATTTTGGAGTAGCAGTGAAGGAAGCATCAACAGGTGTTTGAAATATAACTGTAAGATTATTCTGGAGGTGATTTTGCTTTGTAAAAACTGCTAGCACTGAGAAATAGCCAAGTCAACAGTTAGGAAACTAATCATAATTATATGGCTTGCTTAAGGGAAAAAAAATAATCATTATCTTTAAGCTATTAGTCAAGACTTTTAAAATGCAACAGACTAAATAAGGCACAGTCTTACCAGAAAAAAAAACTAAGGAAACGATCCATTAACTTATATAGAAGGGCCACCAAGATGCTCAGAGGCTTGGAGCACCTCTCCTATGAATACAGGCTGAGACAGTTGGGGTTGTTCAGCCTGGAGAAGAGAAGGTGCTGGGGAGACTTTATAGCCCCTTCCAGTACCTAAATGGGCTACAGGAGGGATGGGGAGGGACTCTTGATCAGGGAGTGGAGCAATAGGACAAGGGGGAACATTTTTAAGCTGAAAATAAAAAATAAAAATGAAGTAAAGCATGTTTCAGAGCACCCTATCCATTCAGATGTAGTTAAAATGCAATTTAAGCCTGTGGTAAAATAAGGCTTGTTTGTTTGGAATGTAAATTAAAAACAGGTGTATCAAAATCAACACATAAAATGCATTTCAGACATATATAGTGTGTTCATTTTAAACAGTTTCAGAGAGCTAAGAGAATATGATTATATTGACAGAATATCTATTAGTGCTTTTTCAATAGCAAGCATTTATAGGAACACTATAAAATGCATAGAAAACTGTATTTAATTGTTGTAAAAATATATTCCAGGGATTAACCTTAGGGCCTTAACAAAAGAATCATTTAGAAGCTACTCAGGTCTGGGAAGTTATTCCCAGCTTCTGCCAGATTAAACAATTGATACTGAGAAATCTTGTCAAAATCCCAATGCATGTACTGACTGCAGATATCTACATACAATCTTGCCAATGTTGGTTGAAACAAAGATCAATGCTTATTTCCTTTTCTGGTGTTGCTAAATGTACAAATGTTCTAAGTCCGTAACATTCTCCAGCCATTTCATTTTTCAAATATGTGGTTTAAGTGATTAGCGCTAGTCAGACATTTTCTGCCAACACCTTTTTCATCAGAAAAATGCTCACTTTTTAATTAAAAAAAAAAAAAAAAATGATGGGAGAGAAAGCATTTTAGCCACTGCTGTTTTGCAGTGCAAATGGTTCTATTCTGCTGTAGGATGGAGTTATGGAACATGGCCTTGAACACCACCAAGGATGGGCATCCACAGCTTCTCTGGGCAATCTGTTCCAGTGTCTCACCACCCTCACAGGAAAGAATTTCTTCCCAATATCTAACCTAAATCTCCCCCCTTTCAGTTTAAAACTATTACCCATCGTCCTATCGCTCCCCTCCCTGATCAAGAGTCCCTCCCCATCTCTCCTGTAACCCCTTTTAGGGACTGGAAAGGGCTATAAGGTCTCCCTGGAGCCTTTAAGCTTCTTCGTGTGACCACAAATTAGGAATTCAGCCAAGCAGGTTTCTAGTCAAGCTGGACTCAGAAACAAAATCAGCCTAACTGTACTATCGGGTTTCTTAGTTCGGGCATCAACATAACATTGTATAGATACAAACATGACTTTTATCAGATCAGTTGTTAAGCTCCAAATGCATATTTCGTTTACTAGCCAAATTTCTGCTTTTGATAATACTGAGAACTCTTCTAGGAATGTTAAGTAACGAGAGACTCAGCTCAGGCCCAAGGTTTATCAGCCAAGACAGTCGATGTCCCGTTTCTGCTGGAAATCTCATGGGTAACATTGTCAGATTGGCTTCTATTCAAAGTATGGCCAAATAACTGGGAGAGGAGTTACTAGTAATATATACATTTATGAGCTTTTTCAAAAAATGTTGCAGCTGTCTACTTGGACAGTAGACAGAAAGAAAGGCTATTGGGGAAAGGAGCAAAATCATTTCCAGTCTTTTCTTGAACAGCAAAATGTTAGATGGCCATAACGTGAACTCAGCTCTTGTGAAATACGTCCAGAATGCAACAAAATGCTACTTAGAAATACCCTACAAATGCTCCTTTAAAAAGAGACTGGCTTATTTTCAGCTGACACATTTTTGTTTCTACACAGCAAAGAGTTCATTCCCTTTTGAATTATCTGTTGTTTTAATCCGTCATGGGACAGAGAAAGTCATCATGAACAAAACTTTGTATGCTGAAAAGAATACCGAAAAAAAGATTATAAACCTGCCCTCAATTTTCCAACAGAAGGCCTGTCCTTTCCTCTGTCACTTACTTCCAATACTAATTGTCACTTCTGCCACTCAATATTTAGGACATTGCACTAAATATCAATTTCAGAAATTTATCAAATGCTATGAAGCCACCACAGATAATAACTTAATAACTAAGGCAGAGAGACTTCATACCCAGAAAAAGCTGAGAGGGGTCATTTTTCTTTTTGTAAAATAGACCACTCTATCTCTCATCACACAGACACAAAAAAATTACATAAAATATATGTTTACTTGACAAGAAATCAAGAGAAAGAGTTAGAGTCATTTACTATGAATATAAAAATCTTTAAAACATTTTCCTATCAAGTTTTAAGTCCTTTTATACTACAATATGTGACATTCTGACCTGACAGAGCAAAACGATTACCAGGTAAAAAAGTATTATTTGTGACAAATTATAACTTTAATTTACAACTTTATACATATTTTCACTATATATTTCAAGAGCCACATTATATTAGCTTTATGTCAATTTATTTACATTTACACCAGTTCTAAAACTGTAAGATAACACAAAATAACCATGCAAGAATTTGTAAATATAGATATATCTCACAAGTACCTTCTCCAAAGTTACCAAAATTAACACATTACAAGTCTTCAGTGTTTTCTAGTTCACTAATAGAAAATAAATTTCTAAATTTCATTTAATTAATAAAGCCCACACTTTCACTGTGCTAGAAGCATCTTTTTTCTATTATGCCTATACACAAAATTTTCAAGAAGACAACTTTCTCAGGAACCTACCTCTCTTTAATCACAAAAATTACCCCAAACTTTCACACGGTCAGAAATTGTCCCTTATGCTTCATAAACCACAAACCAAAATTAATTTAAAAAATATATATAATTATCTCTGCATCCTCACCTTCCCAGAAATATTTCAGCCATGTCATTTTGAGCAAGACCAGACATCAATCAGCTCAGCATTTGGCACTAGTGAGGGGAACAAGCATCTGAAGTGGGACCAAGTATTTCTAACAGCGTATCTTTCACTAAAGTAGTAAATTTCAATGCCAATTCTTTAAGAGGCTCTATAGTTTTGCTGTTGTCACTGCTTCATCCATACCCTTACGAGTTGGGCTGAAACATCTGTCAACTGTGCATGGGACCATGCTGTGCAGGGACAAAAATTTCTCCCTTGAGCTATCAAAAGAAATGTTTGGGGATCAAACGAAGAACAGGTTAAAGCAATTATAAAAGGAAAACCTGTGATTCCTTTACGGTCATTGGAAAGGTGATCATCTCTTAAAAGGCCAAGCTTTGACTTTTTTGGTGAAAAACAGAAGAACAAAAAGATAATTCCAGAAGAGCAGCGAGGTATGCATCAAAAGGGTAAATTCCTCCATCAGTAACTCAAAAGCAGCAGTGTCCTTTTCAAAAAACAGAGGTAAGGAAAAGAGATTAATTTAGCAATGTATTTAGAAGATCAAAGGGCTCATTTCTATTCAGTTTGATTTTTATTTGTCTTGAATTATATACATCAAAAGTACATACCTCAGGCTTAAGAGAAAAAGAATAAGAAAGCCGAAGCACTGAAATTAACATCAGGGGAACAGAACAGGAAACAACTTCAAGACCAATAAGTAGCTATGACTTTTTCTGTTACAAAGATAAACATTTTGACCTTTTTAAAATATGACTTCTGGAATTGCAAGGGCAACATAATCAGGGCACTTTCAAAGGACACTGATTCAATGCAATAAATTGAAGAGTTCTCAAAGAGCTGGAAAAAAGTGGAACTAATAAAATGTTAAACCATGATTTACTTGTTTTTAATAATCTTGCCCATTTTAAATTCAAGTGTTAGAACACTGATAGGATTCTGTACATTTGATAGCAAATTTCAGAACTTACTTGAATCATCAATGCAATGGAAACTTTTTCAAGGGCTTTTCTGTACAATGACATTGCAACTGTAAATGTGATGTTACCATGATCTTATTGCTATAAGTATACATTTCTTATTGCTATGTACATATACTTTATGTAGATGAATGAAAACATCATTATGTTTAGCGCTGCAGTTCCAAGAAGCCCTTATAAGATTGCAGAAAACACGTTAACAGAAAATACCATGCTGCTCTGAAAAAAGGCACACAGAACTTAGGCTCGTGTGAGAAAAATAGCATTCAATGTGTCACCTATCTAAAAAAAATCCCAGAAAGCTGTCTGTGGGGCTGGGCTGAATAACAGCTGAGAGTATTTTCCTTTTCCCTGAGGCAAAAGGCTGATGATTTAGAAGAATCCTTTCTCACCCACTTAGAAGTTGTTCTCTGAGTGTACTCTTTATTATGGAGAAGCGTTGAGCCAGCAGGGAATTGGGTGCCCCGAGGAATCCCCAGGCAGGGCCTGTCCCACTGTCCCAGCTGGGGGCAGCTGGGGACAGCCCCAGCCCCTGGCACCCCCATAACAGCGGGATTGGAACTAGATGATCTTTAAGGTCCTTTCCAACCCAAACCATTCTATGGTTCTATGATGGGCCAAGGCTGGGCCAGGACATGGGCCCACAAGTGGGCCTGGCTTGGTGGGGCCCATGGCTGGGCAGAGCTGTGGGGAGATGGGGACCAGCACCACTGCAGCATCACTGGGCAGGGGCTGATGACCCCAGGGGGCCAAAACGGGGACCTGGGACCTGGTCAGGGGTGCAGAGAGGTCCCACGTGGGGCAGGGCAAGGCCAGTAAGGCCTGAGAGCATCCTCAGGGCCCTGACACAATCAACCTGTGCTTTTATGTCCAAATAATCTATTCACCTAAGCTTCTATTCTCCCTCTTCACGTTTTAAAGCTCTTCTCATTACCCTTTATGATTGTCTTCTGCATCTTTCCTCATGACACCTTAGAGCACACGGGTCCATTGTGGCCATTTAATATGTACAGTGAAATCAGGCACAGAAGTAGTTCTTGATTTTGCAGTTAGAAACAAACATCGTTTGATGTCAGAGCAAATGCAAGCTCTGAGGTAATTACTTACTGTTTCATAACTAAGGTCAATGCTTAGGGGCTAACGTCACGTAAAGATTCAACTATCGCTATATTTGCAAAGTCTAAGTTTTAATGTCTCTGTCGTAAAACAGAAATCAATGCTCTGATTTAGGTAAGTAGTGTCATTATCTGGGAGGAGTGAAATATCTGAGAATGAAATCCACAAAGGCCAGGACAGTAAGAAAATACCTCTACTATGCTGTAGAAAATGCTTGAGACTCAGACTTGAGCCTTCTCCTGATTAAAAGACAACAGAAGAAAAGATGCCCACCAGCAAGGTCCTCTTCTTCTTCCCTACCACTTTCTTTCTGCTGGCTCTGTTCTTCACATCTCTTATTCTGCAGTAGAAAGGCTGGTGTGTCTCATCTACCTAGGAATTGCAGTTCAGTTTTCACTCCTGCCTAGGAAGATCAGTGACAACTCCAAGAAAAACATGGAAATTACAAAGCGAAAAAAAAATTCTGCAGTGGGGAGTGAAGAATTTGGGGTCCCACTGGGAAAGACAAATTTAAATTCACCTGGTTGCAGTGTTTCACGGTAAAAGTATAGATTCTTTAGTATAGAAAAGGAAGCAATGCAAGTACATCGGTCAGCCTAGTTACTGGAGTCCTCACTGAAGCAAGGATAATTCTGGTTCTAATTCATGCTCCAGTTATTTTAATGGGTTAAAAAAAATAGCTTTCACTTGCAAACATGCTAATTCTGAAGTTTCTGCTCTCTTGGGGAACAGCTTTATTCATCCCCTCTTACCCTTGCTTTTTCTCTAGCCTCTAAAAGCATTAACAAGAACACCTTAGATCCTCATCAACCATCCAATCCAGAACAAACCGACAATTTGAACACTCCTCTGAGAGGTCCTTATATCAGGCAGAAACACAATCAATGCCAAGTCTTTCACATTTTGATAATGCTATAACTGTTAAGATACTGCACAAGGAACTAACCTTTCTTCTGGCTATTTCTGGGACAAGAATGTTAACACATAGAATCATATGGGGTTGGAAGGGACCTCTGGAGATCATCTAGTCCAACCCCCTGCCAGACCGGGTCTACCTATAGCATGTTGCACAGGAACTTGACAAGGCAGGTTTTGAATGTCTGTAGAAAAGGCAACTCCACCACCTCCCTGGGCAGCCTGTTCCAGTGCTCTACCACTCTCACAGTAAAGAAGTTCTTCCTCATGTTTAGG
>JAOXJK010000032.1:62202030-62225682 GCA_025774025.1 Xenus cinereus
AAGGCCAGGCTGGATGGGGCTTGGAGCAACCTGGTCTGGTGGGAGGTGTCCCTGCCCATGGCAGGGGGTTGGAACTCGATGATCTTTAAGGTCCCTTCAAACCTCCCACAGAACCATTCTATGATTCTATGTGTAGGCTATTTTCAAGTTCACACAATTGTTGTTGTTCATTATTTTGATATCACTCCTTCATCTTTTCTGTGCATTTCCCCAAATGCTGGATTTCTTAGGATACACCTTTCTTTTCTCACACAGTTCTACTCCTTTTTACTTACGCTTTCAATGTTGTGTCATATCTTTCTCTTCTACTAAAATTTTGATTCTTTCAGTTACTGTTTATTTCTATCAGAAACTTGATTTCTGAGCTGGTCTGCAAAGCTATTCTAAGAAAGGAGATTCAATGAGCTTTTGGGGTTAGTAGTTGTAGTCTCATACGAGCTTCTTAATGAAAATATTTTTCCTAATGTCCAGGCTGAACTCCATGCAACAATTCCAAGCTGCCGCCTTTTGTTACACCACCTTCCACTTTACCTCCATTGCATCTTTAACTCTCTGTCAGGAAGTTGGGGGCTGATCTGTCTTCAAGTTTGTGAAGATCCTTTTGGATTGAAGCTCCAGGGGAGGTTGGTGCATTAGCTGTTCCCATTTTAGCACCACCCACAAATTCACTGACAAAGTATTTTGACCTGTCATCGAGGTTGTTGGTGAAGATACAGAATAATCACAGAATCACAGAATGATATGGGGTTGGAAGGGACCTTTAGAGATCATCTAGTCCAACCCCCTGCCAGAGCAGGTCCACCTAGATCGCGTTGCACAGGAGCGTGTCCAGGCAGGTTTGGAATGTCCCCAGAGACAGAGACTCCATCACCTCTCTGGGCAGCCTGTTCCAGAGCTCTGCCACCCTCAAATAAAGAAGTTGCTCCTCATGTTTAGATGGAACTCCTGATGTTCGTGTCCATCATCTCTTTTCTTGTCACTGGGCATCACTGAAAAAAGACCGGCCCCAATATTAACACAGTATCAGTAAACACTGAGATACTTGTTACCAACCACCACATGGGTGAAGGCATCGATCCTTAGACCACTGTGGTTGTCATCTTTTCAGGGAGTGAAGTTAGACAGACCTGTCTGCAGTTTCCAGGTCTTTGTTGTTGTCTTAAAGATGTTCATAAAACTTTTTTTTTTTTTTTTTTTTCCGTTCCCAATTGCCAGGAACCCTCTTTTGCCCCATCACCATGATTTTTCATATATAGACAGCAGCCTCACGGTAGCATTAGTCAACTCTTTTCAATGAGTCTCTAATTCATTTTTCCCCATAGTTGGTTGTACTTTTCCTGCCATTTATATCATTATTTTTAATCTAAAACCAATAACATGACACTAATTGAAGTATACAAGAGAAAAGAAGAGCAAAAGAGACCTTTTCCTGTAAAATCATGTATTGTATTTAAGAGCACTATAGATCTGTTTAATGGGAACATTTGGCTTATTATTATGTGACGGAAATTTGATTTACCAAAGATTTTCTGGAAAATTGAATTCCAATGGATGCATACTGGTCAGACTTCCCCAGGAGAACGTCCTAGTGCTTTATCCCAGCATTATGCATTCTTCTGGGTATAAAGAAAACTTCACAATTTTAGACTTCAGAATTCTAGACATTGGGTTTACAGCAGTTCATAAACGGACGGACAGCTTTCATGAGAGTGGCACAATTTAAAAATTAATTCCTGAAGTAGCAAGATAGTGCAAGTCATCATAAATAACTCACCATAAGTGATTATAACCAACAAAAAACAGTGAAAAGGCAGACAGCATTAAACACATTATATACGTTATTTTTTTGGTGAGTTCAGTCCTCTGAACAATTATTTATTAATGAAAGCCATTTACCTTCTGCAGTTTGATTTAACAAATCTAAACAAAGAGCTGGAGAAGCCAGTGAAGAACTTCTCTATATATAATTTCCTAACTTTCCCTTATGATCATTTTTGGCGTTTCTAAGGGGGATGGAAAAAGAAAGTGCTAAAACGTGATGAAATACAAAATGGTCTGTTGGTAGCATCAGTTCTGTTGCAGTGCTTCAGTATTAAATTTATTCCATTAGTTGCTAAGTAACTAACCTTTTAGGACCACAGAACTTAATTCCAAACCAAAGCCAAGTAAGTAAAATATGAAGGGAAATTTCCAAGAGAAGGCAAATACTGCTGTTTTTCTCACAAAGTTGTTCCTTTATATACTTCAGTTGATTTCTCTCCTTCTCAATAAATACTGATTCTTGAACTATTGTTAATAAACTTCATGGCTGATATGTTTGGACATGCAGAATTTTCAGTTATTAGAGCAGATACCTAAAGATGGTATATAAGTGATACCTAAAGCTTCCCAGACTTATTTTTTTTGAAAAAGAGTTATTTTTCACTATGACAGAAGTCTATCAACTTCTTTGATCTAAAAAATTTGGAAGCTGAATCCACTACGATACAGAAGCAAAACTGCTACTGGGCAGTAATTCCACATTGTTGGGAAAAAATGGAAAAAACAAGTTTTACAAATCATTCTCTATGAGGTGTTTAAATGATACAGAATTACCGGTACTACTGCTGTGGCCAAACCCTTCCAGATGTTTATCACAGTACAAAATAGGTAAGGATAGGCTTTGCCAGGGTAAGTAGGAGCCACCCTTTCTGTAAGTAAGGATTAGTTGATAATATTAATGAAGCTTGGAATTGCAGCTTGCAAATAATTTGAATTGATTAGTGAGCATTGTGTAAAGAAGTGTCCAACTAGAAAGAGGAGAGCAGAAGAGGGGGACAGGAAGAGATATTTTTAATAAGCATCAGTAACGTTCTACTCAGCTTTTTTAGACCAGGTTTCTTGAATGATAAGACCATGACATGATGACAACGGAGCCGCCTGGTGATTTGACATCAGGGGGTTCAATTTCTGTGGCTTCTAAAGAAAGCAACAAGTTCAATTCTTTCCAGCCAGCAAGCGGTTGTAAACGCCCCAGAGAGATTCACTACATCTGCTTTTCTCTGGTGTGCTACAGGGCAGCCATCCTGGTTTGCTCGTGAGATTTGACAGCATCAGTACATTGTTATCTGCTGCAGCAGATGGTCTTTGGCTCTGACTTCCCATATTGTGGAATTAAAGGCGTACAACTGAAAATTTCCTCAGCATATCTTTGTAAATATTTAACTGGCCAGAATTTCAGCCACTTATCATATTTCTATGGGTCATTAAAAAAAAATATATATATCCTTCCACAGCTGGTTCTCCAGAATTCATGCTCACCACTCAAAACACCCTGGTTAAACCCGCGTGACCAAATAGTTAACAAAATAAATTATGTCATAATGTAGGAATATCAGGTATATGAATTTGGCCACATTAAATCTCTGAGTACCCTCTGTGAAATAAAAAGTTTCAAACAGTTGAAATCAGAGATTTATTTAGGTAATAAAAAACTTCTTTTCTTCTCCTATTAAACTTCCAATTTTTTGGAAGTTTTTAGTAAGAATTAAAAAAGCTACATCTTTTTTTTTATTTTTTAATGGAGTTCAAACTGATAACCCGGGCAAATGCAGTTGTCTGCAGATCTCTTTAAGCTACTGTTTAAAGGCCCTAGGAATCCTATGCTGCAAGAATTCAAGCAGGTCCTTGGCACAAAGATGTGTATTATGGTGAAAAGCACTAAAAGAATTTACAGAGATTAAAGAATAGGGGAAATTAGACGAGTCTTTTTTTCACGATATCCTAATTCTTACTTAATGTACTGGCACTCCATCCAGGGGATGGACATGTGAGAAAAATCTCAATTTCTTCATCAAGTGGGTTAAAAATGGAACCTCTTTTTGGTCTAATCTATAAAAATTCCTAATCAGGTGGCCTGACAGAACAGTTCCTGACAAGGCATACTGACAGATATAATGAGAACAACTTTAAATTGAAGCGTGCTGAGGTAAGGAGCATAGGTTGGGGAAATAATAATGTAGAGAGAATGATAATCAGCTGAAGATAAAGTTACTTTAATGGACTTGAAGACTCCTGAAACTGTGCAATGAGATGGGGTCAGAGTATATTTTTATTTGTTATCAACTGAAGAAAAAAACCCTGCAATATTATATCATTCTGAGGTAGCTAAGTGATAGCGAGCAAGTGAGAGTCAAATATTAAAAAGGGGGGAAAAGGAAAAATAATTCCATCCTATCCTTTTTCTTCCCTTTTCCCTTCCTTATGCAAATTGTCTAATTAAACTGAAAGCACTTCAGAATAACAACTTAACTTCACACCTGACTATAAGACATCTAACACACTTCTGTGGACCCTACAGTAATTTCCTACAAAATGCCTTTAATGACATTATTTAGACTGATTGAAATAACAATATAAGACATGAAAATTAACTCCTGGAACCTTTGAACACAATAGCAAAGTTTTTACCTCATTTGAGACAAACTTTCAGTCCAAATATGAAAATAGCTTTAAATATGGCCATACATGCCCTGCTAACATACATATCCATAAATACTTTAGGGATTTTTTCTCAATGTAAATCCTCACAAAAAACTACGTGTTTTTTCTGAAGGGTTTTTCAGAATAAATTCAAATGGAAGGACTTAACTCCTTAAGGATCAAATTCCAAAGAATTCCCCTTTAGGGAAAAATTCTGTGCTGTCAACCTAAAATAGTATCTCTGAGCAGCCCAAGTAAAGCTACCGAGTCCCTAGGAGAGATGAAATTCAAGAAACTCCTTGGTTTTAATATTGTTTCGAGGGACTGTAGCTCAAGGCAGCATTTTTTTTTTTCAAGAGAGAGTGGGGTTTTGTTTTCTTTTCTTTTCTGTGGAATCCATTGTGAAGTGCTTGTTGTTTCCTTTCAGTACACACGGAGCCTGTGTGTTCGACCCAACATTCAGGAATGGTCAGTCCCTTTTTGGATTTAGTCTTGAGCACCTACTGATACATCAATCATAAAAACAAATACAAGCCTTTTCAGATGGAAGTCTAGGCTTTTCATTAATTGAACTAGGGAAAATCAGCAAACATTTTTACCTCAGCATCTTCATCTGCAAAAGGCATTGATAATATTCACTTCATACAGAGGAATATTGTGAAAATTAGTGTTTGCCCTGCGTTTTGAACACATCAAAGGTTATAAAATGCTATTAGTATTTTTTTCCTGCTGCTTAAGAACCATTACTGCTCATTCTGTACTTGTTGGCAATTGAAAATAATTGATCCCTTCACCTTTATTATGTCTTTACATTTGCGTAGATAGTTATTACATCTCTCCTTAACGTTGTTTTCTTCAGGCCAAACAAAACCAGCTCTGTTTTAACCATTCTTTCCAGGTTCAATTATCCAAACCTTTCATCATGTTTGTTTCTCTTCTCTGAACTACATTCAATTTCGACCGTTAATTTTGAACCGCTGCATTCCCTCCTGATTGAAGGGCTGCGACTGAGGTCTACCCATTGCTGAACAGAAACATATTTTTTTTAATGCACTTTATGAGTTTTCCATGAGCTACTGTTTACAATTTGATTGTTAAACCAAGACAATGACCAAAGATTATTTTTAGCTACATCAGTTCCCTCTTCCATCTCACTCTAAAGCCACGGGAACGTTTGTGTGATGGAAGAGGGCAACATGCAAAACGTGGGCGTAACTGCCCCTTTCATGTCCTTGTGACAAATTAAAGTGATCAGATTTATCCTAATGCCACTTTCTCCTGTCTTTCCAATCCTAGATCATCCCTGAATCCATTTCATTTTCACTTTATTTCCAATAGCTGAACCTTTCCATAATTCATTTCTCTTTGAGGTTTCCACGCTCAGTTTTTTTCACAAGTTCTTCCTAGGATTTTTTGCAATCTTTATGCTAATAGCTCAGACATCCTAAAAGGAATGTTCTCTATGTCAAATGAAGGTGTTATTAAATGAGGACAAAGAGGTAAATACAAAAGAAACCATAGCTCCTGGCTCTATGCTCCTGCTGGGTTTGAAAGTCAATGGAATGTGGGAGTCCTTCCTCTTCTCAGAGGCAAGATATTTCTAATCAGTGCTACCCAGCTCTGAGGCAATAGCTTACAACACCTATCAGTTGTAAACTCAGCAGGAACTACAACCCCCTGCCTCCCAAAGAAACAATATTTTCCCTCTGTGTGAGGCAGATTATCCAGAAAAAGGGAGAGGAAATCAGATGTGAAAACGTGCTACAGTCCCATTCAAGCTGCCGTTGACAATGCATTATACAAAAGTCATTATCCCCCAAGCTATTGTGTATTTTTCACTTAAATGAATTTTGGTAGGAAAAGGATTTGCAGATTATTCCTCCTGCGTTGCCATGAGCTCCAGGGATCAGGAAAAGATTGCCAGCTGAATTTTCCACACTCCATTGGGTGCAGAAGAGAATATCCTACCCTACAAATGAACACAAGCAGCATGGGAAGGGGACAGGCACATGCAAGTATCACGGTAAAATGATCACTTTTTCTGTGTCCAGGAGCCCAAATTACCTAAATACATTAGTGATCGCCTCCGTAGTCTTTGTTGCAAGTAAGGGCTGGCAGAAGTTTGAAACTGTTCATTTAGGCAGAGCTGCAGTAAGATCAGTCTTTGATCCTCAACCCATTCTCTTGAAATAAATTGTCCTTTTGATACCAGCATTACAACAGATTCAGATTACAGTTCTTGTATTTCAATCCCTACGTAAAACATATAATTTGTAATTTCTATTATTATTTTTCAAAGAGGTGGACAAGAAACAAGACACGGAACAGGCCAATTTCCTCTAAAAAGATCACAGCTTGTCAAGCAAAAATACGGACGAGAAATGAGTCACAGAAGCCTTTTCTTTAGTATAAAATATGTTTTCAATGAAGCTGTGATAGCAACTTGAATATTTAGAAAGGGGCCACCACAGTCTTTGTCTCACAAAATACTCCACAAAAATAAAAGACTGGAGAAAATGAAGATTTTTTTTTTCTACTTAGGCTTGAGATAACCCCCTTCACCATTTCCCTGAAGAAACGCTCATTTGATGGCACATCATTGCCTTTTGCTGAGACAGCTTAGATAATTTCAAAACCTCATACTTTATTTCCCATCTCTTCACATTCAGCTACACCCTTTTTCGGCTTCAGCACATCAAACTCACAAGGTTCATTAAGTTATAACAATCTTCGTGCAAAAATTTTCCTCCTCACAGCCCTCTGTCAATTATGTTGCGAGAAAGCGAGAGTCGACTGAATTAGACTGCAGATATGCTCAGTATTCAAATATTGTCTCCCAGCTACATGAGAATTGGTGAAAATACTTAGATCTTTGCCAAGCTAGAGAAGATATGTAGGCTTTGTAATAGGTCAGTTTCTAGCTGGAAATTAAATCGATTACGTACGTTCTTGATATTTCTTAACGCAGTTTCTTTTTATAGGAAATATCCTCCAGTCTTATTTGGGCACTGGTGCCCAAGCTACGAAGAGACAATCTTGCTAGAAAGTACATAAAAAAATGCTATACTATCAAGCCCAGTTACTAATATATGAAATAACAGGAACAACATACATAGAGAGTGCAACGCTACTGATTTCCTCCCTTCAAGAGAAACCTATCTTTTAAGTGTTAGAATAACTCCACTTTAATAAAATCCAGTTTATTAAAACTGACTTTTACTGAGCAAGACTTTTCTGCGGCTAAGCAAGCAAGGGACAAGACTCATCCAAATTGGATACTTAACCGAGTTGTAAAAGTTGCTTACTTCTTTCTGCTGATGTAAAATGGTACAAATAACCAGAGCTGCAAAGGAGCAATTCTGGCTGCAAACGACCTATTTCCAGGAGAACCCTCAAAAAAAGCAACCAATGGAAAAGCAACCAATTGGAAAAGCAACCAATATTTAAATAGAGATGTGAAGAATAAAGTCTGAGGTGGAATTTCCAAATGCAATATGTGTATCCTGGGCCTGATAATTGTAACCTTCATAATGAGGGTGACTTGGGGAAGGTGTACGGAACTTGCAGGGACATGGACTGTTCGTTGGGAGCAGGAATGGAATAACTGAGACTTCTGACCTCTCTGGATGGTCAGGTTTCCTACTATGCAGAGTAATTTTCATTTCTACGTTAGGTATCTTTGCATGCTTTCTAACTGGGGAGTGTATTATGTTGCTATACGTCACATTTAGGACAATTTCCTTCCTGATACTTAGCTTGAAATTTTATTACTTCTAATTCAAATTATGACCCCTTTAATTAGACTGTTCACATCTTTGCATGCCTCTTTTTATGGCGGTACCACGATATAAGTAATAATAAGAGTAATATAACAAGAACTCACCTCGAATTGGATCTCAGGCAACACTTCCCCTCTTATGGGCAAGAGCATTCACCTCTCCCCTCCTTTACAAATCCTTTCTAAGATTAATAAAAGGTAGTTGCGTCATGAATCTTGTCATTGTATACACCAGCTAAGAAAAGGTAGGGGTCACAGATACTTGTCCTTCATCCTGTTCTGTTTTAAATTTTATTAAATTACTTACTATCTTTAGTGCTTTAGCTGCATAAAATATTTATTTTCTCAAGTGCAGTGCCATTTCTTAATGATTCAATAATTATACACGATTCTAGGAATATTACACATCTGTTGGATATCCACATGCAACACACCCTCGACATGAAAATGTTACTGTTGAAAAATGGATACGAGGTGGGGTTTTTTCATTAAAAACGTAGAAATTCTAAAAAAAATGGAGGACACGTTAAGATGGCAAAGGGTGCTCAGCACAGTGTGTTGAACAGAGGCGGTAAGACTGCGTCATTACACTCCTGTTCTGCATGATGCTCCTTTTGTCACCACTCTCATTGAAAGGCAGAGCACGACTGACAGCCTTCAAGCCAGCAGAGGAAGAAGCTGGGAAAAAAAAAATCAGGTTTTTATTTAGGTTTCTGCTGTTGACCATAAAGTTCTGGAAAACGCTTATAACCCAATCTCCTTGGAAAAATGTTAAAAATGAAGGTTTCCAAGAAAGAGATAATGTGAAGGGCAATGAGGGGAAAAGTCGTTCTTCAGTTCATACTTTTTCTTTCCTCTACTTACGGCAGAGGGTACAAAATCAAAGGCTCTTTCCTTTTTATTTCTTCATGTGACTAACCTTCCTTCTGTCCTCTGTATTCTTTGTAAGTAGCAAAAAGCCACTTTGTATTAAATCCCACTTAGCCTCTTTGTCTACACAAACCTCAAGTTTGAATTAAATGTTTCCTCTGAGTGACTTGTAAGTGGTATCCTCAGCGATGTGTAAAAAGAAACATAAATGAACAAATACAATAAGCCACATGCAAAGGCTGAAGTAAAGTGCTGTTTGAAAAAGTTCAAGATTTTAATGTTACGGTTATTGTATTGTAACTGGTAACTATTATATAGCTTATCCCAAAGAGAAAATTCTCTTGCAAGTACATTATGTCTACATTCAAGTGACTAAAAGAAAAGACTTGTTTCTGATCAACAGTATTCTTTGTCATTTTGAATAAAGTTTACTGATTCTACCCATTCTGATTTATATGCTCTCCTCCTGATGGATACAGTTGCATTTCCTATTTTTTTAGGATTTCAGTTTTCTATGTTTTCCAGAGTTTAATTCAAACTCTGTTCATCTTATGGAGAATGAATTAACACATCATACAGAAGGTTCTCCACTGCTGGATAGTCACCTTCACCCGTCGGTGGGCTGCTGAGGTTCTGCCTCATTCTCTCCTGTTACCTTAGGGCATCTCAGTAAACTCTGATTTTATAGAATATACTCCAAAGCTGAATCACAATATGGGCCACCCCAGCTTTCCTTATCATTGTGCTGCACTTAAACAAAAGTATATCCCTCAGTAAATACACGCAAATGTTGATGAGAAAGAGAAATAAATAAATAAATAAATAAAGGGGAGGAAGAAGCAGGCAAATATAGTTCTGCTTCACTCAAAGGTCACAGATATCTTTCGACTGCAGATGTTTTATTGCAATAGACTATGTGCCCCGCTATCCCAAAAGACTTCCTGAAATAATCCCATCCGTAGCCTTTTCAATATTCATTTCTCTCATGCCTAGAAACACTCCTGTAACTGATAACCTAAATTTAGGCACAGAGAGTTTATACCTGTTTGTTCTTGTGCTTAAGTCATCCTTTTCTCTGGTATTTTTTTTCTAGAAAGCAAACATATCCTCTCACAGGCTTCACTTTCCCAAAGAGATCATGTTCATTGAGTTTCCTTCTATAAAATAAAGTTTCAATCTTTCTGGTCATCTCAATAACCTTTCTGTACACCTGACCTTAAAAAAGATGTCCAGAACTATGCAATAGATTCTATATAGGATTTTCCCAATGCCTCGTAAAATGTCAATATTGTTTCCTTCTCTGTAACAGAAACACCTTTTCTGACAAAGCCTCTTATATGTCCCACCTTTCACCTCTCCCCCTTCCACATCAGAAACTCTAGTTGTACTTTAATTGCTTAGAGTGTTAATTTCCTCCACTTTGGGTGTTTTTAGCAGAAATATCCTGGTTTATAATAGAAATTATTTTCATTAATTCATAAATGGATGAAGCTTCATTATTTCATCCCATTTTTAAGGTCATATAATTCTTCCCATCAGATATTCTGAATTTCTTCTGTATTGATAACTTCCAATTGTCTGTCATCAGAAAATTTCATGAGTACCTTAGGGCTTTTGGTGAACATTATTGAAAATGAAATTGCTTCCTCAAAAATCCTTCAAGATAAAGGTAATCTAAGGGATAAAGTTTTCTTGGGTTTCCAAAGGCTTTGAAAAGTTTCTTGCCAAATGCTTTTTAAAGAAACTGAGCAGCAACGGCATAAAAGAGCTTTGCAAGGTTAAATTATTAAAGATAGGAAATGAAGGAAAAGTCAAGTTAGTTCTCAGAGGAAAGAAAGTTCAACTACTGGTGGCCTGCACTGGCCTGGTGGTGGTGACTTAACACTGATATGACTTGTGAAAATATTCATATACAGCTTAAGAAATGGGCAAGAGGCAAAGTGACAAAGTTTGCTGGTGACAGGAGTTTATTCCAGATAGGAAGGATAAAAGCTGATTGTAATTGCCCAGGGAACTCACAGAAACTGGGTATTAAATGGCAGATGAAGTTCAATATGAATAAACATAAGATTAAAGGCAATAATAATTGTCTTTACAATTCTAATAAGAAATTTAATAAACCATTCTAACTTCTCATAAAAAGTGATCAGCTCTGAGCTGACTATCAACCCCTCACAAGCACGGTTTGGGGTTAGAAAAGCAGGTATCATAAAAAACATTAGCTCAATATTCAGTAGTGGTCATAAAAGCGAATCAGAATATTAAGAGTTAATAAAAAAAAGAATATTGTCATATTTTTTCCACAGTACAGATCCAGTATTCTCCTACAGTTTGAATACTGTGTGAAATTCTGTTTCACTCTCCTCAGTAAGAATATTGATCTCCAGAGGTCCCTTCCAACCCCATATCATTCTGTGAAAAGAAAAATGGAAATGGTACAGAGAATGGAAATGGTACAGAGAATGGAAACAAGTACAACCAAAACTATAGAAAAGCATCACTAAGATCAAATTCTTAGCATGAGAAAAGGAAAAGCATCATAAATATTACAATTATCTATACATACAGCCAAGAATTTTTGTTCATAAAAACTGAGCAATCTAATCAGAATAAAACAAGCAATAATGATACCAGCAATCATAGCCTAAATGAATACAGAAAGTCTCATTAATAATAGTACCTTTAATTACCGTACAAGAAAACTTAAAAATAACTTTGTTGTCATGTTCATCCTCTAACTCTAGGGAGGGTCTAGGACCCTCGAAGGTCAATGTCACCTCTTCCTCAGGCAGAAAATCTTCTTGCTCAATCTAGAATGGTTGGATAAATAGAGACCCTTCCAGCACCATTAGCAAATCTGGAATTTACTACAGCTGCAATTTAGCCAGATACAGCATCACTTGAGTGTCTCTTAATCTATTTCAGTTCTAGGTCACCCTTTTTTATCACAAGCTCTCTTTAAAGCAGTTTAGTAAATCCTAAACTGAAGCTAATGAAGAGCGCTCACATTTCCTTCCATTTTTCATTTTCTAATTTCTTTGCCATATTCATGAAGTGATACCTTGTTAGAAAATACTTTGTAGTCTTTTCGAAAGACTAGTGGAACGTTTCATTTCCCTGGCCCCCCAAATGATCATTAATGAGCAGTAAAATAATTCAAACTGCTACAGTTTGCTAGAATATTTTTAATCCTTTCCAAGGCAAACCACAAGATGTAATTATTCTCTTAGTACTACAAGTGTCTGATTGCTAGCAGTCTCACATCTCTAGATGCCTGTAATTATCCATAGCAATTTGTTAGCTCATTTGATTAATTCAGAGAGACTGTCTGTTTCTCCTCATACAGAAATATATAATGATATGGACCTCTTACCTCACACAGTGTATTAATTGCTAAATTTTATTTTGTGTAACAGTATAACAACATTTGAAGGTTCAGTGAAGAGATTAACCCTCCCAGCCTGAAGACAGAATAATTAGTCTTACAAATGAACTAGCCCTCTCTCTCACGAGTGAAGAATCTGTGTAATTGATGGTCAGTTCATATACAAAAAATTAGTATCAGCTGTTCAATCATTATCTGAAGATGCTTGCAGTAGCTAATAGAATTTATCTGAATTTTAAATGCAAAACAATGTCAAGTGAGACTGTAACATGCATTGAGCATATCATTTAATAAATATAATTTATGAAAAGTACTGTCAGGAGTATAATTCATTGTAAGAAATAGAAGCGCGCAATGCATCGCACACTAAAATCATATGCATCATAATTGCATATTCTTTAGTGAAATATATTTTTTTTTTAATTTATAAAATGTCCCAATTAGATAATTTAAGGCTGTGTGAAAACTTAGCAAAGAAATACAGGTATATATGCTGTAATGAGTATTGCATTTTTGAAAAACTGGACGTAGATACATAAAAGAAATTAGGGACTTAGTTACACAGAGTGTGATTCAGGCTGAATTGAAATCAAACTACAAACTATGTTTTCCAAAGTTCCATGCTTACATATTATTCTGTTAAGTCAGGTTGGGTTCCTGTTGCTTGAGAAACCCAGACAGTGTTTTGGCAACACTGTTACCCTTATTTATTTGATAAACCGATTTTAGAAAGCTGCATCAAGAGGACTTCAGTTTTACCTCGAACTAAGAAAATTCAAACCCATTTGTTTCTCACCGGCTCCATCTGCTACTTTACTTGTGGTAAGAAACAAGGTCATTTTCTCCAAACTCTGCCAGTACACTGAAAGGACTACAAGATCTATAGACAGATCCGCACGCAGAACTCCAACTCCGCAGAGTAACTTAGTTATAAGTGGAGAGCCAGGATCTGAATCCCTGTTCTTTGTGTGTTTGGCATGAAGCAGTCCTTGGACAGAAATCAGAGTCGTGTCCCTTCAGAATAAAATCTTACAACTGCTTGACTTTTTACGTTATTTTTTGATTTGCAAAGTGACTTAAAGTCAGCCAGCAAATAGTCTAAAAAGAAGTCTAGAGAATCACACCCAATTTTCATCTTCTGCTGTGGGCCAGTCAGGGTTTAATTATTTCATGCAAGAGAGGAACAAGTGGGTGAGCTCCAGTTAAAGCCGGTGGTCAGGCAGATCCTGCTGGAGAATTCTTCTAGAATCTCACTAAATTCTTTACAGGTACAGGAAACAACTTAAATGGCATGTCTCACGTTTAAGGTGCTCTAACCTGTATCAAAGGGGAAGGTAGTGATATTTATATAATATTTAGCTGTGATCCAAATATGCAATGCCCAAACCCAGAACGGTTTTCAGGTTTATGAAATTCAACTGCAAGTTCTGCTTGGTCAGACAAGTAGCAGCGATCTATTTTCTCTTCCTGACAATATGTCACCTTGCAGTTAATCATGAACAGATTCTCCATAAGATATGAAAGAGAGAAAACAAGATTTCATTATTTTTAAATAGCTTTGATTTTTTTCAGGAGAGAAGAGGACAGACATATTCAATAATTACTATTATTATGAATCATTTGTTTCCCTTTAGGAAGAAATTAAAGAGAACAAATATCGAAGTCTAACATACAGCTTGATTCATATTACAAGGATGACAAACACACAAGCAGATATAAATATAGAAACTATTTATTAACAATTAAATTGCAATTATGTATCTAGAAAGCACATAAACATCAAAATTCTGTTTTTCTCCTAGAGATGATTAGTTAACCACAGTAGTAAGTTTTAATTGTGTCTCTCAAAATGGGTTAAACTCCTTAAATCATTATTGTGCCAATATCATGGCTACCATTCTCTCTGGTCTTTTCTGAGATATATTAAGGTAACTCACTCATGCAACTGTTAGAAGCAGGATTAACAGTTCTTGTGAATGTGAACT
This sequence comes from Xenus cinereus, assembly GCA_025774025.1. Lineage (NCBI taxonomy): Eukaryota > Metazoa > Chordata > Aves > Charadriiformes > Scolopacidae > Xenus > Xenus cinereus. Next base: position 62,216,510 of record JAOXJK010000032.1, read on the forward strand.
ATGAAGCTTATATACGACAAAATTTCCCAGTGGGGTTTAAACATTTCCTAGTGAGGAAGAGCTCTGTGTCTCACAATGATTTTTGTAACTTGTTAATGGCTCAGCTAAACATAGACAGCCATTAACTATCTGCCATCAACCTCAGATTAAAACTGTTCAGTCCATTCATAATGCATTGGTGATTTCAAATCAAAACGTAGAAAACCGTGGCTTGGCAGAAATATAGCTCAACACCTTCTTACTTGGGTTAAAGAATAACAAATGAAGAAGAAAGGAAGAGAAAACTGTTATTAACCCAAGTGGGTGCCAGAGTGAGGAATTAATTACAAAGACAGCCAGATCTGGAAACTTTTACAAAGGCTGAAGGACAGTGTGGCTGAGGTAGACTTTTTCTCCAAGTCCAATGAAATGTAGACCAGTTTGTCACACAAAACAAGTATTTTGCATTCATATTAATTCAGCTATTTTATGTGGTTAAACGTTAATTGGCTAAATCTTAAGCATTCTTCTCCTTTGCCTTTGAGTAGAAAATCCTAAAATTTAGTTACGTGAAACATTTTTGACAGCCAGAAATACAGGGTATTTGCTGGTACTCAAAAGACACAGAGGTGATGTTATGTCCGTGCTACCAAGATACACACGGCCCGGACCATTTTCTGACCCTGAGGCCAATGAGGGAGACATCTCACATTCATACTTGCAAATTTGTTACTCTCCAAAACAGGTGAATGCCATTTAAGGATTTTTCTCTGAGCTGTGTAAGTTTCAGAACTGTGTAGGCAGGTGCTACATGTCACAGAGCAGAAGCATTTCAGCAAACATTCTAATGATTTTAAAGTATGGCCAGCAGAGTTTTGGAGCCTGGAAACGTCCCTTGCCTCTGTTTAATTTACTAGAAATTCTTGGTGTGACCTTGCTTCGTTAGCAAGGAAAATCCTGTGACATCCATCAAAGTCATGGAAAGTCAGCCTGCACCCACAAAGTGCTACAAGACACACAAACTCCTGCATTCTGCTTAATTTAAAAGAGAGTAATCTTTTACTGGGAGCCAAAGTACTAAATAAGTTCTTTAGATGGTTCACTGCCTACCAGATTTCAAGGTGCAAATATAAGCCTTTTCTCAATGTGGATAGATCCCGGGAAAACTAGAAAACTATCCTTAATGGAAAAGCATGAATATTGTTGAATATCATTGGAGAAACTAGACAAATATCAGGACAAAGTTAGAAAAGCTCCATTAGTTTAAGTTTGCTTTGAATCCCAGATGCTTTTCCTCTCCTTGTAATTCCATCACAAGCGAAGACAATAAAAGAAGAGTAAAATATGATGTGTAGCATCAAAGAAGAAAACTGAAGGAGAGAGGATAATACAGGAAGGGCTAGTCTGCATCATACTGGAAGCTTATGTAGGCTGTGTTTCCTGGCAGTGGCTAAAATGGAAAAGTACACCTCCTACAGAGAGAAGAAGAAGTCTAATCCACAAATTGGAAGTCATCCTAAATTCTGACAATAAAAACTGTCTTGTGATATAAAGATGTATTTAGCATCCGTTCCAATTTTATGGTTTTCATTCGTAAGGGCAACTGAGTATTTTATATCCATGTTAAAGGTCCAGTTGAGTTTTCCCTGGTGGGAAAAAAGGAGAAAAAAAAAAAAAGAAAAAACCTTACATTTTTGCAGGAACAGTGCTTCCAGATCTAAGTGTTCTTAGATCTCCAGAACTGACCCCTAACAACATCATTCATGTTCTTTAAATGTAAGGTTTTCCCAGACCTCCAAAAGTAGGTACTTTTTTTTTTTTTACAGTAATCTTTCAGAGGCACAGAGCCAGATAAAGATGCCCAAACTCCCACAACAGATATTGTGCGGCTAAAATGACAAATATAGTTCTACAAATGGAAAAATAGTCAGATTTTTTTTTTTCCTCTGCATCCCCAGAAGCTTTCTGGAACTCAGGAGAGTCTTTCAGAGAATACAGTATCATTCCTTGCTTCCTCTTTTCATCTCAACAGAGAAAGAAAATGATCACTAACTGCCAGGTAACACCCAGTCAACTTTTCCAGATAATTATATACAAATAAATCAGTTGCCAGAGAAGATTTGAACTGAAGTTCAAGGTACCTTTGAGGGTGCTTCCCTATCAACACAGAATAATGAAATCCACTCTTAACTCCGTTTTATTACCCTGGAAATGCGGGGCAGAGGTGGAGGTAAAAAGTTAGAAAGAAATTTACTTCTATGATGACAACTGAAATTTAATTCTGATAAATGGAAGTTACTTAACACGTCAAGAAACAATTTCACATACACAAATAACTTGCAGTCTTCTATTAATTCTACCGGCTTACAAAGTTCGCTTACTGTATCATTATGGACTATTAAATGGAAATTCCTGCTTAGTTACAATAAAACAGAAAAAATGTGTGAAGAATTAACTAGAAAATATAATTTAAAATACTGTGAGCCAACAAACACTATTTTCTGACATAAAATATCAATTTTAATTCCCTAAGAAGTACGTGTATCAGAAAAAGAGCAAGCGATTCCTGAGTAAGGTTAAGGTTTGTCCATGTATCCTGTGTGATCAAGATAGAATAAGAAAATAGAAATGAACTAGTCATACTGATAAATTCATGTGGTTTTCATGCTGTATGGCTAAAAAACTATATAAATATGTACATTTATTTTGTTTCATTATGAAATCTGCTTTGCTGCTTTTGTGTGGCAGGATTGTTGAACTTTCAAGTCCTAGTACTTCTGTGCATTTAATTTTTACTGTTTTAAACTCAGGCGACAGAAAATAAAAATGGATTTGCTGACCAATTTAGTAAGTTATTTCTTTTACCTATGTTTTCCATTTCATCTTCCTCAAACCCATAAAAAAATATCATTTTAATAAGCTAAAAATATCATAGAGAAATCCTGTCTTGTTCCCAGCAGTGATGATGTGAAGTTTATGAACTAAATTTACTAAGTGAACTGTGAAATGGAAGTTCTTAAACTTACTGAAAGAAAAAGACAGACTTTGTAGTATCTACTGACACTTTCTTTGAACGCTTTTATACACAGAAAACACTGTGTATGAAATAATTTAGATGAATAAACCTGCGTATACGTACGGCATAGACATAAATGTGAGCTCTAATTTCTTTCCATTTAACAGTAATTATGTAACTGTGAAGGAAATGAGCTATTGTAGAGTTGTTTCATTCTATTGTTTTTTTGTGGAATAAATTAAAATATGAGTAGATATAACTTCACATCGCAGATCTGTTACAGCCAGCCAATATCACATTCTATTAGCCTAATTCATCCACTTAGAGAGCTGTATTGTTACCTGAAGGATCCCACAATAACATATCTAAAAAAATTTAGTGATAAATGGAGACACATGATAGAGAATATTGTTAACGACTCCAGATAGACAATCATTGTATTCCTCTGACTTGTAAAACCAATCTGCATATGCTGTGCCTAAAGCGACAGTTTTAAAGTTCAGAAGTTCTCCTTTCCATCCAGCAACACATTAATATATTTGGGTATTTTTAGTTTTTATTTATCAGTGAAACCCTTCTGGCCCCAGAACAGCCCTGGACTTCTTGTTAAACTTCCCTCCTTGTAGAAGGTTAAAGACTCTCAAATCCCATCTCATTCACAGAACGTGAAATATTCACTCTTGATGTCTGTTTGTCTCTACCTTTGATTTCCTTATTTTACTATGAGAATTAACAATCCTGATTTCTAAGATCTCTAACGGTAAGGAAAAACGTAACTCTTCCACTCCTCTCATATGCCACAAATGAACGTGGGCAAGATAAAACTCAGTTTGTGGAGTAGAAAGCAGAACAGATTTTTTCCAAGGGCTGCACAAGGCTGTGGAAATATTTCTTCACCAGTGCTTTGTTATTGTGTGTTCTAAATGCAACACACATTGCTTTGACATCAGCCAGACAAATAAAAACATCTCATCACTACTTTATTTCAGGGTCAAAAATTGTGGAGAAACCACCAAAAAGAATTCAATTCAGATGCTAATTCACAGCTTCAAGGAAGTTCTGGGGTACAAATCTATAGAACATATTTTCATCAGAACAACAATCCATTTTCTTTTCTGTTCCATTTTTAGTGTTAGAAGTATGATGTGAAAGAAGATCTATCAGTAAAAGTATTATGAAAAGAAGAAAAGACACATTATTTGAAAAATAACAATTCAAACATCTGCCAAGTTATTTCTTACAGCTGGACCATATCTATATTTATGTGCAAATGCATATTTATGTATGTACATTTATGCATAAACTTCTATTTATTTTTATACACCAGCAGCAGTACCAACATCAGGTTTTGGTTTTCAACTGAAATCATTTTTTCCCCAAAGAAGAACACATATCCAATGTGTGACAACACCTGGCTTAAAGATGCACTGCTGATAATGATTTCCCTGGAGGCAATATTATCTGGTCAAAAAGGGATAAACCAAACTACCTATCAGATTCCAGAGGACAGAGGTCAGTGTAACATCTGCCCTGTCTATTTTCTACTTGTTTCTGAATTCATGCACCACATTCGTCTGTCCCCAAAGTTGTTCAAGCATATAACTGCAGTGCCAATGAACTGAATCTTCTTTTTCCCTTTTTTTTTTTTTTTTTGCCAGCTGATATTGTGACAAGTTGTTTTTCAGCTGCAGGAACAGCTTATTTAAGGGTTTTTTTTCTAGCTTTGTTAAGAGGGAATGAAGTGGCCAGACACTGTGTACATTAGAGTCTCCTTGCTACAAGAAGTCAGTGATAATGAGCAATTTGTGAAGCGTGATACCTATGCTCCAGTATCAAAAGTAATACTAGCCAACGGATTTTTCCATTTGTACAGCAGCTTCTTTGCTCCTTTTTCAGTTTTACTTTGCTGGTGGCACTAGCTTTTGAAGCCACCCTCCTTTTTAATCCTCTTTTTAATAACAGGAATCAACTGGTACTCAGCTTGCACGTCTACTGTAATCCCTTCCTTGAAGAGAACCTTTGAGAGACATCAAGAACTCCAGACTCAGCAGAAGTTCCTGTCTGCAGACCTGCCGGCTGCAGAAAACTAAGTTCCTCTCTTAGTCTCATTTCTGCAGACACTGGAAGAAATTTTGGAGTAACTAGAACAAGAACTGAAGCTTGTTACTGTGATGAATTTTATTTGATCGCTTGCTACTCTGATAGCTTCTTACTTGGTGTGTTTGGCCTTTCTTTCTGATGTGTTTTACTAACTTCTGAACAAGGGAAGAGAAATATAAGGAAAACAGTTAATCTGGTTAGAAAGAAAAAGTCAAACCCACTTATCAACAGGATGTTTTGGGGTTTTTTGTTTTGTTTTGGTTTGTTTTTTTTTCCAAATAAGACTCTGGATCACAAGGAAAACACAGAAAAGAGAAGTGGCATGAAATGGCAGTGAGTTCACAGGGGGCTCCCCGGTGCCATGACCTTTTAGCTCACGATCAAAGCCAGAACAGCTCAGTGATTTCTGCGAAAACTCTGGGTTGTTCTGGTCTTAGAGTATGCACATACCATGCACCGAGAACAGCACTGCAGCTGACATTAATGGATTTTGCTCTTGCGGCTCGAACGAAGATGCCAAGAGCTAAGTGAGCTCGGAGACTTGAACCAGCTGCTGATCACACCACATCAGAGCCTGCAATTATGCACAGAGAATGAAAAAAAAAACCCTCAAGAAATCTCTATAACCATTGGGTTAATCTCTATAACCACGTGAGATACACCTGTGTATAAAAAGCTAACGATACCCTGCTGCTTTGTAAGGCACCGTTTCTCTGCATGGAGGATTCACCTTCTGCCATGCACGCGTTATTTTGGGAAATGCAGGAATGTACACTGGGGATACGTAGGCCTAGTTTCGGAACAAGGTTTTACAAAATGTGACCGTGTCCGGGAGTACTGCAGCCTGCCTGAAAAGGTTAACTGGTGCCACCTTGTTCTGCAGCACGGGCACAAAGGTTAAAGGCACAAGAAGAAAGGATTAGGGGTTAGGAAAGCATTGGGTTTTTTTTATCTCCTCAACTCCCACTGAGTTCAGATAATTGTTCTTTTCCTGAAGGGTCTGTCATATACGACTCTCCTTGCTCTTCTGTTTGTGGTTACTTGATGCAGAAAGACCTCGAGAGGCAAGCAGGAGGTGTGTGAGAGAAAGGGGACGGACACCGTCACAGAGAAAGACTGAAGACCATGGTCAGAAATGAGCCACTCGCCACCCCTCTGGCACAACCCTCTCATTTCTGAACTTCTGCTTAATTCTGATCTCATTTCTTCAAACCTTACACATTTCTTTAAGTTTATACCGCTATCCCTGTGTCTGCTTCCCCTGTTCCTGTACTTATTTACTCACATGCACCATTATGCATGATTTTTTGGCAGCTGACGGCTCAGTGAAGGTGACGGAGTGAAGCGTCGGTCACAGTTAAGGGCAGGGGAAGGCATTTAGAACGAGACAAAGAAGAGGTCAGTGGCCTTGGAAGGTCTGAGAGCAAATCATCATCTATAAAGAACTACTGAGCATGAAACCTAACCACTGAATGAATGTTTATACGTAAATATGTGTCATGCAATATGATCTTATAACATATGACACATATCATGCCATATTTTATTATACTTGATACCGTGTATCATATTTGATACTGTGACCAAGCACTGGCACAGGTGACCCAAGAAGGTTGTGGAGTCTCCATCCTTGGAGATTTTCAAAAGCCAAAAGGACACGGTTCTCGGCAACCGGCTCTTAGTGTCCCAGCTTGAGCAGGGGACCAGATGACCTTCAGAGGTCTCTTCCAACCTCAACAACTCTGTGATGGGAACATAAATTTTGAGAATCATACTACGTACACGGCATACCTGCAGAAGATCCTTTCTCCCTCTTAGGTTCTTCCATTGTCACTCAGCCTTGTCTCCAAGAAGCTCTTAGCAGCCTGACGAGGAAAAGCGAACAAGGCTTCAGAAACCATCTCCTGAAGGTACTTAAATTTTAAATTATATAATTTTTAAATTATATCAGCAAATTTTGCTACAGAAAGAATAAGATATGTCTCATAGCCACAATAACTTTCAGCAACAGAAATTTAAATACCAGCAAATTAGAGGCAGACATTTAAAGGAGGCATCACTGAACATATGAGGGAGGTGGTTTTTTTTTTTCTCCTTTTCTCTTCCTGAAGAAGAGTAATCCTAAAAGTTGTAACAAGTACCTTATGTGAAAACAAATCTGTTCTAGCAACCTGTACCACTTCTAGAAACCAAATGAAAAATTTTGGAGCCCAGGGATTCAATGTATATTGGTTTTATTTCTCCTTCGCTGGCAAGTAAAGGTAAATTCTACTGTCAGCAGGATGGTGTAAGGAATGTTAAACAGTAAAGCTGAACAGAAAACTGAATTGCATCACTACTGCATTTGCTGTTTTTATGATTGCACAGAGTTACATGATAATGAATTTATATTTAAAGGTAAAAAGAGGTTGTTTTACAAATCCAATATTTTTTTTTTTAAATCAACAGCAATTAAATAAAGATCTTAAGTATCAGTCTATTTAAACTCAGTTTCACTTACCCTTCACATGTTTTTCTATACTCTTTATTTACCTATCAGGCAACCTTTCCTTCCTTTCCCATAGTTCTAGTGCAATAACTGTTTGGAGGAGTGTCAGGAACACCTAAGACCTCAAAGGCAAACAGATGGCTTTTTTTCCCCCCCAGTGCCAGAAGACACAACGTGCCTTTGCACAGATACACAAATAATTGTGGTCTGCACCAGTCTCTACACAAAACCTGACTGTCATCAATGTATTTAACCAAAAAAGTAGTGTAGGAGTGAATGCAACTATACCTGTGAAGTTGTGTTTCCTCTTAACTTCATAAAACCACATTGGGTTACAAAAACGTAACGTATATATTACAGATTTCACAGCCACCCTAAGCTGAGATTTCACAACTTCTCCATACTTCACATCTTACTCCACAGTATGTCTAGCTCAAGAATATGCATCTAGTTATGGCATTTTACACTGATAATGTGAGAATTAAAGCACTGGTGTTCTCACTCTGAGAAACTGAGTCATACACAAGTACATTTAAACGCCGTATATTATTCTTATTGTCAAAGAATGAAGTCTTAGGGGAATTTGTGTTGGAACAGTTGCTTCCATGACAACAAGAACACCATAAAGGTTTTAAGCAGGACTGCTGGCACCACCTATTATTAAGGTTGGTCAGTGGTTGATATTTTCAGCTGATTATAACTTTGCTTAGGTTCAACAGTCTGAACTCAAATTTTCCATGCTGAGTGAACAACTCGGGATAAATTTATTTGCACTTTTTTCCACTATAACTGTTCAATCAAACAGATTCCCAAGAGAGTGTATGAAGAATACAAAGCAAAATAAAATACGGTTTCCTTGTATCAAAAAATCTGCAGTGCCACACAAAAAAAGATTTTTGCAAAGGCTGTCAAGAATGTGTCTGTGGTTATCCCATTAAAATCTTCAAATTTGCTCAAGGTATAAGCCCCTGAAGAGCTTTCACTTGCTCATCATTACAGAACTGCTAACAACAAAAGCTATGTGGAATTGACCGAATCTTTCCTCAGATAACAACTATACTGCCTGGAACTTGTGACAGCCATACTGGTTCTAAATTCACTTTCTTAGGCTACTTTCACAGAAAAGTAGCCTTTTTCAGTACAGAGACAGAAAGAGACCTGCAGTAAGTTAGAAAGAAGGACATGGGAACTGGAGCCAGGAACAGAATGGACATGGAATTTTGGACTCAGAGCTCACTTCTTCCTGAGAAAATGCATGGGACTAAAAGAGAAGAGAGTCCCGGGTCTGGTTGGTGAGCGGCGATACCATAATCGTGTTTTGTACATTCTTCTATCAGTGTTATTGCTGTTGTTTTCCTGTTCCCTTTGCTGTTCTGTTAAAATGCCTCTCTCTCAACCTACGAGTTTTGTGGTTTTCTTCCAATTCTCCCCCACGGCTGTCGGGGGGCAGGAGAGTGGCCGCACGGTTCTTAGTTGCTGTCTGAGGGCAAACCACGACATTGATACAAGGTAGAACGGTTAATTCACGCCCCGTACATCAAATCTTTTTCATGCAGCAGGTTGTGAGTTCCTCCTGTTCTGGCTATACAT
>JAOXJK010000032.1:62226521-62239019 GCA_025774025.1 Xenus cinereus
ATGCATGGGACTAAAAGAGAAGAGAGTCCCGGGTCTGGTTGGTGAGCGGTGATACCATAATCATGTTTTGTACATTCTTCTATCAGTGTTATTGCTGTTGTTTTCCTGTTCCCTTTGCTGTTCTGTTAAAATGCCTTTCTCTCAACCTATGAGTTTTGTGGTTTTCTTCCGATTCTCCTCCACGGCTGTCGGGGGGCTTGAGAGTGGCCACACAGTTCTTAGTTGCTGTCTGAGGGCAAACCACGACAGTGATACAAGGTAGAACGGTTAATTCATGCCCCGTACATCAAATCTTTTTCATGCAGCAGGTTGTGAGTTCCTCCTGTTCTGGCTATACATTTAATACGAGGGATGGCTAAAATGCTGAACTGCAGGACGTCTGCAGCTGCAGCCGAAGAAGCTGGGAAGAAAACTCCAAACTGAAGGGTTTAGTACTCTAAAAATAAGTTTCTAGGTACTCAAAGCAGTCACAGATTTTTCAGATAATACATCTCAGTGTCCCAGTCATAAGATGAGGATGATTCTCTCTCTTCACCTCTCCAATCTATTTTGAAAATAAATTCAATAATAGGTTGTGAGGCAGTCAAATACCATAAAGATAGGGTTGCTGTAAAAGATGATGTTAAAATTAACAAGCTTGTTAACAAACCCATTCAGGGAAGGTTTCTACTAGTGTGAATTTAATAAAACATAGGCCATATATTGAAGAATGCTCTGCAATGAACAAGACCAGGAGACCTTTGGAAAATACAGACAGTGCTCATGTTGTTGAAAACAGTATCGAGAGAGTGGATGTTAATAAGGGTTCAGAGTCAGGTAAAAAAAAAAAACCAAACTTGGTTACAATTGAATACTTATAAAAACTTTGGATTTATAATTACTACAAAGGAGCCAGATAAAAATTATGCAGTATACATTTAAATATGTTCCTTTTGAAAAGATTGTCCTTCTAGGAAAAAAAAAGTATCAGCATCAAGGTTATTAATGTAATTAGCACTCAGCTATTACAGGTATTTTCAAGATGCTCACAGATGTCAGAACTAATACCTTATTTTTACTCATTTGATCACATTTTTTGAAGTATCACTTTTCTTTGACACTTTTAACTCTGGATCTGTTTTCCAGACATCATTAGAGTCACTTTTGCTGCAGTTCAAGCCAGTTCCTCAATAATGTTACTCCCCCACTGAAATCTAGCCCTAAATAACTGCCTTCAAAAGGTCTGGGCCTCAGTGTCTCAGAATTAAATAATGTGCTTAAGAAATCGAGTGTAACGTGAACAGACCTTTTACAGAAGCAAGGATTTATTCAACTTAAAGACTTAGGCCCTATCTTAAGGGTTAAATGCTAGACAGAAAAATAATATATTTAGGAAAGCTGCAGTCATCATAATACTTAGATTGCTACATGCTGAACGGAAAACTCTTGCATCCTAAGTTTTTTTCAATGTTAGAAGCTTTGCACAATTCTATTAATTATTTTTCAAATGTAGTTCACAGTAATGTTAAGAATATTTCAGAATCTGTAACAGTGAACTATGAAAATGTTTTAAAATCCATAAAGAAAATGTTTTACAATCAAGAAATTATCTAAGCAAAGAACAGGATTCATTTTTGAACTAGGGGTAACTAATTTAAAAAGGAAAGGTAATGGCAGAATGTAGATGGACTCCATCTGATAAGATTTAGGGATTCCTTTTTATTTACAAAGATATTTGTCTCCTCTTAACTTTTTAATGAAGCTACAGTCATTTTAATTCCAGGTAAGAAATGGTAGTTTAAACCTGAAAGAGACATGTAGACATCCAAAGACTGTAACTTAGAATGGATCAAATATGAAGGATGGAATAAAATATGAAGGATTCAGAAGCAAGTGTCCCCATATTGTGTATGAATTTTAAAGAAGACAACAATGAACTGGTATTTGCTCAGGTGCCTGAAGAGACCAGTGTGCATTTATTATGGTTGGAGTGTTGAGCTCATCCCTTTGATCAAATTTCAGAATCTAGATGGTTTTAAGCATCAGGAATATGATAGTGAAGAATATGACAATACAAACTTGGTGAATAATTTAAGAAATTCTGCTATTATTTCTAGTAGAGATAGTAAAGCAGTCATACTATCATACAAGTCACTAGTGAGACCTCACCTGGAATTCTGTGACCAATAACTACAAAAATTTCAAACTGGCGAATTCCAGAGCAAGACTGCTGAGGCAACTGGAAAAGATGATTAAGAAATCCTAGCCAAAAAAAAAAAAAATAAACTTTAGGAACAATAAAATAAACTTTTATAATTGTGTTTAGGCAAAAACAGGAAGCCAGGAGATATTTTAAAAGATGACTCTCATCCAGTATCAAATTTACCATCAGTATAAACTGACAGTCAAAACCCACACAGAATATGAAAGAACTTTGCCAAACTTCTGAATAATATCTTAAAAAAAACTTTTAAAACGTGAGACAAGACTAGACCTGACAAGGATCCTAGAGTTTTCCAGGTGGAAGCCTGAAACATTCCACTACACATGGAGTTGCATGGAGTGACATGGATTATGAAGCAGCAAAAGAAAGGCAATCCTAGAAATTAAAGTTTGTTAAATAGTGCTTTATGTGTCTGATTCGTTGATAGTAATAGTTTTAGCGTAATTTTTAGTTAACCAATTTCTTTAAAGCTTCTGCTAGCCAGTGCAAAAGTGACTTTTGTTGCCCTCAGCCATCATTTGGCACCATGAAGAATAACAAGAGGTTTGCCTTTCTCCAAAGCATCAAATACAGATGACAAAAATAAAAGGCTTCTCCTGTTCATTAGTAAGAATAAATAATAAAAAAAAAACAAATCACAATGAAAGAGGTATCAGGAATAAGTTTGGCCGTATAAGATTAACAGAACCTTCTGAGTTTGAAGAGTTGAAGGAGCAGAGGGAGAGCAGAACCTACTACTGATGCATGTCTGCCTTCCAGGTGAAAACATTCAGATCCCTAGTATTGTGAATACCCAAGAAAGCAGGTTTTTGAGTCTTTTGAATTTTTCTACTGAAAGTATAAAATTTATTAAGAGTTTTTGAGATGGATGTCACGCTTTGCAGTACGTGTCAGGGTACAATGATAACAGAATGAGCATTCTCTTAGTCCCTTGTCATTTAACATGTAGTTGCCTCCTTTCACCTCCTGTCATTGAAGGCAGAACTGAAGGACTCAGAATATCTCAGGCAAAGAAACAGAAATCTCCATTTTTTCCTTTTGCTTTGTCTTCTTTATTTGATACATGCAGGCGTAAGGTAGTAGTCAACTGCAGTTTAGATGTTTTAAAGTTAAGAAAGCCCATACTGACTTCACTCAGCTAAACAAAAGATTTATTATCCTGAGGGGATAAATACTGATGAAATTGTCTCCATTCAGCCTGGATAAATTTATTTCCCCCTGCAGTCTAAATCAGGTAAAACTGCTCCAAATGTTAGCACTTTCCACCTGTGAATGGGCAGATATTTTTTTAAATAAATTGCATAATTTTTATTTATATTCGTTATATTCACAATATTTATATTAAAAATAGATATATATTGTTTAATATACTAACAACGAAAAGACAAACATTAAATCACCACTTCTCCTCACCCGTCTTCCAGGCTCAGGTTCTCTCCATCACTCCCAGCTCCCACCTCCACTCATGGCACAGGGCCGTGGGTGGGGGGTCATGGTCTGCATCCCTCCCTGGTGCTCCTTCCTCTCCACACTTCTCCTCAAGCCCTAGTGTGGGTCCACCATGGGCTGAAGTCCTTTGAGGATGTCCATCTGGGCTAGCTCAGATCCTTCATGGGCTGCAGAGGAACATCAGCTCTTCCATAGAGCACCATCTTCGCCTCTTCTTCTGACCTTGGTGTTTGCACAGCCCTTCCTTCTCACATATAAATATTTTTTTTTTTTTCTTCTTCTTCCCTCCTCCCTATTCAGGGTTGTCAGCCCTTTTTTAAGTACTTTTCCACACAGGTGCCACCAGTTTGGCTGAGGAGGCTCAGCTGTGTCCTGTGGGGAGTCGGTTGGAGCCAGCTGGAATTGGCTGGAGCTGGCTGGAACCGGCTGTGTCCTCTCAGAGGCTGCCCCTCCAGCCCCTCCCAGCACCTCACCAGGAAACCCAATACCTAACCTGGAGGAAGGTTATAAACGGAGGAAGGCAGAAAGTCAGGAGGGAAGACGAATAACAAGGTCTCTTCTTCCTTCCAACTGAAAATCTTCATCGTGAGGTGGCAAACCACACGTTTTCCGTTCAAGGATGCGGAGCTAACCTCAGGTTCCAGTGCGCGGGAGCACCCAGCCAAACCGGTTTCGGAGCACAAAAGGCGAGATGTGGGGAGTTGTCATCTGACCCAGCTTCACCTCAACCTCGCCTCCTTTATGCAGAGATACCTTGGGGGGGGGAGCTGCAAAACGAGGTTGTCTCGAACATTGCATCACAATAAGAACCGAAAACGACTGGAGACTTAGCTGCCTCAACAAACAAAACGCCCCGAGTCCCATCCCACCGCTATTCCCGGGATTTTGAGTGCCAGACATCACAAAATCGGCAGCAGAGACTTAGCTATCACACCACCAGAGGTAAATATCCCAGACGGGGTTAATCCGCTCAGGCATAATCCCGCACCCCCCAAGGAATCAGGAAATATAAACCTTTCTCCCCAACCTGAGATCTGGGGAGAAAAAAAAATGGGGAATCTTCCAAGGATGCTGCCGGCCTGTAGGAGAGTCATCCCCCCCTTGTCCAGGAGGCTGTACGAGGTAACTTCCCAGGGATTGAGCGACTTTACCTGAGAGAGAGAGGGTAAGTGACTAAGAAACATATATATGGCATGCTATTAAGTTGGTGATTGGTGCACTTTTTAAAAAAGGTATTAATATCCAGCGCGCTTGTGGTTTGTGGTGTTACACGTCGGGACCATTTGTAGGCTGCAACAGTGTATTCCGCGAACTGCTTTTAAATTGCAAGAGTGTAATCGCCATCGTACACCTAGAACTTGCAATAGCGAGGTATTGGGCCTGTGAGTGAAGTCCAAATAAATTGTTCATTTGAACCTCTCAGTGAAGTCCTTTTTCCCCTTTCCTCACTATCCAGCTACCTAAAAATTATGTCCACCCGTGAGGCAGCGTGCTTTCCATTTTAGGTCTACCCTCAACATGCTTTTAGGTCTTTCAGATCTTAATATCTCCAGATATTAAGATTAATCTTATTCATGATTAATATTATATCCGGCTATCTTCATATCTCAATCAGTGTGCAGACACAGAGCCATCAGAATTTTCCATTGCTGTATTTTCCTCCTAGAAACAAAGCACAATTATGGACCAACTTGTGTTTCATTGAGGAGGTATTACCCACAGTTGCATAAAGTATCGAACAAAATTCAGTTTGCGAGCCTGTGCCTAAAAAAAGTAAGATATTTAGGCGCATTCCAAAATTCTAAAAGCTGAAGCGGATTTCCTTCTGTTTTCACAACAGCCCCAGTGAACGTTGTGGTATTTCTGTCATTGCAGGGCACTGCTAATACTCAATCTAAACTCCATGGTTACCAGAATTTGATTTAGAGTTGCAGCTCTGATGCTGTACTGCTCAGCATTATTTTCATTCCTGGATGTGTGTTATTCCATTAATGTAATTCAGAATTCTAAGGCAAAAAAAAAAAAAAAAGTGCATTCTGGACCATTCAGCTGACATGACATACCTGCCTGGTCAAACAGAGCAGCTTTCCAGAACGGATCCAAATAAGAGCAAAATGTCACTTCTGAATGGGATGGAGGGACTGGAATGATGTCAGCAACGGCTACTTATTTCTCCATACAGTATATTGTGAGAGCTGGTATATTGTAAGGCAAAGCTACCTCTATGATTTCTTTTCCTATCAACTTCTTCGGGCAGTATAACTTAGAGGAATAAATTTATTTCTTTTTTTTTTTTTTGTTAAAAAACAAGGTTATGAGTGAAATTTATACCTTCATTTCATGTTTGCATTGTATTTTCAAAGGAGCTTTAGAGGGTTTTTTTATTTATTCAGGGCATTACATACTTTGGACGAATGATATTCTTTTTGCCGTGGTTACTTACTTTAATTTCTGTTTGATTTCCCCGAGGCAGATCTTTGTTTGTAAATATTTATCTGAATGCTAAGCAGGGTTCTAAAACAGCTTTCAAAAAGTTCTTTGTCACTCTTTTCATACCTTGCTCGTAGTTAGAATATTCTTTCCCAAACAGTTGCGATATATGTAATCCTGAAAGCTGCTTTGATCCCTGAAAGAAGCTTGTTGGAGCTTATCAGCGTGGATTTGGGGGAGATGTATAACCAGCTCTACACACGATTAGAATCTGGATCTGTATATTTACTAAACCACCTGACTCCCCTGTCCTCAGTAAAAAAGTCTAATTTTTATCACTGGAGCAAAATATGCAGCATCAGAGCCTTACTTAGGAAAAAAATACCTTTGAAAAATGTTAATCCTCCTACTTTTTTGAGTAAACCATAACATCTTTTTCTTCATACTGACATAGGTACTGCTTGTACCTGCTGTGATGGCCTGCTTTTTGTCAATGAATTGTGACAATCACTCACCAGTTGTAGAGGTACAGACCTTTAAATGGAGGTCGCTGTGCTATTAAAATAATCTGACATTTTGCAGCATCTTACACTGCTGGCTATAGTGAATGACAAGCAGTGCTTTTAAAGGTAATATCAAACTCATCTGTGGGATTGAAAATTAGAAAATTTAGAAAGCATTTTTGTTTTCCACCTTTTTATCCTGTTGTGCAAACCCCAGAATAAATGGAAGAGGTGCAAGATTCTCTCTGTGTCTTCTCAACAGAATAAGGCTTTTTTTCTGTGCTTCTGGCATTCACATTACTATCAAGCTCTCATATGGCATTATTTCTAATAACTTTAAAATGCAACTAGAAGCGTAAACAATATTGTTGGACCAGGAAAAAAAATTTACAGAGATGTCTTGGTAACTTGGTAATTAGTTTTAGCTACTTGATATCAGAAAGGTTTTCTGCAGAAAGAATAAGGACTTATAAATTATGTATAATTATTCTAGAATAGGTACGCTATGTTTATATGAAGTTTGTAAATTCCTGGATGTACAGAAAATATTTTTAATGAACGCTTTGCAATCCCTAGTAATGCAATTAACTAATTACTGGGAGCAATTACTTAGAGATGTAAATATGTACTACTTTGTGAGTTTATAAGTTTGCACTTATAAATATTAAATCACATAAACAAAGTTCTCTCTTCAGGCTAAGTTAAATACTTTAAAAGAATATTCAGAATCAATCTGGAGACTACTTCTGCTGTTTCATTGCTTTTAGATATTTTAGGCTGTAGCATAAAATATTTTTCATAGGGTGCACAGAGGTAGAGCACAGAATATGCTAATGTTCATGACTTGTATTGTGTACCTTGTAATTTTCTTTCAATATTTTGCTCCAATAACCTTCACTAAAGCATTTTGTGCAACAACTACAACTGACTTAAAAAACAAAATGTATCCACCAAAGCCACTAGAAGCTACATGATGCTAAATTTTCTTCCTACATATTTTCATAGTGTGGATTTATCATTAACATGAATTTAGTAGATTGGCATAGAATAATGGAATAATATAAATTCTTAGGATTAAAGCTATGGAACCAAAAATAGGATTAATTGACAACTGAAGAGATGGATAGCAAATGTTTTTTGTTTTGCCAGACTAAGATGGAGAGACAGAGGGGGAGATTTCAGAGGAGGAGGAAGTTAAAGAAAAGCAGAACTGGATGTCTTCTAACAAAGACAAAGCAAACAAAAAGAATAAATTATTCAAAAACAAAAAAAGGAGCAATTTCTACAAGTAAATAAGGTATTAATGGATAAGAACATCCTAATGCTCAGGCTTAACACTTAACAGAGAAACAGCTGAATTCTTTACTTTGGTATGGAGTCAGACCCTTTTGGAGGACGTGGTTAAATAATGTAGGCATCTGGAACCAAAAAATTGCATGTGATTCTTTATTATTTACTATAACACATGGGTTCTGCTGGTAAAATAGTAACAGTAATAATTGACAAATGCAGTAAAGCACACAAGCCATTCAAACACACATTAATAACACGTGTTGATTTACCAAAGTACGTTCTGAACACTCTGTTCCTTAGCCTGTCAAGATTTTGTCTGTGATCCTGTCCAAGACATCAAATTTCTTTAAATCTCTGCTTTACAGATATAAAACACCAAGTCAGAATATTTCTAAGCACTTAATATTTCATGAATTCATAAGTACATGGGAGATGCACAGAAGTAGAGCTGACAGGAACAGTTTATTTGAGTAATATGAATAAAATTTATGGTTTATGTCTAATGTGCTTAGAAAATTTTAGGAGTATAACATAATAGAATTATTTAAACAAATATTTTTAGTGGGGAGGTTATACTGGTTAATTAGTCTCTAGTTATAAAATAATTTTGTAATGGTAGTTCCCATGTGAAAAAAAAAATAAACAAAACACAAAACAAATAAGACCCCAAACCCGACCAAACAAACCATTAAAACCATAACAACTCCGTCTTTTATTTATTCTGTTTGTTTTTTGGAGGAACTGGTAGCATAGTGGCTATGGTAGAACCGTGGCTACGGTAGAACCGTGGCATAGTACCAGCAAATATTAAACCAGGTGTTTATAAGGCATTCTAACTCTAATGTAATCTCTAATAAACTGTTGAATTTTACATTTATTTTTTCACTTCTCTCTTCTTTCTGAAGTTCATACATTCACATTTTTCTGCCTAAATCAACTGAAGGCTGAAATTTGTAGTTCCCTGGCTGAGTCTCTGAAGGAAGGACTAGTACAGCTACAAAGACAATGGGTACATCATGACCATGTGCTGCACCACCAACCTGATCTTCATCTCCTGTCATCCTGCCCAAGCGATAACCACCCATGGTGGTCACAATGGGTGCACCTAGTCATGATGGCTCCATCCTCCAGCTCAACGTGATTTTGGGGAGACACATAACACCACAATAGCCAGGGGCTAACTTGAGCAATAAGCAACACTGGTACTGTGGTCAGTATGTAAATATGACTATAGGTCAGTCATCTTACCCCCATATAAAGGATTGATTGCACGTATATAATCCTTTAGACATGGTTGACCAAGTCTGGGACTAGGATTGGATCCAGCTGCACCCAGACTCCTCTCTGAGAAGGAGTTTAGAAAGCAAGGGGGTCCTTTCTGAACCTCGACTCAATGGGAGGGTCACCCTGACAGTTCTCTCTGACCCTGTCCTCTGGGCAGTAAATAACCAAGTGTGCCTTGCCATCCAATCTTGTTAAAACGCTGTCATTATTGACTATCAAACTTTGTTAAATCGTTGTTCTGTATCAATAAATACATTACTGCTTCCCTCTTACGAATGAAGTGCGTCACTCCATCCGTGACATACTTGCAAGCTCCACTGTCAAGTATTAGTTATTTTTATTTGCACTTCATTCGCAGTTAGTTAAAAAAAAAAAACACACAAAAAAAACCCAACACGCTGCAAAGCTCCGCTTTTGAAGACCCTGCTGTTTGCAGCTGATGTTGGTTTGTCTTTTGTGTTGTCAAATTCGCATGTTACATGTACCAAACATAAAAATCTGCTGCCAAGTCTAAGTAAGCACATTCCACAAAATACCACTTAATTATAATGACAAGCAAAAGGATTAGGAAAAGCAGAATTAACTTTGAGAAGTTTGGTTATCATTCAATAATAAGATGTACTAATAGAATAGAGGGTTTCCAGGATTTCCAAACTTGCTGTTCCTTTCTGTTCCTTGAAACTGGACCGGGAGAGACTGGACATTTTTTGGGCTATGACATATATCCTAGGCGTGAAGATTGCGTATCCCTTGAAAGTGAAGTTCTGAACTTACTTTTTTATTTTTAGAGATTCAAAGAGTAGCTGAGTTCACACAGCGTTATTGAATGGATGATCCATTTTACATTCCTTTAATGGACAAAGGGAATGAATGAAAAATGAAAATAGGAAACTTCTTAAGGCATAGGAGAGTGTTTCTGGAAAACTGAAATATCAGTATACAGATTTACTAGCTTGATTCAAATTTTAGAATATTGTAGTAGCTGCAGAAGTTCCCCCTGGGTGAAATTCACTGCATTCCTGCGGCGATAATTCATGGTACGTGGCTTAGCATTTTAAGTATATACCAAATTTAAGTATATACCAACTACTGTGTTATGAAATTACTCCCTAGGAGGATCTAATAAGTTACTTCTAAGGTGTCTCCACAATATATTCATCAGTGATTGTTTCACCTTGTATTCCTTTCCAAGCAAGTGGCTGAGTTTACCAAGGAGCAAAATCTCAGCCCTATGGGGAGAGGCCACGTGACACGGATACACTAGTCCAGACATGGATATTCAGCCTCATCTCTGCACTGCAACGTTTCTGCAGTAGCTTTCCAGTCCTGCTTCCCTCTGTAGATACTGAAATATCCTGCTTGGATAATGAGAGCGTACATTTATTTTTTTCATTCTTATTACTGCTACTAATATTATTTCCTAGCTGTAATGTATATACATTGTTTTACTTACAAAGGGAGGTGAAACGAACCATTGAATATCTCTTCCTCTGAGTCTGATTCAAATGATTCATTTGATTCGGTATGAATTTATTTTACCCTTTATTAATATGTACTGGTTTCTTCTTCGTCAGAACTTTACATCCAGCATTCTGTCATCATATTCCCTTGGGACGTTGTTGCTTTTCTTCTCCCACCCCTTGATTTTACACGTGCTCTAGCTCTAATTTTTGCCTGCTCTTTTAGAGGGAGCGTTATGTGTCGCATCACCGCCATTTGCTTTGAAAATTCTGTTTTCTGCTTTATTGGACATCCAGGAAACGTAAAAATGGAACATGGAAAAGTCGGAAGCTTTACTGTGCCTTCCATACTGCTTTGTGACCTTTTTCTCTACCTTTCCTCATGATCACTTACATTAATACTAAGGATTGCTCTGTAATCATGGGAACTCTAAAATACGGCTCATCTATATATTCGTGTAAGGCAGGTACTTAATTTCCTGGCTGAAACAATTATGATAAACCTTTTTCTTTCACAAGTAAAGAAAAAAAAAAAAGATCATTTCAAAAAGATGTGCTATCAAATTAGAATTAGTTTTATTGCTGCCTTTTAGGTTTGCTCTCACTGAAAGCATGACATCTGAAAGAAAATGCCTTATTTTTTAAATCTGGTTGTTTGTTGTTGTTTTTTTTTAACAAGGAATGATAGTTAAAACCAATTTGGACAGCAGCAGAAGCTGAAGTATATTCATAAGAGGAAATAAACATGCATTTGTAATGAAAAGAAATGTGGTCTTCTAATGCTAAAATTGTACGTAATTTTATAAGACTAAACTACAAAAAAATAAAATAAAACCCAGTCAAAATCTGGGATCCACGGATCTCATATTTTACCAGAATGGTAAAAATCATGCGAATTCTTGCAGCTCAAAACTATATTGACCTGAATTTTTCTGCTGACGTGATTTATTCTTACTCGTTTTGCCTGCTGGAGCCAAACACTTGTCACTATCCGTAGCCATAGAGCCAAAAGGAACGCGCAGCTCATGGACTACGGTAAGTGCTATCTCCAGTCAGGAAGTCCCTCCTGTGATATTTCAGTGCCAAAAAAAAAAAAGGATGATCTGCAGAGTGGAGACAAGTACATAGAATTCCTGAGTATCTGAAACTGCCAACAAGACAAATTGTTTTTCTAGTAGGCGCCTAAGAAACCCATTAGTACCACTTCCACTTGGAAGCCGAGATGAATGCTCCACAAGAGCACGGTCTGTTTGTAAAGCAGGCCCATGGCAGGCGGGGACACTGCTGGCAGCTGCAGCCGAACGGAGGAAATTGAGAAAGGTTGTCCCTAAGTGTAGAGATAACTAATTCGGTACAGTTTAAGTGAGCTGCGTCTGTGGCTGGATTGAGTTTTACACACACACACACCCTCAAATCCTGCACAGCAAGAGCCCAGTACCACAGAGTGCGTATTCTGAGCTTCTCCCATTTTCCTTGTGCAACCTATTTTTCAAATGAATGGTGGGACCCCGCCTGGAGTCCTCTGGAGTCCTCAGCACGGGAAGGACATGGACCTGTTGGAACGGGTCCGGAGGAGGGCCACAAAGATGATCAGAGGGCTGGAGAACCTCTGCTGTGAAGACAGGCTGAGAGAGTTGGGGTTGTTCAGCCTGGAGAAGAGAAGGCTCTGGAGAGACCATATAGTCCCTTCCAGTCCCTAAAGGAGGCTACAGGAGAGATGGGGAGGGACTCTTGATCAGGGAATGGAGCCATAGGACAAGGGCTTTAAACTGAAAGAAGGGAGATTTAGATGGGATACCATGAAGAAATTCTTTGCTGTGAGGGTGGTGAGAGCCTGGCCCAGGTTGCCCAGAGAAGCTGTGGCTGCCCCATCCCT
>JAOXJK010000032.1:62287187-62302802 GCA_025774025.1 Xenus cinereus
TTTCTTTCCTTTTTTTTTTTTTTTTTTTTTGTCCCCACCCCTTGTATATGACACGAAATTCATTCACTCGAGTGGAGAGGCCCTAATTTGCCAGCCCAGCTGCTGCATTCGCTCTGCCTGCAGAGAGTGTGACTGGCGTGAGAACCTCGTGTGCCACGAGTGACTTGGCTCTGATTTTCGGCTGCGGTGGCGGGGCCCGGGTCAGCGATGCTCCAGGAACCTAAACCTGGTGATGGCAGGGACTCCTTTAAAATCCTGGAAATAAAATAGGGATAGCACAGAGGAGGATCAAGCCCCTGAGTGAAAGCATCTCTCTTGTTTATTTTATAAGACACATATGTAGCCCGAACAGAGGTCTTTTTTTTTTTTTTTTGCTTTGGGGGAGTACTTTTTTTGGGCGACAGTAGAGTGAGATACTTAACACTTGGTGATTTCCACTACATCTTTTCATGGAAGATAATATTCTGAATGTTTTCCTCAGCTACAGTGCGTGTTACACAAGAGTCTGGAGATAAATGAATGCTGATTCATGTAAATACTGAGCCAAGGCTGGAACAGGGAAATTCTGACTAGTTTGACAAAAAAAAAAAATGCTTTCTTTTCAACTTATTAACATGCAAATATGGTACACGATGACATTTTTCTTTATACTTTGAAACGTCTGCTAGTCTCCTACAATAGAAGTTTTACAATGTGTTGCCAGTATTTGCGTTCTGCTCAGAAATACTTAAAATACTGTAAAAGAAAATGAGTTGTGTGAGCCACCCAGTCTTCCAGATCACCAAAAAACCCCAACCCCAAACCACCCCTGTGACTGATGCCCTATCTGCCAGTGTTTTTGTGTACGTTGTCTTACGCGTGATACAGATTTATAGAACAGTTTGACACGGTAGTTCCTGGGTGATACATTTCATTAACTCTCTCCTGGAGAGTACATTACAATTTCAGTTAGAAAATAGTCTGCATAAAATACAAAGTGCTCAGAAAGTTCCCAAGCTTCCATCTACTCAGGCTTATTAAGCACATAGTAGATTATGTCGTTTCAATGAGCGCTGGACTAACAAAGTAGCAGTGGAACATATATGCTAATCAGATACTACTTCCTTCTTCTCGTTGCAATTCATCTAAACATATGAATTATAAACCGTCAAAGTGTAATTTATTTTCAGTGTAAAAGAACGACTTGCATGCTAAGTGTAGGCATGGTAAAGGATTACCCCATACAAATGACTATTTTCCTTGATAAAAACTTATTTAAGATCATATTACAAAAATGATTTGAATTCATTAACTTTTTTTTGCAAGGATATATTTTGAGAAGCAATACAGTAGAAGCCTTCTTAGTAGAAGAGAAAGTCTTTATTACACTTCTGCTTGCAGCCATCAAGCCGAAAGGAGCACGTGCTAAATTGCTGCGTTATTTATCCGGTTTGTTACAAACCCAATTTCTCAGGCCGGTGGTTTTCCTGCGCTTAGTTTGGTACGACGGTTAGTTTGCCCGGGTAGTTTATAGCCAAGATGCTATTGATGCCTTGTCTTTTGATTTTTCAAATATGTAGGGAGTGTCTGCACTCTTGTAGAGCACACTCGTAAGTTAAGTGTCCAAGAAAACAGTAAAAATAGTGCTAAATAACAGATTTCCTAGAAGAGACAATCAGGCACGAAGCTTCTGTTCCTGCTTTCTTATGGGTACTTGTCAGCTTGCTGCTGAGTGACATTTATATAGTTTTCTTCACGCTTTTTGCATAATAGTGGGGACGTTAAGGTGTATTTGCATAAAGAATACGTAGACTTTTCACATCCCAGACCTCGCCAGTGCAGCATTTCTGAGTTTATCAGGCAAAACACGTGAGGGTTTTTGAACTCCCAAACCACATGGAGCTCCCGTTCAGTACGTTGCTTGGAGAGAAATGGGAAGCAGTTGCAGATAAAGGGTTCTGATGTGGTGTACCTCAGATTATTTTGTGTAGCAGGCAGGACCGGTGGTGGCACATGGAGGTGACCACGGTTGAAATCTCTATTTACTCATTATTTACTCATTGGCGGTCCCCTTTGTTCTAAGGAGACATTTGAAGGTGTATAAAGTTTTAGAACAAATAAGTGGACACAGCAGAACGCACCTGCTCTGAGTTACTGGAGACGAGAGCAACACTAATTCCCCATTAGTGTAATTAGAATTGGTAATTGATACTTTCCTGTATCTACAATATAGCAGTCAGGAAATAAAGCCTCTGCTTACGTGACCGAGGGGGGTACCCCAGTGAACGTGAGCTGTTTTCATCTGGATTATTTGATACTTCCTTTCTAAGGTAATGCATTGAATTTCTTCTATGAGTTCAAAATGCATCGTGTTTGATACAGTCCTGTGCAGGGGAGATTCAGTGGAGAAAACTGCAATGTGTAGCTCTCTTCCTTCTTGACCTCGGGTGTTTTCTACAAAGTTTAAAACTAAATTCTGTATTCAGTAAACTTCTGAAATGTCACTGTTGCTTTTTTTTTAGAAGATCTTTCACAATTTTGACTCTTATTCTTGTCTTATTTAGCATGGCGTTGCTCTGAAATACTCTTTTAACCTCCTTTTTATCAATTCTCTCCCATTCAGTAAGGCACTAACTTCTAACTTCTAAGGCAAACAAATGTTTAAATCACTTAGTATTCCGTGGGTCTTCATCACTTGCCAGAAGTTGAAGCTGTACAGAAGTGTTTTGCTGAATGGGGATGAGTTTAAGTGAGTGTTTTTCTGGATCACAGATTTAAAATCCGGGCCCTCCAGGTGCTGCACGTTGCCTGTGGGGAGCCTGGATACTCCCAACTTCCAGCAGAGATGGCCAAAGATAAGGAAAGCTCAGGGCCTCAGGGAATAATTTGGCAGCTTGGAGGGCTGCAGCCTTAATCATAAGTCTAATCATAGATTTTAATTGTAAAGAATTGTGTATTTTCTCATGTTGGCTTCAAGATACATCTTTATGCTATATGCTGGTTTTCCCGCTTTGTTTCACAGTGCGAAATAGTGGCATACGAGCGGGCTTATTTCACTGAAACTTTTAATCACGACTGTGAGATTAGCATGTTGACGGCCACCCTTTGAAGAACACGCCTTTTAAACCCTCTTTATATGTTTACATTTTTTTTGCCCATCGTGTTCTCTTGGGTTCTTTCTTATTTGCTCTGCCCAACAGCCAGTAATTACTGACTCCCTGAAACACTGCAGTTGGGGTGGTGACGGTTTGTTGTTGGGTTTTTTTTATTATTTTAGTTTAAGAGATATTGGTCACTATCAGTAGAATGAACAGAACCAGTACAGGAATTTCTCAGCAGTATTATTCCTTTGCTTGGGGTATTGGCATTCTGGCAATTCTGTAATCCTTTATGGATTATCCCTGTGCCTTTTCTCATTGGAAATGTACTGTTTAGTGAAGAGAAATGTTTATCATACCAGAGTGTGCTGACACATTAGTCAAAACTAGATCGATTTCCTGTGAATTCTTATTTCCATGAAAGTAAAATACACAGAAATTAATTTTTGAAAAAAAAAAAAAATCTTTGTATGGCAGTCAGTTAATTTGTTTTGTAACATTTCAGGCATTAATCAGGCTGTTGCATTGCAGAAACATCTTGACTGGTTGGTTATCATGTTTGTGAGTTGTATCTATAAACTAAATGGATCCATTTCTTCATAAATATGCACTAGCAGCCTTAATAGGATCCAAAAATTCACCCATTAAAGGGGCAATCAGTTTAATCATGCAGAAAAGCTTTTTTTCTTGCCTGTGTACAGACTCACACATACACACAGAGGCTCAAAGGCTGCTTTTTAGAATCACGAAGCAACTCTCAAGGCTAAAGTTTTTCACAACTTTCAGCTAAGCAAATGTATAATAATCCTAAAAATGGCAACGTTATGGTAGCATCAAGTGCAACGTAGAGGAAAAAAAACAGGGAATGTTGTCATTAAGTTAACACTGGTGACTTCTTTCAGACATTTAACTTTAATACTGGTTGGTGCAAAGCGTACAGAAGTATATTTCAATGTTCTCTTCTCAATTTGCATTATATTAAATACTTTACAATTAGTTTTTAGAAGTGACCCACGTTTGACCTTCAGTAACAAAATGTGATGAAAGAAGGGCTAATTAAACATGAAATAGACGGATTGTTGACGCTTTAATTATCTATATTTAACACAAAGTCTTCCACTGATAAGTACAGCCTTTATTTTTTCCTCCTCGGTAAAGTCATCTCGTACAGTGTGCAAATGACTAAGTTACCACTGAATCATTCTGCACTCCCAGGAGATGTGCAGAGCCAAAAGGGACAGGATCTGAGCAAAGGAGGATTCGTGCTCTGAATAAGTAAAGAACCGTACTATTATAGGCAGGGGGTAGCAAGAAGCATCTTTAAAAGGCCAGAATCTGATGTATCGAGTCAGACAGCTCTGGCGCTGTACGTACCGATACAACCTGGGTTATAACCACGGGTAGCAATTTGGCTGTTGCTGTGTCAGTCTTTGTATCGTAGCAGTGTATTTCTGAGTGGTTTTTTGGTGGTGGTGGTTTGTTTTTGTTTTGTTTTGTGTTGGTTTTTTTTTTTTGGTCTTTTAAAATATCCAGTTTCCTTGTTTTCTGGTATTTGAGATACCTGCTAGTTTGCCCGACTGTCAGCCGTGTTTCACCTGCAGCTTCAGGCATGTTTCCCTTTAAGGATTTTCTTTCAGAAGGTTTACGTAGTTGGTCATCTGCTGGGCTACTTTGAGATGTAAAATTTATTGAATTGGTTTTTGCTTTAAAATATAAAACCAAATCAACAGACTTCAGAAGTAGCATTGTGCTTATGAGTATGTTATCCAAATCCTTCCCAAGCGCTGTGAACTTTTCACTATCTTCGCTGAACTTTTTAGCATTTTATTACTAATCTTAACAGGACACAAAATTTTCTTTTTCTTTCACTATATATACGAAAAACTTTGATGCCGACATATGAGCAATTCAGTACAGTGTTTAGCAGGTTGATTTTCTAAGTTTTCTAAGAAAGTCTGCTTCCAACAGATATTTAGAAACTGTTAGAGTTGTAAAACAATTTCCTTTTTTCAGTTTTAGGCTGTATGTGACGTGGTCCATGTAAGTTATGTTCTACACTTCTCTTTATTTATTACTTTTTTTTAGGTGTTTTTATCTCACCGTGTGCTCTGGCAATGCTATTTCTGTATTTTTCTCCCCTAATTTTTCTTTCCTAGAGGAGTAGATTCGTTGTCCACCTGTTATCAAATTTTGCACTTTGCTAGCGTATACTACACATTCATTTTAATCATTAATTAAAACAAGAAAAAATAGACCAAAAGTTACTATCCAGAATCAGAAGAAAGTTTTATATTTTTATTTTTTTTTTCATATAAATCTGCATTATTTCAAGTTTTGAATCAAGACTGTGAAAGAAACTCTGACATCCACATGAGTCTCTGCCAAGGTTATGGACCATGCAGTTTAATGAAAAGTGTTTTGATTATGTGGACTGTGCAATTCAAGTTATTCTGACAGAACGTTAATTCAATGTAACTAAAAATAATTTGTGAATCTAAGAGAAGGTAAACCAGGTAAAAATCTAAGCTAAAACAGCAGATGAGATAAAATTTTCGCATCCCTTTGAGTTTTGACTCCTATGAAAAAATGTTGTAGGAGACATTACCTGTAGGAGAGGGTAGAGAACATGCACATATTATGAAAAAGCTGGGACTGACTTGTGTCTTCCATACACTTCAGGCAGCAGAGGTTTCCCAAGGGCACTTTTATTTTGGATAACAAAATATCATACTAATGCTGGAGTAACTAAGGTCAGTTGGGGCACCTACAATGGGATTTACACCAACGGAAGAAGACAGGGGATGACTTAAAACTTCTTAATTTCTTATTTTAGTGCAATTTCCTCTATAGATGTTTAATTGAGAGCAGGTCATGAACATGTGTCAAAATATCAAAAGGTGATTATACCAAAGTACTGGTCAGTCAAGTTACTGAAAGATGTCGGTGACACACCTTGGAGTTGTCCCATAAACTGTTCTTAACAGGAGGCGTTTGCTCACTCATATGTGCCCATTTTCACTGACAAGAGTTGTAAAACTACAATTAAGAGCAACTTCTGACTGTGTTCAAAAAATAGGGAATAAGTTTGATATATAAAAGAAACGAGCAGTGTGGAGGAACCAGTTTGTTTTTTTTTTTGTGGAAGGAGAAGATGGGATAAGTTAGGGATAGAAGTTTTGGATTTTAGAGGTTTGAACAGAAGTAATATTCTGGTCACATTTAGAACTGAAAGGTATGTAAAAGTGATGTGGGTTTTTTTTGTTGTTGTTTATATCAATCAAACCATCTTCTCAATTAGGTAACACAGCTGTTTGCAATCATTAGATTGTAAAAAGCTGTAGCATAACCCCAAAAGTATAGTTTAGTCAGAGCGGATCACAAATGACACAATTATTAGAAGGTGAAGAAAAGAATTATGTCTGTCTTTCAAAACTTAATTTGCCTTATTAACTACTAACAAAAGTCAGTACATTTTTTTTAAAGGCCGATGTCTTTGTCAGATGAGGCTTTGTTACAGATTTTATGTTCTGAATCAAACAACCTAATGGCTACCTTTATAATCCCTGAATGGGAGAAATAAGTTGTTGCAAGTAGCGTTCCTGGAGTATCAGGAAGCAATGAAATAAATATTTATCCAAGTATTTGATATAGGGTCTTTCATTATCTACAGATAATATAAAGCCAAATTATAGATAACGTAAAGTCAATTTTCTAAGACTAGGTGTGGAAAGCAGGTAGCAGCTGATGTGCTGAAAATAGCTCGCCGATCTGGAATACAGAAATGCTGATTCCATCTGCCATAAATGCAGAAGGAATTTTATCTTGCAGCCTTGTCCGAGCCAAATCTTTTATGGTACCATATTGTAAATAGGAAAATATTTGTCACCTGATGGGATAAAAGTTCCTGCTTTACAAGGTCACGTGATGATTATGGAGAATCCTCTATAAATGCCCTGAAGACCAGTTTGTTGGCTGGGGTTGTGGCCAGGATGGATGCTAAGGAAATGTGTGTCTTTTGTGGTGTGTGCCAAATGCTTTCTCTGTGGTTGCTCTTCTCCAAGAGAAGTGGGAGGGGCTGCCATAATTCATTCTGTCTGTCCATGTATAGATGTTAAGGACTTTTCAGCTCTGGAACGGTGTAAAATATGAGAAGTAGCCCCTACTTCCTTTGGATACGAAATCCACGTGAGGCAGAAATGTTTGACCACGTTCTCGGAGACTTATCCTCGGGGAAAATACCCTTTCTCAAGACAATACTTTTACAGGGATATGACTTGATGTAGAATTGCATTTCTGAGTTCCGTGTTATGCTGAAAAATGAACTAAAGGGAATTATGGAGACTCTCATATGTGTTCTGTGCCACTTCAGAAACCCTAAGGTGTCTGAGATCTGCACAGACAAGGGTTTTGACGCAAGACCTGGGTGTCTTCTGGGACGCTCTTCTGTGGCTGCAGCTCCAGGCCAAACAAAAAAGCGAATCACCAAGTCCTTTGGTTTACTTAAAGAAACAATAATTAAAATGAAATCAAGCACTCTGTGAATGGAGTGCATTTTGGCAAGGTTGAAAATGAGTTTTCCAGTAAGAACTTAAGCCCAGTTTTCAGCTGTGTGTGCCCTACGCATGCCTTATAATAGAACGCTCATGGGCAGATATATGTTCACTTACAGACTGATGTGAGGTTAACAAGTTATTTTTGAATTGGCACAAACTGTTTCTGTTTTCAGAGAAACAATATGGTCAGCAGTGAGCTTTACTGAATTTCCATTCATCTTCAGACCTCTCAGGCAGATGTTTAGCTCATGTTAAGTGAAACAACAGGTAGTTTGAGAAAAGTTAGTCAAGTTTAACTAATATCAATTGCTGTAAGTTAAATCAGATGATAGAATATTCAGAGACTGCTTTATATTAAAACAATACAGATACAGAAAATCAGTTTATCAGTTTGGATATTATGCATCAAATCTCCAGTATTTAAAATATGAACAAGTATATACGTATAATTTGCAGAACAACAGAGTAGGTTTCCATCGGGTATTACATATACAAATGTAAAATTTTCTTTGTAACAGGCTCTGGGAATGATTTAATGACCCTTCAAAAAGTACTATTTTAGTATCAAACACATTCTTGCTCAAAATAATGGTACGGTAAGAGTATATATGGCAAAGCCGCCTTTGTGCAGTTACCTGAGAAGTCACGACATTTATTCGTGGAGCTGTGTGCTACCTACCCCTTGTAGGGAGACTCACGAGAAGCATTTGGCCTGAAAAGTCATACCCACTTTATAATGCAAAACTTTCTCTCTCGGAAGGAATCTGGCCATTTGCTCAGACAAAGCTGTTTCATTTATTTGCGACTCCCTTTTAAAACTCTGTATTTAACAAGGCAAAATACTTCAGTAGTTTTTCAAGCTTTCTGAAGATGAAAGGCAAGAATGGTAATCTAGATAATAAAACAACAGTGAATTAAAATAATTAGTTACTTCGTGCGTCCCCAGCATTTTCACAGTGGTCTTTTAAGTCCCTGTTTTACCACCTTTACTGTTAACAACTTTTATGTCTGCTGGTTTCAACACGCATTTGGTCTCATTCTCCATCGTGTCACTCTGAAGCGAAGTTACGTTGTCATAAAATTTGAGTACTGAAATGGTGAATCAGTTGCCTTATCTCCATCCATGTGTTTTAAATTGGTTATAATGACACAACGTGTGCCTTGCGTGATAGTGAGAGAGGATATCCATCACTCTCCTGAATCGGAGAAATGCTATTTTCAATGAGCATGTGATTATGTTCCAGTTGCAGCACGAGTTTACAGAGGGACAGTCATTGATTTCTTTGAGAGAGGAGTATTTGTTTCGTTTCCAAGTGGTGTTGAAGGAATAATTGCACTGGAAACTAGAAATCTCTACTTAAGGCAGGTCCCTACATGCTCAGCCACTGAACCTCAGCCTGGATCTTGGGTGAGATCTGTCATGTAGACTTAGAAAATTCACTCAGAAGGGTCCTCTGACTAGATACTGATGGATTTACTCTGTTTGCTGCAGCTTAAGGGCCTGAATCTATCACTTTATTTTAATGAAACTTTTCTGAATACGAATAAAATTCAGCTATTTCTAGAGCAGGTGTTAATTCATCTGAGTAAAAGCGGCAGCAGTAGGTGTGAAACAGAGCAGTACCCGTTTTTGTGGTGGCTTTCACCCATGAGTGCTTTTCCTAGAAATTACAACACGTGCTCTGGGTCCTGGATTTTACCCAGTTTATTATTATGAAACAGAATAGAATAACATATCTGAAATATCTAACAGAAGTGCAGATGGGAGTAAGTACTTTATAGGAATGACAAGGAACCACCATGGAGGTGCAGTAGGTGTTTCACCAGGATGTGGGTTCATGAAACGTGAGGGTTCAGTCTTGACACTGGCAGAGACGAAACCAGTTCAGGTTGGTGTGGCCCAGTAACCCATCCTGTTTAAATTCTCCAAGTCCATGTGTGGAAGTGCACGGGGGGAAAAAAAAATGCTGCTTGTGGCGCTTTTAGGTGCATTTCTATGTGAATTGAGAAAAATACGGGAGAGAGATTCAGTTTAGAAGTGGAGGAAAGATTCAGTTTAGAAGTGGAGGAAACTTGTTTAACTCTTTGCAGAACGGTGTTGCCTTTGCCATTCCGTGTTTCCCAGAGATCACTGGGCGCTTAAACAATTTGTCCTACCTTTTTTTGTGCTACTCCAGTTCTTTAAATATTTATTTATTAAACGTTGCTAGTATTCTGGCTATTTCTAATTGTTTTTTGGTGCACAGGAAAAGATAAGCAACAGTGTGAAATTCCTCTGTGCAGAATAAATTAAGAGGATTTTGTTTTCTTTACATTGTGAAATATTTTATCACTTCTGTGACGTTCAAGGAGACTGGAGGATGTTATATTCAATTGGCTCCTCAGCCACTGCTGAGTGAATTGAAAATTCATCTTGGACTTTCTAATACTGCATATTAGTGCACCTTTCTAGGAACCTTGAATGCTAAATTTATGGGTTTTTTCTCTTTACTAGTTCTTAATAAAATATATAAAGTGACTGAACCCTTCAAATTATACAGTAACCTTCCTGAAGAATTAATGTTCCAGAAATATGAAAGGACTGGCTAAAGTGTCACTCTATCAAATGTTTCTAAAAGGCTTTATGTATTTATAAGACTTCATGATCTACTATTGATGCAAATTACTAAGGATAAAAGAAAATCCATCTGTTATCAAAGAAAAAAATAAATGAAATAAGTCCAAGGATTTGAAAGACTTAGCATTAAGGACTAAGAATTCATACTTTGTGATGGGTTTATAGTGATTGACAGTAGAAAAGACTTCTTTTTAGCATTCACAATGTGTTGTGGTTTTTTTTTAATCAAAAGAAAATGACTTTGCGATAAAAGCTTCTCATATAACATATCCTGTTTCATTTCATGATTTCATATTCCTCACTGAAATGTCTCAATTAAAACACGACCTACACCATTTCATGTTGCGTTGGGCATTGCTAGTTTTGTTATTATTACCTTTACATTTAATCAAACTGTCTGTAGCTAAATAAATAGCATTTCATCAAGAGCCGTTGGTTTTCAATCAGCTGGGAAACAGATTACTGGCATGAGAACAGATCTGAGGCCAGTGTCTCCGATCTGCAACTAATTGCGTGCTGATAATAGTCCTGCCCAGGGGCAAATCTTACTCCCTGTCCTGATCTATGATAGATTTTCCTCTACGTTAATATTAAATCAGATGGAGACATTCTGTAATACCGTTACAGCTGCTATCTTTAACCTTTCCTTTTAAATTTGAAATATGTACAGTTTGGAGATACTATCTCCGTGTTTCCTTCCTGAAAAGAAATGAAGAAAAGAAAAATCTCAAGGAAAAACATAATACTCATGTGTTTTTCCCTTTTTTTTTTTTCTTTAGCTTCTCATCTTAAAACGGTCACTTCTTTAGGAGATAAAGCACTGTTGATACTTAAATAAGTATTTACCGGTAAAATCACGTATTCTAGTGGTTTGCTCGGAGGGGAGAGGAGAGTGTCTGACAAATTGCAGCAGGAGGTAGTGCTTCGCTCCAGCTTGGTGGTGTGTGGGCTGGCAGTTGGGAGTGCCGGTGCCGGAGGACTCCCCGGATCGCTATACGTACTAACTCTATACCATACCCGCAGGTTACCGCGTGAAGACGTTATAAACAGTCACATCTTCCCGGTGGGAAGATGGTGAGGGTGGCTAGTGGAGTACGTAGGAGCCCCGTACCACGACTCCATCGTTTCAGGCTCATCACAAAAGCAGAACATACTGTAAAAGCTAAAAAGAAGGGATACACGGAGGATAAAATAACACATTATAGTGCTTCAAAAGCAAGCGATCTTCCGGTCGGCGTACGGTGTGCTCGTGAAACGATTCCAACAGTTTGAAATCTGTTTGTGGTTTTTTTCGTTTTGTTTTTTTTTTTTCACCTTGCTAGTTATGCAAACAGCTCCTCACTCTTTTTCACCAAAGCAAGTGGGAATTGTTCACTGTCACAAATAATAAATAACAAGAGGACCCGCTCCGCGCAGCATGGAAGTGATAAAAACACATGCTTATGAGTGCCTGAGATTTCACAGCTATTAATTTTGAACTTTTTGATTGCAGCTCTGTTTTACAAGAGTGGATGCTGTTAGGGCAGCAGTGCACTGTGACAGCGGAAGATTATGACAACATGCATTTATCATTATGAGCTTGATAAATTCAGTGTAAGAGATGGTCAGAAAATGCCCCTAAACCTGAAATCCTGAAACGCATCTGGCATTGACTGAAAATCAAACATTATTTCATTGCTGCTAATAATCTTTAGTACTAATTTAATACTAATATTAGTGTGTTTGAGAAGGTTTCTTTGTGCGTGATGAAATGTACAGCTCTTTCCAATGTTAATGAATTCCTCAACGTGGACGTTAAGGGACACTAGGACTTTACGTGCAGAATGCTATTGTATATACAACATGTATTCATATACAGAAAGGTCCTTTAGAGAAGGTCAACAAATACTACAGCACATTTGGGATTTAAAAAAAAATAAAAATCAGGATGACTCTTCAGGCTTTGAAAAACCTTTTGAAAAGTTTTGCCTAAAAGTATACTCCCAAACTATTTCTACGTAAATCAAAATGTGGTAGATCGTGTCTTCCATTTTGAGATTGCAGCATTCATACAGTGTGGTAGGAATCTTTCAAATCAGAAACGGCATTTTCAGTTGTTAGGGTAGAAACAGGATTTCAGTAAGAATTAGGCATCGTTCTGGAGCTGTGTACTGTAAGACAGCCAAACACAAAGAATCTCAATGCTGAATCTGTAGTATTTCTGTGCAAATTTCACAGCCATAACAGAGAAAAGAAATCCTACGGTATACAGCAGAAAAAGTCCTGAATAAGGGAAGCGATTTAATAAGAACATGGCTAGAAATGTTAGTACTTTTTTTTTTTTTATCTTTAGCATTCTAGGGAATCCATCTCCAGCCTTTCTAAAATCCTCACCAAACTGGTAATTTTTTTTCACATTTTCAGAATTTCACCAAAGCCATGCTAATCTGGACCCGGGGCATGTCTCGGAGTCCTGGTATTTCTGAAGAAAACATTTTGCCATTTTTCCTGGTTTTGACTTAACTGAGATTCACCTCAAACTTTTGAAAAACGTATAGAGGGGTCAGTTTGTTTATTTAGAAGGTGGGCTTTATAGGTTGCAATAGTTTATAGTTCATCACCAGATTATTAAGAAAGAGTTGCAGATCCCAGAAGCGTATCCCGTCAGCGAATGTCTCCTTCAATAATTAGACAGTCAATTGACTGCAATAAGTTTTTGATAGGTTGTAATACGTATCCCATGTTTAAGGCGTTGTGAGATTATAATCTAGAGGAGGAAAAGGAATAATCTCATGAGAAAAGGAAATCCAGTTTGTAGTGAGCACATTTTTCTGTACCACTTTTTTTCTGTAGTGGAGAACTGCAGGTATTTGCTTTGTCTCCCCCAGGAAAGGCCTAGCATTTAAGCAGGGCTTTTCTCATAGAAAAGGAGAACAGTTAGAGTTCAGTGTTTTTTTTTTTCTTTCTTTGTTTCTTTTTTTACCCCCTAGAATTTTCTTTGGAACTCGGACAGAAGAGCTATTTTTCAATCATTCTCGCACTCTAGTTTTTGGCAAAGTCTCTTATTAAATAATTGCAAAAATATTTTGAGATAGCTTTCTCAAATAAAACTGATGCTCTCTACCTTCCCCTTCCCCTTCTTCTTCATCAAAAGCAGTGCACTTTGAGGACTCCGGGGGATATAGATAGAAAAGCTGCATCTTTCTAGGCTTCACTTACATGAAGTATAGGCTTGCTAACTAATACAAAGAAATAAAGGAATAAAACAAAGAGAACTTGTGATGGAAAAAATTGCTTCCAAATTTTTTCTCCACAGTTTTTCCTATATTTAAACACGATTCTGATGAAATAAATGTATCTACTGAACCTTAAAATAATCACTTATATGATGTTTTTATGAAGAGCTGTTTTAAGAGCCAAATAAAGTCAATCTTTTACGTTTTTTGGCTTTTTGGAGGGAGACCTTTCTTGAGGAGGCAGTAGAATATGTATACTGATATATGTGGGAATTTTACTTGCATAGAAGGTATCTTAGAGTCCTGTAGTATCTGTATTCTGTTCTCATTTATGCTCTGCGTTTTCAGTCTTACCTTCCCAGTGGCAATGTGAGGATTTCTAGATTTCCATTTCAGTCTCTGTTCTTCCCACCAATCAAGTTTATTATTCTAATATAGTAGGAACCAGATGCTACTGTGCACTGAGGGGTCAAACGTTCAGAAAATGCGGACACTGAAGATTATTCAACTTTTTTTCCTTCTGCTGCATTGCAGAAAGTGTTGGAGACCTAGAAGTTTGTTACTATTGGTTTCTGGTTGGTGGTTTTTCATTCTTTTTTTTTTTTTAATAATTCACTTCATCCATAAAACCTTAAATTTTTGAAGGTCTGAGCATATATGGTGAAAGGTAAGACAATGGAAACGGGAAAGACCTTCACATACAGAATTTCCCTGTTCCATAGAATAGCATTACATGTTTGTATGACATTTTGGACACCGTTTTCCCAAAGAGGGGTCTTTTCTCTGTTATATTAATGAAAAAAACAAAAACAAAACCAACAAAACAACCACCACCAACAAAAAAAAAGGTAAAAAAAAAAAAAATTTCCCTAAATCAGGCTGATTTCTGTTTCCATGAATCAACATCCCGAGTTAAATTCAGAATTGACCTGGCAAACACATGTGTCTGACCTATGCTGTAAAGAGTAAACAGAGGAAATGTCAGTTTTACGTCTAATCTTCTGTTTTTCGTGAAACCTTTTATTTCCAAAAGAGGCTTAAGTATTTCAAGCACAAATGAAACAGTGCCCATCTTCTCTACTTTTCCATAATTCAAGAAGTAGGATGTCTGATTTGTGAGAAGCTTATTCTGTGACTTTGTGTGTAATTGACAGTGAAGGGGGAAAATGAGGCAATGTTACGCCTTTGCTAGCTCTTTTTAAAGGAAGGAATATACTTACTCATTAATGACCCAAGCTATGAATAGATTCATGGTTTATAGCACAGCCTTAGAGGAGGTTAAGAGAATTTAAGGGTTTACCACGCAGCCTTAAAGGGGGCTAAGAGAATTTAAAAGAAAGATATTCAGACTGGAAAGTTCTGGGTAAACATTTACCTATCTTCTTGGCAGTTCATTGTTAAATTATGTGTTGGCATTTTGCAGGTACAGAAAGAAAAGAAAGGTACAGAGGAAAGAACAGAAGCACACTGATGACATATTGGTAGAGTTTAAGCAGAATAAATGATTAGCATCTAAAATATGGAGCAGAGGTAATAAAAATCATTGCAAACTACTATCCACAGAGCATCGTATCCAGTAATACAATTTAGTTCATTACATTACCGCATGATGTAGTACCATGTGATGCAGCATTATTGTACTCTCTCTGTCTTCTGGGCTTAGACTTCTTCAAAGTCTTGGACTAGTTCTAGGCAGTAGATGTTTTGTGATGACCTGCAAATGAATTTGTTAACGTAATTGTAAAATAAAGAAATCACATCAAAGCGTGGGGCAGGGCGTTTTCGTTTTTTTGGGGGGTTTAATTTTTTTTTAAAATCAAATATTCTCATTTATATTTAAGGGGAGGGGGAAAAGAACCCATGAGGGCTGGAGCACCTCTCCTATGAAGACAGGCTGAGAGAGTTGGGGTCATTCAGCCTGGAGAGGAAAAGGCTCTGGGGAGACCTTATAGCAGCCTTCAAGTACCTAAAGAGGCTACAGGAGAGATGGGGAGGGACTCTTGATCAGGGAGTAGTGATAGGATGAGGGGTAATGGTTTTAAACTGAAAGAGGAGAGATTTAGATGAGATCTTAGGAAGAAACTCTTTGCTGTGAGGGTGGTGAGACACTGGAACAGGTTGCCCAGAGAAGCTGTGGCTGCCCCATCCCTGGA
>JAOXJK010000032.1:62329359-62346913 GCA_025774025.1 Xenus cinereus
GGAGGGGGTTGCGGGGAGAGAAAACACTCTATTATTCATCCTTCAAGTGAAGTATATTGCTTCGCTGTTAAAGGGTAATGCACCAGAGCTAACCAAACACAGTGCTGCCTCCAGGTCTCAGTGAGGAAGAAGTCGAAACTTGCTTATCATTCTTTACTAAGGAAACCTCCCAGCACTGTTATTATGGAAGTACAGCTCTTAATAACCATTGCACAGCCGTCTTCTGGAACAGCTTGCCCACACAATCTCTCTGCCTCTGTCAGGCAGGCTGCTAAAAGCCTATTTTTATATTTTCAAAATTTAGGCTTCAAATCAACTCGATACAGCAGCTCAGCTTCAGGGCCTTGATGTTTTTAACACAATTGGCCACCTTGGACTTCCAGTTTGGGGCCCAAAAAGATGGGGGAGCAGCAGGTGCAAACAGCAATCTACCATTGCTTTAATTAGTCGGTTTGTGTGCACAACAGCTGGTCAGCTGGACTTGGACCTCTTGAAAGCCCTGATGAAGAATTGTGCATTGACAATTTCAAGACGGGACATTAAAAACATTTAAAACCACCTGTCCCAAAATGCCTGATAGCAAAGAGCATGTGGGAATTCGTCTAGTTGCCCTAGATGAATTTCATTCAGAGCCTGCATCTCACTCAGGTAGTCTTTACAGAGGCAAAACCTGTCTGAAACATGGAGGTTGCTTGTGAGTTTTGTGAGGGACCCATATTCATGTCATTGCATTGAAGTCATCAGTATCTGGGGTGGTTTGGATGCCTCTCTCCCCAAATATCTTTGAATCTTGGTCTAGCTTTCTTGTTTTGTAGGGTACTTCATACTGAGACTTTATTTTTGAGCTCTAACTCTTCAAACTACATTGTTCAGTTCCTTTCTGCTGGAAAACAGATGCATCCTCCAGTGCCCAATCTCACATATCAGAACATAAAGAATATATTTATAAGATCCTCTGCTCTGAAAATGCTTGGATGTAATTTCTGAGGCAGGATGCTTGCTCGTTAACACTGGAAGAACCTGTTCCCAATATTGCAGCCCACATGCTGCTCAGAAATCGTTTCTTCATAATTTCACAAAAGACTTGAAGGAGTCTCATTTCAACCCAGTGGGGAAATCGCACATTGCTTACACCTTTACACCTCATTGCCTCAAGACCACACTTATTATTCATAGCCCCTCACGTTCCAAATTGCACATAAACCCTCACAAAGACGTAAGCTTAGCTTCAATACCCCAGGCATACCTGTTGGTGCTGTGCTTTTTCACAGTGCAACCAAGACATACTTTCAAACTTTGCTGCGAAACCTGACGGAGTACAGGAAAAAAATTTACATTTTCTTAAAGTGCAAATTGAAATTCTTGTAGCTGGCAGACTCCAGAAACCACAGAAAGAGGGTCAGTAACACCGGGCTTTGTAGTAAAAGTGCATTGCAAGAGTTGTGCAGCTGTATTTACAGATGCAAATGTACTAAATTATACTGATTTGCTACATATCTTCCAAGAAAGCCAAGCGAACATCATAACATGAGATCTGCATGCACTGAGCCTTCTACGTCACATCAGGAAACTCTGAGCAATGAATTTCTCCTTTGTGCTCTCCAGGTTTCCAAATACCACATCCTTCCACAATGACCCAGAAGAGGATCCTGAATCATAGAATCACAGAATGGTTAGAGGTGGAAGGGACCGTAAAGACCATCGAGTTCCAACCTCCCACCAGACCAGGTTGCTCAAAGCCCCATCCAGCCTGGCCTTGAACCCCTCCAGGGATGGGGCAGCCTCAGCTTCTCCAGGCAACCTGTTCCAGTGTCTCACTATCCTCAGAGTGAAGAATTTCTTCCTAATATATCATCTAAATCTAGTAAGGATACTAAGGGTCCTGTATAAAGCAGTTAAAACCAGCCTTCCCTTACATCTCTTATTCTCACTTCTTTCCATAACTTTTTCTTTTAGCTTTGGCCACTCTGTGAGATTCTACCTTTAGAGCCCTACTGTGCCTTTGGCATAATCCTCTCCTGCCTGATGGCTGGAGTTTTATCCACCTGGGAACAGTTCTTTTGCTGCTCCGAGTCCCTGCTCCACGCAGTGTTATTGCATTTATTCTCCTCTCTGGTCAGTCTCTTGCTGAAGCAGGGGCAGGCGTGGGGCTTTGAGAGAGAAGCCCCCAAAGCCCGTCATAGCCCAGGTCTAGTAGGATGGTCTTTATTGCACAGGGATTACTGGCCCAGTGCCTCCAAAGGGCCGAAGTGGAAAGCGTTCCTGTGAAGTCTCTTGTGCCCATGGGATGAAAAGTAATACTTCACATCGCAAAGTAAGCAATAAATGTTATCAGCTGGCTATTTCTGCCACATCATAGCAGCCTGTGTTAAATATATCTATAAAGCACTTAATTCCATGAATAATGCTTCTGGCTCTCAAGACCAGTTCTCTAGAAGTCCTCTTTGGCTTTATGTGTGCAAATGAAGACCTTAGTAAGCAACAAATTTAATCGACAGATACCATCCCATGCAGATTTTAAATTAAGCAATGATTAAAAAATTCCCCTTTAAAATGAAACAGTTATTAATTCCTTTAGAAAAATAAAATTGCATTAAAAATTATGTATTTCTCATTTACCTCAGTTTCTTTTATACATTAGACACCGAAGTCTTGCCAATCTTTATTTTCTTTCTGTCTCGGTGAGTCCTGCATGATGGCTGGAGAAATTCTTAACAAGTGTAATACTGTGTTTGAAGGGGCAAAGGATCAGTAGCAGAGAACACAGGCATTTTGTCTGTAGGCAGATTAATTCTGGGACTTATAAAAGTACCTTCCCTGCTCAATCTATATGGTTTATTCTCTTCAGCATTGGCCTTGAGTAGCAGGCATAGACAGCGATTGGAGTGCCACTGGCAGGTAGGAGGAAGGTGGGGAAGGTGACATGGAAACACATCTATGAGGTACAACATCTCAAATACCTTCTCAGAGGCTCAGATGCACAGATGTTAATTCTGTGTACAGGCATAAGAGGAATTTTTTTTTAAAAATGGACTAAATTTCGCAATCAAGGAAAATTACAAATAATGAGAAAAGAGAGAATTCAGATAATCAAAGAGAGGTATGTTATGGGGGTGTGGTCAGTAAAGGGATAAAGGGTTGGCAAAAGTCAACTGAGATAGGCATTAAAGGGATGATTAGAAGAAAACTTTATTAAGCTGTATTAAAAAATGAGAGCAAGAGAGAAGCAAGGCAAGTATTACATTTAGAGGTGAAAGATAATATAAATGTGACGCAGAACTGAAATTAAAACTTTGCCTTAATTTTAAACAAAGGTGATATTGTTGTGGAAGGCAGGCAAAAGCTGGAAGTGCCTGAGATAAAAGCAAAACTTGAAGTCTGAGGTATGTAAGTCAAGGAGGAACAGATAAACGTCATCACAGAATTCTGAGCAATATAGAACAAAACAGTCCAAGTGTTCTTGTAAATAAATCTGTTATGGCAAAAATGGTGCTGTTTTGCTGGAGAACAGCAAATTCAGTATTTATATTTAAGTAGTGGGGATGATGGAAAGAAAAAAAGGGATAAAGGTCTAAAAGTGTGACCTCATTTTTTATCAAACAGTGGAGCAGCATTTATATGAAAAAAAATTGAGTTGCTGACATAAGGGAAGATGGGATAAAATGGAAATTGAAAATGACTTTACTGAAAGGGGTTCATACAAACCAATCTGATACCTGCCTTTGAAAAGATAACCAATTTCATAGATAAAGAAAATTTAGTAATCTCTCTCTTTGGACTTCAGCAAGCAGTTGATACTATGCCACCTGGGAAATTATTTGTGCACCTAAGGAAGATGGGAATTTCTAGAGAAATTACAAAATATGTAAGAAAATCACTAAAATGAGATGAGAATTGGTGTTGTTGCAAAGGTAAGCATTATAAATAGAGGGAAAGTGACTCACTCAAGCCAAGCATCAGTCTTAAGACTGATTTTGCTTTATATTTTAACCTTTGTGCACAGAGTACAAATGTAATAATGATTACGATAAATATCATAAGTTTGGATGAGTATTAGATTGTCCTAGATGAAGGACTAGAAAACTTCTCAGACTATAGCAATTAAAATAGACCTTAATAATCAAAATGCAATAGCAAGAACAAGACTGTAAGTTGTAAATACAGATTTAGGAAATCATCAGATGGAGGCAGCAGAAAAAGAGGAGAACTTAATGAATTAGGCAGAGTTAGTATGAGCACCAGTGTGACACTGGTGAATTTGTTTCTGCAACATAAGGCTCCATTAAGTTGTGTGCTGCTGTCAGAGAAGCAGTCATGTTCATGTCATTCGAGGAGTCATTCACGAGACTTCATCTGAAAAGTCGTTATATTCTTCTGGTCACCCATTTTCAAG
Organism: Xenus cinereus; assembly: GCA_025774025.1. Classification (NCBI taxonomy): domain Eukaryota; kingdom Metazoa; phylum Chordata; class Aves; order Charadriiformes; family Scolopacidae; genus Xenus; species Xenus cinereus. The sequence goes on from JAOXJK010000032.1 coordinate 62,333,753, forward strand.
AAGAATTAAGCTTACAGTTAGAGGTTCAGAAAGAGCTGTTTAATAACCATGGAATATGGAGTTAGCTGTGCAAGAGATGGCTAAAGGGGCTTTGGTTATTCAGACTGAAGGCTCCGAGAGACATGCTGTGGCAGGATAAAACTGGATGGCAGAAGCTGTTACTGTCCTCGAGGCATGAATACTTGAACCTCCTTTGAATCACTTTGTGACCCGCTGCCTGGTATATTGGGGTAAACCAAAACTGGAATTCTTTTACTTTAATACACCCAGCTGAAGACTGCGATAGTACATGAGCTCATTCTGAGGCGTATCATATAACCCTGCCCTGAAGGCTTTAATGCCCATCAGAAGGGTGGAGCAGATGGATGAGGGTGGTAACTATTCCTGCCATCTGGTTTAAAGTCACTGCTACGTATACTTCAGAGCCTTAAGAAAGTAGAGTGGTGAGAGGAGATTTGATTGCTCTTCATAAATATGTTGGGAATAAATACAGGCGAAAATTTTTACAGAACAATGTTGATATAATAGCAATTAATATACAACTATACATTTAGTCTAGACATTGGGGAAAAAAAAAGATTTCAACCCTCTGGAGGTATGAGTTGATGCAAAAAACATCTTACTAGTTTTGAAACAGAATTTCATCAGTTTAAAAAAAGAATTACACAGGTATTTCCCTTCCCATATGTTCCTGTACTCCTAAGAAAAGGAAAAAAGAAAATAAACAACAGCAACAACTAAACATGGGCCAGGCTTTTCATGCCTTGGTTTCTTAATGACGGATTAAACTATTAGTAGTATTATCTACACCAAGATCAAGCTATGTTCTGTAAGCTGTTTAAAGAGCAACTCAAACCTCTCCGTGTGAGGTTTGCAGCATCAGAGTCATCTGAGGATATCGGTACACGCTGTTCTGTTTTTCTGTGAGCATTTTTTTTTTTCTTAGCATGGCAGTATTACTCAGTTTTCAAGAAAGTCCAGAGTGTTGCTGGCTTAAGATTGAAATTAGTGATTTAAATAGGTAACACTCTTATTATTACAGTGCTTCTTACAAGATTGTATTAATGCATTAGTTCAGGAGAGTAAGGTGGCTGAATTTTAATCAATGTATTATGGAAGTAATACGCAGACCATAGGGAAGTTTGCATTATTGAGACTTTTTAGGTAGATGAATCCTATGTTATTCTACTCTGTGCCTTCAAAAAAATATTAGCAATTTGTATTTCTGAACACTATTGCCTAAAATAAGCCAATGCATATATATTGAAAATAGAACAATAATATCATTATACTGCATTGTAATGAAAACAGTTCTGTGTTTCGGAATTGCAAGGCATTGGAGTAAATAACATTAAACATGCAACGTTTTTGTTACTACAGTGCTTGTGTAAGAGTGGATGAGAGAGTTAAATGGGTTATTTTATATTTTGGGTTTCATTCCTACCTACTACTAGTAGAAGGTATGTGTTTATGATTAATTTACAACATTTGGGGCTTTTTTTTAGAACGAGTTGATTGCTAAACATCTGAGTATATGTGATCTTTTGCATTCAAAGGTATAAATTTTTCAGTTTGTGCGAATGAATGGATTAATTTCAGGGCAATGGTATGGACACAGTCTTTCCATCTCTACCCACTGTCTTTTGAGAGCCCAAAATCCTCTGGTGCTCAACGTGAAGAGTGCTTGATATGTCACCATATTACTGCAAGGTCTGACTATGAACAGAACATAATCCTAATAACCTAATGAATAGGAAGTGGAGGGATTCGCCAGATGCCTAAATGTTGAAAATTTATTCACAGGCACAGTGTGAGCAGGAAATCAATAAACCGGAGAGTTTGTAAAGATAATGAATTATACATGTTTACTTTATCAATTTTATGCTTGTAATGATGGGTTAAAAATGATATTTGTTTTGTTTTGTTTTTCTGCTTTTGAGATGAAGTAGAAAGTTTATTTTTGATGGGCTTGATTTACCTTTTACCTAACACGCAGGACTCAGCAGTGGCCACAATGAAGTGGCAAAACTGATGCAAAGTAGTTAAGAATGGCAAATTGAAATTCATAAGGTTAAATAAGAATACAGTCATGTTAAACTAGGTACTAAAGGTGTGTTACCCTTTTAAGTTGATTTCTTTAACTTTTTTTTTAACTTTTTTTTCCCTTTAAACTTTCATCATCAGGATTATTAATAGGTTTTCCGATATTAAATTAGATAAATTATTAGCATCCAATCTGGTGCTTGACATGATGGATTCTGTTACTAATTACAATTTTGGTTTCACCTCGGAAATGTTTATTTTGCACTTTAATGCTTATACCAGAGAGTCAGGGGATGAATACAGAAATTCTAAGGACTAAAATCTTTGCATCTCTCTGTGATTATATGTAGCAGTTCTCATTCATTTCTTACTCTTACAAACTTTTCATCAGTTTCATTTTACCTATTTTTTTTTTACTCTATATATACCCTTTAATGATTTACAGATATTATACAAACGGTACAATGTAAAGACATTGAATATTTAATTTACTGATACTTTTATTTTGCTTGTTTAAGAATATGAGAATTAGTATTCCTTATTCAACATATATATTCCAAGGAATATATTCAATATACTTCCTATAGTTCCCCATATTCTATTTTGATTTCTGTCACAAGCTGAACATGAAGTTGTGTGTGTAAAAGAAGTTTAAAAATAGGTTAGAAATGTCTTGTGAAATGTAACAGGAAATCTATGGAGATATATTTTTATCTGGCATTTTCTGTAGTGGGCAAAAAATGAGTATGTTGTACCTTTCAGTTCCGTTTAAGACATGTTATATGTTGCAGAAACTTGAAATGTCTCAAATTTTTAGTAACACACACACATCAATCAGGTCACTATATAATATATGCTGCAATCATAACACGTTTACAGAGACAGATTTAGTGCTAAGAAAAAAGGGAGATGAGTGGCAAAAAAAAAAAATCAATTACAAAATGGTGCTTGCAGAAGTTAATCATTCCGAGTTTGTAGCAACGTTTTGTGTCTGTGATCATCTATACTCTGTACAAGCGTGGCTTCTCACTTATTTAAGGAAAAAATAATTACATATAATAGCAAATATATATCACTAATACTAAAAGTTCACTTCCCAATGACAATGAATATGTAAATTAAGGAAAAAGAAGAAACAGAGATAAATACACATGAATAAATTTGGGATTGTTATTACAATTATTTGTTTTATACTTCAGCACTGAAATTCTGGAACAGACCTCCCATTCAAATATTTGTGCAAGAAAATTGTAACCTAGCAAGGAAATGTGTGAGGTTATGCCTATGATAAACAGAAACGGGACTCAGTATGTAACCAGAAGCTTCCAGGCTAATATTTCAGTATTATGGACTGGATTAGCGGAGAACTGCAGGCATCTTGCTCATGAAAACTGAGGTAGTGACTCTCAGCTCTTCATTGAACTCTTTGGTTCATTTCATGCTAGGAAATGGGAGGAGGAACAAGACAATGATACTAATTTGCTGGAAATTAGCAACATTCTGCAACTGCTGTAGAAAAGCAAGGAAAATAGCTTATTTCACAGAAATTTAGAGAGGGAGAAAAGATAGTTTTCCATCAATAATCATGTATGGATGCATTAGTGAAGCGGAGCGCAGGAAGGGGGGTTTTGGGTGTGAATTTGACTGGAGTCTATATTTGTAGTCCTTCTGTACATATTTTAGTGCACCACTGTTACCCTTTTGGAGCATTGTCTTCCTTCCAGCATTGTTTTCAGGGTGTCAGGTTGTGTGTAGCACTTGCGATGCGGATGCAGTTTGCCCTCTCTGCCTGCCGAAAATTGGCAACCGGTACAAACTTTGCTACTTGTTAAGCCCCAATGTAGAGAGGCCCAACCAATTGCACTGGCATCCTTCCCTTTTTATGCTCCATCAGCAGGTGATATAGACACACTGAGTCCGCCATGATTATTCGAAGTCGCATTTTCAACAAAAAAATTCGACACTTTGTCCAGTATGTGTCAGGTAACTCTTTTTGCTTATTTGAGCTTTTCTCTGGCACTGATTTATTATTTTATGTTAGATGAAAAACTAGCAATCTCTCATACAAAAGAGTTCTAGTTATAGAAAAAAATCTGTTACTTTTATGAACTTTTGACATCAGAAATATCTTATGAATACACTAAATGCTCACAATTGGGTTTGTGTCTTGGAAAAAAATATTTAAAAGCATTTTAGTAGATCCCTGTTGATTGCATACTGGACAAGTCTACTCTTCCAGTGAATTCATTCTTCTTAAAGTTAGCAAAATTTATATTTCTGTGAATTTGAATAACTATTGAAGTTAGTAACTTTGAGGTACTCAGTGTACTTAAATGATAGGTAGAGAGATAGATTGATCAAGATAGGTAAGTAGATATATAAATTCATTACCTATATTTCTATAAAACTTTTTTGGCCATTTCAGCATTTTTGCCATTTAGTCAAGCAAAGACAGTGGAAACTGAGCAAAGAGATTTGCGTATAATTGGATAGATGATGATGAAGAATTTTACTGAGGTGTAAATGTATTTCTTCCGCAACCAAAGCAGAATGTTTTGCTTGCCTGTCCCAGATGGCTTCCTGTAGGAAGATCATATTTAGACTGAGGAACAGACGTTACTTATTTGAGGACATTTGGAAGTCTTTTATGGATTATGTTCATAGAGCAAAAGCTGCTTTGTAGAGATGCTTGACATTGCAATCCTACACACGTGTAATTTGGTTTTAACTTTGCGTTTGTGAAGTAGATTAGAAGAAGTGATTCATTAAAATGTTGGAAAATAAGGACTTAATAGTGAGCGATGTAAAATGAATATAAATTATTAATAATACAACAATACCAGAAAAGCTAAGTCTGTCTGGTGAATGCCAACCATACATGCTATGTAACCAACAAGTAATGGGTTAACGTTTTTTGTGTAGATGACCTGTTTCTGAGTTGATATTTTAAGACCTGTTTTTGAAGAATATATTGGACAGAAGCCATCACTGTTTATCAGTAGACATGTGTGACTCTTTAGTGCCTTGTTTCCTTCATAAATGTATGATCAAAGCGATTCGAAGGAAACACGTTTTCCCCTAGTTCTCCATTTTCTTTATGTCCACTTTATGGCATAATAGTTGATACCTGACATCTTCAATAACTTAAGTGTTCACAGAATTGTGGTTGTATGTTGTATGTTGCCCTCCAAATCTGGCTTGTTATTTTTTTTAGTTGGATGGGATTATTTATTTGATGAGGGGGAAGAAGAGTTGGCTGTTTTCTTGCAAAATTCCTATTCTTTGCTTTCAACTATCTGCTATTACTAGTGACTTACTGGGTACTATTTATCCCATCACTTAATGGAGAAAAGTTATGCTTGTCACTGATACACATGTTTATATTATTTTTTTACTCTGTCTGCACTAACTATAGGTAGGAAAAGGAAGAACATATAAATCACTACTATTTCTCTGTGATTTAAAACCATCCTGTTCCCGGACATAGTTCACTTAATTCCTCCTTTTTCTTAAACAATATGTGACACTGTTCTGTTTTCACTGCCAAATAGTTATTTTATGGAGTATGTTTGGACTTAAGGGAGAGAAGAGGAATCTTTTTGCTGACTTATAAGATCCGCGATACAGGATTAGGTTAGCCAAACCCTACTCACATCCCGGTAAGCAGACATATATTTTTGTATTTTTTGTAGGTGGATACAGTGCAGACTACGCAGCACCCTGGCCACATTGAGGAATCATGTAAAATGAATGTATGTGCTCGTAAGTGAATTATTTATGAAATGAAGCTCCAACTCTAAGGGATGTTGGATCACAAAATACGTGAACTCTCTTTACTCTCATGTTAAGAAATTGATTCCCAGGGGGCAGGGTTACTGCAGAACTAAGTGGACCTTGAAAGCAAAGCTATTTAAAAAAAAAAATATGATAAATAATTTTAAAAAACCCTGAAAACAAGAGATTAAGATTACATTTCGGATGCATTTGGAGAGATATTAAACAGAGTCAAGGACCCAAACCAGAAAAACAAATGGTATGTAAGAACAGTTTGGTAAAGAGACATGATCATAAGTGGAGGAACAGGATCAAATACCATCTAATTTAGGAGTACGAATAGGATGAAAACCTCACTGTTTTCTGCTTTGTTCCATCTTTGAAAGGACTGAAATTTGATTAGATGATTGCTTCAATTAGTAACTGGGAGATGAGTGTGAACAAGATTGAATTTTCAGTATTTGAATCAAGGAAGTATTTGTGATTTGCTGGGAAAAAAAAAAAAGGACAACCCTGATGATGTGCTAGATAAACAAAGAAAAAGTTGTATACCTCAGGACTGAATTTCTGGAAATCCAGATATAGTCTTAATGTTTGAAAACCTTTGTACTGCTTGGGGATGTGAGACAGAGTACAGGAGAGGAATTAGGTGAAGCGGTCTTGGGCCCTTCAGTTTTTCCCAAGAAAAATGGCTCTACAAGGAAACTGAGGTAGATATAGAGAAGAAAACAAAACAGGCCAAATGACTCTACAGGCACAGGGAAATCATCAGTCACTCACATGTACACACATACAATTTGGTGGTTAAACACAGGTTAATTCACTTGGCTAGAGCACTCTTGACTAGAATTATTGTGCCAAGGATTGTACAATTGCCAACATCAAAACCACACGTAGGGAAAACCTCTGACTCTGCAGTCATTCTTAAGCTATACACATCATATAGAGACAAAGACTATAGCGCCAACTCCAATTTTCTATATACAAATACCAATTTTTTATATTTTATATATATAGATATTACAGTATATAGTATATCATATTATGATTTAGAGAAAGTAAAGGCTGAATTTTTTCTCCTAAATAATTTATTTACTCATATCCTTCATCTTTATCATAAGGAACAACAAAAGATATTTTAAGTATTAATAATCTTTCAACAAGCTTGGTTTTTTTATGAATAAAGCATAACTTCAGCCCATTTGAGTTTCTGATGTAAAGCTGGTGTGAGGAAACTATATTGTTTGTAACTGAAGTGTATATTATCTCTTGCCTTGCTTCATAATTTCAACTGTATGAACCACGATGCTGAAAAACACTTTTTCTCTCTTGATTGTTATGCATTTATGTCTGAATTAGCTCACCCTTTGTGTTTATCCCTTCAGAACTGGTAGTCTGCCACTTTTTTTCCACTTGTAGTAATTAGTTCCAAGTGGAGGAATTTATGATACAGTAGGGGCTTTGACCTCTTTATTGTACTGAGATATATTATCAAACTTCAAAGTCTGTATACTGCTACTGTATTGATTTTGTTTTCTGTGAACAAAATCAATGAGCAAAATTAAAATTAAAAAAAATCAATTCTTTCATTTTTGAATTGATTCAGGTTTTCTACATGTACTTTGTTTATTTAACCTTGATTGCTAGTGTGGAACTTGTTGAAAGCAGAAACACATTGAGACCTTTAGTAATTCTGCAGAAAATAAACCTATGGAAATTAACAAAATACAGAGAGAAAGGATTGAGAAGGAAAACGATGCAAAAGAGATCAAGAAAAGCATTGTTCTCAGTTGGGATGTATTGTTTAGGAATATCAAAGAACCTATAAAAATAACACTAACAGCTTTCTCAGAAAAATTGGCATACAAATTGTTTCTTTTCCATTTTCTAGCCCTTTCCTTTAATTCAATACATGGTTAGAAACGGCATATGAAACACGTGCAATCCATTGATAGTATTTCATGAGTTCAGAGCAGTTGCAAAGCTTACCTGAAGATGAGAAAATATGACAAAAAATATTTAACATGTAACACTTTGCAGAATTAAATACATCAAGTATGCAAATATATCTGTGAAAAAATCAGCCTTTTTTTCAATATAGATATCATCTTAGTAAAAAAAAAAAAGTTTAACCTGGAAAGTTTAAAGAGAAATATTAAGGACCTCTGGTCAGCTTCTTATCTCAGATACAGAAAGTCTGTATTTCAATAAAATTATCCTGCAACTGGGAATAAAATCAAAGTTGTGTCTCCTGTGTTCATTGCAATTTCATTCTTCTATGTTTAATTTTCTGGTCAGAAGCAATTACCAAGAGAGGATCCTTGAAAAACATTGTGCAACTACTGTAATTTTCAGATTTCATAGAGTTTAGCAGCCAGGCGGTTTGTATGGAATAAAAGCACTTTTATATTGCCTCCTGCTACAACACCAATGGGGAAAGGTCAGCAAATCAGTGGGAGACCAAATGAAGGATTTTTTCTTGTGTGACATCAACTTGCAAGACACTGGGAGTTTCAGAATTACAAGTGGTGATATAGCTTTTTTCAACTATTTCTTTCCTCTTTGCCTCCTACGGCTGCTTCATTGTCAGGCAATGTCTTTTTTTTTTTCCTGTCAGAATGAGGGAGTGAAAGCCTATTTGTGACAAGTGACATTCTACTTTCTGTTTGCCATTGTCCCTCATGGATGAGGGGGAAAAAAAGTACATCCATATGCCTTTCATTTTCCCACCTTTTACAAGCTTAACTTAAAGCTTTTAAAGCCAAATCTGACTTGTCTTACTCATATGAACAGGCCAAATAAACCCAGCGACACTGCTTGTATGAGTAAAGCCAACTCTTCTTTTAGCATCGCTTCATTTTCATGTCTGTTTTACACAAGACCCCTAAAGAACAAGGTGTGTCAGCAGCAAACTATCAGGAAAGGTGTGATAAAGGGTCATTTTAGCCAGTTAAAGCACAATTTAGGTAAATTATTTGTAGGAATAATATAGGAAGTGGCAACTAATGGGAAATGGAGCTGTGTGGCCGTAGGTCTCTTTTCTTCTCTTCATGGTTGTACGTCTGGGAATGGTGCACTGTCACAGTTTGTAGAGGTGCTCTCACTGCTGTCAATCAAAAATTTATAAATTGAGAGGTAGATATGGTCTTCTCAGCAGTACTTGACTTGCTAACCTACACATCAAACCTAAACTAAAGGGTTAAATTAAGCAAACTTCCACCACCTGGACTCCATTTTAGTCTCAGGGTGAACAATGTAATTTAATTTAAATAAATTATTTTTAGAAAGCTTCACCAAACAGTTTAAAATCTTCACTTCAGATTTCTCAGGCTTACTTAAAACCTCCGTCCCTGCTCTTCCTGCAAACTTAGTTTAGGCCCATAAACACAGATGCTTGGATTTGCCCACTCGCCATTTAAGTGTCTAGTGCGATAATCCATACTTTAACTCTTTGAGAGTCATTAAGTTGACTGAATTTTGCTGAGCTAATAAAAGATAGCTTTGCACTCTCAAAGGCAGTGGCTACATTTAAATTTCCAATGTATAGTTATTATGCATACTTACAAACTCAAGATAATCTCCCTCTGCACTGGGGGAAAAATTAACCTGTTGTGCTTGCAGGCCTTATATTTGACTTTTGACATCACATTTAGGGAAAACTGTAATTATGTAAAATGCTGTTCCAGTTTCTATACTACTCTCAGTATTTTACAAGAGTTTACATTAAGAGTGTAACACGTGATGAATGCCTTAACCCTTTCTAACACCATGAACATGCAGTGGTGGTTTCATTGGTTAAAATTAAGCTATTTGTTAGAATGTGTCTGAAAATATCAAGAAACCACAATCAAATTACTATTCTTCATCATACCCCAGGAAATCACTATTTCAGCAGTGAGTTTCCTTTGATCTGTGGTTCCTAGAAATGGCATCAGAGCTATCTATCACAGGAAAGCAGTTTGTTGCCCTTTCCAAGGGAGTTATGATGCTAATGGGGGGAAAAAAAAAAGTTCTTTATGTCCCCTGGCAGTTTCAACAGAGCCCTCAGTATTTTTCAGAGGTGGAATTCAAGGAAGGCATTAATGTTTTCAAGTCTAGTTAAAAATTAATTTTCTTCCAAATCAGATTACTTTTCACATTTAAACAGCCTCAGTTTAGCCCAATAACACCATTTTGAATAGCAAGTGCCAACCAAGCCAGTTTCCAAAAGATTTCTATTATTTATTATTTATACATAGTAATAGTATATTTATTTATATATTATCTTTGACAAATACAATGGGGAAAAATGTTCTGTAGCATTTCAGTAAACCTAATTATGCTCTTATCAGGCTTAATTATCTCTTTATGTTACATTTTGCAGAGTCCCTATTCAGGAAAGTATCAGGACTTTAAATTAAATTGGCTTTTGACACAAAATAACCTTTCTTTACACTGTGAAACCATACGCAGACAATTGTTGTTTCTGGGGAAAAAAAAAAGTATCACTTCTTGAATACTGTTCAGAGCAATTTTATTTTAGCAAATATGAGCTGAAGAGTGGTATATAGACTCAGTAACTTCAGAAGACTGTGTGGGCAATAGTTTTACATCATAAATGTCCATCTGCTTTTCCTTTTTACTGATGGAGGAATGATGATTTACTTGTTATCCGCCCCTGTACTGTGAGAATAGTAGAAGTTTATAGGGAATAAAGATAACTCCAGCCTGATGTTTCCCAGTCTCAGCTTCCACCCCTAAGAAGGGAGTCAGCCTGTAACCAATTGCAGATGCATGATTTTAACCGGTGGGTTACGATTACTGCAAAGCTTGATGTCTCATCTAAACTGGCTGTATAGTTTCACAACTGAGAGATTTTATAGAGAGAAGCGAGTGTTTCGGGGTGCCTGTTCATGTCTGCCTGAGTTGGTTTTATAGTATTCAGGATGAAACCCTTTTTGGTGTCTCTCTCCCTGAGATGACAGAGAGACTTGATCTCAGAGGAACTTTAAATGTGTTCAAGCTCAAAACATTTCTCTGTTTAAGTTTAATATCAGTTGACATGGAACATGTTTAAGTAGAGATGTCTTATCTCTCTTGATTTGCTTTAGTGTATGTCTAATGATAGAAGATAGTTCATGTATTTGACTTTACTAACCTTGCAATGCCGTTTCTACGGAGGGACAGAAAGCTTGTCTTGTATTAGCCATTGTAGGGCTAGAAACCGGGAGATTCAGTCTTCTTTCCTAGGTCTGTGGACTACAGACTAGGTCTGGGTACCCACCTAGGTCTACTAGACCTAGGTCAAGGTACCCACCTCTTCAGGGCTACACCTGTGAGAACAGAGAATACATTTTCCTTACCTCAGTGAGAGAAAATTGTTTGATCCCTTTTGTTTTGTGAACTGTTTATAAAGTATGGTAATGACGTCTGTAGAAAAGTCTGTAAAGACTAGTATGATATTGTAGAAATACTTTAATGTCTTCTGTTTCACTGAAGTTGCGAGAACTGATTTTCAGAGCAAATCTTTTTTTTTTTTTTTTTTGCTTAACATCTATAGACTGCCTCCTGGCCAAATTGTTTGAAACAGATATTAATTTTCATCATTATGTATATGGGACAGTTCTGTATATATACTTCAGTGCACTTTCATCAAAGAATGCTTTAGATTTAACCATGCTGCATTTAAGAAAAAAAATATTTTATAGGTTACCTTTTTTCCCTAAAATATCATATTAGGGAAGCAAATGAAACTTATTATTTGATGTTGGTTTCAAACATAGATAGCCTTTTTTTTTTTTTTTTTTTTTATATGAGCATTTCCGACTGTGGAGTGTGAAAGTATTGACATTGTTAGTGGGTAAAGATTTTCAACAAATCAGGGAAAAAAGACATAGTATGGAAGTAACTAATTCAATAATATTGTGAAACCATTGATTATGTACTCAGCGCTGGCAGCGACGCAGCTATACCTAAGCTTTGTCCTGAGGAGCCTACATTATAAAGAGAAAACTAGACAAGCTGTGGGAGACTCAGTGTTTTTCTTGTTCGCCTTTATCCTGCTTCCATCCCTCATTCTGAAATACTCCCCACGGAGGGCATTAGAAAGTTGTGAATTAAAGCTCCAGGGAGTCTGAAAGAAGCAGCTATAGGCAGTGTGGTGGAATTAAAAGGGTAGATTTCCCGGTGCAATTATTCAGGTATTTCCTATGCATGATGAAGAGTGCAGAAAGGCTAGCTAAAGGAGAATGCAAATAGAAGAGTTACACGTGTCTGTAAAATTCATGTCATGACATGACATCGTGCCATGCTTTCCTTGTGTTTCATGTGCTTAAAGGCATCTAAAATTGGTCTGGGCATCTTGCAGAGACAAAGAGTTGATAGTCGCTGGTTACCTTTTGAGTTCAGGTTGTTGTCTTTCAGAGATGATCTGTTCTGGATATTTTTATGAGTCTGACCATGGTTCTTGAGCAAAGCTTGTGCCTGTGTTACGTACAGAGATCAGAGCATTCCCAAAGAACCTGGAGTGTATGCAGGGAGCTAAAGCAAATAAACTCTTTTGGAGTTTATTTTTGGAGTGTTTTTCTAATGTGGATGGTGTTCGTCTCTGGCATTGACATAATAAACAGTAAAAAATAGGTGTGATACTAATGAACTGAATTTTAGATTTTAATCTCCCATTTAAAAAGCAAATTTACCTTCTAAATATAGTATTAGATTTTAAATATGCCACAATTTCATTTTGTGTTGCATTGTGGAACACTCCCATGCAGCCTTCTGCACTTTGCTTTGAATAATTCTCACTGAAATTAGAACTGTCAGTGAACAGCACCAGATTTTGATTTCACTCAAAAAGTTACTTCTAGTAGGATGGCTTTTTGACAAATATATACTGGTTTCATACATGTTGTTAGGGTGATTTTTATATTAATTTGTTTGCAGTCCCTTTGACTGAGCTTGGTGGCTTATTTCAATATGTTACGAGGTAAAAAAGAGCTTTCCAGAAATAGGGTTTATAACCATGGGAGGTCAGACAGTAATGTCAGGACCTCTGCTTTATAGAATTCATTACTGTAAGTGATGCGAGAAGTTGATACATTAGCAAGGTCTAAAAGATGGAAGATTTTTGAAAAGCCATGTAGGTTATTAACTTTCTAGAATTCCCTTGATGTTCTTTTTTAGATGTCTACATATACACAACACGTGCATACGATAGGGCGTATTTCTGTCCTATTGCGTGTCTCGGTAAAGGTTGCATTTATGGCATGAGCCACATTGATTTCAAATGAATAATCTATAACAGTGTGGTTTACTACGTAGAACCGAGAGGTGGGAGTTGGGGGGGGCCTTGCTGATGACACTGAC
>JAOXJK010000032.1:62351160-62369346 GCA_025774025.1 Xenus cinereus
GTCTCCCCAGAGCCTTCTCTTCTCCAGGCTGAACAACCCCAACTCTCTCAGCCTGTCCTCACAGCAGAGGTGCTCCATCCCTCTGATCATCTTTATGGCCTTCCTCTGGACCCATTCCAACAGGTCCATGTCCTTCCTGTGCAGAAGACTCCAGAGCTGGACACAGTACTCCAGCTGAGGTCTCACGAGAGCAGAGACTCTAATGTCTTGCAAGACTCTAATGTCTTGCAGGAAAAACAAAGCAGTTTGCTATGTTCTACCTCTCTGTGCTGTGCTAGTGATAGCCTTGCCTTTGCAGAATCTGGGATTGGTATTAGGAAAGTAAATACATTGAATAATGAATTTGACAGTTTTGTAAATGCAGTGCTTTTCCACTTTAAGTGTTTGTGAAATTGTGCTTTTGATTTATTTAGTATTCAATCATTCACTTTGATGTTGTGTTCATTTATATACCACTTCAGTAAATAAACATGTAAAGCCCTTTCGAGCAAATGATAAACTTCAGTCAAAATGCCCATAGGAGTCTGATGACAAACCCAAGGAACAGAGAGACTAATGTAAAATCTGAGACATGTACGGGAAAGTTGAGTTTTCTGTCACATTTAAGAGGAGTTAATGTAGGAAGCGGGTAGGAAAAGTGATTTATTTTTTTTTTTTTTTTAATCTCCCATATCCAGTGAACTTCATTCATGTGAGGGATGCTCTTGAAAACATCCTTCCTTCTGTGCAACCATTCTGGCTTCCTGTGATGGTGTCAGTGATTGACAAGCTGCAGCCTTCACACTGGATGAGGGTATAATATTCCAACTTGCTTTTCAGAGCTGTGTTGTCTTTGTAATATTTTCTAATAGGACTCTGAGAATGTGAATGTTGGGTGGTCCAAAAAATACTTGGAAGTCTAGCAGTGATCCATGCTTAAAATATTTAGGATGTTCCTACTTTCTTGCTGAGCAGAAGGGGCAGAAAACACAAAGCACTCACAGGTTTTTTTGCTTCAACTTGCAAAAATGTAAGGAATGGCAAGCCAATGGTATTTCAGCAAAACAGCTTACATAAAGTCCCCAAAATGGTGAAAAAGGGCTTTTTTTTTTTTTTTTTTTTCCCTTTTAATCGACTGGAGCCCTAGTTGGTATCTGTCAGAACAGAACTCCTCATGCAAGCAGGCAATGCAATTCATTCTAATGATGTGCTCTGCTTCCATCACTCGGTTACTCTGTGATGAGTAATGGATAAAGGTTTTTAACAGTTTTATACCTAAATTTGAGGAGCGGCATATAATATTTGTTACAAATATAAAATATAAACCAGGAGTTGTTTCAAAAGGGGCGTCTGTTCTTTGAGGGCTGGAGGACTTTCTAGCCTTTTAGTCCATTCTCTCTCACGTCTGGGCAGGAAACTGAATGGACGTGGCTGATCTCACTCAGGGAGATTGATACCATCTTCACCCCACACAAGGACATCAAGAAAATTTCCAGTCATGGAGATCACGTTGTCATACACAGGAGAAATACAGGAGTTAGATGCTGGCTCTGGTTCTTTGTCAGCATGATAGCAATTTCCAGATTTAGGTCTGATGAATATAAATGGACAAGAATATGTATTCTATGCAGTGTCTAAAGAAAAATGCCCAGGGCAAGCTAGCTTCCTTTTGGTTTTATGTGAAAAAATGTAAAAAGCAGCATTTAGTTTCTCCTTGTGTTTCTTCCCCTAGAGTTTTTTCTTCGTTCACTAAGCTCCCCTACTGGAGATAGTTTAGGATTTTTCTGTTTCAGATTTTTGCTTTTGTGTATGTAGAGAACACTTCAATGGAGGCATAAGGAAGATGGATGAGACAGTTGATATGTTGAAACAGGGCTGCTCGCTGCAATGCCAAAGGAAGACAGGTGGAGAAAAATACAAATAATGAACAAACCCCAACACGTGGTTCTCTAAAGGGGAATGGTTTTGTCTCTATGTAAAGATTCCAATTCTCAAACTTGAATCCAGCACAAAATAATGATACCTCTTAAGTGGAGGATGCTGAAAGAAACTTAACTGATTTGAAATGAAAAAGTAAATCCTTCACATAAATATTTGTGGTGGGTTGAGGGGGGAAACCATGACAGTTGACCTTGGCTGGAGGCCAGGTGCCCACTGAGCAGCTCTATCACTTCCCTCCTCAGCAGGATGGGGTGGGGAGAAAATAGTGTCAAAGGATAAGGAAAAGGCTGAGGTACTTAATGCCTTATTTCCCTTAGTTTTAATAGAAAGACCGGTTGTTCTCCAGGTACCCAGCCCCCTGAGCTGGAAGACAGGGATGAGGAGCAGAATGAAGCCCCCATAATTCGAGGGGAAATGATGAGTGACCTGCTACAGTACTTAGACACACACAAGTCTATGGGGCCAGAAGGGATCCACCGAAGGGTACTGCGGAAGCTGCTGGAAGTGCTCACCAAGCCACTTTCCATCATTTATCAGCAGTCCTGATAAACCGGGGAGGTCACAGCTGACTGGAGGTTAGCAAATGTGACGCCCATCTACAGGAAGGGCTGGAAGGAGGGTCTGAGGAACTACAGGCCTGTCAGTCTCATTTTTGTGCCAGGAAAGATTATAGAGCAGATCATCCTGAGTGCCATTATGTAGCACGTCAGGACAACCAGGTGATCAGGCCCAGTCAGCATGGGTTCATGAAAGGCAGGTCCTGATTGACAAACCTGATCTTTTTCTATGACAAGGTGTCCAGCTTAGCAGATGAGGAAAAGGCTATGGTTGTCATCTCCCTAGACTTTAGTAAAGCCTTTGGTACCATTTACCACAGCATTCTCCTGGAGAAACTGCCTGCTCACGGCTTGAATGGGCATACTCTTCTCTGGGTAAAAAACTGGCTGGATGGCCAGGCCCAAAGAGTTCTGGTGAATGGAGCTAACTTCAGTTGGCAGCCAGTCACGAGTGCTGTTCCCCAGGGCTCAGTACCGGGGCCAGTCCAGTTTAATACCTTTATCAATGATCTGGATGAGGGGATTGAATGCACCCTCAGTAAGTTTGCAGATGACACCCAGTTGGGTGGGAGTGTTGATCTGCTGGAGGGTGGAAAGGCTTTGTGGAGAGATCTGGACAGGCTGGATCGATGGGCTGAGGCCAACAGGATGTGGTTCAGTAAGGCCAAGTGCCGGGACAACCCCATGCAGCACTACAGGCTTGGGGAAGAGTGGCTGGAAAGGTGCCCAGTGGAAAAGAACCTGGGGATGTTGGTCGATAGCCGGCTGAACGTGAGCCAGCAGTGTGCCTAGGTGGCCAAGAAGGCCACCAGCATCCTGGCCTGTATCAGAAATAATGTGGCCGGCAGGACTAGAGAAGGGAACACAACAGTGGAATTCACTGACTGTTGTTGACCACTGTTAATGCTGCACGTTGCAGGAAGGCAGTGCAGTTGTACTTTTAAGGTGCTGTGAAGAAGTAGCAATATTGGAGTAGAATGATTAGGAGATTGTAACATTTTAGTATGATTTATTTATTCTGACATAGAAACAAGTTTTAAGCAAGTTGTTTGTTTGGGAACATGTTTGGGGAGACAAAATCTTCTGTGTAGTTTTACGACCTGCCTAATGGTCTCTTTCCAATTACTTAGTATCCTCCCTTGGCTGAGGCTAGAAATACTATTCTCAGTATTATCAAGGCAAGAAATCTTTAATCTCTTCATAGTTTTAATCATGAACTACCCCTAGCCCCTGCTTATTTAGGGATTTTTTTTTTTTTAAACTGTATGCTGAAACTCTTTATGAAAGAGCTGCAAAACTTAACCAAATACTTACGAAAGCTTAATTGTTATGGGGCTAGGTATTTGGCTAAAATGAGAGACATATGCAGTGATCAACGTACACACTTAAAAAATACTGTTATTAATTTCTGTGCTTGTCAGGCAAGTAAACACGGTAGCAGAATGTTGCAAAGTTTTTCTTAGATTTTATTGTCTTTCATGTTTTTTTGGGATGAATTCCAACCTAGAAAACCAAAAGAAATTCCTCCCCTTTTACACACAATGTGATGTATAAAGCATAAAGAGACAAAGCCCTTTCAGGATGAACCTAGGTAAAAGTATAGGAAAATAGGAGAAAGGAACTAAGGAGGGCCTGGTTTACATAAGCTGAATGTAAGAAAATGAAAACTCATGGATGGAAATTCTGCAAATTTTTCAAACTTAATTCTGTCAATGTTTGTTAAGTTTGTCTGTGATTTCCACCTGCAAGACAGAGACAAAGCAACTGTTCTAATTCTTATAAACAATTTACCTTTTAGTTTCAAAAGCACTGATATTTGTGGTTTAGGTTAAAAAAAAAAAAGAAGAAAAAAAAAGTACTTTAAAAGAAATGGTAAGCAGAATACTTTCATAGTTCTTATGATGAAACATTCCCCCTTCACAGCTTATATGACAACTCTGGCAACATTATAAATCTTTCTAACCTTCTTATTCCAATTTAGCTATACTTGTGAGGATATATGTTGAGGGCATCTTAAGCATAAAGAAAACGAAGATGCTAAGCTATAAAACAAATATGACAACTAGCATTTTTAACCTGTGTGGATTTGGAAAGGATTTATAGTGTATATCAAAGGGTTATTCCTCTGTGTCTCTCTGCTCCTCAAGCAATTCACCTATGGATTTTTTTCAGTGCTGGGAATGTTCTGTCCTGTTTCTCAACTCTTATGTTCTAGAAAGCTGCATCGTTGAATATTTAGGAAATGTGCAATATTGTCCGTGTTGGCATATATATATTCTTGAAGTATTTGGCAATTAGATTTATATGCTAGTGTAGTGATACAGAAGAATCTCAGTTTTCCTTCTGAAACAGGAGGGAAAGCTATAGAAATAGCATATAAACCTTTGGCACCCATGAGTAAACAGTTCTCCTGCCACCTTTTCTTTGCATTTGACTGCAGATGTATTGGTAAGCCTGTAAGGATGCTTAAGTCATACCTCTGCTCACCCTTAATGACTTAATGCTGGACTTTAAGAAATTAGGAGGTAAATGGGAAGTAGGAGGCAAAGAAGTCTTAAAATAGGCACAGCAGGAACAAAGTGAAACAGAACTTGAAGAGACAGAAACTCTCTTCCCACCAGGAGACAAAGACAAAAAAAAATAAATGCACCAATATATAAATAAATAAATAAAGGTGTAGGATGCAAGTACGTGACAAAAAATGAAGAGGTATTTTTTGATTCCTTATATAGTCTTTAAATGACTTTGCAAAAGAAAAAAAAGTCTCATTAACACCTAAATTGGTAATGAAATGGGGCAGTGCAGTCCTGCTGTCAAAGCACAGTATCATCCCCTTTCAGTTTTTGGTTTATTGCTTGCTATTCAGCACTTGTTTACTTTGAATTTTAAAATTAAATTGAAGAGTAAGAGCAAGAAATTAGGTATTATTTTTGGTCAGAGTGATAAAAGTGAAGTTTGAAACAGCCTTCCACACAGTGATACAAGCGTAAGCAAAGGAGCAAAAAAATGCTTCAAAGGGTCTGTAACTCATGAAGCAAAGGAAGTAGAGTATTTGTTGATGCTTCTTCTTAGCCCACAGAAACTCTTCTGTATATATACCTCATAATTAGGGCTTCGTGTGCCTGCGGGGAGGGTACACAGCCAGGGAGCAGCCTTTATGCACAGCATGCTACCCTAGCAACCTGATAGATTTCCAGCAGAAATGTGTGTGGGAGTTAATACTGATCTTTGCAGAGTTAACCCATTTTTGGAGATAGAAGTACGCACAGCTGTTGTGGACTAGTCAGCATAGCGTGGTTTCTGAAAGCCCTAGGAAAATAACTTTGGGAAGGGACTCTTTATCAGGGAGTGGAGTGATAGGGTGCGGGAGGGTGGCTTTAAACTGAAAGAAGAGAGACTTAGACTAGATATTAGGAAGAAATTCTTTCCTGTGAGGGTGGTGAAACACTGGAACAGGTTGCCCGGAGAAGTTGCGGATGTTCCATCCCTGGAACTGTTTAAGGCCAGGCTGGATCAACGTGATCTAGTGGGAGGTGTCCCTGCCCATGGCAGGGGGGTTGGAACTCAATGATCTTTAAGGTCCCTTCCAACCCAAACCATTCTATGTTTTTATGATTCTATGGACTTGGGCGGCATGTGTTCTTATTTGGTGTATATACCTGGATTTTTCTTTCCTCATCCACCAGATCCTTGTGTGGGGGTTAATTTGACATCAGCCACATGAGATGATGCTCAACCAACTGTGCTTTTGACCTGTCCTTGGTTTGCCATTTATTTCTCACCTAAGTGTGATACGAGCTTTGAGTGTGTATTTTTCACACTTATACCAGATTGGCCTTTTTAGAAGTGAATTTCCTATTTGCATTTCTAGTGCTTCCGAAGAATTCCGAGGACATGTTTAAGGCATAGTTGGCTTTAAAACATTGCATTATAAACTTAGGCTACCCAGGGTCAGGTTTGCACAGCTGTCTAAGCTGCATTGATGGGGTGGCCAGCAGAGAGAAATAGCCATCTGAAAGAGCTCTGCCAGTCCCAGCCAGAGCCCTAGGACCAATTTGAGTATGAGAAAAGGTGAATGAGCACAGAAGGGAGAGAGAAAAGGGTGAGGAAAGGAGAGGAATTCTTTGTCTCACTGAGAATTGACTCCAATAGCAACAGCTGGTTGGGACCAGAATGTTCATATCTCCTGTCCTTACACTTTCCTCCAGTCAGATTTGGAAAAACAGCACTACATGAGACTGAACAACGTGTACGTGTCTTGTGGCTGCGTTAATCTCATTCAGGATTTTAAAGACATGGACTAGAATATCCCTCGTTGCTGTGCAAGGCGTGGGAAATTGCTTAATGGTCAAGTTTGAAAGACTGCAGAGGAGACAGTTCTCTGAATCTCTGACAGGCTGTAGGGACTATTTGCAGTTTGTATAATTTAATTTTTAACCACCAGAGGAAGAATTTATGCGCACAATTTCTGCTGTTATCCATCCCCAAAGGAAAACCGCTGCATCACAGTCTACCCAGTCGTCTGATAGCCTCATTAATCAGCAGAAAAAAAGATATGTATGATAGGAAGCCTATGTTTGCATACAGTCTCAATGACATAAATCTGTAAAAATTCTGATTTTAGCTGTCAATTTTATTGACAGAGTTATGAAAAGACTTTTACCGAGATACTTGATCTCTGAGAGTTGTATACAGCAGGGAGTTAAGATTCTAGCTTTACTGAACTTCAGTGGGTTTATCAGAAATAAAACTTGAGAGCATCTCACTGAAATTTTCATCTTGCCTTGTATTAGCATGTAAAACTTGAAAATACGTTCTGTGGATTCCAGTTAGGATCCCTGAATTCTTTCCTTGGATTTACTCATCTAATCTAAGGGAAAATTGTTGAAGAAAACTGTTTGGCCTACATCCTCTGTTATTTTCACTGAGAAAATTTCAAATTGGTTTATACATAAACTAGGTTCACTTTGGGTTCTGAACCCTTTCTTTCTGGTAGTCAATTTTCCACTACTAGTCAAAACAGTATTTCTCTGTTACCTGGTTCCCTCTCAGTCTTTCTACCTACTTTGGAATTTTATATTGTTATCCTTCAATACTACCATGTATTGGATCATCTTCCACATAAAATCAATAGCTTTACTGAAACCCCTGCTAGAACTAAAGGGTCATTCACTGGAATAGCAAGAAGGAAGGCTTTGCAAGGTTTTCTAAAGATGCCTGTCTGGATTTACGAGATTCCCTGTAGAATATTCTTGGTAGAATTCATTAAAAAAGACTATCACTTTCTGCACAAGAAATAATGTTGAGGTTTTTTACTAATGGAAAATGTTGGAACAATAATATTCAGTTTTTATTTTGCACCTTGAAAAATTAAAATTAACATTCAAAGTGACATTTCTGTCTTGTAAGTTAGAAACTTCCATGAATACAGTCTAAATGAAACTTACACTAGTGAAGGGAGGCCCTTCATGTGGTATTCATCAGTTGCTATTCTTGTTCAAAACATCTAACTAATAAGAACATAATCATTGCTATTTAGACTAGTTCTGGCCCCTTGGAAAAAACACATTAAAATAAGAAACTATTCATCTCACACCTGGGTAAGTTCATCAGGCAATTAAACATGGAAGATACAATTAATCCTTTTCCTCCGCATCATGACATGTATAAGTGTGGAAGTTAATTTTCTAGTTTTCAAAGTTTCAAAGATATCTTAATAATATTTCAAAGATATCTTAATAATAAAAAGTTCATTCTCTATGTTTCTGAACTGGAAACCTGTGTATTTATTCATATTAGGCCTAAAACCTTCTACTCCCACAGTAATGAGTATATATTAGTTTTGGGCTTTTTTTCCCTCCTTTTACTATTAAGCTTCTCAGAGGTCAATACTTGGTGGAGCTGAGTATCTACACCCTTTTCTAGTAACCTGCTTTAGATTTTTGCATTGTCTCAGTCTCCTTCAAATAAACATAACAAAGAAAAATTGTTTCTGTTTGGAAAGAGGTTCTGACAGCCCTGCATCCTTTCTGATTCAACTTTTGTGCAAAATATCAGTGTACACACTGACTCAAACTTAATTATACTTCACATATTTCTTCTGTCACTGTAGCTGCATTTTCACCAGAGCTTTATTCCATTTCTCATAGAAACCCTTAGGACTGAGGCTTCTTTGCCTTTCTGCTGGACCGTACCATTTTAAGAAATTTATTTCTGAGCCTAAACTTTGTCAAACGTTGCTTTCTGCTTTTCACGAACACCAGTTATCGCCACTAAAATTCATTAATTATCACTACGGCAATGGCAGCCTGATGATCGTACTTTTCCACTGACTCCCATTCAAATTCCAAACATTTTAAAAGCTTTTCAAACATTCATCTATCTTCATTTGCTTTGCTTCTCATCCAGTTCCTCTAACACCTGCCCCATCCTTCCTACGGAGCCGTGCCTGCTGGTGTGAAAATATGTTCTTCTGCATAGTTCTGCGAAACAGCCTACTTGCATTTCTCCTTATGATCAAGCCTTAATTGCCTTTCCAAACTTAATCATAAAAAGACTAATTTTTCCTTTTTAAAAAATTATTTTTATTTATTTCATTGGCCTTTATTTACACACGCTTGCTTTCTGTAATGCTGTTACGGGAGTATGTTACGTTGTACATACTTCTGTCTGCTTTCGTATTCTAATACATACGTATATTTTTAATGGTGCAGGAAAAACATGTGGTATGAGGAGGGCTGCCACTGGTTGGGCTCCATCTTTGTATTCTGACGCCTATCAATAATAAGAGGATGGGGCCAGTATGTTTTTCAGTGGTGCCCAGTGACAGGACAAGGGGAAATGGGCACAAACTTGAACATGGGAAGTTCCATCTAAACATGAGGAGGAACTTCTTTCCTGTGAGGGTGGCAGAGCCCTGGCACAGGCTGCCCAGGGAGGTGGTGGAGTCTCCTCTGGAGACATTCAAACCCCACCTGGACACGTTCCCGTGGGACCTGCTCTGGGTGGGCCTGCTCTGACCAGGGGGTTGGACTAGTTGATCTCTAGAGGTCCCTTCCAACCCCAGATCATTCTGTGCTTTCAGCACTAAGAATAGTATCTGATTTGAATATCAGGTGCTTTCAATGGAAGAGGAGAGTTTCTGGACTAACTGTTAATAACGTGCTTCCTCCCAACTTTCGGGCCAGTTTTTCTTGGACCATGTTTAAGCTGAAGAGTTCTTGATCCAGGAACTGACATGTGATTAGGAAGTTTGGCAGTATTTAATAGGGGATAAATTGAAATAAATTGTTTGATGTCAACTTGTTTGAATTAAGTTGTAGGTAGAGAGGAGATGCTTATTCTTGGGAGAGAGGTAAAGTGAGGGTGGATGAGTTGAGTTGCCATCTCTGTTCTAAGCTCTGATAAAATGAAATGATTAGAAGTGCCTTGTAGCCGCTTCTGTGATTTCTTAAATTCTTTTTTTACTGTTGTCTATGAGAAAAAGCAATCACAGCCACCTCTGGTGAGACTGAGAAGACTTGGATTTTGAAAGTAGTTGTGACAGTATAAGCCTCGTGTGTGCTTTGGGGCTGTGAGCATGATGCTCTAGTGATGTTCTAGTTCACGATGGAAGAAACTGTTCTATCCTTGCAGTGTCACAAGTAGAAGAATATAACTTTTATCCAAAGTAACATGCCATAAAAGGGGAGGTGAGTTGAGTGGAGTCTAAAAATGTAATTCATGGGTACGTTTTGTGATTTCTCATGTGATTCTCCGTTCCTGCAGTGTGGTAGCACAGGGTTAACGCTGGTCATCTGACTTGTATCCCAGTGAGTCCTGTAAAAAAGAACCCGTGACTCGAACAAATTAATAGAAACTTTGCATTTGTCACAATCCTTCAGGATTAAATAAGCAAAGCCCAAAACTTCCAAAACAAATGAAAGCTTTTAAGATTGAGAACCCTGTTTATGCTATCTCAGATCTTAAAGGAGCCTATTGACCATCTTATTATAATCAGCCTGGTGTGCAGTTTGGATCGCTTTTTTTCGGTGTTCTCCACCTCCTGAATTCAGAGTGGGACTTGTTTAATTTGTTATTCCCTCTGTCTCTGCTAGACCTCATCCTTTTCCCCAGCAGAGGCTCTTACTGTTGCTGACATCTCACATGTCTTAAGTGAAGCAAGAATAGCCTTGAGTGAAAACATGAGGTGCAGAAACAACTCCAAATGGGGTTAACCTATTCTAATGCTTTTTTTTTCATGCATCAAGTTAATGTTCTCTGAATTAAGATCTTCTTTAATAGTCCCTGTTAAAATTATTGCTGCTATATGCTAGTGTGCTCTTTTTATGTAGAAATAGAATAGCTATCATGAACTCAGGGTGTATCGGGGCTGTGTTTTAAGAAGTTGTTATGGTTTGGGAAACCCATAACAATTTATTGGCGTTTAGACAATTATTCTATCTCCCAATGACACCTCTCCACCCGGGAAGGGGAATTGGGGAAAAACTAGGAAACATGAGGGATGAAATATAAATAGATTTAATAGGATAAGACCAAATAATTAACAATAATACTGAATAACCATTATTGATTCTGATACCAATATAAAATATACAAGGACTATACTCAGCCCATTCTATCACAGGAAGCCGTGCACTCCCAGCAGGGGACAGTAAACGTGGGACACTGTGAGCGCTGAGGCTTCGGGATGAAGGGAAGGGCTCAGGGGCCTGGCACCAGGGCCAGAGTTCTCAGGATGACAGCCATCACGGGAGAGAGAGAAACTACGCAGCAAACTTTCTAATTAATGTTAAATGTGACGTTCATGGTAAGAAATAATCCTGTTGGCAGCTTGGGTCAGGTACCCAGGTCTCAATTCTCATCCCTGCACCTGTCAAGGCTTGAAGACAGTGACATCTTGAATCCCACATAGCCTAACTGGCTATAAAGTAAATATTTTCACAAATTCAGACACCAGAGTCTTCTAAAAGTGCAGTTTTCCCAAGAACTAGAGGAGAAATCAGTCCTGTGTCGCTCAAACCAGGGCAGAAGTCTATGCGCTATTGAAAAGTAATATTCCATAGTCATAAGATAAATATCAATGTATTTTTGCAAGGGCACACTTTGAACCTCACAGAGCAGAAGCTGATTTTGTTCCTAATTATAACCTGCTGGCGTGGGAGGTGTGAGGTTTCCTTATGGTTTGGAATTCTACAGTTCTGAGACCAGAACTCGACTCCTGAGTCTAATCAGAACAAGTTCCCTATGACTTGGTGACTTCTCTCAGATGATTTTTGGGGAGGGACTCTTTATCAGGGGGTGTAGCGATAGGATGAGGGGTAATGGTTTTAAACTGAAACAGAGTGGATTTAGATGAGATCTCAGGAAGAAATTCTTTGCTGTGAGGGTGGTGAGAGCCTGGCCCAGGTTGCCCAGAGAAGCTGTAGCTGCCCCATCCCTGGAGGGGTTCAAGGCCAGGTTGGAGGGGGCTTTGAGCAACCTGGTCTGGTGGAAGGTGTCCCTGCCCATGGCAGGGGGCTGGAACTGGTTGGTCTTTAAGGTTCCTTCCAACTCGAACTATTCTGTGGTTCTTCTGGTGACTACACAGCAGACGTCTGTGGCTTGGCTTTTACTTTCCACTAAACACATCACACTTATTTCTTTGAATTTATCACCCTAGATTATAATGCAGAATCTGTGTTCTGCTTTAAAGGAGCTTAATGATTTTTTATTTTATTTTATTTGTTCAAACATAGGAAGAATGGAAGCAAGGAAGGTACATGCTGGAGCAGAATGGGCACATGGATGCCATTTTGCATTTTACTGAGCGCTCCACGATTATAAAAACAGTAAAATATTAGTTTTCAAACGTATTTTTTGAGCAAGAATAACTAAAACCTTACCCAGCAGACGTAACTTTTTGCAGTGTGCCAGGGTGAGGGATTTTGCTTACAATCGTGCTTTTCTAAGGAGCAGGCAAGAAGAATATCACAGAGGGAGCCAGCAGTTAAAGTTGCCTTCGATTATACTCAAGGAAGCACTGCATAAAATGTCATGGTTCCTCTTCCTTAAGTTTATTGCTTGTGACCGGGTTAATGGGCAAAGTGAGATAATGCACAAAGAGAGAGACATAAAAGTTGGTCACGTTTTTCTCTGACTCATAAATGTGCATACGCAAAGACATCCACTGACATTCTTCAAGATTTTCATGTAAATTATTATATTGTGACTGCTGCCACGGGGTTGTGTATAGTTTAGAACCTTTCAAAATCACAGAGTGATATGGGGTTAGAAGGGACCTCTGGAGATCATCTAGTCCAACCCCCTGCCAAAGCAGGTCCACCTGCAGGTTGCACAGGAACTTGTCCAGGCAAGTGCTCCAGATGGGGCCTCCCCAGGGCAGAGCAGAGGGGCAGGATGACCTCCCTCGACCTGCTGGTCACACTCTTCCTGATGCCCCCCAGGATGCCATTGGCCTTCTTGGCCACAAGGGCACATCCTACTGTCCACCAGGACTCCCAGATCTTTCTCCTCAGAGCTGCTCCCCTTCAATGCTTTTCTACAGATGAAGTACTTGCAGCTTATCTCAAGTGAAGTACCTGGTGCTTATTAAGGCTGAGCTCTCGCTGCAGTTTTTCCCCCATGTTTGGGGTACTTACTAGATGTCCTCGCACACACACCCTCACTTGAGCTGATACTCAAGTAAGTTTATGCCACGCTGAACCAATAAGGCTAAACAGCTACTACCTGTT
Source organism: Xenus cinereus (assembly GCA_025774025.1). Lineage (NCBI taxonomy): Eukaryota > Metazoa > Chordata > Aves > Charadriiformes > Scolopacidae > Xenus > Xenus cinereus. The sequence goes on from JAOXJK010000032.1 coordinate 62,364,371, forward strand.
CCTGCGCACGTGGCAGTAGTAGTTGAGAGTGATCCTCGCTCCCGCCTTAGGCTGACTCCTGACACAGTAACGGGAAATGCCCAGTGAGATGTGGGAAATTTATAGAATATGCAAAAAAAATCCTTCAAGATGTTTCACCTGCATATTATCAAAGTAATCCACAACTTGGGGATTTTTAAGGGGTTCGGAGAAGATCTTCACCTATTAGAGCGTGGGCTAACATTCATTCTTTTATTTCTAGCTAATTCCTTCCCCACCTTTAGCAAGCAGGTCTTGCGGTTGTCACCTGTGGCCACCTTACCACCTGCTGAACCACTGCAGCTACACTGCACCCACCTGTTACTTTAGATCATTGTACCACATTCTGCTTGACAAAGCAACACACAGGACAAAGAAGACCAAGGAACTTCAGACCCATCAAAAAAACAAATGTGGCACTTCTCAGAGGTAGCTTCCTCACCTAGAAATCCACGTGGATATACGCATTCACGTTAACTTCGGATTACAGAATGGAAAGAGTAAGTTTTGAGGGATTTTATGGCAAGCATAAGTTATAGTAACTGTATGTTATGGCAAGTGCTGGGATTAATTTGCTAGCCCAGCCCAACAGGACGCTGCCACGCGGCCTGTGTGTATGAAGAGTGCTCCGGGTTGGCTGAACTAAGGCGAGGAAGGTGAAATCACCCTACCATCGAGAGCAGCCTGTTGATGGCCATGGCTCGCTGCTGGGCTTCCATGTGAGGCATGTCATTTTGAATCACCTGGTCTGTGATACCGTGAGGGAACTGATGACACAGCTCAATAATCCTGGGGGAGGAGAAAAGCAAGTTTAAAAGTCACAGAATGATTTGGGGTTGGAAGGGACCTCTGGAGATCATCTAGCGAGGGTAACCTGACCCCATCCCTCGCTGCTACCTCAGAGGGCCAATGGAATCCTGGGCTCCGTAGGGAAGAGTGTGGCTATTCTTCCCCTCTACTCTGCACTGGTGAGGCCAGAACTGGAATATACTGCGTCCAGTTCTGGGCTCCCCAGTTCAAGAGAGACAGGGAACTGCTGGAGAGAGTCCAGCATAGGGCAACCAAGATGATGGAGGGATTGGAGCATCTCCCTGATGAGGAAAGGCTGAGAGAGCCTGGAGAAGAGAAGGCTGAGGGGAGACCTTATTAATGCTTCCAAGTATCTAAAGGGTGGGTTGAAGGGTGATGAAGCCGGACTCTTTCCAGTGGTTCACAGTGGGAAGTTCCACTCAAATATGAGGAAGAACTTCTTTGCGGTGAGGGTGGCAGAGCCCTCGAAGAGGCTGCCCAGGGAGGGTGTGGAGTCCCCTTCTCTGGAGATCTTCAAGCACCACCTGGATGCCGTCCTGAGTGATGTGCTCTGGGGAACCCTGCTTTGGCAGGGGAGTTGGACTAGAAGGTCCCTTCCAACTCTGTCGATTCCGTGATTCTGTGAAACTGCAGCTGCTCATGCAAGGTCTGCACAAGATGCCAATCACGTCGCAGCCACTGCAAGCAGATCTGGCAAAGCCAAGCGTTTCTTTCCAGGAGCAGGACACACAGACACCCTGCAGTGTAGGTACAACCATTTAAATACCAAATCCTTGTACCTCATAGGACTGTGATATACTGAAGCTTCACAGCAAAGCAACATACCTTCAAACAGTCCAGAATATATCGGTACGGAAAGATTATTGCATAATGACATCAATATTTTATTTCTGATGAATTTTTTATCTCGAATTTACTGCTCCCATAAGTAATAGACAGTAACTCATCTGCACCATAGTTACTTATGTATTATGTATTGCGTGGTCCTGGCAGAATTCCTGAAGAAAAATCATTCTTTTAAAAAGAAAAAAAAATAGCTCTTTCAATGACAAATCCCAGCACTCAACAGCAGTATTTTACTGAAATGCTTTTTACAAAAGTTTAAAAATTCCCCACTAAATTGTAATGTATATGTTTACTAATCTCATAATTCAAACAGAAAGTGGCCAGGCAGCTTCTAAGCACATTGTAATGTTATCTGCAAGGACAATGAATTATGCATCTCTCATAGCACTACGTCTGACAAAACAATACTGATCCCGGTGCCGTGGGATCTCAGAGATCCACCCAGCTGATACACAGAGGGTCATGCAACAGTGCTGTTTTCCCATCCTTGGAGCAAATATTTGAATATGATTTTTTTAATATATATATATATGAAGAATATATAAGATGAGCTCCAATTTATGCAAAAGGAGAAGAAAAAAATCAGGTCAATGGTTTGTAATGATGGAGCTTGCTGGATATATTGATCAATTTTAATCAATCCTCTAATCAAAGCACCCTGAGCAATTTCTTAAGACTCCCATTATATGCCTTAAAGGCACTCGAGAGATGTAGGTTAACTGCCTTCTGCAGTGTTGTGTTTTGTTTTGTATTTTAACTATGACTTTGATAGAGTAAGTGCTCTTTAAATATGCAGTCAAACCTCTCTGGCTGCTGACGACAATATTTTGTAATGTTCATAGTTAATACCTGGCATTTTAACTAATGGTACCCTTCACTGGAGAACAGCAATACACAAGTTGCGCACTTCACAGCTATTGCTCTTTCCCATAGGAACATATATTGTTCCTATAATGGATGCCAAATGTGTTCTGCTCCCCCTCAGCCACACCACAGGGAGGGGGAGAGCTCAGCCACCCCAGCACATCCTTGCCTCTCCAGGGAAGGCAAGAGTACTAATCTCCCAGGCTGCAAATCCAAAGGAGGCAACATTCATTATTTCTGCATTTGGGAGCCACCTTCAACGCCTTTTCCCTGTCCCGCAGCAGCCACCACCCACTCTTCAGTGCAAGTAAGTACTGCAGAAAGTGGGGCACAGACAGTGAAAGGGGGGAGTTTCGGGGGCTGGCGCCATGTGAGATAGATACATCTTGGTCCCCCCACAAAGCATCAAATAGGAAATCCTACAAGAGGATCCTTGCAAAGACTGGCTTTTTCCTTGATGACCTCCCACTACATATTATATGCATTGCAGCAAAGACTCAGTCCCATGCCTTCAGACTGCTACAATTAAAGTCTTTTCAATTAGCTGGCATTTATCCTAAAAATTTCACATTATTTCCAGGCAGAAGAATTCCACATCGTGGAGCTGAAAATGAAACACTTTCAGGTTGCTAACTGAACTGTAGAAGCAATAAAGCTTAAGATGGCTGAGAAGATATTCATGTATCAGGACCTTATAATTTTACGGATAATACTCTCTAGACAAAAAAATTCTCATACTTGATGTTAGCCCAAAGAGAGGCTTTTTGTTTTATTTTAAGTCTGTTTTTACAAATCTACTTTTCAGTTATCCAAACACATGTAATAAGTGTTTTCTAGATCATAAGAAATTAGTTTAAATCCTGCTTGGATTCAAATGGCACCAGTTATTCTGAAGAAGACGGCTTAGAGCACACGAGACCCTAGGTGAGAAATAAAGCCTTCTCCAAGGACGAAGAGAAAAATATAGCAAGGAATTAATCATCAGAAGGCAACTTCCAAGAGAAGATGGGATGCGGATGCTGTCGCGTAAATGCCCTTCTGTGCATTATTTTACCCAAAGCAATACACACGTGAACCTGACACAAGACACACGTGTCTTACAACCAAAGCAGAGAACGCTGCTAGATCCTCTGCACCTTTCCCCACCAGTTCTCTCTTGTGCCAGGCTGCGGGTCTGGCCATGGGTTGTTAGGTGATGAGAGCATGGCACATCTCCACAAATACCACCCCCAGCAGCTGTTAAATAACAAGTACAGTGCCCGCTGCCACTCATCATTGCTAGCCAGCCATAAAGGACCCAAATAGCCTGTTTCTTTTGCACATCATCTCCAAGAGTGAGAAAGGAAGGAAATATCAACATCTTAGCACAAAGGAGCTGAAATTATTTTTTTCCAAAAAGAAGATACCAGTTCCTTAGGAGAAAGGCCCCCCAAAACAAGACAGCATTAAAATGACTCAAATCTATGTAGTTTTTAGCAAACACCAGCTGTAGTGAAGTAGTAGTGAAATTACAAAGAGAAAGGACGGCTTGTGACTGGCAAAATGTTGTTAGGGAATTTCCACTCCTACTGATTTATCTTTTATTTTTAAGCAGTAATTTAGGAGAGTGGCACTGAAACTCTGACAGGTCACAAAACATTTCCTCAATTCAAGACACAGATCACAAGCATGACATGTTCCTGTCACAGGGCTGAGCCCAAACCTGTACTTTATCATTTACAAAAAATAATAGTGTATTTCATATTTACCTTTTGTTGAATCATCTTCTATTGGTTGTTTGAACAAAGTGATATCCTTAAAAGTGCACAGGAACAAAACCACTTTTTCATGCTCATTTCTTATAGGTGCAATTTGCATGTAGAACCAAACTGGGGTTCCTGAAGCAAAGAAAAAGGTGACATTGGACTGTGTTGTAGCACAAACTTTCCCCAGCCCATACACAGAATATTCCATCATTTATATGTTATTATAACACACACGTAGTTGAGTACCATATCTAGATACTTCCACGCCTTCCAGACCTTTCAGTTTTACCTCCCCAAAGGAAAACAACGTATTCCCATTTTTACAGACTCATTAAAATGGAGAAATGTTACCAATTTAATTGGCTGATAAGCAGAGACAGGAGGCTTTAGAAATCTCCATTCAAAAATATATTACTCTTCCCTTCTTGCTCTTGGTTTTTCCCAGCATGTCTCACAAGCTTAGCGTCTGCAGGGCAGGAAGGTAAGAAAAAAATGGATGGATGGTACCTTCGAATCCTTCTTTACATAATATGGAGCTATCAAATCCAAAACTGGTGCTCCAATTTTACTGCTACTCCATTATTTAAGAGGACCTCAAGTAATCCAGACAGAGCCTAAATGTCCTATCAGGACAGATCAGGAAATTCTATTTCCCTTTTGTGTTTCAGGTCATACCCTACACCTCCTCCATTG
>JAOXJK010000032.1:62376150-62393001 GCA_025774025.1 Xenus cinereus
AGTGAAATCAACAGCTATAATGACAGAAGGATCACCGGAAAAATTCAAGGGAGCCAGGCCAAAGCATAAGGTATTAAAAAATAACATAAAATTGCCCTGAAAATTTAGATGTTCAAAATTCAGAAGGTGATGGGAGAGTACGATAATTTGAGTTTCACTGGAAGCACAGTCAAACCCGAGGCTTCCTTGTTACGGGTTTTAGTGGCCAACCTGTGTCCATCCTGGGTGCCATCCCCAGCCGCCCACCGCACCCCTCTGCCCGGAGCCACCGGGAACACGGACCTCAACGCCGGCTGCAACCTGGGGTAACTGCAGTGTGGAGTGATTTTCTTCAGTATTTCTCCACTTACTTTCTTCAACCAGGGTACTAAAAGAGCAATAATGCAGTAATTAGAGGGATTTCCAGCAAAAGGACGTTATCAGAAGCAGCTAGAAGAGGGTAGTCACATCTCACTTCACCACAAAGGCGTTCACCAAAGCTCGTCAGCGAAGGCCCAGAAGAGGCAAAGGGCTGAAGACCAGTTCAGCACCTCGGCCTGGCTCTTGCCCCCAGCCCGTAGTTAGTACGAGATTCATAGATAAAAAGTCCTGGCAAAACTGACAGTAAATCTAACAACACGGGGACAATAAGCCCGGGGAACGGGGCTGCGCGGGCAAACAGGTATTCCTGCAACAACAGATGTACAAAGCAAAGAACAAACATGTCTGTGAGCATCAAAACACAGCAACAAAAAAAAAAAATTGGTTGTCAATTAAAATTTCAAGAAATTAAATACTTTTGTGGCATAAAAAGGTTTCTAGTTAACAGAAAGTTTATGGAAAAAGTGTGTCTTTAAAAAAATTGTCCAAATGCTTCCTAGCGTCTCCCCTTATGTTAGTAGTTTTACTCCTATTAAATGGAATACTCTCTGAAAATTGAAACGAATTTTAAATGAAGAAATTTCAGAAGAACATTGATGGAAAAGCTCCCCCAACTCTTGGATATAATGCAGGACGCAACTCATAAGGGGCTCTTCCTAACCTTTACAAAACAAACAAACAAACTCCAAAGGAGCCCAAACGTTTTGTAATTCCCCAGCGCTGTAACTTCTGTGTTTTTTTTTTTTTTTTTTTCTTAAAGAAAAGGAAGGACAGCGCCGTTTCATCACCGATGCAATGACCTACAAAGACTTTCTGCGCAGTTCACTAAGTCTGTCTAAACCAGAGGTAGAATTCCCGGTGCTGGGCTGCAGAAGGGGAGGTTTCCGTAAGCCCTTGGCAGGTTCGGACACACCGTCCCGGGGGGGCTGCACAAAGAGAGGAAAAGGCCAGCGTGTGCCAGGTGCCGGAACCGAATCCTTCCGTATCCAAACAAAGCACAGCAGGAATCACGGGTGAAAGCTCCGCGGCGCCCGGGCTCAACCGTTAAATAGGGTTTAACGGACGGTGTGGAAATAGGGCCGTGGCAAACGTTAATGTCAAGGTGTTAATTGAAGAAGATGACTGGGGTTGCAGGGTTGTTTTTTTTTTTCTGCAGCCAGAGTAGGCCGAAAGCGAGTAATTCTTCACATGAATGCTGATAATTTTCATTTTGGCTTCACTCATCACTGTCTTTTAGTAAATCAGAGTTTTCCTGGCTGGCTTTGGTCACTGTGTGATTCCTCATGTGCACATTCCCTGTGAGATACCAGCGCTTACAGCGGGTTGCACAGCTAGAAGGCCACCTGATATACCTCTCTCAGAGCTGTAAGACGATGTGTAGGAGTTTTCCTCACTGGTGTAGTGTTCCACACTCCAGTTTTAAGGAAGATTACACACTAGTCAGCAATTCTGTGATGTTAGTTACCTCCCCCTTCATTTGTCACCATTAAAGTAAAACTGAAGTATTTATAGACCATGCAGCGACAAGGACATATAAAGACATATTTGCACAGCAGTGGGAAGCTAAGCGTGCCTGTATCTGCCTTGTATTTTTATTAATTCCCAAGGTCACTTGGCTGAAGACTGAGTCCTTATGACTTCTTATGCCTTAAATGTCACATCTTCATTTTGGTTTCACAGATTGCAGACCCACACCTACTTTCATACCTCAACTCCATCTTTGACAGTTTTTCCGTTATCCCTAACATCCCCTCTTTTCTGTACCTCTCTACAGAACACGATGATAACATGACCGGTTTTGCATGAATACACAATCATATGACTTTGAAAGATATTATGACAAAATTAATGAAGGCCACCAGGGCTTTTAAGCCATTTTGAATGTTAACTTTGAATGAACCGTCATGAAAACAGTGAGGACCGAACAGCAGGAAAACAATCAAAATTTAGACTTTATCTAAACTATTTAATACTGCTCGCAGTTCCAAGAACTGGAAAAATAAATATTCTGATAGATTAGAGAGTTTATTGGGGTTTTTTTATTATATGGTGAGACAGAGATGGCAACTATTTTCAACTAATTCATTTAAGGCCTATCTACTTTCAAAGTTACTTCATAATGGAGGGAGAGAATATTTCCCTCATGACATTTGTTCTTGTGGCCCTTGCTCTGAAGTGCTTTTGTGTTTTCATGTACATACTGAGGTAAGCAGCTGTTTGTGACTCTACAGCAACTGGGATTGAAACATTATTTTACAGGAAAGCAGGAGAGATTCTCTTCCCATGAAATGAAAAGTGAAGTTTGTACATTTTAACTGTCTTGGGGGACTATTTCCAGTTCCCTCTCATCTGTCTTGTTGTAGTAACCATTTAATGTTATAATAACACAATACGATATGACAACCATAAAGTCTTAACAACAGGCTTTATTTGTGTTAGCCTTCTCTATGGCTGCAAAGTTGGAAAATGAAGATAAGGCTGTGGAGGCCTTATCCGTGCTTCAAATTTTCATGGAGGCTGGATATTGACGGATTTTTACGCAGAATTTTTATAGTTAAATTATTTTATATAGAAGTATGGTATTTTTCCCAATGGAATTGTACAGCATTAATATGCGTGTAGTTATATCAGCTTGCAACAGCTTTGGCGACTCACGATGAAATACATTATCCCTTTCCTTACAGCTGAATTGGTTCTGGTATATCTGCATCTACACTTTAGCTAAGCATGGCTTTCAGTATACAGGTATTATTAAAGGGATCAAGCTTTATTAAAGGGATCAAGAAAACCAGAGTCTTTTTTCAGGAAAGAGAAATCTTCATAACTTGGTCACGGCACCTCTCGGGTCTCTCCATGAAGGTGCACCTCAGAAACAGCCAGGCAAATTCAGCATCTTCAGAAAGGGAGCAGCTCTGCTCCCCCTCCAGCACACAAGACACCTTTCTAGGTTCTGATACTGCTGTATACTTACTTTTTCACACCCCCTCTCTAGCCAGATTTAAAGGCTGAACCAGAATGGAGCCCTGAAATAGTTTCTCAGAGACTAGCTTGAAATGATGATAAATTACTTCACCCACATTCACTCCTTTTAGAGATTAATAATATGATAGCTCTTACTTTAATTAAAAAACACTTCACTTTTTTTTTTTTTTTTTTCCCCCAAATCTATTAAGGAAACAAGGAAGACAGAATTTCTGTTGTGAAGATGCATGCAGAGATTTTAAGAAAATCTCTTAAAAGAATGTTCCCATTGCTCCTAAGCAACCTAGATAGCTTTGCAGCCTATCTCCTAAATAATCATCTGGCCTGGAGAGCACAGCACAGCACAAATGTATTAGTAGCACAGCACGTGGAGACCTTTTCACAATTGCCTGTGTTTAGATAAAGCACATACATGTGCAGGAAGTAAGTATCATACTCGAGTGCCCGTTAAATCTCGCTGAAGGACTTTGACTTTTTACAGAGCGGTGAAGCTCGTTCCCCGCACACGACTGCTGGTGTTGCAAGAGTGGCAGTAAATTGTCAGAGCCGTTTTTACAGTCTGGCAATATTTTCCAGAGGAGGGCAAGATCTCCTCCGTAGTCTTGCTATGCAATCTGCATGCCGAGAAGGACAAAAAAGAAGCAGATGGCAACTTCTCCGACTTTCTTCCTGAAGCCAGGAGCTGGAGTACCACGGGCTTAACGCTACACATTCTGGCAGATGGCAGCAACAATGTTTAGGCTGTAAATATGACAGAGCTAGAATGGAAATATATCCAGTTAGGACAATGTTTGATGTGGTAATGATGGAGAGCGCAGTATCTTTCTAATGTTCTCTGGCGTCTGTGTTTTCTCTTTAGCTGACACAAACTAGAAAAAAGCCCCCAAACTATTTAACGCCCCTTTTTTTTCTCTGAGCGCTGCTGGGTCAGAACCTCACTCATCAAAACATGAGTAGATCAGTCCCTGTGGACATGTGAGAATTAAAGAAACACCAATATTGATTAACGAGTTTAATAAAGCTTTATTGCTATGAAAAATCTTCAATAGGAAACTTCAAAGGAAGACAGGATGTATGTACAGTGTCTGTTAATTACCGTGGTATTACAATTGTGTTGGGAGTGAAAAGCATCTGCTGTTGTAATATTACTTAACAGATTTAAAGATAAAGAGTGAGTGAGATTATGGTATACCATAGAGGTTTTTATGGGAAATAATGTGAAATATGGTTAACATACTGAAATAAGAGCATAGTATTCCACGTAGTCCTCCTCATGTGGGCTCCCTTGCTTATCCAAACCAATGAAAGAACATACAAAAGAGTGCATTCTCAGCACCAGTGCTTTTTGACATCAGTCTCTGTTCACATGAGTAGCCCCATTGACTTAATGGGTCTATTCATGTGAAAAAAGATTTCTCATGTGACCATGGTTTGCAGGGTTGCTTCCAGGTTCTAAAAGAGACCTTTATAGCAGCGCAAATCAGTAAGTAAGGGAATTATGTGTTGTTTCTTGCTACACAAGCCTTTGATTTCAACAATTTGGTAATCTGAGCCAGGTTGAAACTAATTACTTGAGGCTTACTTAGGACAAAAATGTGTAACTGGTAAAGAATGCCCATGGCCATGAGTGACCCAGCTCTTTGAAAATGCAGTTGCCCTCCTCTTCCTTATAAATGAGATTCAGGTGTATTTATTGCTTCCTAATACAATTAATCTTCATGATGAATTACACATATTAATGTACAGAGAATAATTTTTATTTGACTTCTTGTAGTGGTTCTGCGTTTCTAACAAGTTGAAGAGGGGCAGGAAGTCCACAAAGTTACAGTATCCAGGGATATCCCATAGCAATACTTGTTGAATAGTGTAAAAAGAAAAGGAAGAATGGGGATCATAAACTGCATATTGCAGAGGACTATTTATGAGGTTTCTGAGCTGTCCTCTGATGTTCAGCTTGTCTAAGTAGTAAATTAATAGAACAGTATAATGGCAAATTACACAAGAATTTACTTTGAAACATTTCTTCCGCTAATGATAAAGCTGTCAGCTTTTTGTTAAGTTTTCAGAATATAAAATTAAAACTTCAGAAACACACTGTAAACCTTGATTTCCAAGACCTGGTGTTATGGATCTAACTCAGCAAATTAACGCTGTTGATCTGAAAGTCGGCATCAACGGAAGCCAATAGAAAGACTCCATGGATTTAGTAGGCTTTTCGTTAGACGCTTGTTTCACTAACAATCCTGGCTAATTAAACCCTTTGGTAGTAAAACAAAGATCCCATTAGCAGCATTGCAATTTCAAAGAGTGTAAAGTTAGATATTTACTCTTGTGTCTGGCATTTGTTAGCTTGCTTTTTTCTTAAGTAGTGACTCAGCTTAGAGTCCAGCTCATTATATTCAAGAATGTAAGTGAGGGAGAGGGACCACAAGCAATGAATATTTTCTTTTTCCTTTGAAACCAACAAATATGCAAGTGTAATATTCTGTCTGATACGTTAGAAGATAGTTTACGTTTTTGTGGAAAATTAACAGTCGCATTTTGTTTTGAAAAACACTATTAGGAAAATGTCCATTAAGATTTTCTTGTCCAGTAGGTTCTTTAGACGTTGTATGTCTAAATACCTATGCATTGGATATATTCAGTCTGTTCTTCCTATCTGGAATTTAGTGGTAGAATTTTGGTGAGCAGAATCTTAAAACGGAAATGCTATGTGAAATGGAGACAGATTTTTATCTGTGTATAAAGTGACTAGCTTGAGTGCTTGTTGCCATAACATAAGCATGCTATGAAGATCTCAGTGTTTCTGGACAAACTCCCAGTTTTAGAAGGAGAAAAGCTGACCGACACTTTGCCAGTGGTAATAGAGGCCTTTAATCAGAGTCTGGAAAATGAATTCTCTGTAAAAGCTTCTGGATACTTTTCCTACCTTGTAGTCATCTTCATTTGCAGTGCTTTATGCGTTACTTGGGGACTCTATCAGTAACTGAAGTTAAAAAAAGAAAAGCAAAAGCAAACCTGCTGCCATCAGCAGAAGACAACAGATGCCTTGGTGGGAAATGAATTTCAAACTGAAAATTAATGCGATGAATGGTAGGGCTACAACATGTGGAATACAGAGTGAATTAAAAAGGGGAAATTGCTCTTTCTCCTGAGCAAGCTTTTTGGCATATTTTTATTCATGCATTTGATAACACTGTTATCCTAACATTGTTCTGCCTGTAAAGCTTTTCCAACCATAATATACAAGAGCTTTGTTTTTCCCTTCACTGTGATGACTCTGTCCTTTGGTATTTTTCATAGCTTGACATGAGGCAGTAATGGTTCTATTAGCTGCACTGTATCTGCTGAGCTTGCTGTTTTCAGGGAACATGTCATCACCAGTGCCTTTCTGCAGTTTCCTTATTAGCATGTGCCCTTTACTGACTCTGCAGGAGCTATCACCTAGAATTAAATATTTTCTGCTAGACCTGTCCTTACTCTGTGCAAAATGATTACAATCCATTACGCCACCCTTTTTGCTGACAGCCAGATACCACCGAGATTACAATAAAATTGCTCCACATTTAAATATGATACCGGCTTGCTGCACTGAGTATTGATAAAAGAAAACGTTGGGAAAGAAATCCTTTCAGTTCAGTAACTGGTGATGAACTTCTGAGATGAAAAATGTGAACACTTATTAAAAGGATCTTATCAGCTATGCTGTAATAGTTGTGATAACCATAATAACAGAAAATGTAAAGCATTCCAATACCTTTTGCTTCATTAAGATTGCTAATAAGGTGTAGAGTAGCATAGACCTTTAGAAGATACAAAAGCATTGTGATGGAAAACAAAAGCTTTGAAATTATTCATATTTAATTTTGCCTTTAGCGCAAAAGACAAATGAAGTATTCTTCAGCATTTCCTAGTGCAAGATCTTAACACATTGTCAAAAAAAACCCTATGTGCACACTATCGTGCAGGTTTTTCTTTGGAGAAAAGGGAAAGACTATAGTTGTCATTGTTGATTTGAATGTAAACATGTTCTTTCTTTTTGAGAACTATTCGTCTTCCTTTCAAACCCTATTCCAGTAGAACCTCAAAAGTCTAATTATACAGTCACCTTTATTTTTACCAAGATGCCACCTCCAGCATTGTAGAAGATTTTGGGGTGAGCTGCTCCTGGTGGGTGCAATGTTTTTGCTGGAGGTGCTTTGGAGCTGGTAGGAACTGTTGTTCTGTACCGAAGAGAAGGCAGCCGACCTCTCCCCAAGTGGGTCCTTTCTGTTTGGGTATTTTGCTTCTACAAATTTTGTTCCATAAGTAAAATACTACTTGAACTTAAAGCCTCCTATAACACATCCCTGCTTACATGGCGCAGTAAAGTCCTCTTTGTCTGTGAAACCCTAAGGACCTGGTTTTGTAATTCTGACACTTTTTGCTTTATAAGCGTGTTGCTTTGCTTTATCTCTATCTCACACCACCCTAAATCATTTTAACTGCAATCAGACTCAGTCCTACTATTTCTGAATAATGCCACTTTCTAGGTATAATAAGGAAAACTACCTGCCATGAAGAATTTACCATATAAACATATCAGTACATTCCTAACCTATATTTTCTAAAATGCTTTACATTTTTAGCCGTGAGGGCTGCCTTTCTTTAGCATCCAGCTGCCTTTTTTTTTCATGTTTTACACATGAACCTGCATGCATCACAAGGAAAGATAGATCACTGTCACATTAAAATTTGCATGCCTGCTTCATAAAAGTCATATGCTTTGTTTATATGGGATGATCCGCTACAAAGAAATATATTGTGTAATACATCATTTCAAAATTAATATCCATTTTGGAGAACACCTGTCTTACTATCACATTGCAGCTTACGTATGAAGTGTCTGAAGCAGAGAAAAGGACCAGTTTGAATAGGTCTTCATAGGATATGAAAGCGTTTAAAGACTTTTTCACTACAGCATTTTCATATCTAAAAATAAAAGAAGTGCTATTTCAGAGATTTGCTGAATTTTAAAAGATAATTAAATGCATGTGTTTTCTGCCAACCCCCTTAGCGTATGAAGATTGTCTCATGAATCACTGTACTTTTCTTTAGGCTGCGTTTCTCACTTCAGGGGATTACCAAGACTTATTTCCCTCATTTTTCCTGGAAGTTGGTTTGTTTCTTGTTGAAACTACAGAACTATCCACCCCTTTATATTACTCTTACAATTAAAAAAAAAAAAAAAGATATTTAAATTTGACATTTCCATGTCTCTTCTCCTGGATACAGAGTATTTTTTCAAAGTCATACTCTGCATTCTATACTCACATTTAAATCATGTGGAAATTAGGCTGAGGTCAAGTTAGTCATACCTAACATGACCGGGTTGTGAAATTAAGGTTGACAGCAAGACTATTTGAACTGCAGCTGCGCCATATAAAGCCTAAACTAGCTCAAATGTGGCTTCCTCACAGGACTCATGTCAACGGCAGGAGACCTGTGCTGGAGCACGGTAATGTGAATCAGTCAGAGAAAGCTGATCAGCAACCGCTCATTAAATCAATGTTAACAACTGTTCTGGGACCACCCTGGTGCTCAGAATGCTCCATTCTGCTCAGGAGCCCCTGTGAGAAAGCCTCTGAGGATCTGTTGTTACCTCCTTTGTGTGAAATATATCCAGGGCTCCTCCTTGACAGATTAGATATTAGGAAAAATTTTTATACCAAAAGGGTTGTCAAGCATTGGAACAGGCTGCCCAGGGCAGTGGTGAAGTCACCATCACTGGACGTATTTAAAAGCCGGGCAGATGTGGGGCTGAGGGACATGGGTTAGCGGTGGTTTTTGTCAGTGTTAGGTTGATGGTTGAACTCGAAGATCTGAAAGGTCCCTTCCAACCTGGGCGATTCTATGAATATGTATCATGCAGCTCTTGACCGTATGGCATATTGGTATGCAGTCTGTAAAGTCCTGCACCTATGGCACAGCATGAGAACTAGAATCTGTTATCACTGAAGTCTATCCAAAAATGCCCTTAAACTCATGGAAAACACTGTGTGTGCAATATAACTGGAAAGCCTTTGTGTATGAGGTAGGATTTCAGACCCTTTTCAACCAAATAATTCTGTAGATCTAGGATGTTTGGGAGCTAATTTCTCATATGCGAATTGATGTGAATGTGCACAGCAGTGGAGGTGACTCTGCCTGCAGGCAGGCACCGGCAGAAGTCGGGAGCTGCTTTTCCATTATGCTTTCTGGCAGCTACCAACACACCTCTTCCAACTGCGTGGGAATATACGAGTAAGCGTGCATTTATTTATTTATTTTAGCTGTGCTTTGCTGAGAGCTGAACTACCAGTTATCTGTAGAGCAGAGCTGGGGTGAGAATGCCTTGGTGGAGTCTGGTTTAAGTACAAAAAGTGCCACGTCTTATTTATCATGTCTCAAATTATTTCTTTTGCTGGGTAACGTGGTGAAATGTGCTCACCATATTGAACCATGTTTCAGTGGTGCCCAGGGACAGGACAAGAGGTAATGCGCACAAACTTGAATATAAGAAGTTCCACCTAAACATGAGGAGGAACTTTACTTTGAAGGTGGCAGAGCCCTGGAACAGGCTGCCCAGAGAGGTGGTGGAGTCTCCTTCTCTGGAGACATTCCAAACCTGCCTGGACACATTCCTGTGGGACCTGCTCTGGGTGGACCTGCTCTGGCAGGGGTGGGGTTGGACTAGATGATCTCTGGAGATCCCTTCCAACCCCATAGCGTTCTGTGATTCTGAGAACCGCTAGAGAGAACTACATTATTGAGATATCCTGGGGACCAACACTGGTCCTAAAAGCCCAAATCTGTGCAAAGCAATGACAAAATCTACACTGACAAAAAAAGCCAGTGAGGCTGGAACAAGGAATAGTGTTTGTAGCCAACTTACACGTAGGGAATGTGTAACCATATGGGTCCAGAGTTTTGTGACTCAAACATAGATGACTGTCCAAGTCAGGGAACTCCAACAGAGCTGTGTAAGTTCCCCCAGTTATTTCTGTCAAGCTGCCAGGACACAGTATTTCCTTGTTCCCGTGATTAGATTCATCTGAATCAGAAATGGCTGAAAAGTCTTTTCTTTATCAGAAATGAATTTTTTACTTCCAAGTTTATGTTACCACTCACAGATACATCAGTTTTACATATAGTCTTTTCAAATTCTTAAAGCTTCCTGGAGAAATAAGGATACACAGGATATTCTCAAATGTAATTAGTAAGTGACAATAGCTTTTCTGTTTCCTTCTGTTCATCAAATCTCTCTAGCCCTGTTAAAAAAATGAAAGTTTAACACTTCCTAGAATGTGCTGTCGTTGCCACTTAAACATGCAAATTTAAAGATATACTGTTGTTTATTTTTTATGATTTCTCCTCTTTTCTACTTCAAAATGAAACTGCAAAAATATGATTGATTTCATTTACTTCATTATGGCCTATATGTTTACATACTTTGTGATACTCCATTGTTATTTATCTTACAGAAATATGTATATATACACACAACACTAATAGCTTTTGTATGTCTGCCCAATCCAAAATTGTTGTGATGATGGGTAGAAGGTTCTGCCTTTTTAGTTTTAAATTGTACATATAGCACATCCTAAGGGTGGGGCGATTCAGGTTTGCAGTTTTCCATTGTCAGAATTAAGGTGAAATGACACTAGAGGAGTCCAAACAACAATTAACTTTTATTAACCAAACTAACCTTGCTGAAGTAGAGGGAAACATGAATGTGAGTCTTGAATCACATCATTAAGTTGCCATTTGGAAAAATGAGGTAGATAGATAGATAAAGAGATAACAGAGAAAAAGAAAAAGGGAGATAGATATCACCAGTCCCAGGTGCAACGTTGATCCAGCTGATGAAATGGGGGTCTGGGTCCTAGGGGTGCCGGGGGGTGGTTCCTCTCCTGGGTTTATACAGCCAGCAGGTCTCCTCCCCCAGCTCACCTTCTCCCTCTTCATGTAAATTAGGTGTCATGTCCAGTTCTTTCTGGAATGTTCTGGAAGGTAAAATTTAGGAATCGGGAGAGACAAATTTGGTAAAGTTTTAGATATTTAAATAATTTTCTTAAAACCAAAAATGTAAAGAGGCTGCGGTTGATTTAAATAAGAGTTTTATCTCAAGTATCTATTACGTACGAATAAATATAGTGAGAATTGTATCAAACCATTTCTAGTCAAGAGAAACTACTTCACTTTCCAGCCTACTCAGTTGTTTTAATATTCTTGTCCTATCCTCAGCAGTAGTTACATTCAACTACACAAAGTACAAATGCATCTTTAACCAAGGGTCCACACAAAAGCAAGCAGTTGCAGGCAAAATTTTCAGCTGATGGGCTTCTACTGCCATGTTTAGAATAAGCAATACTAAAAGACATCTTTCATCTTCCATTTTCCATTTAAATTTACTGAGTGCTATTGAGGTTGAACTCATCAATCCATCAGTTTCTTGTTGTATCCAGCTGTATTAACCTTACAGCACAGAAAATACGTCTTTCTGCCCCAGAAGCGGGGAGCAGAAATTGTGATTGTCTTCATAATTTTAGAAAACGTACAACAATAAGTTCTAATCAGAAGGTACTTTTGTACATTACTCTAAATATTGCATCATTTACATAATAGATGAACAGTCTGTTTCACACGTTGCATTTCTCTGCATAATTTCCATCTGAAGATATAGAACTTTAAGTAGCTTACAACTGCAAATCAGACATTAGTGCATCCCAGATGCATATGCAGCCTGTACATTGTCTATAGGTTCAAAGGAGAAGCCCCGTTTTAGGAAATATTTCCTTTAGTTTCCTACTTTGTGTGCCTGGATAGTTTCTTTCCATTCAAAATGTCTCACCTTTTACAAGTTCTTTTCTACTCTTTCTCTAAGAGTAAATAAATTCAACTATGTTTAAATAGGAAGAGAAATGACTGAAATCTAACCCAGAAAATACTGAATTTGGGAAAAGAGATATTGTTTGTAAGCAATTTTAATCCTAAATATTTGGGTTATTATTAATGTGAAAGTTATAAGGTCCAAACCTTATGATAAGATACAGTGTAGAAAATACTATTGTTCTGAAGTGATGGATATTTCTAGCCATAAAAAATGGATTTTTTTCTCTTCAGCAAATGCATTTGTAAAATGAAAAAAAAAATGCAGCAATATGTATGTGTGCATAATCTACATATTTGCATGCATTAGAATTTTAAGCATACCATTCACTTTATGTTAGTTAAACAAACAAACAAAAACCTTATGCATTTCCATTTGCACTTTTAATGCATTTGTAAGTACCAAGGAATGAGCATGAGGTATTTAGAAATCCAGATTTTTGTAATACTTTTTTTTTTTTTTTTTTGGTATACGAAACAGACTCCGCGCCTTTTAGTGCTTTTCAGCATCACGTTGTATGAAAGAAAACTCAAAGGCAAGGGAGCGCTATTAACGTTGAGTTATTCACAGAAGAGAGAGCAGAGCATAATTAGCTCGTCTTTTTGCAGGGTGTTCGGCAGCAAAGTAGCTGGTCGGTGGCTACCGTGTATCTGAGACTGCCAGCGCTGGCTTTATTTCAAAGATCTCTAACGCAGGAATAAGCAAAGCAAGAAAGACAGTTTATTAATAAACTTCTTCACTGTGGTTTGAAGTCACTCCTCACACGCGAAGGAGTCGTCGTAATAGCTCTCATGTCGTTTTCTTAAAGCATAGCAAAGGCAAAACGTTAAAACCCAGCAATATAAGATAGAGACTGTCACGTGAGAGGTGATTTGTCATTTCTGCAATCAGCTTTGCATTTTCTATTTTGCTAATATGTCTCTCTCCACAGTAAATCCTGTTGATTTATGAAAGTGACTATTATTTCAGCTATTCGTCTCTACTATTATCCTTGGATTTGTTTAATTTGCTGGGAGGGACAGGGCTGTTATACTACATTTATATAGTTATACAGTTGTTCAGCTGATCCATGAGCCTAATGAAAAAACTACCATTCCAAATAGTGTTTTTTAAAAGACTGGCCTTGAATTCAATGCCAGATGAAATGTTATTATCTCAGTGTTACCTCATATGGAATATACTGTTATTGTGTGCGTGTGGCTCTTGCTTGTGGACCAATGGTGTGAATGATGGACAATTGAAAGTGTGGACTTTTCTGTAGTAAAGCCTCGCTTAATCCCTAGACAACAGAGACAGTTGTCTGAATCGAATTAGAACTCAAGCATAAATTCAGCACTTATGATCAGAAAGGTTTGAATTCTCAGTGTCCTGTGAAAATCATGCCTTGTTCCTGGGAGTGCCAAGAGCGAGGGGTGAATTGTTCTGTGGTGGCACTCACGTGCCGTCATGGGATTACATTATCTGCCTACTCACACCACTGATAGTTGTGCCAGCCTGATTAATGTCTCTGTTTTTATGGCTCTGGTTTTTGAATAAGCTTCCAGAGGTCTTAGTGTTTTACTTCAGTGCTTCTTGGAGCTGATTGTATCTGACATACTTTAGGCACGCTGGGTTCAGCTGCCTCAGCACACTGGAATGTTCTTGGCTACTTGACATAAACGTAAAATCTTTAAGGTGTAGAAACTAGAATTCAGTGCGATCTATATTGCAGGGGACAGACAATCAGGGAGGAAAGCCTTCTGTTGCTTTTAAATGTTTTGGACATTTTCAGTGGGAATCTACAGCATTCTTCAAGGAGAATGGTCAATTTTGTGGTAAAGGAAGATGAGCAGCAAAAAAAGGTTTTAAAGGGGGAAGAAAATATCCCAGAGGAGACTTTACATTCCTCTTGATTAGGTGGATTTAGACATAATTGAAGGGCTGTTTTTACTGGTGGCTGCCTGCAATGAAAAGTTATGCTCTTAGAGCTTCCTACAAAGGTCTGAGAGTCACTGTGGGGCTGTCTGGTTTGACATTAGGCGGTATCAAGAAGAGACAGGCATGTAGAGAAGGGGAGGGTAATTAAAGTGAGCTTGTTCATTGCCAAACAATTTTTTTTTGAAGGCTGATGGTCAATGTATTAACAGGATGAATAACTGGACAACTTTAAAAAATATATGTTAACTTGTATTTTTGTTTGTTTCCTTTCTACGTGATTTGGGTTTTTTTTAAAGTTTTGAAAGAATATGCATTTAATATTTAAAAAGCCAGAATACTTCATTATGATGATAAAAGCCAGCAGCAATTTTCTACAGATAATTTTAAGGGAATTAAAAATTATTTTGTTTGAAAATGTTTCTTTTATTAAGAAATCTTAGTTTCCTTTGAGATAATTTTTTAACTTTGAAGCCTTCAACTGTTTCTATTTTCTTTAGAATCTATTTCCAAATATCTTATTTTGTTTGTGTGACTGTTATATATGACCTCATACACCAAGGTATTATTGGTGTGTCAGTATTATCTGAAATTAGCAATTATTCTTCCTAGTGAATGGCTGAATAAGACAAGTGAAAATATAACAGAAATTTAACATCTATCTAGAAATTTCCCTTTGCTTGATCCACCAAATAATGTTTCCTTAAACTTGAACCCTTTTCTAGTTATTTTTCATTTAATTCATAAAAAAGGAAATATTTTAAACAAACATTCAATCAATTTCTCCCAACAAGTAGCAGAAATTTAAGACATTTAAAAGTTGACAAAATATAATTTTATTTAATTCCTCATTAAAAAAGAATTGCAGAAAATTTCCATCTTTATCAAAAGATGGAAAAGAAAGAAGAAAGTAAAACCCCCACATACTTTCATGTTGTGTCTTGACAATATCTTCTGAAGGAAAAAGTATAAATCTTGTCCTTGATGTATATACATCTAACATACATCAGCTGTCAATATCCATGTAGAACTTTTACATATATTTACAACAAATCACAGTATTTGTGACAGGCAAATCTTTTGTCTCTTCATGAACTTTCTATAGTGAAAAATTGAAAAATGTCTTCAAAACAGATCTACCACAAAAAAGAGAGGGCTTTGTCTATAGTGAGTGGTTAATTTATTTTTTCCTATTCCTCTAAAAAAACCCCACAGGTGTGCGATCAAATTTTGTATTTTATAGTACTGAATTTTAATCTGGAAATACTATCCTCTAATGGAAGAAAAGAAGGCCCAGGATGTCTAAAAGAATTACTGCAGATGATCTTTCATGATTATCTCAGCTGTTGGATTTTTTGGGTGACTAAGTACTGAGAAAAATTGAAAGACTTTGGGAATGTCACCTTCTCCAGCTTATAGTGCCTAGTGCCACCAGTGACATCAATGCCTAATCATGTATTAAGTGCAGAAAAGAGCACATAAATTGTGAGTAATCTTTTATCCCTAGTATGGATCAGTGCTAAAATTTGAATTTCAGAGGATCATTTCAGTTGAAAGAGAAAGTTTTTGCATGGAATCTCTCAAATAATCATGAATAGAGGATCTATTATAAATACAAGGTTATTCTTATAAAGGTGCAGTAAGCAAACAAGACTTTTAAAGTATTGGTTATCTGTAACTCTTTTTCAGTGTCTGAGCTGTGCTGAATTGAACTGAGCTATAGGACTTTGGTTATTGCTGTAAACAAATATTAGGTTAGAATACATATGCATAGTCTTCTTAAAATGAAGGTCAGTTATTAAAATGAATTATAGAGTGATAGAAACATTTTGATTAGAAGAGACCTTTAAGATCATCAAGTCTGAACATTAACTTAACACTGCCAAGTTACCACTAAACCATGTTCCCCAGTACCATGTCTACCCATCTTTTAAGTACCTCCAGAGACGGTGATTCTACCACTTCCCTGGGCAGCCTGTTCCAATGTTTGACAACCCTTTCAGTGAAGAAATTTTTCCAAATATCCAATCTAAACCTCTCCTGGCACAACTTGAGGCCACTTCCTCTTGTCCTATCACTTATTACCTGGGAGAAGAGACCGACCCCCATCTCTCTACAACCTAATTTTGGGTAGTTTTAGAAAATAAGGTCTCCCCTTTTAGAAGATAAGGTCTCCCCTCAGCCTCCTTTTCTCCAGACTAAACAACCCCACTTCCCTCAACTGCTCCTCATAAGACTTGTTCTTCAGATCCCTCACCAGCTTCTTTGCCCTTTTCTGAACACGCTTCAGCACCGCAGTGTCCCTTCTGTAGTGAGGGTCCCAAAACTGGACAGAGCACTCGAGGTCAGGCCTAACCAATGCCAAGTACAGGGGGACAAAGACTTCTCTAATCCTGCTGGCCACAATATTTCTGATACAGGCCAGGATGCTGTTGGCCTTCATGGCCACCTGGGCACACTGCTGGCTCATGTTCAGCCGACAGGCGACCAACACCCCCAGGTCCTTTTCTGACAGGCAGCACTCCAGCAGCTCTGCCCCAGGCCTGTAGCGCTGCCTGGGGTTGTTTTGACCCAAGTGCAGGACCCGGCACTTGGCCTTATTGAACCTCAGACCATTGGCCTCGGCCCATTGATCCAGCCTTTCCGGTTCCCTCTGGAATAGGGAACGTATAGACGTGTGTTTC
>JAOXJK010000032.1:62394705-62441944 GCA_025774025.1 Xenus cinereus
CATCTTATCCTTTCTGAAGCTTGATATACAAAATTGTCTAACTATGTCATATCGAAGAATGACAACATTTCTGGGTTATCATCTAGCTGGTACACATCTCTCATATATCTGTCTTGCTTCACCAGATGACCACAACTGCCTATGTCAGGAATTTGCCAATATAATTCAGTAGCCCTTAACAAATACTGATACGATCCCAAATGGGTACATGGTTCTGCTCACCTACAGCATTCAACTGAAATACTCAATCTGACATGCATTTTAAATGCAGAATAATTTGCTTTATAGTTAACAATTGTTTCTATGATACCACATGCTGTCAATATGAATCACATTATTAATCCTGTTACAAATTCTTAGCTGCTGTGGTCTTTGAATGAGTGAATAATGGATGTCTTTAGATAGAGGTGGCTAGGGACAGTGTTCCTGTTCTCACCTGCCCACTAGTTGTGTTTTCCTGCATGTCTGTGTGGAAGTACGAGGTGTATGGGTGGCTCTGATGGATCCTTTGTCGTAATAAACAAAATAAAATTGCTTCCAGTGGCCAGGTAGCATACCTGTAGCATGAAAAAGAACTTACATCAAGTGGGGTGTTTCCAGAAATTCCCCATGGAACACTTTTCTGTTAGGAATGTCATTTGTCACGTTTAAGATAGCTTGCAGAAGTGTGCTAATATTTACATTTTTTCAGGGAAACAAAAGATTTATTATTATTGTCACTATTTAAATAGATTTTTTTCATTTTAATATTATAAGTAAAATGAGAAGCATCCAAACCAGTTGATTTATTCAAATAGCATGCTTTAATTGATCTGAAACAAAACATGGCAGAGTTTTCCATGGAAAATTTATTCTGAAAGGAAAACATGGTATGCAAATCAATGCAAATCTCTGCTAGAGTTAGGATTGGGTCAATACGCATGTAACAGAGATCTTGCATTATTACACTGAAATAAGACAGTGAGACTAAAAGCAATACTTTCGTGTCAGACACATTTGCAAAATATTTATTTTAACTTCTAGATTTGTAATTTGTCCTTTTAATGTTTCTAATGAATTCTAAAGAATTAATCACTTCTATAATTCAACTTTATAAAAGATTTTCAGGTTTTTTGCAGGCCTTCTGAGCTTGTTTGAGACTCATAGCTCTAAGGATGCCAGGACTCTCTCTTGGTCTTCTCTTTCCTTCCTGTGTGCAGTCCTGCTTGCTACTCTTTCAGTTATATTTTTTATGCTGCTTTACCCACAAATGTCCTATTGCAGCTCTGGGAAAGAATGTGCATGCTAATTTCTCCACAGAATAGTACAAGAAATCAATGTTGCCATAAAATGTGCATGAAGAATGATAGAGAACTGAGTATGAAAAAAAAAACAACAAACCCACAGGAAAAACCCTGCAAAATTGCAGCAGATAGAAACAAATAACTTAGTGCTGTTCTTACTCACTCTTCTCAAAAACAACCACAAAAAAAGATAATTTCTGGAGAAAAATGATTGACTGCTCTTTCCATTAAATATTTTTAAAATGCATCTCCTCCAGTCCTACTTATCTTTGAAGGTAAAGTAGTTTCTCTTAAGGACCAGCACTGAGTACCTCAGTAAATGCGTGTATTTCTCAGCACTGTTTGTCTTCCCCTCCCCTTGGGAGCCCACTCAGACACCCACCTACATACAGATGTTTTCTGACCTCGTGCATTTTAAAGCGTGGATTCTAAATAGCAGAGAATTGCAGGAGCTGAGGTTAATAATTAACCGTGCCCCTCAAACCCCTAGGAGGCACTCGCTTGCTCACTTACTAGAGACCCATCATCCCCAGGAGATACCTGTTACTCTGCCTGCTCACTTCAAATTTAAGTGTTCCTATTTCTGTCTCGAACGTTGGAGAATAGGTTTGTGCAGACTCAAGGCATATTGCTGCCAAGGGTTTACTTCCAATTTACAATGGAGTGAAGAGCGAGCGATCTGGAAAGAGCAAGTAACAAACCAGCGTTCTTACTGCAAATGTATGTCAGGAATTTAAAATTCAGTTGCTCATTTGGGGTATTTTTTTTTCTCCCTTTTTTAAAACATCTTTTGTGGTTATAGTTAGGCTGAGAGGCAGAGCTACTGGTCTATCTGTCAAACCCCAACAAATCCCTCTACTTGAAAAACAGCCAGAGAGGCCTGAACACACACAGGCTGGCAGACAGAACAAGTTTCTTTTTGATCTTAACCTATTTCTGTGTAAACAAGAAGGTAAAAATTGCATTATTAATTATTAATTTAAAAAATTTAATTATTAATTATTAGTTATTAGGCTGACCTCTTCTAAGACATCTCAATTCTAATACCCCTCTGCGGTTGTTCCAGGTCTTTGTAGCTCCTAGATATAAACTCATATTTAATCTCTTGTGAGGTGTGAGTCTAACTCACTGTTGGTTACAGTGCGCTTCTCATTTACAGCCCACAGAGAAAATCAGCCCCCTGTAGCCATTGCTCCGTCCCTGAGAATCCATGAGGCAGCTGACCCATCTCTTCTGCAATTTAGATTGTTCTCTGATACCTTTGGGAAGAACTAGTTGTACAGCTCCTAACACTCCTGTGGTGCTCCAGAGAGATGCTTAAAAAAAAAAAACCAGAGTTCTTGTACCTACCCTTTCAGTCTAGCGTTGCCATGTTTACACAGAACAGAACAATTTAGGAAACCTGTTCTTTGTAGATCTGGGAGGTTGAATAAAGTAGAGATTCTTTGCAATTTAGAAGACTGATTTTGACCTCACTCATGCCCTTGTAACACCATCATAACTTCTGTGAACTCACCCTCTGATTTAAATTGCGCTGAATACTAGAAACTCTCTCTGAAACTGTCTCTCTGTCCCACTTCTGTCAATGATCTTAATCTAGGGTCACAAAGGGATAATTTTTTATATTTATCTTAACTAATGATGCCACTAAGCGAACAGGAAAAGAGATGTTATTGACCATCCGTGAAGGACCACAGTAAGAGCTAAAGCTTGACTATTTATCAGCTGGGCTGGAGAGAGCAATGCACTGTGATACCCTAGTTATGGCATATGAATTAAAGTGAATTAAAACATCTGCTGCTGCTCTGAAGATTCATACATCTCGTGCCTTTGCTTCCTTGACATGATTACTTACAGATAACAAACAGAGCTTACTGGTACGCATTCATAGTCTGAATTTCTTGTAAATTGCAATGTCGTAGCCCACCCTAAAATTATAATTTGTTGGTCAGAAAAGTGAGGTATTGACAAATGTCTTGATATCTTTAAAGTGCAGGTAATTCTTTGCTGCAAGAAAGCTATGTCCAAGAGTTGTCTTTATGCTGAAGCACCGGGCAGTAAAAATGTTGGGCATAAACTTTAAGAGGAAACTATCCATTATTCTGCTGTTGCTGAGTAAACAGGTAACAATGTCAAACAGTTGACAAAATATCTGGAAGTTATACAAGTAAGCTATGAGTCTGCATTCCAGGACTATGAAAAGCATTGGAATGATAACATGTTTTCTGAGCTTAGTTCCTACAAATCTTTTTTGCTCTGATTGGATGTCATTGTGGCATTTTTCAGTACATTGACAGCAAACTTGGCCATCTGTGTTGTGAACGTTTGTGCCCATAACACCAATTTTCTGTCACCACAGTACTTTCTTACCCTGAAAGTGATTGAATCTGCTACTTCCCTGTCAGATGTTCTTTCTATGAGGTAGAAAGAAGTCTAAAATCTGGGTTTGATTGTGAAGTATCAGTTTAGGAGCATCCAAAATGGAGATTAATATAAACCAGTAAAATAGCTATAGAGTTCATTAGGCTTAGCTAACAATTAAAATTTAGAACAAAGTTCTGAGCTGCATGTTATTCCCATTCTGACAAGATAACTTAGAAATACATGTATACAAAGGAAATCTTAAGTATTACAAAATGCATTGCATAACTGCTGTATGTAGGATCAACTACTTACACACTGAAATATCTCCATTTATCACGTCATTGGCAACACTGCATAAATGTCTTGAATTTGATACATGTATTAAAGATCCATTAGTAAGCCCAATAATGCAGTTGGTATAAACAAACCCATTAACACATGGGTCTTTGCTTCAGTGTTCTGCATGAACATTCCTAGAGGCTTCAGACAGATTTATAATTTTACAAGGTACATTCCATCCTCACTATACCATCCATCCAGACTCCATAAATCTTTTTAACCAGTTGACTGTCTTAGGAACTTGCTGCATCTCTTTCCGTCTAAAATCCATAGGAAGCAATAGTGGCAAAAACTCCTTAATTGTCATTAAAACTTGATTTTTCACTACTGCTCCTTCAGATTAGAATTCTTCAGGGTTTTTTCCATTTGTTCATTACATTTTATCTAAACTATTGAAATTAATGGTTCTGGGCAAGCTATGAGAGCCCTCCCTTGGGCACCAGCTGGGATGGAATGTCACTTCTCGTGTTTAGTCGCAGAATGAGGTTTCTCATCTTTGTATTTTGGATTATATGTATTCTCTGTGGTTTGCAGGGGATACAGGTTAATTTTGAGGGATTTTTTATGAATTGTAAAGCCTAAGCATTATATTAGAAATAATTTTCCTGCAGTACTGCCATGAACTTCGAAATCAGCAATACCAGTTTTTTTATTATTTCCCGGAGATAAATTCATAGATGCCATGGGATTCATGTTCTTAGCAATCGATTGGTACCCTTTTGGTATTGTAATTCACTTGCCAATGGGTATCATGGCTGGTTATCCCTCTGAATCTGTTTTTCACTTAAATGTGAATGGTAAATAAGATAAAGTTGGAGGAGTGTAATTTTAAGAGAATCCAGCATAATTTTCATTATGTGAATTATATTCGGATATTATGTGACCTTATAAACATATATTGAATAACAGTAATCAAAGCAAGGACGTTAAGGTTCCTGAAAGTTCCCTCCACTGTTACTGACTTCTTATTTGATCTGAAGTGTGAAATGCGTGTGAAAAAAGAATAATTTATCCATTTGATCAGCAATCGCTTTAACCTAGTTATCTAGCATCTTGGCTTACTGGGTAGATCAACATTAAACATTGCGTATCGCGCATATAGTCAATTGAATTATTCTGTACTAGTATGAATTATTACATTAGGTTATTCTTCACACATGGAAAAGTTCCATACGTCCATTAAAAGGGAGTCCTATCATACCTCAATGACCTATGAAGACCACCTATATGCAATAGGTCAAATGCACCCAGATTTTCTGCAGAGAAAAATGTGAACCCTGTCGCTGGGGAAATCACTTTAGTTTTCTCAGACTGCATTTATTCCTTGATGAAGTAATCTGTAATAATTTATTTATAAATAATGCTATATAGTTAAAAGAATTTGTATTTCTGAAGTATTCTCAAGTAGAAACATGTGTATCATTGCATTATTCTTAGGAAATGTCTGAGCTTGTTCATTTTAAGCATTTTTTAAGTCAGTACTTGCGTGTTTAATATTGTTTAGTATTTTCTGATAAATCTCATAAGAGATTTGCTTCAGTCCAAAATACACAGTCCACAAGTCGTTTTATCAACAAAACACTATTTGGCAAGAAATATATTTAAGGGTAGTCAGACATACAACTTATGCTTTTCCTGCTGTTCTTATCATTTTAGGCTTTTGTTTTTAATATTACTTGTACTGAGGAGACCAGAACTGGACACAGCACTCCAAATGTGGCCTCACCAGTGCTGAGTAGAGGGGAAGGATCACTGTTGCATTCCAGCGTAGTAGGATACTTGACAGGACAAAAGGAAATGGGCACAAACAGACAGGAGGTTCTTTCTGAACCTCAGGAAACACTCACTGTGAGGGTGACTGAGCACTGACACAGGTTGCCCGGAGAGGTTGTGGAGTCTTCATCTTTAGAGGTATTCAAGAGCTGTCTGGACATGGTCCCGGAAAACTGGCTCTGGGTGACCCTGCTTAAGCAAGAGGATTGGACAAGGTGACCTCCACCTCAACCCTTCAGTGATTCTATGATTACTTACAGCATAGACCTGAGGTAACAAAAGCACATAAAAGCTAAAGGAACTCAGCCTTTTCATGGTTTTGTCCTTGATATTAAGCTACAAACCGATCTTCCATTCTCTCTGACAGATATGTCCATCTGTCAATAGGGAGTGGAGCACCAGCTGGATTATGGCTTTTGTAACCTCTAGCACTGTCCTACCAGCTGACCCAAAGACCAGTGTGTCAGACATACACAGAAGGTGTCATAGAAAGAAAAAAAGATGGGAAGCACAAGAACAGTGAATGTGACAAAAGGAATTGCACATATAATTCTTTTTGTAAACAGTCTCATGCCCAGGGGCTGTGTGAAGATTTATGAAATTTCTTAAAGTTTATATGTGTATATTTTAAATAAAGTTGTGTGAGTGATTGTCTCTCTAGGATTCAGTAGGGAGGGCTTTTCTGTTCAGAAAATCTCAGTGCACTTGATCTGTTGCGTGTGGGTTGTGTGGAGGGATCACTGAAAATATAATAGTTCTGGTACCTTATAGAGCATGTAGGGCTTTTCCACTTATGATGAGTAGGGGGAAGAAAAGTAAGGAAAAGAAAAAAAAATGTATTTATCTGAAAAGATACTTTATTCTTATCAAAATGAAAATTTGTGGGAGGCAAAAATGGAATTAGCAAAACATACGTGTACATGTGTCATAAAATGTCTACTTGTGCCATCTTGTTAGAGGCCTATCGGGCCAAATTTAGATGATGATGTCAAAGGACAGTGCCAAAGAATATCCGTGAACTCAGGCTTGATCTTAAAATTAGAATTTGAAATATTAGCATAATTGTGCAGCTACAGAGACTCCAGTTTTAGCTATTTTCATAGTTCAGTGAAGTTGAGCTTTGTTGAAAGCCCATATAGAATTACAAATTCTACTGAGACAGAGTAGTCTCAGAATATGCTCTTGAAGGTTGGACACAGTCAATGTTTGTGATGTCCCAGTGATGTTCTCCTCACCCTCCGTTATTTTTGCTGTGTTTATTTGCAGAGGCTTATACTTTGGAAACAATTGAAAGATAATTTGCATAATGATATGCAGTATTGGAAAGATTATGTCAGTGATATATTTGCATATTTATAGTAGTGTTGCTGGCCAGAAATTTACATATGTTTTTGTTCCAGTTTCCAAGAAGATACATAGAAATAAGTATGGAAATCAGCAGTATCCTCTGTGTTCTGGATTCTTAGGGTTGTTGTGTCCCCCAACAATAAGTTTAGTTATTTGAAATACTATTAACTTACTTTGTGCAGTTTTTCCCTTCTGTACTCCCAACAGCTTCTGCCATAAACTTATAAAGTCTACTTACAAGGTCAGGGTAACCATTATAGGAAGGTAAAGGGTAATCCTTCTTTTGGACATAAAGACAGGTGAAAGACATTGCCAAACCAAAATATAACATTTGTGTTGAGCCAGGAGCTAAATACAGACTTTCCAACATCATTTTCCATTCCTTTCAACTTTCTTCCTTATATCTGAAGAGTGTTGTAATAAAAGTAATTACGTGAACACCACTTAATTATTAAACAATTAGAAAGTTGTCCATTTTCTATCACCTTTTACATAACGCTTAAAAAGTGTACAACTTCATCTTTGAAAGCATGAAATAATAATATAAGGATTAGTCAGTTGATGTAACTACCTCTAAACTTTGTTCCATTCACAGTTCTGAGTAAGAGCTGTATATTCAAGTATACAGTTGACTATGGCTTTATATCTATTTTTGATCCAATAACCTATAATCATATGGAACAATCTGAGAAAGCAATGTCACTTAAGATGACGTTATCAACATAAAATCAATTATAATCAATTTATTCAAATCTTCCTTAAAATAGTCCAAGTATTGAATTCCTTTTTCACATTAAAGTTCTTGAATTAATTTTTTTTGGAAGGAAGTTCTGCTCAAAGTTTCTTTCCCCTACATCTGTCCAGACTTTCTGCTTTGTTTGTCCTGAACTGGAAAAGGAAACATCTTTTTCTACCACTTATCTAGGAGAATTTTTGGACAAGCCTCAAATGTAAATATTTGTGCTTTGAAAGTAACAGACATAAAGCTGATACAGTGCTAAATAATTTTGTTGGCCAGATGGCATAGTGGCAGCAATAAAAGCAGCCAAATGGGAAAGCTACATTTAATTCTGGACTTTGCAATATGGGTCTGCTGTTGGTGAGATTGATACTTTTTTATTTTTAGAGGGCATTGACCAGAAAGTGTTCTTCCTAATGCCAGCTGGCTTTATGGAGTGCGTGCTGCCTCCTCCAATCAAGATCCAAGGCTGTCTGCAGCCATGACAATATTGTTGCCCATTATGTTGTTTTGTTTGCAAAAAAGCAAAACATCTCGGTATAACTAGGGAAAGAACAGACGCCTAAAGTCAGACAACAAGAGTACATTGATTTATATCAGCTGAGGATTTGACCTCTGCAATCTTACTCGTTCACACAAAGTAAATGAGGAATAAATAGTGAAATTAGTCCTGAAAGTTGCAAAGTTCAAAGTGAAGATTGCACGCATTCATCTATATGGTGGCGTGTGAACAGAGATTGGTGTTGTGTGAATAGAGATTGGTGTTGTATGAATAGAGATGCAAAGCACTTAAGAAGCTCACAAACAGCCTTCCAGCACCATTCCTTCAGAGTCAGCTTGGGTGACTTCACACGGCAACACAATTTGCCATGTAGATATAAAGCAAGGGTGAGACTTAAGCTCAAATTCCTGAGCCAGAAAGGCAGTTTCTGTTACACGCAGAGAGGAAATTGAAGAGTTGTGCTTTCCCCGGTGATTCATAAGAATGATCATCTCCTGTGAGAAACTGGCCAAGACTGCAGTCCATCAGAATCCGCAGGCCAGCCCGACCCTGGGGAAAATGGCTATGCTCTTTAGAGAGCATTTCTGGTGGAGAATTTTGATATTTTCATTATCGGATTCTTTTCTAAATGGCATGATATTTTCATTATGTGATCCGAATTTCTTTCTGAATGACAATATTGTAACAGCTACATTTTAGAATGAAAAAAATCTGATATTTTATTTTAATTAAGTTTTGACCAAATAATATCAAGTTACTCTTTTTGTGTGATGCCTAATTATCCCCAAACGTACATTTTATGTTCTGCATGACACTGTACAACGGAAGAGTAGAATTACATGCAGGGTCCGAAGTATTTTTTGCTTTAGTACTTTCCGTACTTTGGTATTGGGAAGAAAGAGCTGTGGTTAGGCTCTCAAGTAAAAAAAAGTGACTTGTCTATGTGACACCTCTTAACAGCAGAATGAATGAAGATTCATTTCACCTTGGCACATTTTTTTAATAACATCTTAATATTTAAAACTTCTTTGGAACTGATAACAAGCACCAGAGCGAGTGTCCTGAATTACAGTCATGGCGTTAAACACGTTCTTAGATGACTATTTGAGAGACTAGAGTAATAGGAATGAATTTGGCTGTCTGCAAAGACAATGCAGACTACTTTTAATCATCTTTCAGTCACAGTACATTTCTGTGGGCCTGTGTCTTATTCCAGGAAATCCAGCCAGCTTTTTTCTCCTCGTGACCTTGAAAGTTACCCGTCTGCTCTATGGCTGTGAAATAAAAGACCACGAACTCTGGTTTGTGAACTCTCTTTAGAACTTTGTTTAGTCTCAGACAGTGTATTCATGGACAATGTTGACAACGTTCTCATGATCCAAAAATACCTGTAAACGTGTGATTGACAGGGATGACTAGGCAGCGACTACTAAAAATGTAGGGTTTTGTGAACTGCAATTTGAACTCACTCTTCATTAACCACAAAACAAAATGTATCATAAATCCTTTGTTGTCTGTTGGATTTATGTGAGGCGTGCAATCAAAATCACCCATTTATTAGGGCTAGAGTATTTCTCTTTCTACCTTATTTCCAGAATGCCTTAAAGAGACTAAAGGAACATGAGGTCTAGCAAATACATGTTCCTAACAGCAAAAATTCATGCATCTTTCTCCCAAGAAAAAAAACAAACAATCCCAATCTGAAGAAATATCCATCGGTATTTGCCACAGTTGAGCTGTGCTGAAAAGATCTTGGAAGGGCCTGGAGCAAATGACCTGAGTCTTTTAAAAAGGAATCTTTGCACCAATCTGTAGCTCTCATCACCGAAATACATGCTCCTTTCATCATAAGGAGAAAGGATTTTTCCATATTTAATATATGGTGGGGTATTGATGGCGATCATACCTCAAGTTTTATACTTTGATTTTGTTAAATTGGGGATGAAGTGTTACTTGTATAGCCATGTTTTTAATTGAGGAGGGGTTCTTTTGATGCTAACCAGTTCCAGAATGTTTCAACTAGCTTGACTATTAAACCCTCTACACTAAGGTTCTACTAATGAAAATAGATCTATACATTTTTAACTATGAACGCTTTGAGTTTACTTTTATTATAAGCCATGCTTTTCTGTTATATTTTACAGTATTCTATGCACAATAATTTGATTTTTCTTCGGATACATAGCCTATTTAATGATTTTGTTAAATGCATGATGAAATTTTTTTAAGTGATTAACTAATGTTTTTAATTTTTGGGTCTAAATTTGAAGTCAGAGGCAAAAGTGATTTTGATTTGGAATGCAAAACTGAAAATGAAACTGCACGTGTGGAAACCAAGTTCTGGGATAATAAAAGTAGGCATATCCAAGAAGTTAGCAGAGTCCCCACTGCTGTTTTCCAGGCGATCATCTCATTCCCTCCTTCAAAAGTCATTCTTTTAATATTAATTGGCTGGAGCGTGTATTGACAAACACACACCGGGATTATTTTTTATGAGAAAACACAATTTAAAACTTGTTTTCAGAGAATTTCACCACTAGGTTTTTGAAGAAAAAAAAAATCAAACCACAAACAAACATGTTTTTCTGTGACATTGCACTGTTTTCTCATTCAGTAATAATTGTATAACAAGTTGATGGTTATAATCAATTCCACAGATAAATATTCCAGTATTTCTTAAGAGGCTGAACGTTTAAAGCACCTTTACAGTGTTAACTACATTCTCAAATAATTACTGACATTTTGAGTCAAGTGCAAAGTAACAGTTTCACATTTCATCAGCAGCTCCTACACTTAAGCAATTTGCTTCAAGTGACATCACTGAAAATTGCAAAGTAACTTCTAACCTAAGGGACTGGGCATATTGTTGCAGGTGCCACACCAGGAAATTAGCAGCAATATCTATGTATAAGTAGGTTTGTAATTTATGTAACTATTTTTTTAAATTTTTTTTTTGTTATTTGCTATATTTTTGCAACAATTAGTTTAATATCAGCTAAGTGTCTCTTTTTAATTAGTGGTTTATAATACCCATCAAATTCTATATTGTTTTGCAGACCACTGCACTTCAAACATTTTCCTACAATGGAAGAAAATGTATATTCTGATTTTACAGTAGTGTAAAAGTTTTAAAGGGTTTTCAGTATGAAACGTGAAAAAAGAAGCAAATGAACAAACCCCCCCACATCTTTGGCACTAGTTTTAATTATGCAAGGTGTCTGTATAGATAATTAGCCTTGGAGTATAGTTCTGGATGTGGACCTCATCTGTTATTTTGTCTGTAACTGCCTTTTTATCAGTTTCCTCTTCAATTACCTCTTTCAAATATATTTCTTCCAACAATCTATTTATCACAATGAAAATGTATGTAACACCGATTAAAATCAAATAATGGAACAAATTGTACTTTTATGTCATTCGTACATCTTCCCCACACCCCCAAATCTATCGTGCCCTTTCAAATATGTAATTTCTGAATAAAATTAGCTGGTTTTCCTTTCAAGGACTTGTATTTTGAGCCCGTGGCATGTTTATTATTATAACTCCCATAGCCACAGTGTTCCCCAAGAATAGCAGTTGTCTCATCTAACTTGAGTGATCTAAAAGTTGTGTAGCTAATTTTAATTCCTCAATGTTTAGTGAAGAATATTTCTATCCTTTTAAATATCTTCCTACATGGGGTATATTTCTATAGTTCTGTCCTTCCACTTACTGTAGAGAAATGTAGTTGACTACCTGAGTTTTTATTGTCCAATTTATACAAAATGTATGAACCCTTCAAAAATCACTACGCCTTTATATTTAAGACATTTAAGTTTAGAGAATAATTTGGACAACTTAGATGAATGAACAGTAAACAAACATTGAGAACTATGTGATACAAAAAAATAATATAAAATATTGAATCTATTACCTAATTTTGGAAAACATTTGAACTGCAGATTTTGGAAAATATGTCATCATTGATACAGTTTTGGTGACAATTATGAAAATCCGTATTCCTAATTGTTCACAAAATGCGTGAATATCTGTATTTGCATATCTGCCCTGTTAGTCTTGAAGTGCCTGGTTTATGTATTTATATACATTTAGAAATTGATCCTGTTCTTCCAAGAGTTATGTCTGGATATTCCTAAAATCTGATGGTGTGATTTTTGCTGTTCATCTTGGGCTAGTCTTTTTATTTTTTTATTTTTTTTGGTGAAGTTACTAAAAAGGAAATACTCTCAATAGTATTAATAATTAACCTTTTTAACAATGACAGCAGATAAAGTCAATCAAAAGATGAGACTTAAGACCCAAAGAATTCTACTTTGATGCAATGTATGTATTAATAATTCAAATCTTTATTGATGCTTATTTTTTCCCTGTTTATCTAATGAGTTCCATACAGAACACTGTGGTCTATTAGCAATATATTCAAAATGTTTCATCTAATATTAGCAGCACGAATATTTTTCATTACTTGGAAGAAGATGTTACTTCTTGTGCATTAGTGCTTTGTTAATACTAAAGCTTGATGTTTTGAAAGGTTCATATATGCTTTAGCTCTCTGGCTCTGTGATTTCAATGGCATTCTGGCAAAGATCCCTTTGCAGACACAAGCCTCTCTTTGTGCAGGGAAACAAAACACAAAGAAAGCAATTTTTATAAATGGCCATGTCTACATTAGCAAATAGAATGGCACAAGAGGAATTAATCTGTATGGTGAAACAGTGGGTGCTGAGGCTGATTTCTCATACTATATGCATTTTGTAGAGATTTACTGTTGACCGGCTCTAGTCTGATCCTGTGAACTGAGCTCCTGTTAGTTCAAGATATCTAGGCATAATTTTGGATCATATCCTGCATTGGAATTGGATCCAAAGAGAGTCCAATATATGTGCTTCAAGACAGTTTTTCCAAGGCTAGCAAAGTAAAATAACTGGAGATGATAAGGAGATAAATTCTGTAGCCTGTACCTTATGCAAACTAAAATATTAATGCAGATTCAGCCAAAATGTTGTATAGAATATGACATGTGAACTATTCGGTAGTTCTAAAATATTTTTCTTTATATATAGATATAAAAATATGTATATATGTATATAAAATTACATATATCTATATATGAAATAGAATCGTGTGCCAGAACCTCAAGTGATATATGTACGTATATGAGTATTGCTTAATTGGATTAATTGTTTCTACCACATCGCATTTTGACCCACTTGGACTACAGACAATTAGAGGGTCATCATTCTATAGCCTATGAAAAATGTGTGTGGACAGTCTTTCTGGTTTCATCCTTTCTCTAAGGGCAGTTTTGTGTAAATGACTTTGGAAATAGGCTTATAAATGTATACTTCCCATATTAGAGCTTTTTAGTGCCTGATAACTGGGGTAAAGGATTACCTTCTTTTTCCTTTCAACACTTTAAATTATTTTAATAGTGTTCCAGATTCAAGAGAAGCTGCTGAGGTTCTCAACCCAAATATCTGTGTGATTGAGCTGGTAGGATGGAAATGAGGAGTTTGTTTGTTTGTTTTCAGAGAATAATAAGAAACTTTAATGAAAGATTGTAACAAATACACAAAGATAAAAATTTCTCATGCTGAATGGCAGGAGTTAATGGACATAACAGCCTCTGTGAACTAATATGCCTGGGCTAGTTTTTGGCAGCAAATATTCTGCTGAAAAACAGGAGGAAATGAAACCAAATCAAACTCCTCCAGGAAAGACAGACCCAGTGAATATTTAAAAAAAAAAAAAAAAAGAAAGAAAAAAAAAGAGAAAGATCTGATCACAGAGAAGTTTGAAAGTGAAGAACATTAACCATTGTAAAGGTGTAAGTAGTGAGGAGTATAAGATACTGGAATGACACTTAGCTAAATGAATATAGTTCCAGTACCTTAGTAATATAATTTGGTCAAACAAAAAAG
The DNA here is from genome assembly GCA_025774025.1 of Xenus cinereus. NCBI lineage: Eukaryota > Metazoa > Chordata > Aves > Charadriiformes > Scolopacidae > Xenus > Xenus cinereus. The sequence continues at coordinate 62,408,974 of JAOXJK010000032.1, forward strand.
TATTCAGAAGATTTTAATGAAAATTATTAGAAAGAGTTGGATTAGAATACTGGAATCTACTGCAATGAGTTCAGGAAAAAAATACTAGATTCACTGCAGTTGTGTTTAATCTACACGAATGATTTAGGAGAAGAATTTTTTAAGGAAAATAGAAGGAAATGTGATAAAAATCTTATTTCATGTAATAATTGTTCTTGGGAAGACAAAGTGCTATTTCACCCTTTTCTTTCTTATAGTAGAAAAATAAGAGCACTTCAGGGTCGTAGATGCTTGGTTCTTATAATTCTCAAACAATGGGATACCGAAATGATAACAAAAGTGTATTTTTATGAGCAGGCAAAAGAGTATAATAGAATTATTTTGACCATCTCTGCAACAGATTCTCATTTATTCTTCATTTCTTTATGCTCATCTTTCAATAGCTACCAAGAAGAACTCTTGTGAAATGCTACGAATATTGGCTTCATTTAAAAGCTTTGTAGATCTTTTCTAATTTTTCTAAATGAACTTGTGTGTTATATTTTGATATGAGAATTCTATCACAAAAGAGTATTGTATCTTTGAGAAAGGGATGTTCTTCATATTACTGGTGTCTTCTCTGATGATATTCATGGAAATAATAGGCATGCCTTTTATTTGTTTACTTGTAACAAAGATGAGATTTATTAGGAATCTACTTAATGAACATCACTAGCTGAATGGAAAGGATTTTGGTCTGCTCAGAAGTTGTGTTTCAGAAAGGCAAATTTAGATAACAGGCAAGAGAGGATATTTGTGAAACGCAGTGAACTTAAAAGGAAAAATGTATGTTTGAACGTTACACTAAAGATGCCCATAATGTAAAATGCATTATGAAATATTATCCCTGAATATCAAATCTTAACATGTAGCCTTGGGCTTAAGCAAATAGATATTAATGGATTTGTATTTCGTATTCTTACAGCACAAACAAAATACACTTCTGGTTCATGACCAGGGGATCACTACTGCAACCAAAATTAATAAAAATACTACCAAAATAATGGCAATAATGATGGAGAATCTTTCTCTTGTGTGTAGAATTCTTATCTGGTATGAACTGGTAATCACAGTTCATCACAAGTGATGCCTGCTACAGAGCTGTAATATCAGAATATTTTTTTATTTTATTCAACTCCTGTTTAAAAATGCAATTGTTACCACTTTTTGCTAAATTTAAAAGAAAAAGTTGATTATTTTTGTCAGTGTGTTTCTCCTCTTTTCCTCTCCTGTTGTAATACTTGTCTCAGGTGTTTCAGTTTTCTCATTGAAAAATAATGCCTGCTTAATTTAATTTCCTGCCAATTTTGTGTTAACCACAAAGACAGAAATTTAGAACAGTAGAAATATGTGATTTGAATGGGGGAAAGAGTTATGTGGGTTGAAACTATTCATGCAGAATAGCAATTGTTCATTAATATTTTGTTTGTCTTCCAACAAGCTTCCAGCAATTAAGAATGAATAGAAAGAAAAGGATAATGACATGTTTTATCAAAAATCAAGTGCTAAAGAAACACTTTGAATTTATGTGATGAGTTGATGTATCTCTTCTGCCTATTTTTCAGATCTACCCTCTACGTATTTCAGTCACTGTGTTAGTCTTACGAGCAGCTTGACATTGATTGACTTTCTGAAGCTAACAGAAATTAAAATATTATTTAGGACTGACTCATCACCAGGCCTTTTTATGCCTTGGTGCAAACTGAAATACAGAAATTCCATTCAAACATAAGAAAAACCTTCTTTACAATGGGAGTGGCAGAGCAGGGAAACAGGTTGCTCAGAGAGGCTGTGGAGTCTTCATTCTTGAAGATATTAAAAGCCCGACTGGCTACAGGCCTGGGAAAAATGCTCTAGGTGATCCTACTTCAAGCAGAAAGGTTGGACTAGGTCATCTCCAGAGTTGGCTTTTTGGCCAACTTAAATCTTCATGAATAGCCCAAGATACCACACGTTGTTAAAGCGGGAAGTTATTCGATTTGAGAGTTAGGGAAAAACAAGAACCTTAGTTCCTGATCTTCCAGGGTTTTGGATAATGCCCGAGCTAATGCTGAATGAATTAGCAAAAAAAAAAAAAAATTAAAGATATAGCTTGCTTTAGCTTGGTACTCAGTTTGGGTTAATTTTTTTATACTTCTCAACATATGAAGTTGCTTCTTGGATTGCATTTTACAGTTGTTCAAAATGTTTTCAAAATCCTGATTCTTTTGAGATGTAGGTGTTGTGACAGCAGGAAGGCCTGATAAAATCTTACTATTTTTATCCAAGTGCTAAGTAATTAAGCGAGAAAATTGCCAACTATTCCTTGTTACACTTTACTGCATCCACTTTGTATCCAGAATCAAATGCAAGGTAGATGGCTGAGAAAGAGTTGATGGTTGCAACCCTAGCTCTCAATTAAACGTAAAAAGAATTCACTCTTCCGCCCCACCGCTATAGTCCGAATACACCAGGATTTGAACCAACAGTATTTACAAAGTTGATAGCAATTGCTATACAGAAACCATGAAAGAATATAATCCATAAACAGTGTGAAGTATCAGGAAATACAATGCAAAGCTAAAAATTTTAGGAAATGAAAGGAAAATTCCTCTCATAATGGCAAAAAAGTGTCACAATTAAGCCTCGTGCAGCTGTATGGATATATTGACTTTCACCAGGTCCATCCACAGTCTGTCCCTAATGCCAAGCTCTGAAATTAGGGTTCTTCATGAATTGAAAGTATAATATGCTTTTACTTTCTAGCTTTGATAGGAAAGAGTTAATCAATACAGGCTAAGATAAACACTGTAGGATACTGTAGAAACACCGATAAACACTGTAGAATAAGTTAATAGGGCTCAATTAAGACAGGCTGCAAGATGTATATGTCTTTCACATTGCAGTGATATTTCTTCTGTTGGTGAGGGGAAAAGAAAATATCTGCTTTAGGAAATACAGTTGAAAGAAGGAAGAAATGGTGATTTACCATGATGATTAATGCAAAGGTGGTTTTTTTTTCTGTGATCTGATTTCTCTCCATGGTCAGATATAATTAGGAATAATTCCATATGTTGTTATCAGAAAATATAATATCAGTTTTCAGGGGGAGACAATTATCAGATGTACTGCATTCTTACTAAATGTGAATCCGGTAAGGACTATCCCTACTAAGGGATCAGTAAAGGCTTTGGGAAGGACAAATTAAACAGCTAGTGGGCTTATTTGGGTAAAAGCAGCTCTACCGTGTTGATTCACATTGCTGGCAGATGGAGCTGTATTAATGTTGTGCGCTGAAAATCAATAAAGCTAAACATAAGCCTCTCCTCTCCCCTCGTGGGTATGTGCCTTATTTTGTCAGCACTTGTAAATTTCTCATGTCCATTTTGCTGTGAAATGTTACTGATGTCATTTTATCAATGGAAACACAAAATTAAGGATGTAGTCTTTCCCCCCCTTGTTGAAGTGCAGCTTATATCCTTATTTTTGGCAATGCAACAAAAGTATGAGATAACCAGGATTTTACCAATAACTTTTTTAGAAATATTAATCCTGGTATTCATCCTCCTTCTCTCCTCTTTGTCTCAATATGTAGTTTTCTTTGAAGCCTCAAATATTATTTTCAGATTGGGCTCTAAATGAAGATCAGAGTACATGAAGAAATTTCTTGCTTATGGAGGAGGATTTTTGCATTCATAGCAACTGATACATAAATAGCATTTATTATGTATCAACATTCTGGTGCTCATAACTTTCTTGATAGGGATTAAATTTTATTTAACTTAAACGTTCTTGTTAGATTAAAGGACTACTATGAGTTGCATAAACAGTAACATGCATACACATATACAGTTTTTTTTTCAGAGGTGTCTTATAGCAATCTTTTACTTTTGGGTTTTCATCAACTTTATCTCAAAGATGTCATAGGTTTTTCTGGGTGTAAAAAAAGGTACCGTAATTAGCCTAGCCTCAATTTTCAAAGTATATAAAAACTCAGTGTATTTTATGTCTGATAGTTCTGTTATGACTATTCCTATGTTTATCCAGATTATACTGTCTAAAGTATATGGTGTTTTTTACATATCAGAAAGGATATGGGACTTCATAGGGTCTCCTCAGTCCTGACAGTGAAAGGCTTGGGACAGGTACCTCCTGGGGGACAGGGATTTTGCTTTTAGACCAATGGACCCCCTTTTGGAGGTTTAAGGACAGCAAAACAGCATATTTGCCACCAGGCTGGCCATCCTGGTGAGAACTTTAAACTAGGAATGGTTGTGGAGGGAAATTACAACCCACAGTCAAGTAAGGAAGTGGTGGGCAGGGGTGGACAGCAAATGGAGAAAGGTGGTTGGTACAGGAGACACCACTAGAATAATAAAACCAAGTGAAAGAGGGTCCACCTCAAGGATGTCATGAAATGTACCCAGCCTGGGAAAAAAGCAAGAGGAATGGTAGCTCTTTGTGTGGCCTCTGAAATATGACATTGTTTGATTTACTGAGCTGTGATGGGACAACTCATCCATCTAGAGTAGAAGTCTTCAGGAAAGACAGGTGGGCACACTAGAAAGTTCTGTCAACAGTAATACTTATAGGAGGAAAAACTTGATCTTAGGATCCGTCTGGGCATTGCTCCAATGAGTTAAGCGTGAGTGGAGAGTAATTCTTTTCTTAGATCCTGAGGCAGTTCCCTGAGCTGTTTCCTGAATAATAGTATAAGTACAATTTAGATTGTATACTGGCAACTTTGGTGTGCTTAATACGTAGTGAATCCGTATTTTCCAAATGAGAATATCTCATTCCTAATGTTAGCAGGAATGGCAGCTGGTCACCTGACGTGGTAATGTACTTTCAGTGTTAAGACAGCGGAAAGATCTTGTGAGTTTGGTCAGTGTAATGAGAATAATAAACTTTCCCTGACTAGTAAAACCTTAACTTCTACTTGCAAGTATTCTTAAGTGATCTGAGAATAGTCATATTGGAAAGAAGAAACAGAGCCTGTTTACAAGATATGAAATATTGTCTTTGTTTGACATCTTTGTATATACTTAGAAGTCCATCTGTGGAAAGCACATGAAGGGAAATCACTTCTTCCATAAGTTAAAAAAAAAAGACAAAGGAAAATTGATTGCTCACATCTAAAACCGTAGCTTAGATAAAGACACTTTACCTTTCTTCACATTTATTTACTTATTTCTCTGAGGGAATGAACGCATGTGTAAATTACCAATAATGCAACACACAAGCTATTATTGAAATATGAAAATACAATACAAATGACGCAGACATTTTGCAGGACAGACCACACAAAAGGGCTTTATCCTTCCTGCATGATTCAGAACCAGTAGGAAAGCTTCTAGAATTCCTGTGCAGTTCAACAAAGGGATTCCTTCTGATTACTTCTGCAAGGGAAAGATCTTACTGAGCATCTACTGGGAAAAGATATTCAAATTGTATATTGTAGATATAGGGCCTTAATATAACAATTCTAATCCTCCTCTATGCTTTCTACTATTTCCACATTAATGAAAAGAGCTGCAACTCTATTTTAATGTGCTTTTTTAATGTTCCCTATTTGTGCTCTCCATTCTTTTATTTTGCTCCTCTGTTCTCCTTGCATTTGATATGATGTGAAGCTCTAAATTAAATTGGTATGAAAGCACTTTGCAGCTGAAGAATAGAAGGAAACTTTAAAAGTTCAAAAACTCACCGTGAGAATACCATGACTCTTCCCTTAGAATTTTCTTGTATTTCTAGCAACACTCACATTTATAAACTTTTTTATCCACTTGTGCCAGGAAGACTTAGTGTTCTATTTGTAGTCCGACCAATTTATTATCAGCACTGAATATCTTTATATCTTCAAAACTTTGTATCCTCAAAAAAAAAAAATTTGTAATAATTCTAACCAAAACTCCATCCACCCCTCTATTTAATGTGGATTTCTATTCTTCAGGGCTTGTGTAAGTGGTTGTAGCTGCTGCTTCCTCCCTTCTAGTCTATGCATTTCCACCCTGTAGTGACCAGAGGCGCGTCTCATCCTAACACAGGGCTTGAAACACATCTGAGTCCAAGGGTGGGCAGCACTCTCAGACCTCACATTTTTAAACGCAGGAAAGTCTGCATAGTGTCTTATAAAATGGACCAATTGGCGTTTGTTTTGGAAGGTGCTTTCTAGACCACCAGGTATTTCTCTGTGGTTTTCTAGCCTTGCGAACAGTAAGTTATTTCAAATGTATCATTAAACTATTTGAAACATGTCATTACTGCCTGAGTGTAGTTCAAATCATAGGCAAATCCCCTGGCTTCTCACTGAAAATCCCGCTTGCCCTCAGTGTCCTCTGAAATGTGAAGGATTGACTCTCCCTCTTCCTGGGATGCTCGCGGGTGCCAGGGTTCAGCATGTAGGCTTCCAGAGCAACAGTAATATCTGTCATTTTGAATGAATACAAATCTCTAACAATCTATGTTTGTACAGTCCCAGTGGAAACATGTGGTGTCAGCTGTGCTCGCAGTACTTTAAAGGCTTTATTAAGTCAGCTGGCAACACACCCTGTCTCCAGGCACTGAATTTTATGGCAAAGGAGCTAAAAGGCTGAACCCTTCCCTCCCCTTTCCTCCTCTCCCTTCTTTTTTTTTCTCCTTTCTCATGTCAACCAGCTTTCAAAACCATAGGAAGTTATTTTCTGAAAGGCTTATGGGTGTGCTGCTAATATCCACAATATAGTTTACAGGTGAGCATTTATACCCGCCCACGCAGTCTCACACACACTGTCAAGTACCTTTATGCAGTCTGATATAAACTCCATTCAAATTACTACTATTGAGTGAAAGAAAAACTGTACAGAATTTATAAATAATTATAAACCAGCTTTCTCGGTTCGTGCAGCCGTTTGGAAGGAGGCTATGCAAAACTGCATGAAGGTCCTGGACCACCTGTCCCAGCCGAAATCTAGAGATACTCTGTCCAATGGCCTTTTAAGGACTGTACTTGCCGTTTGCTTTCATTTAGACAAAATTGTTTAACTGGTAAATGTGAAAATATTAGTTTGCTTAAGTCGCGTTTTGCGAATCAGTTGTTCAAAGACTGAACTTTCCAGTGACATTCAGAATCTTTTCTCTTGCAGCCGTTTCGTAGAGTGACGTTTTCTGTTGTGAGTCAGCCTCAGGACCCGCATCAAGGGTCATTGCAGAGTTGCTATGACAGCGGTCTGGAGGAGTCAGAAACACCAAGCAGTAAGAGTTCATCAGGGCCAAGACTGGGTGCCCTTCCACTCCCAGAGGACAACTACGAAAGGACTACGCCGGATGGCAGTGTTGGTGAGGCAGAGCATATGGAAAATGGTAGGGGCAAACACGACATTCACACACATAATCTCACTAGCAAGCGATACTAAGTAGACTTTTGAAAGGTCAGTCCAAAAAAAAAAAAAATTAAATAAATAAATTAAATAGCTAAAGTTGTAATTATTTTATTTTAAAGTTCGTTAAAATGCAGATATACAAAATAATGGAACATAACACTACTAATAAAACCAGCACTTTTTCTCTTTACATGATTTAAAAACTATACTGCAGAAGCAGTTAAAAGATTGAAAAAAATACCAGTAGAGGGCTGGGGAGATGGAAATTCAATTAAATTCCATTCTTTTCATTTTATATAAAAGACCATAAAGGACATTTATTCTCTTTTCCTTCCATTTTTGGTTCAAAAACTACTTAAGAAATTTCCCGGAATGTAATATGTACAACATCAGCAAAAGAGAGGATTAAAAAACCCCACTCTAGAGAATTCCCTTTGCCCGAAAAGGTTATATAGACTGTTTTCAAAATAACGCTGAGTGTCAAAGCCATTCTTCATTATTTGGAAATGAAGAACATTATTTTCCTTTTCTTCACACTTTATTTTGTACAGTACTTTTAGAACATCTCATTTAAATTCAGGGCCTGTTTATATAGAAGGGGAAAATGCTGAATCCTTATTTATTCTATAGTAGTTCTCCAGCTATTAAAAATTAAAGGTGAATTAAATCATAGGTTTTATTTTCCTTTTTATCTAAAATTATTTAGAATTTAAAAAAAACCCTTTCCAGTTTGAAATGTATTTTATAAAACCTGAATGTTTTACTGTTCTCCACATATTGGCCTTCATCTAAAATTTTATGAAGTCAGACACTGACTTCATTGTCTTTTCATTTGCCCATAAAAAATAAAATGAATTATTCTATGTCAAAGTGTACAGACTTTTGATAACCAATGAAATAATGGGCTTGCTAATCCAATTGGAATTGCTGGGTGTATGCAAGAAGGGTGGTGTATTCTCTGTTATAGAATGAATAAATTAGTTTGGCTAAGTGCATGTTTCAGTTTTTCAGAGATTACAGCACTGGATAATTATTCTCTTTCCTGAGACAGACATGTCAACCCACTAAAAGTGTGTTGTTCTCCATGGTATGATATTGCCAAATCTAGTATGTTTGACTGAAGAATGGCTACAGCAGCCTACATATGTTTATAATGTATATCCCAACAGCAAATGACTAGCTGACCAAAGAGGAAGTTGGTATTATCCATCTAAAAAGAATATATATTAGGTTATGTATGTGTATAAGTGTGTGTCTATCTATTATCCTCGGTTATTTATATGAATATATCTCTTTACATTTAATTTTTCTGGGTGTGCGGTAGGGGAGAAAGTGATACCGGTATTAATAGAAAGTGTCAGAAAAAAGTTTCTAGACTTTGGGATGATTATTTTATTGTCTGTTTTGTAGTGAGATTTTGTGTTTAAAATGAAACTAAATAATTTGTTAATTCCCCCAGACACACAGCAGTGTAGTAGATTGCTAGACATCACATTCTGAGCTCCGAAAGTATGCTAACATGTCGTATGCCTGAACCATCCCGGGAAAACCGTAGAGCCACAGTTGAATATGATTTTTAATACATTCAGTAGCCAATGAAAATCATCACGCTTACTCAAGTGTAATTGAAAATGAGGAGAGCTTGAGCAGTGGCAAAAATGAAAGCAAACAACTTTATTTCAGTTTTTGTGTTGATGCAAAAACTGGCATTGCATTTCAATAATTAAAGTATTTTAGAAACGACTTTGATTTTTTTGAAATATAGCATTTTATATTTGGTAGGATTAATTTGTTGGAATCAGTTTTTAAAATGGTATTGTATAGACAGAATAGATAGAAACAGAGCTAGGTAAATGTATCATTTTATGAATAAGTGAATGAAAACAAAATTATTATGAAAAAAAAATGCATGGCAGGACTTGCATATGGTAATCAGGAATTCCTTCTCCTTTACCAAACCTTGAACTGAGACCTTTGAAAGGTGGGTGACATTGCGATGAAAATTATACTCCACAGACTTTTGGATTTTGTTATCGCATTTTAAAAACAAGATTTCAACGGTGGCATGTCATCTGCCTCCAGAAATTTTTTTTACCATTAATCTATAAATAATGACAGAACAGGATGGAATGTACTTTTGTTCCTTCATATATGTAATATCTGACATTTGAGTGAAAGTTTTCTGTGATCTGATTCTTAAGTCCACTTGTATTTTAACTATTTTAGGCACAATTGTATTGTTCAAATCCTAATAATGTAATCTTCAATATTAATGGTTCCTTCTGACAGAAATAGAATTGGAATTGAAATCTGTCAAGTGTTCATTTGTCACATTTAATTGGAATCTAGGTAATCTGCAGTGTTTAGCTTGGTTAGGTTTTAATCAGAATTTATACTGGATTTTCATGCAGATTTTCCATGGAAACAGCACTTTGGAAGCTGTCTCAGTTATTAATTGCTATTACTTCAAATATTTACCATTTAATTTCAGTTGGTGTGAAACAATGCAGTTATACGCAGTTATAACTAATTGCCTTGGATTTCCTTTCATTTTAAAGTTTGAAATTATAATTTTCAGCACAGTTCGCTAAACCCTCTGATACATTTGATGCTTTTTTTTTTTTGCAAACTAAGATGACTAAGGAAAGCAAGTAATTTTTATAGTTAAGGCAAATGTGAGAAGGCTGAGTTCAGAGTCAGAGTAAATAGGAAATTCAGCTTTCTGTTTGCTGGTAAGAGGCCTCTGTCTTTTCAGGGGAGAATAAAATGCTGGAAATTGAAAAAAAAAAAAAGGGTAAGGGGGCTGATTTTCTTAGAATATGCTGTACATTACCTACCAGCCTACATGACTGTCAGATGTAGATTGAAGTCTTGTTCTGATGATTAGCTGTGGTGTCAGCTGTAGGAGAAAAAAAAAAAAGGGGAAGAAAAAAAGAAATGTTAGCAGATTGACTGTGAAAATGCAGTATGCAAAGATCTTGTTAATTAGTAAAATCTGCAGAACCAGAAGTAACTTCTGATTTAATTTATCCCCTGCCCTTGGAGCTTTCCTTACAAGGAAATTCTGCTCATATGTGCAGCCTTCTTCTCTAATTTTGCTGTTAGAATGGCACTGTCTTAACTTAAATTGCACAATAATTTTCTTGAGAACATTTTTATTACATCCGTATTTGTATATCAAGGATAAAGACATTACCATGGTAAATGAGTTTCCTGGTCTTTAGTCACAGCCTTCTGTTTTTGACAATGCCTAATACCATGTACCTCAGAGGAAAGTTAAAGAAAAAAACCTGTGGCAGATACTTCCAGAATTACATATCCTCCCAACTTGAACAGTTAATAGTCAGCATGTGTTTAAGTTCTAATTTTCTAAATAATGATAATGATAATAACAAAAAATTTATCCCAAGTCATTAACCCTTTTCAGGTTACTGGCCTGAAGGATATCTTTCAACAGGAAATTCCTCTGAAGGCTATCAAAATGATTTTATTTTTATTTGCTTTTTTCTCTTATTTAACATATATAATGAGTGTTCCTTTTTATCGTTATGAGAAAGAGCATGGAAGAATTCCATTTTACTTTTTAAATACTGTGGATTATTATATTTTCTTATAATTTATCTTTCCTCTGAACCATGTATATTACTAGGTTTTTCAGTCTTTGACCAACATATAACTCTTATTTTTTTTCTTTCCATGAACTTCTGTTTCTTCCAATGAAGGTAGGGGTAGCTGGAGATGTATTTCCACTATTTAAGGAATGGACAATATAGCCTTTTCATATTAATTCCTATGTTATTAATTACACATACGATCTCTAAGCAGAGCTTTTCATTGTTCCATTTCATGTTCATTCACCTGGTTCTGTCAGGTCTCTGTCATGTTTCTTGTGGCTTTCTTAGAAATAGTTCATTATATTCCTTCCCCCCACCCCTAGATTTCTGTATACTTACTATTTATTTATACATGTATTGGCCAAATCAGTTTATTTTTGTTTAATTTAGCTAGAGTACCTATAGTGGTGAAACTGCAGCAGTGTAGATTTTGGCCCACGTGTTCTTCCCTGGAGATTTGTTTCCATGCAGTCGTAATTAGACTGTTAATTAGACCTGAGATACCTGTGATAAAGCTAGCTAAGGTATTTCCACATGAGCATATCTTTGGTCTGCAGCACAGTATTTTAAGTTAGTCCATGTTTCAGTATCAAATATGTAAGGGCCCGAGAACAGCAGTTACCTCTGTGAAAGAAGGAAAAAAAGAAAATGGTTTACAGCTTCCAGTTTTACAGGGGGAAATGGAGTAAAGAAAGATTAAGTGAGGTGTCTGAAGTCGGAGAGGAAGCAAGGGGCAGAGCTTAAAAAGGATCTCAGTATTTTTGTGATTCGCTTACTGGACTCCCACAAAGAAATCAGTAGATAAATTACACTCTGGCTGAGACACGAAGAACTAAAAGGCAAGGAAGAGCAGTGCATTATGTCGGCTCACATAGTCTGATAATATGCTATGTTCTCAACGACAGTTTCAGATTTGGGCTGTACGTGTCAAAGTTCCACTGTCAATACAGAGAAGGGGTTCATGGTACGTGATGACTTGAGAATGTGAAAGGAATTTTGTCAATTAATAAATGTAATTAATTTTATCTCTAAGAACATTCTCTCACTTGTATTTGTAAGTTAGAATATTAATCTGTTCTCTGGACCAAAGTGTTACTAAAATGAAAAAAAAGCATCCATTAGTTTACAGAACCCATGTTTCCAGAATCCATTTCCCTTTAGCTTTTCGCAGTGCAAATAATACAGGTTAATGTTCTTTTTAGACTTAAATGTCCATGTTGTAAACATTGCAAACTAGACATTCATTGAGTTATTCCATAGAATTACTGTACTTTTGCAGTTCCCATTGTTTTCAGATGTTCTGTTCTCTTGCATTCAGGTCCTAAAATTGCATGTGAATAATTTTGGTTTTAAAACTGTGTCCTGAAAATGTTAATGTAAGTAGTCCATCTGAGAGGTTGAGTCAGTGAAGGTTTTCAATGTAGTGATTACATACTAATAGTTCCTTTTTTTTTGGTTTGTTTCTTCTTTCAGTGCTGCTACATCCAATTTTTCTTAACTATTACCCTCTATGCATGAACCCAAAATACCAGAAAGCGCTGCACAAATCATTATGTATATAATACATACACATAAGAATTCTTATCCTTGTTTCTGATAAATCCTAACCTATAATTAGGCACACAATGAACGCTGGATTCTGTAAACCTACCAACATCTATGGGTAATGTTTTGGAACACAGAGATTCAGTGATGGATGATATCTTGAACCAGTTTGTTTTGAGAATGGAGTATTCTGATAAGATCTGTTAAAAGACATTTTATAAGAGGAATAAAACCAACCCAGTTCCTAAAACAGAAGCCACACTGTGCAGGGATCCCACTTGTACTAGTGCAGCCTTATCTAAGGCAATGAACCTGGCTGGGAAAAACATTGGCTCTTTTCCTCCTTGTTTTTTTTTTCCCTTTTTAATCTTTTACCATGTTCCTTTAGATGACCTTACCCCATATGTCTGTGAATTTCTTCAGCAGAGAAATATGTGGTTTGCTAACTTCTATGCACAGTAATAGCATATAGTTTCAAAGCTATATGGTATTTGTTCTTGAAGTGTTATACATATACACTTACAATAGAAATAAGGGAAGTATACTTTGATTTTGTTACAAAATCCTAGTGTTGATATGTTTTTGTATATATTTTTACTTTATTAGATTAATAACCTACTACAGAAAGATGAGCAATTATTTTAGGTTGTGCATTATATGTCGTTGCACTGTATCTTATCCACTGTTCTATGCTTACATTGTACTTCAAATGCATAATGCAAAGCAAAGGACCAAATACAGGCCAACTGTGAGCAGAAATAATTCTTGCTGAAGCTGCCAGAATAGTATATTGTTTATGTCCTCTCTCCTTACCTTTTTGTTTCCCATGACCATCCAGAGAAATACCAACAACTCCTGTATGCGATCTATTCACCAAGCGTACCCGAGTATCACTGTGAATTCTTTTCAGCTTGATCAGGATTTGGGCTGCTCAGATGCTTGGATCTGCTGGAATCAAAGAAGGAATTCCTATTTCTGTATTGGAAATCCACCCCTGCACATTGATAGCAAAGCTAACAAATTATCCAGCGTTTTTCTGATGGTCTGAATAGCGTTACTTCTATTGCTGTTCTCTGCCTGTTGCTTTCCCATTGTATTTCCTCCGGTTCTCTTCGTGCTTCATAGCGAAGAACAGCATAAGGCTCTGTTTATTTTTTTTTTAAGCTATATTACAAGATTGCTTCCTCCACTCCCGATTTCATTGTCCTTCTCTTAAAAAGAAAATACTTACAGCAATAACTGTTCACCACTCTTAAAAGCAGTATATTGATATCAGATGGCTTGAACTGCAACTTACTAAAACTTAGTTTTCTTTTATTACCTTTAAAAAAGAAAGTCCATATTTAAATTCCATCAGGTTTTAATCAATAATTCGAAAATGGGGAAAGGCGTTGGATTCTTAGAGAAGCGTTGCTGGAGTTTGGGATGAAGCAGTGAGGGAAGGGTTTATCTGTGCACGTGGGAGCACACACACACGTGCACATCTCGGTGAGTCAGTTCTCCCGGCAAATACTCCTGAGATCTAGAGAGCTGCAATTGCATAACCTGCCTCGGCTCTGAATTTCAAATCAATTCACTGAGGTGGATACCAAAGAACACACAAAGCTGAGAAGTGGAGAACCAAATCCTCAGAAAGCGAAGCCGTGCTTCCAATGTCACGCTATGAATCGATCTTTCAGCTGGTAATTGGTTCAAACACCGCCCGCCCCTCAAAAAAGTACTAATTTGGACGCCGACTTCCAGTTTGCAGTCAAGTTGGTGAGGGTTTTCCTATTGACTTAGTGGAGTTAGGCTTTTGTCCAAGTCCTCGGTGCCAGCTGCTAGCTCGGGCTGCCTCCCACTGATGCAGGCTGCAGAACTCCCTTTGATACTGTCGGAGCCCTGAATGTAGACGGAGGACAAAATGCATTCCAAAATTTCCAGACTCAAGGAAGAAGAGACATCTGGTTTATGAATGGAATATTTAGCAACCTTTGCATCCACGGCAGCCTCTTTCCTGGAAAAAATCTAATGCACATAGTCAACGGAAATTTATTTTCCCTCCATTCAGAGAAGCCCTTTCAGCACGCTGTCTTTTCCGTGTTCTCTATTTGTATTTAATGACAGTTTCTTCAGTTTCCTGGACAACATTAGATCTTCCTGTCCCTTCAAGCCTTCAAGTATAATGAAGATCCAAAAGAAGTCCTGTGTAGGGGTATTTCTTCTCCATTTCAGTGAAAAATACATTTTGTTCTCTACTGCTGATTCCCAACAACTGTTTTATTTATTTATTTATTTAATATTAATTGTAGCAAATGATAGTGTTTTATTATATGCTATCTTTATAAAATACATAATTTTACTACTTTTCTCTTTCTCATACAAGTTTGATACATTGGGTTTCATGTTTTAAAAGCTGAGGTAGTTTTTACTATATGCAAACAAAGACTGATGAAATTAAAAGAAACTGTATTTTTTCCTTTAGTCCATTTTTTAAAATATCAAGTATGAATTATTGATCCAGAACAAATATTTGACTGAATTTTCAAAATGGTATACTTGGACTGAAGGGACAAGAGCATGTCTGATTGGCCACACAGTTGAACCTAAAGGAATCATAACATTCACAAAGATCTGTTTTTAAAAAATCTGCAAACAAATTCAAATCTCAAGTGTATTAAACTGGCATGTGCCCATGATGTCATAAAGAAAAATTTAAATATTAACTACCCCTCTTATATTAAGACTTTGAGTAACAGTAGAGTGCAAGGGCACAGAACAGGTAGGTAAAACCCTGAGTTATTGATATGTACACTAGTTTCATGAATTGTTGCATTTTCACATCTAAGTAGCTTCTTCAAGTGTTCTCTTCTGTTTCTTTTTAAAAGAATGTAATTTGTAATAAAGATTTGTAAAAGGTAAAGTTCACTGCGACAAAACATAGAACATATAAAAAAGATAAAGACTTAATCTTGCAGTTCTTTTTACATCCAAAACTGCAATTTTACATTTTTTCAGCCTGTAGCTTATCTAAGCAGCTCAAAATAGTTTCCTGAAGGCAATATTATTTTTTTTTTACTTGCTGATGTGTGAATTTAGAGTTAGAACAGAGAGTCTACTTATCTAGTTGCTACATAACTTAATTCTGTGACCCTAATCACAACCTGGGAAGGTTCCTGGTCCTGGCAGCGTTCCTGGGTGCCAGCCTTCCACAGAACTGCTAATGAAACCCAACCAATGTGTAGGGTCAATGTATAGGGTCAATATATAGGGTCACCTCTTGGCCAAAATGGGGTGCTTAGGGAGGAATATAGCAGGGCAAATAAATTGATTCATCTCTCAATTATTCTCCTGTGTATGAACAGTTTGTGACTCAGATTTCCTAAGCCACATACAGTGAATTTAATAACCTTTATGGATTTATATACACAAATTTGTCCACTTTCTGTTAGAGTGCATGCAACTATTAATATATCTTTTTCCTAATGAGGGTTTTTAAGTGATTGTGTGTCCCATTAGGCTTGGATTGGACAAAGGAAAAATAAACTTGCTATTCTGGTAAGGGCAAGTCAATGCAAATTTTCTAATGAGAATGTTTTGCTTTGTACCCATAATGATCTTTGCTGTTGTCTCTGCAAGTACTTTTTTCTGTTATTATTTCATTTCCTGAGAAGAGCAAGTAATTTATACAGGAAAACAAGGCTGAGGGGGAAGCGTGTGCATTTCTATGTATTGTAGTAAATATTTATGTCAAGTTAGTAGGCCAAAATCTACACAATGGTATTTAAAGGAATTAGAAGCCCCAGTAAAGCATGTGACATCTAGAGTTCTGAAAGCTCTACTTCATAGGAGATAATTGCTTTTTAGAGAAAAGTAACAATTTCTTTATCAGTCAGAGGAATATCAAGGCCAGCATAATATAGAGACATTTAAGAATTTCTGAATATTACTATACTATCACCTTTCTATGGTTTTCTGCCTCAGCATCAACATAGCATTCAATGTCAAATGATTGAATATCTAGAAAAATAATCATGGCGTATACTAGAACAAGATGAATACTAGGATTTTAAAGAAATTATACAAATCTTATTAGTACAGTAATTTAAAATAAAATTCCAGAGGAGGTTGACTTGTTTGGGGCAAGGAATAACAATAACAACAAAACCCCCACCAAAAACAACAAAAAAAGGGATGTTAGGCTCCAAAATAATGTTTATTCACAGATAAAAGCAAAAGAAAAGTCAACATTTATTATGTGAGAAAGTGTATTTTAGTAATCTGCCTTTTATAAGAGTGTTTTTTGTTTCTTTTTTTTTTTTACTTTAGACTAGGATCTTAAATTCAATAATACAAACTTCAAACCTTATATCACAGCTAACTTGCCATTAGAAATAAATTCACATCAGTGATTGATCCATTCATGTTTAAAAGAGCTTTCCTTTCTCATACTGCTTTTAAGAATTATGGAAAGGAGAAACACATCTCTCAGTAAATAATAATAAAAAATGATATATATATTTTTGACATGATTATAATCTGTGCTTCTTTCTACCATATAAAATGATTGAAATTAAGACATGAGTGTAAATTTCTGTTTTGGGGATAGAAGAAGTAAGATGTAAAGACAGAGAAGGAAGAACAGTATTGATGGAGTTAATTTATTATTTTGATGGTTGCATGCTCTCCTGCAACCAAACAAACGTGCCCATACCAGCTTTCCCAACTTGCTTGTCTGAACCTGTTTTTTGCTATATCTAAGGAACAAATCAACCCTAAAGAGCCCTGCAGGGGCAGTTGTTCTCTTGCTAAGCAATCTGCATTATTTCATCAGCAAGGGAAGCAAAATAGAAGTGTATCATATCTAAAAGTTCATGTAAATAAACCATAGGACAAACTTGTACCAAAGTGGGGGTTTTTTTTCTTATTTTTTATGGCAGATTTGTTCCCTTGATCCAATGATTTTTCTGTATTTTTCAGAGATTGTAACAGTGCTATAAAGATCAATGGTGTCCATAGAGGAAATCTTGAGAATGATTTTCTAAATTAAATCTCAGGACACCAAAAAGTGTGTGGTACTTGTGCCCTGCTGTCCCTGCTATCTTTGAACTGCTTCAGCTGCACTGTAGATTGTTTTCTTATGTGGGGTTATTTTTCTCACAATTAATTCATATTGTCTTTTAAGGGGAGAACCTGTGTCCCTTTTTGGGGCAGTGCAATGACATTTACATTGTCATTGAGATGTTAAAGTAACATTTACCAGTGGAATTTGACATTGCAAACTTTTACTGCAAAGAGATCTGATGTAATTTTGTCACCCGCTGGTGTTAACTAATAACAGAAACTTCTATTTGCGAAGTGCATAATAGAAACCCTTTTTTTCTTTAACAGAATATTGGAGAAATAAACTAAAGTGTGTATTGTATGCTATTTTAGTAATATCTTTTAAAGTTTAATTCCATTAGCAGTGGCCATCATTCCCCGCTATTGAATTAATAATTTGTGCTAGCATTCTTCTTCATATTCTGCCATGCATTGCAATAATAATAATACAGGGTTTATTGTGATACGTCAGTAGATTTGGCAGCTCTGGAGATGTATTTGTTTGTTCTGTCTCATACACAGCCACAGTTTAAGTACAGGAGAGAGTAATAAAAGAGTTAACTTCAGTTATTTTCTAGGTTTCTAGGGGGTTTTGGGTGGGGGAGGGTTAAGAAGGCAAAAGAGGAGGAAAGTAGCCATGAGTGACATTATTATAGATGCTGATTTTTAAAATTACAGTCTTCTAAGTATTTTAGTTGTGTTTGTAGATATCTGGTTCAATAACCCACAGCATGATTAAGATACTGTTTTTTGTGCAGTTTCATAGTTAAGCTCAAAAGTTTTTTGGGGAAAAAAAGTGGGCAAAGATAGTTAAAAAGAAATCCTCTGCTCAAAAATATGCATCAAAAGTTTTTATGCTTACTGACAGTTGATAATGGCATGATGATAGAAATTTTGTAATGCTATGTAAAGCATATAAGGAAAATATTTACTGTGTCCAGGAGCACTGAAAAAATGGTGGTGGATCCATTTGGCAATATGCAAGGACCCTGCACAGTATAACTCACAAGTCATAAGGAACCTGCAGGCATGATTTACATCCTTCCTGAGCCCCCGTTTCCAACACGTTGGTGCATGGGAATACAACAAACTGGCAGAGGAAAGAGCAAGCATGGGCTTTGTTCTACTCTTAGGATGCTCTGGCCAGCACTCTCAGATTTTTATTGATTAGCAAAGGCCTGAGGCAACCTGAAAGGAAAACAGGATTTAATAATTTTGATGCTGTATGTTATCCTTTTTTTTTTTTTTTTGTCAGAAGCGAGTGTAAAATAATCTCCTCTGCCCATAGTTCTCTACCTGGACAATACCAAAGGTGGAGCGGAAAGTGTGATAAGAAAGAAAAAAGATCAAATTTTAATCTGTAGCACAACGTCTTTGTGTCTTTTTTGATCTGAGGGACTCAACAACAGTGTGCAAAGGGCAAGAGCAGAATTGATTTTTTCCCACCTGTTGTTTCCATCTATACTGGAAATGGCCAGATCTGCAGAATTAAACTTTGGGAAATAACAATGGCAGAAGAAGCTGGCTCATGGACAGGCCCTGATGAAGCAAAGCAGTCTGAGAGTCAAAGAGGAATATATACCAGATTTTATAAATGACAGTACAGAGGACAGGCTCTACACTGCCAGCGTGCACTGCTCCCAACAAAGAACGTTCCTTAGAGGCATAGCTCACTTGCCAGGAACACAGATATGGAAACTGGAGACACAGTCAGATCTAATCTCGCAAACAGTAACGGGAGAATGCAGAAAAACTTAAGATGCCCCCAAAGGTTCAGATAAGTGAATATTTTTCTCTTGCTTTTCTCTTCAAAAGGAAACAATTGCCTTTAGCTTTTACCAGGTAGAGTCCCACATGCTATTGCTCATGTCATGAATTTTAAGTGGAAAACCTTTTCCAAAACATAAAGACTTCATCCCAAGTTTCTTGATAAATGCTGTATTAACCGAGGAACTTAAGAAAGTTATAAAACTAAAATATTTTCTCTAACACAGTTCTTCTCTATCTGGTACTGCTTTTTTTCCTGCCACGTGTAACTGACTTTTAGAAGGTGCTTTTTCAGAAGGGCCTAAGTAAACAAACTGTACTGACAAGACAAATTTGTTTATTACTGTGAAGATAAATAGTAAAAGAATTGAATCAAGCCTAGGTCAGTAGTGACAGAAAGTCATTACTCTAAGGTGGCAGTTAAATGGCTTGTGTAAAATGACTTAGCACTTGGAGAATATTACCTACTGGAGAGGTTCTTATGCCCCCAAAAGCATTAACCATCATCCTGGTTGAGACTGTCAGCTCTGTGTTTATGTGGGAATAGAAAATCTACCTAGGGTTGAATTTCAACAATGGATTAAAATAGTTTTACTAAACAGAATAGTAGTGAGGGAGACTGGTCAAGGCACAACCTTCAACGTGGAATTGGTTCCTATATTTCCTAGCACTTGTATTGACCTAATTTTAAATATTCTTAAGTGAAGGGACTCCTTCAAGTTCAGATCACCCCAATACAAAGAGGTTTTCTAATGCTACTACAATTTAAAAATGCTAACTTTTGCCTCCTGGAAAGTAATTGTACTTTATAGTAGCAGAACTCAGAAGTGCTTGCATTCTATTAGCTGAAAATGAATTCTGTTGTTCTCTCCCTAGAAAGGAAGGAAAACAGAATGGAATAAACACTAATTATTTTTTTTTTTTTCTAGTCTCAAGATTTTCAATCAATTCTGCTCTCCTGCAGAAAGGAACTTTTGCTTCTAAATTTTAACACAGATTTTCACTATTTTCTCTCACAAATGTCTCTTGAAACCATCTCGTGCTATGATTTCCCCAGTGCCTTGACTACCTCTTTGATATATAACTCCATCTTCATCCAATTATATAAATACCCATATATATGCATATAGATGTGTACAGTGTAGTTTCCAAATAGGCCTTGATAGAGCAATCAAACATTAAGAAACCCCATTAAAAGTGCCTTTTTAAACGTTTTTGCTGTGTTCACTGACATATTCCGGGAGAGCAGAGAATCTCTGTGTTATGCATCATGATCTTGTCTCAAAATCTCCAATGTCTTGAGCATTGAGTAGGTTTTTTGTGATTTGCCTGCATTATCTCCTTCACTACTAGTCCCGAAGGGATTATTCATTTACAACAATTATACCATAAACTCATTTAGACAGTCTAAATCTGAGTTATTCTTACTTTGCCACGTCTTACACGGGACTAAAATTTCCTTAACACGATGCTGCAATTTTTCCACCTTTTTCCACTTGAAATATAGTCCACACCGAGGTATTTAAGCGCACAGTATTTCTGAGGTTCAGCTATAAGGAGATAGATTAAAACTTCATCTACACTACTATAGCAATTGTGTAAAGGAGGGAATTACAACCGTTAGAAATAGCTGAATACAGTTCCATCCCTAAGGCCCTATATTTTCCATCTTCTATTCACTTAACTAACATTTTATATAGACACATAGTGAAAACACTACAAGTAGAATCTCTTCAACCAGGCAAGCCACTACTTAAGGGCTCCAGATCACTAGATTGTAACTAGGGATGTAGAATTGTAGGAAATACCCAAACCCGTTGGATTTTATGCTTATTTAATACAGAAATTTGCACCAAATGCAAGCTCTAAGCTAGAACACATTGTCTAAATCCTACAAGTCTTGAGCTGCTCATGGTTAGGATAAAATATTAATTCCAAAAGTCATGGAAAACCCCCGTAAGAAAAACAAAGTGACAGATAGATTGACCCCAAAACAACATATAAACACATACAAATTTGTGATAGTTTATATTTACCTCCATGTATTTTTGAATTTATTCTCCATATTTCAGTGCTTCATTCCTAATACCTGAAGGTTGTTTTGTGCGTGATTCTCACAGACAGAGACATGACTTTTGCAAAAATAACACAATTCTGCAAACTGGCACTTCTGTGTGTGCCACAAGACCCTTCTTTGGGAAACACAGAAGAAAAGTCTGTAGTTTGTTGAGATGATTAGTAAAGATATTTAAATATTTTCTTGCTATAGAATAATGTCACGTCTATTGCAAAAGATCACTTACGGTTTTTAATTCCATCAGCGATCCATCTTAGCTACATATGTACAGTCAGTTCTGAAATAGCACAATTTTTTCTCTTTTAGCATTACATAAAATGCTGCTGACCTCAGTTAGAGATGTGGTGCTTTGTGTCGTGGAAAATCTGTCAAAATATGCAATCTCTCTCCCTTTCAAGCCTCTGATCACTGGGATACATCCTGAAAAGGACGACAAATATTGAGATACTTTAAAAATTATTTTTAAGGATAGGACAGAGAGAAGTATTTATTTCGGTTTTCCCCAGCTTTATAGGAGGTAAGAGTTTTACAGAAGTTTTAGTGTGTTTCCTTATCTTTGAGATATGTAGTTGGACAGCCTTTGAAATCTTTGCAGTTACTTCTTTAGCTAAGTAGAAAGAACTATTTTCATCACCTTAGTAGAACTGTCTTGCAAAGACACTTCCTTTGGTGAAATGAGAGGATGAAAACAGAAACGCTTTAAGGTTTCTCTTTGAGCTAGTAAGTTTTAAAAAAATAAAAAGTTGGAAAATTATTTACAGGGAAATAAAATGATACCTTCATTGAAATGGTAAGCAAACCATTAATCAGTGATTAATCAGCAACTCAGGGAGTCAAATGCTAATCTTTTCAGGGGATGCGGTTGCATCATGCTGCGTCAGCAAGAAATAAGCGGTTTCCACCTTTGAGTCTGATTTAAGAGTTCATTTCACAGCGAGAACGGGAATAGATACTGGGAGCTGGAGAGTCTAGGGTTGCCTTTCAGCCCTGCCACAGCCAGTATGAGACAATGAAAAAATTTGTTAATTATAACACGGATGCAAAATTCAGTGCATAAAATTAATAGGAAGTTCTTCATAAAGATCAGTGAGCTTCTCAAAGGGAAAGCTGCTGATAATTGCGACTTTCAGGTGTGTTACTTCCAAGTTTTAGTTTGATTAAGCTCAACCTTTGCCCTGACTATTCTCATCATCCAAAGAATCTCTGTACTCATTGTGTTTTCTAAGCGCATGATTATTAACAAAGGAATAAAATATTAGAACTGAAGAAAAAGGAGTTACAGTGTCTGGATAAGGCCCAATACTTTCATTTTCCAAAATAAATATTTTCCCTTGGAGATGAGCAAAGTGTATTAAATAAGCTAAGCTCTACATGCCTGTCCTATTGATTTTTAGAAGTGAATTGGCAATGCTTAATTCAGATGGAATTGCCCTGACTCTTTCCAAGCCTTGCTGGTTTTCTTTTCCCCAAGAGGTTCTTTATTGCTTACAAGTATATCTAGCGTAAGTTTCCAAAGCTTCCACTGCTCCAGCAGCATTCCTGAAAGGCCTTTCCTTTTTGAAGTTTGCAAATGAACTTTTTGTGCAATGGAGTAGATTTCAGGAGAATTTGGAGAAGTTTGTATTTTAGGTGCTTCAAGAAAATATTCTGTTGAGCAATAACTTACTTTTAGTGTAATATATAGGAGTACTATTGCTAGTAATACAATGCGGGTTATTTTGCTGAATGTTTTAGCAGGCTTAAGGAATAATTACCCCTTTGTCACACATGAAGAAGTAGCTGACACTGTAATTAAAGCAATGTTAAATCACCCTTGTAGATCTTTTAAAAATATTTTTTGAAGCTTTCTGATAAAAGTGGCAATCTATTCTCTGATGCCATTGGATTTCAAATCAGGAAACAGCACCATCAGTGAAGATGTGTAATAGGGAAGAAGCAGCTTTAGAAAAGCAGATTAGTGTTTCATTTTGGGTTTTTAAGAAGTTTAAAAATCCTATGTCTTCTGCACACCTCTCAGAAACATATTAGCCAACATGGCTCTAGCTTTTTAATTTTTATAATTGTCAAAAGAAATAAAGAAACTTGCAGCAGATAATTATATGACAACAGTATAACCACTAATGTGAAAATGACTTCAACAAAAGCAACTTTCCAGCATTAATTATAATAAATGAGATTCTTTAGCTGAAGAGAATGAAAAGGGCATTTTATATTTATACTAGGATTATACTTAACATTTTTTCTACATTTTAAAGTGTCATAAATCTAACATTTTAAATTATTTATGTTACATTCAATTAAAGGTTAAGTTCAGCTAGCTAAGAAGAATTATGATTTAAAGGAGAAAAAATTTTGCATTAAATGCTTCATTATGCAGTTTTTAAAAGAAAATGGGTTTTAATGATTTCAAGCACATAGATACTTGGGTGTACGCTGCAGTGTTTTTCTAATTCTGTCTTTTCTGTTGAATTAGAATAGTCTGTTTTTCTTGGGTGGCAGGTAGGGCTCTGGTTCCAGAAGAACATACACACTTTCCTTCCTAGTGCATCTTTACTTCCCTATCATTATTTAGTTATTTATGGAAGTTTTTATAGGGTCACAGCCCTGGTGAAAGAACTTTATTTCTTTAAAAATGTTAGCTTACGAGATTTTTCTGTACTCAAGGGGGTATTTTTTAATCCTTCAGTAGAGGTAGTTAAAAAATTAAAGGAAAATAAATTAAAAACAAAAAAGATAAAAGAAAGACATTTCTTTCTCTACAAGAAACCTGAATTCTTAGGAGGCATCAGCATTCTAGAAGTGGGATGTTTTGTTTGTTTGGGTTTTTCCTGAAAAATTACAGAAATTTTGTTCCTGTGGATTATTTTTGATGACATAATTTTTGGAGTTAACTTGACATTGTATTATTATTTTTAAAAAATTTCTATTGTTTTCCTTTATTTTAATACTATGTGAAAAAATAAAAGGTGAATCCAATTAATTTATAATATATCTTTCTTCTCTGGAAATTGAATGTTTTTTAATTTCTAGTTACATTTGGTAGCAGGGAAGGTTTGGAAATCCTTTGGGCTTTTTTATCTTTGTTCTATAAAGATTTTGTAGTCAATAGTTGATTATACTAATGGCAAAGGAAATGATATGACTTCAAGTATAATAAATGGCAAAATACTTATGTCTCTTGCGAGCGTTACCATCACCTCATGATGATAATATATCATGTAGCTTATTATCCTTGCAGGGGTACAAAAATAAAACAGCAAGACATGCTGCAGGAGAAATATTTATATCACTGCATGGTGATTTCTTGGCTTATAGTAAAATATGATGCAAACTACTAATAGCCAATGGAGATATCTGTAAAAAATAATTCCTAAGGTTTTTCTCCCAATTTGTTTTGAGCACTGAAAATGAAAACTTCAGAGCTAAAACTAATCTAAAGGTAATAGCTTTTCATTCGTAACTGCCATAACCAAATCTACCATGAAAAAATACTGCTACACATAAGGTCTAGTAGCTCACCTGATTCTTTGCTTTCCTGGATCATTCCCTAATGACTATTCTTAGAAGAAAAGGAGGCTGAGGGGCAATCTCATTGCTCTCTACAGCTTCCTGAGGAGGGGAGGTGCTGAGATCTTCTCCCTGGGATCCAGTCACAGGATGTGTGGTTATGGCTCAAAGCTGCACCAGGGGTGGTTCAGACTGGACTTTAGGAAGCATTTCTTTACCAAGAGGGTGGTCAAACACTGGAAGAGGCTTCCTAGAGAGGTGGTCGATGCCCCAAGCCTGTCAGTGTTTCAAAGGCATTTCGACAATGCACATAATAACGTGCTTTAACTTTTAGTTGGACTAGATGATCATTGTAGGTCTGTCTCTTCCTACTGGAAATATTCCTTTCTAATTTCAAAAACCTGTTCTTTTCATGTAACAAAATGGTATGTTGTGTTCAGGGAAAAAATGCAGAGGAAATGAAACCAGATCTACATCTTAAACTATTTTTCTAGGCTTTTTTTTTTCATAGTATGTTTTCCAGATTTGTTTTTTTAAGAATGTTCAGTTCAGAATATATTTGTAAAGCTCAGATTTTTTGTAAATTTCTGATCAAGCAATGAAGCTTACTCAAACAGGACCAGTTTTTATTTTCAATATAATCCACAAGTCAAATCATGCTGGAATAAAAGTGTTTTTAAAAGGTATAGGAAGCATTTATTTCATGCTTCATAGCTTTACTGAGGGAAACTACTACAACAAAAAATGCTTTAGATGTAAATACCCTTTTAAAAAAATATTATCTTTGAGATTTGTTTTTTTCATAGAGACTGTAAGGACTGGAAGAGGCCTCGCACTCAGCAGTCCTATTCTCTCACAGAAAACTTTGTACTATACTTTCTGTTATAAATTTGTTAATCTCCAACTTAAAGCCACTACCAGAAAAGGAAAGCCAATTTCTCTACCTCTGTTGTGAGATAGACAGGAACTATGAGTTTGAAGATGAAAAATGATAGTGCGGTCACTTCATTCCTTTTTGTCCTTATGCCTTATGGTTTTCCCATCTCAGTGCCATGAGATAATCCAAATTTCTAAGTACAAAATATTTTCTGTTCAAGCCTTCAATTAGCCTGGATCAGCGGTCTCCAAGTTAGTGCTGTGATGCTTTTTCTTCTATATCTGAGATGTGAGACCACGCTTTAATTTTTTTTTATTATTTTTTTTTTATTTTTTCCCTCCAGCTAATATTAAAATCTAGACTTTGAAAATGGTTCAGAAGGTTGTGGATAACGACTTGTGGATGCAGTCTTCTAGCTGAGTTGTTACATGGATGAATCCATTTGTAACATGCAAATGTATGTGTGTGTATATAATATACACAGATATTTATATATAGACAAAGCTTGTACATAGTAGTAAAAAGGTTTATATCAAATAGATCAAAAAATTAGAAATAGACTGTGAGAAAACAGCACTCACCAATTAGTAGCTGGGACTACTACATACCTAAGTGAATGGTCCTACTTTGCTCTACAGATGGTTTAAGGTTAGCTGTAGTGGTTTGATTGCCAGTTTCTAAAATCAAGCAATTTTACAGAGACTATTAGCAGAATTAAGCAGGCTTATTAACTCAGGAAAGTACAGGACTTTACTGGAAGATACTAATCACAGCTGGCTTCTGCCAACAAATGAGTTTCAGATGTATTGCATTCCAGCTAGAAACTTCACCTGCCCACAGAACAACATCAACAGGCTGGGCTGAGCCAAAACCTGTGCTGTGATGAAGCTGGGTTCAACCATACATCCCAGGCAACCTATTCTAGGAGAATATAATTCCTATTATTCCTTTATATTCAATGTTGAGTGTAATGAGCCACAGGTGTCCCAGTGAGTCACCAGTAAGTAACCTGAAACTCTCTGTAGGGTTCTAGTATCTCCCCCCAGGATAATCATAATTTTGTTGGCTTAAACCTTTGTGTTTCCTCCCTTACTGAAGCAATAGTGGCACTTTTCATTTTAGTTAGAGCCTAAGGAGACCTCTAGAAGTCACGTGAGTAGTCTTTGCATCAAAATAATGGTTAAATAATGGTTATATTCAGGATAGGTAAAGGAACAAGTCGCAAACTGAACCAGATCTTTCTGGTATTGTTAATACCAAGTTTATTAAAAGTAATGCTCAAATAAAAATACACGCATCTAAAAGACAAGGAGCACAAACTAGGCCAGAGGCACAGGAGCTAGACCTCATAGGAGACTCAGGAAGAAGAGATACTTGTAAACTCTTCTCTTTACCATCAAGAGAAGGCTTCCAGTCTCAGAGTTTTGCATTTTGTGAAGGTAGCCCTAAACAAATAAATGAACTAAGTAGGGAAAACAAAAACAAATAGATGTGCTAATTGAACTCTCCAGAACTAGCCAATAAAAAACTCCGGGCACACCTGGAGCACTTCAGTTTTTTAAGCTTGTGCCTGTAAACTGGAATGGAGGGAGATGTTTCTTTTCATGTGGGATAAAGAGCACTGAGTTTTCTTCTTATGGTAAGTACATTGTTGGTGTTTGAGATTTTTGTTTTGGTTTGTTGGTGGTTTTTTTTTTCTCATAAAAAGAAATTATTTGAAAATGATAGGAGGAGGATGGTAGCCAAGACCAGATCTTATATTTTGCATAAATATGTATTGTTTGTACTGACTGATTCTTAGAATGTTTACATGAGAAATAGGGAAATTCTATTTGAAGTTTCTTTAAGCTCCTTTTCTTCTTTTATGGGAGGCAGTAGGGTTGGCTGAAGCGTCTTTCTGCACCTGAAGGTATGACATAATGCAGAAATGAATGCAGAGTTCATTAACTCAGAAAAAAAAATATACAAAAAGAAATGTAATTCTTGCAGGTAGGATTCTTGTATAGGTGGTAGGAATCCTGATTTCTGAACTGCACATTCAGAAGCTCATTTAGTATGCAGGATTTTACAAGGATGTTGAAAGACTTGAAAAAATCCACACAAGAACTATGAAATTATTCTAATTATTTTTTAGAAGTTTCCCAAGCAAGAAGGTTCAAGAGTTCATTATGTTTTGTTCATAAAACATAAACATCAGAACAATTCAGAATTTGTTCTGTTTTAAGAACATACTTCATATGTGCTTCTAAACCCATAAAAAATACATAGTAAAAAAGCATTCTGGTAGACTAAACCTGAGTAAATATAGACACTTTTAAGGTCCTTGTAGAACAGACACATAAAATAATTGGATTAATATTTTAATTCTGTGGTATAGAGAAGGGCTGCTCATGAAATAACAGTAATTTCTGAGATTTCTTTCCAATGAAGTGGATACTGTACGGGGGTGTTTCTAAAGGTACTGAATAATCTTTGTTTAGAATTGTCATTCATTTACATCTGTAATTAAAAATAATTTAATTTTCACTGCTTCATGGAGCATACCTCTGTAAAGCAAAGAGTGCATTTTACTTCAAAGTAGTAAGTGAAATAGAGCTCTATGATATAATGTACTTTTAATCTACTTTGTTACTTTATCACTTTATCAGTTTTAGCTCATCTGTAATGTGTCTCATGGGGAAGGAGAGCACTATAGAGGTTTTTATATGTTTAAAACATTCATTTTTCCTTTCAAAAAGCATATTTGAGCATTTTTAGTCAGTTATGGTCTTTGGGTAGAAAATGAAGCTTTTACACTTGAAAATGGCTGCAAAGATTTAATCCACTTAAAGAACAGTAGAGAAAACTTCCAGTCACTCTTACTGTTTAAAATCTTCGTATACATATCAAACAGCAGATGTGGTGGTCTGCTTTTAGGTGACAACATTTACCAAAAAGTCGTCCCATTTTAATATCAGAAGTAGTCTAAGGCAATGAATCCTTGAATGTATTGACTTTTTTAATTTTACCCTGTGTATATACATATATATAACTTAACTAATGTTTTGAAATATGTGCCAGTGTGTTGTTTAAAGTTTGAAAAGCAAGGATTTAAATTCATCCTGGCTAAAAAATGGAATGAAAATACACTTTTTTGTACTTTTAATTATTTTGTGGAATAATATTTCCATGGCCAAAGGTTCATGAAGTAGCTTAAAAGATACTAAAAAGAATTTATTTTCTCATATAAGTAAAACAAAATACTTTTATGAAAGTGCCCGTGAAAGCAAAACTACACTGGTGCTTAGGATACTCAAAGAACAGAGCTATCACCTGGGAGGAAATATTACAGCAATAGGTACTTCAGGTCCTTTTATCATCTCCCTGTAGAAACTTTTATGACAGGGATGATACACAAAGAGCTTCAATCTCATTCACAGGGCAGCTGCTCCTTGCCCTGGAATACAAATGAGTTACCTAAACTCAGTTTTGAAGGCAGTGGATAGGAAACTCTGTTTTCCTTTTAGCCTTCCTTATACTGAACTATGAGGAATATAATTTACAAAGAAATAATGCTATTGCAGTGAAGTATGAAACCGGTACGATATTTCAAGGTAATTCCAAGTTGGCAGCTTGTTTTCTACGCGTAGAAATTACTCACAAGCCTGAGTTTGTGTTTATTGTGCTCTCAAACTGCCCAAATCTATTTAATACTTTTTTTTTTTTGGTGCAAGATTCTGTACTTGCATGCTCATTAGACTTTTGCCTTCTGATGAATTTATGCTGTCAGCGACACATTTAGCACATGCCTTGAGTCTCTTTGGAGATTTTTAATGTCTATCAGTCAGGATTTCTGAAAATTGCAAGCCAACTACCGTTGGACTGTAACATATATGTTGTTTATCCGGGTGCATAGTTCTTGTTTATATTGGAGAGTCAGGCTATTAAGTTACTTCTCTCACCTGTAACTTGAACCTGTTTGGGTAGTTATAAACCAGGAAGCACTAACAAGGTTCTAATTATATAGATGTGTTTGTAATTTACTCAGATACTCTCAGATTCAACCGGAAATCTTTATGAAAGAGCAATAAAGATTTGGATATGCAATTGGGGAAGGCTTTGTTTTCTGTAACTGCTTTAGCTTTGACTGTTGGTTGCATTACAGGAGGAAATAATATGGGTGAGCCGTATGAATTAAGACAAAATTTGCCCCAAAATAGGTTTGAAAAGCTTGTATTCATACCAGTGATACGACTGCTTTATTGTTGTACTGCTAGCAGTGTTCAGCTCTCCTTTAGGCAGTTGCTGGTTTAATTCCATCAAGTGACTGTCCAGCCATACGTACTTGTTCTCTCTGAATGACTTCATTGTTGTGGGTATTCGCTGTCGGTTGACTTATTCAGACTATTTGACTAAATTCCACAGTAGTTCTGTTAGTGTAGTAGGCTTTTCACGGAAAAAAAAAAAAAAGAAGATAAACTTATGCCAATATTTTCTATGCCTGGAAATTATTTCTGTGGTTTCCAAGTGAGATACCTGTTCACTGAAGTATCTTCTCATTTAAAACATACAGTTCCATTTAACATATACAATCATCTATTTTATATATACAGTTGTAACAACTTAAAGGTTAATCAAAAGATGACTGTGCTAATAATGGAAATTTCAATTTAGTTCAGTGTTAAACTGTGGGTTTTAGGTGGCTTAAAACAAACAGCTTCTCTTTTCCCCCAACTTCTGATGTAACAATGTCAGATTGATGAGATGCAAAGTGATTCACCACTTCTGGCTTCGTGCCGAAATCTAGTCAGTCAAGACTAAGACTTCCAAGTGTAGAATATCATGCCAGATGTTGACTAAGCTTATGTTGTGAGGCTAGAAGTCATTAGAGATTTCGTATCATCAGTTAACGTAGCCAAGTTCTACTTTTTTTTTTTTTTTTTTTAAGAGAAACATAGACTTTTTTTTTTTCTGTGCTTTTGACTCCATTTAGTGGAATGACCTATTATTTACTGCTGAAGGTATCTATGTTATTAATGTGATTTTCTGAACTAATGATTCATAAACAAGTTAATTGATTGCATGGTATTTATAGGTTGCATACGGATGTTGGCACTTTTTTTTCTCATTTTCCTTATAGTTTTTGATAAATAGAGCTAGACGTTTGTCTTATCACACAAACATGCTTGTACCAGTGTATCCTCTGCTGTAACAACTTTACAAAACTTTACAGAGATGAGAATGAGTTTGGGTTATGCTGATATTTTTTTCTTTGTTTTCTGATTTTTATCCTAGAAAAAAAAATTACTTCAGTTTGGCTTTAGGCAGCCACATTACGTGACCCACACTTAGTAGATTGTTCAAGGTCTCACTGCCTTTAGCATCAAAAAAAACAATCACTTTTACATGGATTAACTCTTTGGGGAAACTTATCTGGCACATGATATATCTAGCATATGCTTTTCTTCAGAAAGAGACGTGTATGTCTTATCTTTCTACCTAATTTACCTTCAGTAAATATATTTATTTTGGCTACTGAATGGAAAATGGGATTTTCCACTGGGTGCTTGAGTTTGTTTGCATATTAGTTCATGTTACTGATGGAGTATCTGATCATACACTACATTTCTCTTGACTTTCTCCCAGGTCTCCCTTTTTTTTAAATTCTACTATTCAAAAGTTTAGAGCTGATCACTGGTGGTGTGCAATATTCCTTCAGTGGGTATGCTGATACCAGAATACTGAGCTTCATTGTCTGCAGCTTTGTAAATGTAGAAGCAAGCTACAAACAAACTGAAGTGTTTCCATAGATAATTTCAAATAATGATTTAGGTTACCCCCTCCCCACATAGAAACTCCCCTCCCTCCCCCCAGAACTCCCAAACAACCCACAAACACATCTTGGGAGCATAAAGGTGGCACCATTAAGAGCATCACTATAGTAAACTCCTAAAAACTCCTCTACCGAGTCTATTTTATTCTTTCTTAGCTTTTATGTGAAATATTTCACATGTGTGAATATACACATATATATGTTATGAAGTCTTCAAATGCATATTAGAGAACAATTTTCCTATTACGTGAATACATAGTGATCTGAAACAAACATTCCTTTCATTTCTCCCATGCATGTAGGTTGGTTTAATGTGATTGTCAGACTGAGATACAGCATTTTTTTCTCTACTTCTGTTTTCCTAAAGTGCATTTGATGCTCCAAAGCATGGTGAAACTTTACTATCCATTTCTTTGCACAAGGTATATTGAGAAGTCTTAAATGGTACTTCCTAAAAGAGTTGTAATAGTATTTCTCTGCTTCAGCAGAGGCATATATAGCAATGTAAGGATCTTATACTTTTGGATGGAGATAGGATTTTTTTTTTTTTTTTTTTTATCTGCAATGATTAAAACTTTTCTTACTTAAAGTAGGCAAAAGAGTTATCCAAAATGCTATCAAAACATCATTCCTTCTTCAGAGTTTATGCAGTAGGGAATAAGAGTAGGCAACAACTTTCCAGTTTTACACAAAGTCCTCAGACTTTGTAGAACTTTGTACCAAAGCTCCATAGTATAATGACAGAGGGAATTACATTGTAGAATTTAATAACTCTTTATCTAATCCTTTAGGCCATTCCACAGTTGTCACTAAAACTTATTTTTAAGATTATTTTTATCTTACAGCTATGGTCAGTAAAATATGTTATATCCTCAAGTTATTACGAAGTTGGCAGGAGGAAACCTTTCTGTATTAACACCAACTTTTGCAAACCTTTATTCGGGAACTTTATTATTATAGCAATTTGAAGTAGGCTACCCTTCCAGTTTTTGAAGCTTTTAGTTAATTTAATGATGGTTCAACTGTTTTTAAAAAAAATAATTACTTGCCTCATATTCAATTATCTTCATTAAACATAATGAATTCCAGTGGGTTTTTTTGAGATTTTTTCCAGAGTTTTTGGTTTGCAGCATGTGGTTCCTTGCGTGGAAAATGATTGCACTGCTGTACAAGGTTAATGGTTTCTTTAAATAAAAATATAAGATTTATAAACCAAGTTGTTAGTGCCCATAAAACTTCAAAATGAGATTTTTTTTTTTCAATTTAATCTAAAGCAAACTAATATTAAGTGGGCAGAAAAACCTTTGAGAAGCAGTTTTCAAGTTCTATTTT
>JAOXJK010000032.1:62448003-62470405 GCA_025774025.1 Xenus cinereus
GGTGGGTTTTTTTTGGTTTTTTTTTTTTTTTTTTTTTTTTTTTTTTTTTTTTTTTTTAGAACATGTTGATAATGAAAGCACCAGCTGACCTGTGTATATTTTTGGTATCTGAAGTGTTCCTAATATAAAGAGAACACTTACATGTTTGCTCTTAATGGATCTAGTTCTGCATTAAATGAATGGACTGTCTGAAGATTACACTTCTGTATTATTTTCTAAATAAGATAGAGTTGTGGAATTGGAATCTCAACCTTTGAAGTAGTATAAATTGGTTCAACAAACAATCGGTATACATTCTGAAATTATTTAAGTTGAATACACTTTAAAATGAAAAACAAAGGTCTAAAATGCTTAAGTATTAACTTCATGCTAAACTCTCAAGTATAACTCACTGAATTCAAAGCAGAGAGTAAGCCCCTGGAGATAATAGACTACAACTTTACATGGCTGAGCATTGAGTTAGGTGCCTAATTTTGGGGGTGGGGAGAGAAGACAGAAATCTATAATTTACCTTTGATATTAAAAAAAGATGATAAATTTGACCCATAAGAAAGGCCAACATAAAAAAGCCCCACAACCCTCAAGCTAGTATTCACCTGCTGACCATTGCTGTTCTAGCACCCAGCAAAACCTTGGTCCCTGTGAGCTCCTCTTTATTAATCGCGCTGCATTATCTGGCCATCTGCTGTATCTGCCAGAAGAGCAGCATTCCTTTGGTGGTCATTATTAACAGATTTCATGCTTTGCATTTCACTTGTGCTGCCTGCTGTTGTCTACCAATCTTTCATCCTCAGAAGAAAAGTGGAGGGAAGAAAAATGGGTGGAAATCCCAGCAATCAGTTTAAGGAAGATTAGCCCATATGACTAAAAGATGCCATGTGAGTTATCTAAGAAGAATTTTTTTTTTTTTTTTTCCTGTGGCTTTATGGTCAATGTCTTCAACCTATTTATCTTAGCGGAAAGACTGCTGTAAGTTCATGTACAGTGACAGGAAAAAAAAGGAAAAGGTTTAAAGAAAATGATGTACCTTGTTTACTTGCTCTTCCTCATGCATCTGTTACCGAGGAATCTACACAATAAGTAAATTCCGCAGGTGTCTTGGAATTTGTAGATGGGCATCACTTACTTTTTCAGCTCTGCTGGGTGTTTTCTGGACACCAATGAAGTGGTAGGTGCACATGACTTGCAATTTCTCTTTTACAGTTGTTTTCTCACATGGGGAGCTCAGCATACTGGAATACCTGAAGGGTGAAACTAACTGACTGTATAAACTACAGTCCATGTTAATCTTCAGTGCAATTCCTTAGACTTCTGTGAAAGTGAAGTGTGAAGAAATTTGGCTTTTTTACTTGCAGGCACTGTTAAAAGTTCCTCTAAACCACAGCTAAAGTACAGGCATAATCATCAAAATAGTTTTCTGGCCGTTGTGTTGTTGTGCTATTTCACTGGCATTGTCTTTATTGTGGGGGAAAAAAGAAAAATTATGTTAGGAAAAGGACATGAGCATGTGAACCATTAACTTGTGTCATGTTTTTCATTTGTCTAATGGAGCTTCCTTCCTAGCTCAGTGTCGGTTAAACAACTGGGATGTGGTATGTGCAGGAAAGGAATCCTTCATGGCATTCTTACAGCTGTGCCAGAGTTTGAACAGACAGTAGTTTGTACTTGCCAGCTGGAGAGGGAGCAGACAGATTTTGGGGGCAGACCACCCAGTGTGGTTAAGCAGATAGAGAAAACAGAGTAATTTACTAATCCTCTTTTACAATTCAGCTGTTTTGTTCTCATCCTTTGGGGGTGTAAGGTGGCTAAAAAAAAAATAAAAAATAAATCTGGAATGTTTTAGAGATTAATTATTTTTAAACTGTACTTAAGGCTGGATAAACTAGCCAAGATCCCTCAGCACCTCCTAATGTCTCTGCAGCACCTTGAGATGTACATTCAGCATTTATGCTGTGCGTAACAAACAGATGAAAAATCTGTTTGTTCTTTATCCGACTTGGTGACATCATTTCTCCTCTGATTCATTAATGTATTAAAAGACTCTTCCCTGATAAAATGCATTGAAAGTGCTAGTCCTCAAGATATTACTAGTATAAAGAAAAAACTAGGTCATTGAATTTGATCTGATTATGTTAGTTATTAAACTTATTTCTTTGACTACCATAAATTGTTTTGGAGTAGGGGATGGGCTTGCATTAGCCTTCAGATAGTGACATCCAAATCCAGCTCACCGAGTTTGCCAAGTTGTTTCTTCATGCTAAAGTTATTATGAAACAAAAAATTAATAATATTTATGAGCAGCTCTGTACTCGTATGTGGGAGGGGAACATCTCAGATTATGATCCGTGTTCCCATGGCTATTTCTGTTTGTGTATAGCACAGTTGTTGGATAAAATACTAAGATAACATGGGACAAGATCCTTTTTCACTTCTATTGCTGCCTCTATGGTGTGTAGTCAGATGTTCTAAATGTTATATGGAACCATGTTTTCTGTGTTTGCCATTTCTCTTGGCCAAAAACGCTTGACCTACAAAAAAAGTCTAAACCTCAGCAAGAGGCAAAGGTCCCAGATGTGAACTGCACACGGTGTTTGTGTGTCATCGTTGGGGAATGAGCTAACAGCTTATTGTAAATATTGACAATCCGTGGACAAACAACAAACACCTGAGTGTCAGTAGATTAACTTCATCATCCCATTTCTTGTCCAGTAATGGATTACTTGAGGTGAACACCACAGTTGTCTAATTTACTTTACTTTCTTAGTTTTTAATACTGTATTTGGCAGTAGGACTGATCAGTTTAACACAGTCATGTTAAACCAGGACATACTGAAATGTTACAAAACACCTATATTTTGGTTTTGAGCAACTCGATGTGTGTACAGTCCATTTAAATTAAAAAGTCAGTAGGAGCTTAGTCACTCTCCTTCTTAAAGGGAAGAGTCAGGCAATAATGCAATATTGCGTACTAGCTTCTCATTTAGTCTTTCTTGATCTGTTTTGCTTTTCATTTAGATCAAGATATTTAGTATATTCTCTTATCTGTGATCTGTAGCTCTTCATTAGAAAAGAGAACAGCTGCCAGTCACATACCAGGAGTTGACTCTGCAACTGCCCACCCTTCAAGTATGCTGTGACAGTGGGTAAAAGAAGTAAAGATATACTTATGAACAATAAATGTATTTAAAATCCATCTATGCAACAAATTTCCCTTGGCTGTACAGAGACATGTGAATATGTTGTAAAATGAGCTAGTAGCAGATGCTGGCTTAATGAACTATCAGAGGTAATTTAAATGATGAAACCATTTTTATTTTTTTTTTCCTTTTTAGCCAAATTTACTAAAGAAAGTGGAATATATAAAGGAAGAAAGGATAAACTATGAGATGTGATTGCAAGATTAAAAGAAGAGTATGTCAACATTTTATTTATTGGATATGATATGCCTACTTCTGACCAGATCATAACAGCAACAAAGTCATAGTAGTGTAAATTTGGAAAGGGATAGCCAATATATAGTAAAAGAGGTCTTGGGCTTCTAGTCGCTGCATTAAGATATATATAAGGACTAGAACTTAGATATGTACACAGCATTATACATCTTATTTGGTTTGCTGGATTAGTGCTACAAATGTTTACTCACAGTAGAAGGTCCGTTCATTTAAATAAGAGTAAACATAAACATGAGGATATTTTTATAGAATCATAGAATGGTTAGAGTTGGAAGGGACTTTAAAGACCACTGAGTTCCAGCTCTCCTGCCATGGGCAGGGACACTTCCCACCAGACCAGGTTGATCAAAGCCCCATCCAACCTGGCCTTGAACACCTCCGGGATGGGGCAGCCACAGCTTCTCTGGGCAACCTGGGCCAGGCTCTCACCACCCTCACAGGAAAGAATTTCTTTATAATATCTAATCTAAATCTCCCCTCTTTCAGTTTAGAACTGTTAGATGCGCTAGATGACCGGTGTCAGTTTAAGCTTAGCTTCAGTCAGAAAAGTGAGCACTGGGTGGTAGGCGGCACTGTGAGTCACTGTGAGCCAG
Source organism: Xenus cinereus (assembly GCA_025774025.1). Classification (NCBI taxonomy): domain Eukaryota; kingdom Metazoa; phylum Chordata; class Aves; order Charadriiformes; family Scolopacidae; genus Xenus; species Xenus cinereus. The sequence continues at coordinate 62,452,049 of JAOXJK010000032.1, forward strand.
CAGACTGTGGATATTACCATTCTGTGAACAGTCTAGCAAAGCCAGATGGAAACAAAACAGTCAAATGGTCATTTTTAATCTCTCCCACATGAGAAAACATACGGGTGACTGTATAAAACTCAATTACAAGTTTCAATACTGGGATATGTATTGATGAAGTTGCAAACAATACGGTTTTGCTGATCTGAATTCAGGCTGAAGAACTGATAGTAGCAGAGGGTCGCTTTCGTAAGTCAAGCCATAAGTCTTGTGTCACTCTCTGAAACCTTTATACAATTTGCATACGGAGAGCAGTAAATAAAGATGCAGCATTTTAACTGAGTGATGAGACTGCACCATATGCCTTTGCAGTAGAGTCCCTTGATACAAATTACAAGATAATATGGTGTATGGTGTGTTACTTCCATCACATAAGATTGTCATGAAACTGTCATGAACTCTCATGGAAATATTGTAAGACAGAAATATTTTTCCAGTCAGTGTTATCCAAACAATCCTGTTTCAGTTAATTCTGCTCAGAGATTGTATGACACTTACTTTTATAGGAAGTACTGTAGATAGAAGTATAGAAGTAGATATATAAGTACTGTAACGCACTTCACTACAAGTTGCTAGTGAATAATATGACAGTGAATAAATTATTCGGATCTGAGTATTTGATCCCTTCCTGCACCATGAAATATCCAGAATTTTCATATATTTCAGAATGTGCCCAGATCCAGGGAATATAGGAAAAAAAAAACTTTTCTCTTCTGGATAAACATCAGATATAAAAATAAACAAGATACAGTAAATACATTTAGAGTTGCATTGTTCCTGTTGCTTGGACTTTGAAATATTGGTCCTTGTTACATAGTATTGTGGTGGGACAAAGTAACTGTAATCCCAGAACTGTTTTTTTGGTAATGGTATGCGTGCATTGTTTCTCTTCAGCCTTTGTATATGAATTGTTTAATGGTCTGAATCTTCTGAGCTGATATTGAGTGATTATTCTTTTATAGTAAAAATGTAAGTTGATTCTTTTTCAGAAATGAAGCAAACAGCTTTTTGATTAGCTTTGTGCAGGGACTATATTAAGTAGCACTTTGATCTTGAAGACCTGAGTTAAAATAATACATAATTTTTAGATAAATAAGACAAGAATCATAACTTTAGCAACCTTTGCATTTTCAAAATGCTGGACTGATATTCATGAGTATAGTATAAGATAGCTCTGCAGTTGCTGGGAAAGGATGATGAAAGATGGGTAAAGGTTTGTGTATGTGAGAAGTCAACAGTATTTACATATTTCAGTGTTTCACAACAGGGTCTCTCGTGATTAAACCAACGTTTTTCCCTTTTCCCAAGCACTAACAATTACCTTTCACAATACCTCCTTACAAATCTTTCTGGTAAATGCTAACAATGCTCTTTTATATAATTTCTAGAATAGAGAAATGAATCTTAGTCCAACAGATACATCTGTAAAATCTCTATTCAAAGATTGTTGTCCCCTTAAATTATTTTTTTTTCAGTGAACATTTCCCTAGAGTTGAAGTAAAACTCATTAAGTGAAAATCAGAACAAGCTGTACGTTGTAGATATTTTAAAATAACATGACTTGTTTAGTTTCAGAAACAAATGGTAATGGTGTGAAAAAAGAGCTGAGGTTTTGGGGAAGAAAGAGCTATATTTTTATACACAGTCTTCATATACAATAATATTGAAGAAGTTATACCGGTTCTTTTTGATTTCATTTTTAATTCATGTTACATCATTAGTAATACTCAATAGCTTTTTAATTTTTCTTTTTTTTCAAAGATATGCAGCAATGCTTACAGTGGAAGGCAAGAGTGAGTTCTCAAATAACTGATTTTGGAAAAGTCTACCCCTGCAGATGCCACTAAAAATATACCTAGTTTTATTTCTAGACTTAAGAATAAAAGGATTTAATAGTCTCAATCTTAGAACTACTGAAATCTTTCACATGTTTAGAAGATGTCTTTATACGCAAAAACTAGTAGGTTAGTAATTTTTACATTTTTTTATATATATATATCTCCTTTATTTATTTTTATTGAACTTTGACAAAATTCACTACTTGCAGTAGTTTACTGTTATTCTTTTTGGTTTTATTTGGCCACGTACATTTATAAAGTAGCTGTAATCAGTATGCATTCCACGTGGAACTGTAACAAAACTGACAGTTTGAAATATGTAATTTCATATTCAAAATGTTACTGGATATGCTATAGTCAGAATAAGATCCTGAAACCAATTACTGTGAGTTCATTTATCAAATATAGCAGAATTGTTATAAATACTTCTAATAGAGTCGTAACACTAGATTTGGGTTTGTCTTGAGATATACAGCATTACAGAGTTACGCTATGCCACTAATATAATGAAACTGTTTCTTCTTGCCATGATTTGAACATAATCACAGCTGTTTTCCATGTTGAGGGAGCTTCCAAGAGCTGTAACATCTTCCAAATATTGTTAAGACCATGAAAGTCAAGGAAACCAATATGTAATGTAAATATACTCTGGCACATTGTTATTTGTATTTTTTCCCCCTTACAAACAAAATTATATTTTACATAATAGGGCAGGTTTAAGTGGTCATGCTAAAATTTTCAATATATAAAGATTTATACATTTAATAATAAAGATCATTCATAAGATAGAAAAGGAACAACAGAGTTGCATAAAGTTTTTACTTCTTAAGGAAACGGATCACTTTGTTTTTTCGGTTAGCTCTTCTACGAAGTCTTTGAATCACATAATAAAAACAAATGTAAAAGTGTGCCAAAGAGGATATAAAAATCATAGAATATCTCAGGTTGGAAAGGACCTTTAAGGATCATCAAGTCCAACTCCCTGCTCCTCACAGGACTACCTAAAACCAAACCATGTGACTAAGAACACAGTTCAGAAGCTTCTCGATCTTTGACAGACTAGGTGCCGTGACCACCTCCCTTTGAGCCTGTTCCAGCGACCGACCACCCTCTCAGTGAAGAATCATTTCCTAATGTCCAATCTGAACTTCCCTTGTTGCAGCTTCATTCCATTCCCTTGTGTCCTGTTGCTGGTCACCAGAGGAGATCAGCGCCTCCTCTTCCGTTCCTCCCCTTGAGGAAGTTGTAGACTGTGATGAGGTCACCCCTTGGCCTTCTCTTAGACAAACTTGCTCAGAAAATACAAAACAGAGGTTGCCAAATAGTCTTTTCACTCTCTGTAGTAGAGATCCTGCAATGTAGTTGTTGCTTCTTTGACTTACAGATATTGCACCAAATTTAGTGTATTTTAAAAATTCTGTAAATGGTTTGATGCATCCCTTCAAAATAAAAAGGTATTCAGAAACTTGAAGGTCAGAGACTTGTGTGTCACCAATGTACCTCCCTGCTGAGTGGATTTTTGCATTGAAGAAGACCTGTTGATTTCACAGGAATAATTTACATTATTCCTTAAAGAACTGGGTAGAATACAGGACTTAAATAATTAATTTTCATCATTTACCACTTAACATATGCAACACAGTATATTGCAGCACAAAGATTTAAGAATAGCCTCTAATTTTCATTTCTTCAATTACTGATAAAGTTTTGGGTTTTCTTTTTTGGTATTGTTTTATTTCTTCTTTTTAAACAGTTTAAGACTTTCTTGGCATGATTTTTAGTCACTCTCAAATACTTACTGAGTTAGTAGGGGTTTTGAGAATTAAGAAAACATGTGAAATCAAGCTGAGCTCCCAAATTAGCAAGAATGGGCTGCCCCAAAATTAAAAGCCCTTAACATCAGAAACTGTTTAATAACATTTTCATTTATATGACTAATACTATAAAGTTGCAATTCCCAAAATGTTTTAAGTAATACCAAATCACTTTAAAGGTGTTAGACATTTTAAAAGAGCTTCCTATAGGAGAAATTGAGAATGCTAGTAGAAGTATTTAATAAAAAGAACCCCTGACCCATAAATCAAATTCTGTGCACACTACCAAACAATTAAAATAAAAGTATAAACCTAAGCGAAGAAATTGTTAGAACTATATAACAGATTACTTCTGACACTCAATATATAAAGACTGTCACTTTTCTAACTATTCAGCTCTAACTTTTTAAAACACTCTAGTCAGAATTAAGTTGAAACAAAGTTTCAATAGAAAAGGAAACCTAACATTTTCCATATGCACTGTCATATTCCATCCCTTTTCTAATATTCATGTTCCATTGACATTCAGTATTGGATGAATCTAGGCTCGAGGATACAAAAGATAAAACCAAACTAAAGTATTTCTCTCTTGTTTTGATATTTGCTATCTATACAGTATTTGCTCAGCCTAAGCCATCTTGTTTTATGGAAAAAAAAAAAAACAACAAAAAATACAAATTCTGAGGGCAAATAATCAAAATCTTAATTTATTATACTATTGGATATAGAGCTGCCACAGAAGCATCCTACGTTGGCAAGACTGAGATTTGCAACACTAAACACTACTCCAGCTTTGATCATGTCAATGCTAGAACTTAGTGTTGGAAAATCCTCGGCGTTGAGAGTTAAAAGATAACAAATGAGCCTGGGAATGGAAGACCTCAGTTTACCTGCAGGCTGTCTACAGCAATGGTAGTGTTAATGCATGTTTTTTTGTGCTACCCGTAAACTAGCTCAGTCAAATCACTGTCTTTCCCAGAAGCACTTTTGCAGAAAGGAAAATGTGTAAGGTGTCTCGAGAAATCAGTCATTACTCTTTTTATGTCATTGTGCCCAAAAGGAAGTTATACTAGACAATTGTTATGATATTTCTATTTTTAACTGAACCTATAACACTTTGAGTCGTGATAAGTTCATTAATCGGAAACATATTTTTTTTTAATTATGGCAGACAGAATTTTTGCTAATGGCTACATATATTTCATAAAATCTTGCATTAATCGCACAAAGATAACTCATATGAAAATAAGGCAATTGCAGTTAAAAGAAAACATGGCTAACATTTTGGTACATTAGAAGTACTGAGCTATAAATTCTTCGTATCTCTTAACTGCAGAAAGCCACAGATATTTGGCAGAGTATTTAGTAGCCATCTAATGAGGTAGCTTATTTTTCTTTATGGTTAGGAATTTTGGTTTGTAAGAATGTTTAATTAGCAAAGGATCAATTTATTAGTTACACGACAAACATTAACCATAGCTGCAATACCTACCACCTGTAGTGTGCCTGCAGCAGTGCATGTTCTGTGTTTTATATGCAAATATTGTATGTCTGTAGTGTGTCTACAACTTTCTGTAATACACCTGTAAGTGTGTGTGCTAACTAACCTTCCACAGGTGCTGCAACCAGGCTTCCCAACTCTCCAGATTTTATCATGAATCTCGCAATATTTGGTGTGTGTGTGCTTTGTTTATTGTATTTAAGTTGGGTTTTCAGTCCAGTCTCATAATTATCGAGAGAGAACATGTATACTTGTTCTAATTCTTTGTGAATATGTCTTCCATTACTTTCATGTGGGCTAAAGTCATCAAGATAACTGCTGTTTCACCGTGCTTTAGAAGTGAGGTTGCCCTGACACAACATGGTTGCCATATTCCATTGTTCTGAGGCCCATCTTTATAAAGGTCGTTAAATATTTAGGGAAACGGGGAATGGAAACTGAATCTTCCCCAATGGAGGTGAGTGAAAAGGTTAACACCCTTCTGCTCTACAAACCTCTGCTAAGACAGGTTCTCCTCTGGTCTTCCCTTCCAAAGGGCTTAGTTCACAGAGTGCTTTCAAGTAAAAGCAGCTCCCATGAGAGCAGTCATATATGAAGACTCTCCATCCATCTTGAATTGGGTGTTAAACCCCAACCTGTCTTCTTGGCGTTTCCTTCCAACTTGCTTTGGCAAGTTCCTTCTCAACTTTGTGTCCTCTTTAAGTAACGTTCATAGTTACCTCCATACACATAGCTCCACGCACACCGTTCAGGGCAACACAGTACCATTCTTGTTATAGGGCTAATTAAATTAATTCATATTCTGCAAGTTTCCAATAGTCTTTTAAAGGAAGAAATCGTTTAAGAAAGAGAAGTCCTCCTATGACTGAGTTATGAGGATGACTTGTGGGTTGATACAGCTTCTTTAGCGTCAAATACACCTGATTCAGGCTGCAGCCTTGCTTAATGTGAGGAATTCTTTGGTGTCTCTTCTTCAGTTTGCATGTAAATGGTGGGAACATACAATCTATGAGATCATGACCATGTGATCGCGACCATTACATGTAGATTGTCCCCAGATTCATAAAACATTGGAACTTACAGAGCCAGGCACATAAAATCAAGCTCTTCAAGAAGCACTTCCCACTATTTTGTGTGTTTCACCATCAGCCTATTCTTTAATTAATTTTAATGGTTTGATATGTAAGCATTTAGCCAGTAATCAGTAAACAGTTGATCAGTAAGCAACACAGAATAGACCTTTATTAGACATTTAAATTACTTTTTTTTTTTCCCCAAACTGGCAAGACAAGCAATAAAATAGAATTTTTAAGTTAAAGACAGTCTGAGTTAGTAATACACTGTGTTGTGTTCTTGAAATTTTAAAAACATAAATGATTAGAAATGGCATGTGAGTACAAAAACTAGCTTGTACCATGTAAGAAATTTATGTGAATCAGTTAAATATGTTAAAATTTTGGGGTTTGAACTTTTTTATCACTCTGATGTAATGGTAAATCAAATGTATTTTGTATTTCTAGATAAAAGTAACACCAAATTCTGCTGATCCCTCCACCAAATTTTATTTTAGTCTTCTATTAATTTTAAAGCATTTGAAAACAAAAAAAATAAATAAAAATTGAGATCCTCGGACAGTAGGACAAGGATTGTCCCAGGTATACTAATGTGATGTGACAATAGAGGAATTCTCCTGCAGATGCCTGGGGTTTATTGCTACAGTCGTTTGTAGGGATCAAAGAAATTATTCTGAAATTTATCTGGAATAAACTTTTCTCCAGGGAATGATGCAAGTCTCAGAAATATTTTCTCCCTAGCCCCTTCCTGCAGAAACATTACCTTTTCTGCTAATTTTGTTGAAGAACCTATGAAATCTCCAAGAAGATGAGCATTCTCATTATACGTATCTGGTATTACGTGCAGTTACAACAGGTCTTTGTAGACATAGCTCTGTTAGTCATGGTAAGAGAAGAAATTGAACAGTAACAACTAGTTATTTGACCAAGGTGGCTATATTAACGAATGTTTATTCTGTAGAGGCTGAGATTTTAATAGTCTGATGTAACAAACAGTTTTCATGACACAACATCTTTTCCCTGGTTGTTTTTTCCTGGTGTACTGAAATATGAGGTCACTGTGGAGATAACGAAAAAAAAAAAAAGGAACACTAATGAATACAATTTAAACAAAACCCAACAGAACCCTCTCCTATACACAGGAGAGAAACTGTGTTGGCCCTGCATTCCTAGTTCAACTTTTCAAATATATTGAAACCCACACGTCCTTGAAATGTATCAATTCTCATGGCTGGTCTGAGAGTAATAAAAAAATCTCCCCTCTCTCAGGCGTTTGACAAGGGTAAGAGATCGAATTATGAGACCTTTTCTTTCCTAATTGCCAGTCTTTGAAATGTATTCACCCTGTATTTCTTTTTAATGCATTACCCCTGGTGATAAAGTTTGTTCAGGGTGACTGGTGCTTGATGCTGATGGTGATGACTAAGGACCATATTCCTGTTTATTTTCTCAGAACTACTTAGTCCTGCTACATTAGCATATAGTTGAAAAAAAAATGTAATAAAAAGATAAAGGGTGTATAAAAGAACTTAAAAAACAGAATTTGGTTATGGATTCCAAATACTTCTCATGTTAATTAAGTAAACACAATGCTTTGATTTAAGACTCCCTAAAAGTTACAGGCCAGCATAATATTTTGGTTTCTATCCAGGACCTAGAAATACAATTTTCTTATTGAGCTTAAATGGTTCAAGGAAGATGAGATTTTTGTTCAGATCCATGTTCAGTTACTTTTATATCCCAGTTGGGTATTTTCCTAATGCAAGAAGGATTTGGTTTTTGTTTCTCTGTGGTAATTAGCCTTTTTTTTTTTTTTTTATGCCTGTGAGGAACTATGCAAACTATTCAGAAAAATTCAAAATATTTGGAATGTGCTGAGTGTGCATTCTTTTTAAATCCAGCTGCTTTAAAATGTTCCAGACTTTGAGGAGTAAAATGTACAAGAGAGGATTTTTAGAAATGTGGATTCTATATCGGCAAAGTAGTTGAGATAGTAGAAAAGAACATTTTTTGATAGTTTGAGACCATAAGCAATTTCACGTTAAAAAAAGAAAGTATCAGGGGGAAAAGTGACTAGAAAATGAAATGAAGGATGTTGAAAGTACAGTTTCCCTCCTGTTCATAAATTATAAATGCTAACCTGGAGGACTTTTGCAGGTGCAAGGTATTACATGTGCCAGTATTACTAAGGATGTTATTATACAAATGATAAAGAGTGATGACATGTACCAAAGCTAAATATAGCTTAAACACATCCCTGGATGTGTTTAAGAGCCGTTTAGATGCGGTATTGGGGGATATGGTGTAGAGGAGATGCGGTATTGGGGGATATGGTGTAGGGGAGATGCGTTATTCGGGGATATGGTGTAGGGGAGAACTTTGTAGAGTAGAGTGGATGGTTGGACTCGATGATCCCAAGGGTCTCTTCCAACCTAAATGATTCTGTGATTCTGTGATTCTGTCAATATTGGCCTTTGCGCCTCACGAGCCGGTTCCCACCAGGAATCTCTGCTGTCTAATATGGGCTTGAGCGCAGGCTACATCCTTCCCCGCCGCCCGGGAGGAAGCTTCGCCGCGGGAACTGCTGCCGAGCCACCTTCTATTAGAAGTTACTACGGCTCCACCAGGGAGCCTGCCCCGTGCTTTCTATTTTTAGCCGCGGGCAGACCTATTCCTATCAGTCACTGCCGGCACTCGGGTCCTTAGGCACGGATTCGGCGCGGTAATTCAGGTTCTCAGGTTTGAACACAGCTCGCCAAGATAAATAATAAACCTACAAGGCGAGCGCTCACAAGCCTTGGGGCGATGCATGAAGGGGGGGGTTGCGGGGAGCAGGAGCCTGCTTCGCTGAAGGCACTCTCATCACACACATTTATTCCACGGGATCACACCACTACTTACGTGCGGAGCGAGGCGCGGGCCTGAACGTGATTTAGCAGCTCAGGGCCATAAACTGCAAGGGAAGCAGGAGAAATGGGATGAGAGAGGGGAAGGGTCCTGGGGGAAGCGTAAACAGCTCCGCGAGGCTCCAAACTGGTGGTTGTTTTCCTGCTTGTTAATTATTTCATCTTAAAAGGCTTTTAGGAGGGAAGCGCTTCGTTTGTGCTTAACGCAGGACAAGTAAAAAAGATGTCTCCTTTTACAGCTAGTCACTGTAAATACGAGGAGAGTAAATCTCAGAGGTCTGCAGTAACTCAGAGTTATTTGAGTAAACCACGGCAGGGACAAGCTACATACATTTGGTGATGGAGTTCCCAATCAGCCAGACCTTGTTCTAACGATGCTTTATCTTGCTTCCTCCTTTCACGTGCCTGATAGCACTTGCCAAATCTACCCAGGTAACCGAGAGTTTGAAAAATAAAATGCCTCTCAGCAGTGAGACTACACACCTCCTTCCCCGGAGCACTGACGTTGCCCGCCGTCAACCTCTCCCTGCCACTGAGGGGCCGCAGAGCCCCCAGCCGAGGAAAATAGTGGCACCCACATCCCCCCCGGGGAGAGGTAAAACACTCCCTGTCAACTGCCCCACCTTCCTCCACCCATAACCTGCTTCTTCTGCATCTCCTCCCTGACCTGCATGGGAGAAATTTCATCCTCTGAGCCCCATCACCACCGGGAGGGAGTAAATCACTGCCAGCTCCCAGAGGGTCTCCTCTGTGCCCCAGTGGGGGCACTGGGTTAAATGGCATGGGACCCCAGACCTTCCAATGCAGACACCTGACATCAAGAAGCCCTCAGGGGTGAAGCTACAGATATTCATAACGTCCTTAATTCACAGTTGACCTCCTGGAGCTCTCAACAGTTCCAAAAAGCCTTTGCAGAGCCAAGAGCTCCTAGCTTGTGCAGAGCTGGGCTCCTGCTTCCAAGGAGATGAGAGAAGCCCCATGAAGGTGACGGGGGTGACAGTGACGCTGGACCCCGGGTATTTACAGTGGTGATTTCTCTGTAGCTGCTTCGCAGCTGGTTACAAAATGTTAGTTACCAGCGTTTCTCTTCCCCAGTGTCTTTGCAAGTGACAAACCAGAAGATGTAAGTACTCCCCTGAGCTCCTAACTATAACTCTGCACTTGGGGGAATTTAATTGAGAAATCTTTTGTCTGATTTGATTCAAATTTTGTAGAAAATACTACCTGGAGCTGTGCTAGCTATTTTGAAGCTGATACAGGCTGTCTTCACCGCTACACTTTATGGCAGCAAAACTCAACCTTGACAGAGGAAACCTGAGTACGTACTCACCCCAGAGAGAGCTCTTCCTCCAGCAGTGGGCTGGGAGAAGGAGACCCCCAGCCAAAAACTGTCGGTCCAGCTGCCAGGCATTTGTGTGAATATCTGTGGATTTAATCCCACCAACTTCCACATGAAGGGAACACCGCATAGAACAGCTGACTGGGATTCATCCTCCCTGGCTGCAATGCCGAATCGCTCCTGGCTGTAGCGAGCAAGAAGCCTGAGGCTCTTCTGCTACAGGGTCAGAGAGGTGGCAGGAGGGTCTTCCACGCTGGCAACAGCTAACCTGGTCCCCAGCCACTGCCCTCAGTCAGTGGTCAAGCCACTGATGGTGGCAGCCCCAGCCCTCCTGACCTGAGGTGTTAGCAGAGCAGATGGAACAAATGGTCAAATGCTGCTTCTCCCACGCACACATTTTCCAGGAGGAGCAGTGACAAACGAATGGGCAAAAAGAGCCTGAAACAAAACAACAAAAGAGTGTGAGCATATTAAGTCCTTTTCCATCCCCAGTTTATGCTTCAGCTGCTACCTTGAGACTGGCATAGAAACCAACGTGCCGTTTGCTTCACGCAGCTCCTGGGACATCCATGGCACAGTTTCCGCTTGGGTAACTTAACTTCTGGAGACCATTAGGCAGGGTAATTTCACCAGTTCCTAAGCAAATGCCTGGAGGGGTCTTTGCAAAGCCAGTTCAGCACAGCTAAAATATGGAGGAAATGTTCATTTGAATCCTAAAGAGAAATGTAACGACTGCTTTGTAGTAAAGCACATTCAAATCGGCCCCGCTTTGGCTGATCAAGGCACGATCTCATCAGCGCTCTCCAAGAAGAAATACTTCTGATCCAGCAAGAGAGCTTAACACCTTTGCGAAAGAGTTTTCATCAACTGACAACACCCAGTTTGGGAAAAATTAGCTCACGGCATACTCAGGTGCAGACTTTAAAAATAAGTGCATTTTTTCTAGTTTTTTTCCCTTTTTTTTTAATTTTCTAGAAAGGTACTTGCAGTTTGATGGGCCCAACTCCACTGAGATGCCATCTGGCTGAACACATCAGCAAAGGTTTGCTCAGTGAATGGCCATGACCTGTTTATCCACTGACGTGTCGGTGAAAACAGTGCTCTCCAGAAGTGCTCTCCTGAGCGGCATCCACACCTGTGTCCCGACCAGAGTAGTTAGAGGGGAAATTAAAATGGGGAGAAGGAGACCTTGGTCACGGTGGTCGGGTAGCTGGAACAAGCCCCTGAAAAGGAAATAAGTAGCAAGGTCCTGGGCCACCCAAGCCCACCAATACAGCACGGAGGGCAAAAACATAGAGCAAACATTTTGGGGACAAGCACCCAGGGTAAGCATCACTGGTGCCACCAGTTCAGCAGCACCTCAAGGAGGAGCTTAGTGAGAAATCCAAAGGAATCACTGTGGGTTCACTGGCAACTTGCAAAGCAGACAGGAGAAATAGTCCCTGGTGGGGCATCTGTACTGATAGATACAGATGGATGTATCCAGAAGGATGGAGGGGCTCCCCACAGGCAGAAGAGGCAGGAGGGATGATCCCCAGCCAATGCTGGGTGGCAGATCAGGCTTTGGAAGTGGCAGTGGCTGGTAATTTGTTGGGTTTTACTGTTATGAGGTGCATATCTGAAGGTCCTCCTCACCAATGCTACACCCAGGGAGATCGGAGAGTTCCTAACCCTGCCTGAGAAATGGGAAAGCAGGAGCGGAGAAAGAAGCAACAATGGGTGAAAACAGCCACGTTTATCCAGCCGCTGATGAAGCAGAGCTTTTGGCTCATTCCACTTCATACCTGTTCCTCTGCCCAGCCAGGCACCTGCGAAGGCTGCTTTCCTCTTGCCCCATCTGTCGTCTCAAACCCTGGCTTTGCCACCCCATGCCAAACGAGGCAGTGGAGGGAGGGGAGGGAGAGCAGGCAGGTGGCTCGTTAGAAACTGTTCCTGCAACATCCAAACCTGCGAATACGCAACACGCACTGCATTTTGATAGATGTCTGGAGATATGATAGAATTAATTAAAAGAAAAGGAGACAGGACAAGTATGTGAAAGGCGCTTGGGAAGAGGAACGGGCCAGAGTTAGTGCTGTAGGTATCAGCAAAGGCTTGGAGAGGGCTGTGGGAAGGAAATGGGGGGCTGTCAGTCCCCCCATTGCTGTTTTATCCGGGCACAGACTGGTACTCAACCTTGGCAGCTGTAAGCACTTGCCTGTGCTCATCTGTGCGTGTCTTCCTGTGTGCGATGGCTTAGAGATGTTCAGCTACCAGGGGACTATATATTAGCAAGCTGAAATATGTTCGTGCTCATGCAGAAGCATATGCCAGTAGAGAAGAGGAAACAAACACCCAAGAAATCCAGTTTCCTCTGGCTGCGTGACAAAACCCCACTCCTGCGGGGCTCGCGGTAGGTAAGGATGGTGCTCTGGGGAAGAGTGGCTCTGTGCTGTGCAGTTGCCCAGTGCCCTTGGCACAGCAAGGAGGAGGGTGACCAAGCGTCCCTGCAGAGGAACCTCTTCAGATGAAGGCATCAGGCCAGGAGGTGATGCCTTTGAACAAAGGGTTCCACCAAAGCACACCTAATATGCAAGTTTGGGTGAAATTCAAAAACCCCAAAGGCTTGGTCCCCTCAAAAAGGGAATATTTTGCTGTCTGCCCCAGGCTGATCCCAAGGAAGCTCAAACATCTGCCACAGTAAGGAAGAAGGACTTGGCCCCAAGCTTTCATCTCCTCTCCTGGGTACCAGTGGCTGCGTTGTGCCGCAGCCACCCCATGTTTCAGACTCCCCAGCGCAGAGGGGCTGCTGTTATCGGGTAGAGAACTCAGCTCCCAGCTCCAAGGGCAGCACAGCACACAATTTCCCTTTGGTAACTCCTACCTAGCTTCCCCCGACATTTAGGGAGACGGGGTACTTGATCTGTGTGGGATTTTTTCATCTTTAGCACCGACAATCCTCTGATACTGCCTGCGCTTTTTTTTTTTAACTCTAACTAGAGCCCTGAAGTTGTTTCTCATATCAAAAGCTCCCAGTCAATCTGATTTTTAGAAAACATAGCGTGTCTGGGGAGGAACCTGCAAAATATAGAACACGTTCCCCATTTGCATCCAAATGTTGAAAAACCCCATCACTCCTCTATGATACATCATATCAGCGCTACACCCGCCATGAAATATTCATGGCCATTTATTATGATGTTTTTTATTATCCTCATAAAACTTTCCAGCAATCAGTGTCTCTATTTGCTCAGCCTCCAGCCTGGATGGGTGCTTTTCCCTCTCCTTCAGTGCTGGCAGTGTTTGAATTAATCCACGTCCCCCGTCAGCCTAAGAAGGACCCCATTGCCCTCCCAGTCCATCCCAGGCTGCTTCCCTCCCTGTGGCATCAACAGAGCACTCACTGGGGATGGGAGGGTGACTGTGACACGCTCTGCCTGCAGTAGGTTGCTGGAAAGGAATGAAATTCAAACCAAGGTTGACTTCCCGAGCCCCGTGTGACAGCACAGGGAGCAGAGGAATTAAATGGCGTTGCCGCTGCTGCGTGGGTTGGGAGGGGAGTGGGAGATGCTGCTGGGTCCCACCGTCCCTGCATCCTCCCCGCGATGCTGAGAAGTGAAACACTCAGCGAAGACAGCTCCTGAAGGTTTTATGGCAACTGCCAGATTAATTTTATGATAATCTGCTAAATGCTTTTCAAACGGGTACCTCCCCATTTCCTCCTCGGCACCCTGCAGGGTCCGCTGTGGGAAGAAGAGCCCCGAGTCGTCTCTGCAGCCACCAAACTGCCCTCCTGGCAATGAAGCGGAGGCAAGGACTGAACCTGGAGGGAAGGTGTGAGAAAGACAGAGACAGTTTCTGGAACAAACGCAGTTTCTGATTCAGAGCAGTCCTTTATAGCAGGACACTTTGTAAGAGCCCCATTCTGCAAACCTTTTATTCCTTCTGCAAGGGCTTGCGAGACCTGTCTTTTACGTGTGGAGGGGAGTAAAAAAAAGATCTACGAGGACAGCGAGAGCTCTCCTTTCACAGAGGCTGCAAAGCTGAATCTCAGTGGAGTGACCTTGATACAACCTCTCGCTTCAAACACACAGCAAACAGTTCTGCGTTGAACAAACTGCTGCAAGAGGATTCAGGCTCCTCGCTTGCCAATGCACGGGCACTGCTTTTCCCCAGAGCACAGTGTCTTCCAAAAGCAAACTGCATCAGCCTCAGAAAAATAAATAAATCTACTTTTCACATCATTTCATCTTCTGATAACAGTAATGAACTCAGTCCAAGGCATTACTGGGAATTAATGACTGCCTGCCTCCTGACTCACCAGCTCTTCCCAGGCTATCATAAATTCCCAGGAACTGTTGTGAACCACGCATCAACGAGTAAGCTGAAAAGAAAGCAATTGGCCAAAACCCTGGGACACGTACACAACATGCCAGTCCCACCTGGAAGCCTGGGACTTGAGATGAGCTCCCAGATAAATGTCCTCACTCTGCCTGGATGGCTCTCAGGGGGAGGCGGTGGGAGCTGCTTCCCGGGGCTCCCCGCAGGATCCCACCAGCGGCTCTGCGTCACTTTTCCA
Source organism: Xenus cinereus (assembly GCA_025774025.1). Lineage (NCBI taxonomy): Eukaryota > Metazoa > Chordata > Aves > Charadriiformes > Scolopacidae > Xenus > Xenus cinereus. The sequence goes on from JAOXJK010000032.1 coordinate 62,467,117, forward strand.
AAATAAGTCTGGTTGAAAAAGCAGCACACCTCCCCCTTGGGGAACTGTTCCTCTGGATAATTAAACTCACGTTGTATGCCATACCTTTAATGGTTTTTTTTCTAGCTAACTCTCCAGTTTCACCACTGCTCTTGTCTGAGATTAAAGAGCCTTCCAGAAGTTCCCCCTGGATGTAGGTTCTTCCAGACCATTATCACATCACCTCTAACCTGCTCTTAATAAACTAAAATAAGATGCTTCATTACTGAAGCCAAGCTTCACAGCTCGTACCTGCGTGGCAGTTAGAAACCAGGGTACATCACACACGCGAGGCCTCTTGGACTTCTTTCCTTTCAGATCACACCACCTTCTGCTGGGAGAAGAAGGGTTAATAAAATTGACAGATCTACATACTTATTTAAATCTCTATATTTCCTGCTCTCCCAGTTGCAAGTGTAAATTGGTATGTAACTAGCTCCAGTAATTAGGGCTAATGACTAAAGAGCATTTGGAGATTGTGCAATTCATGAAGTTCTCCATCACAAAAGACAGATTAGATTTGCTGCTCTTTTTGAAAAACAGATTTCTGGCATCATCTGTGCACTGAACATGTCTATCTGGGCTGCTTGTCCCAAAAAACCTAACTAAATTAACACATGATTTTGTTGTCATTTATTAAGTACAGGCCATGTGCAGATTTTTATGAATCAAAGCATTCAACCGGCAGAACAGATAGAGGTATGGCAGATAGGGGAATACATTTTAATTTGGAGAAAATATAGCTGCTACATCAAACCAAAAGGCTGAGGAGCTCCACTCCAGCCCGTAGCTGCATTCATTTACTGTTGGGTCTCACTTTTGCTGGAGTCATACATCCAAACTACTTAGGCTGCAAGGACAATCACTGCGCAATACAGCCCAGTGCAGAAGAGAGACTTATCTTATGATGGATTATCCCCCAGGCAGAACCAGTGCGACGCTCCAGGGGTTTTGAGAAGACAAGCCCTGAAGAATAATCCTGCACTACAGATGTGTCCTTCTTCCCCTCCGCAGGCACCACCCCTGTCCTTGGACCCCATAGGGCAGAGCTGGGCACCCGGGGGGTCCTGGACCAGCAGTCATCCCACTTTGGGTGCTGCAGAGGTATCCCTGGTTAGCCCAGTAGCTGTACCCCTGTCCCTCCAGGTCTTTAATTAAGGCAGCTTGCCTTCCCAGGCAGTGGGGTGTGAAAGCAGCACCTCATAAAAACGTCTCAGTCCCAATAACACTCTTAAATCAGCTTCTCGGGATGCAGCTGTAACAAGCCACATGCAGAAGCCATGGCAGCAAGGGGAAGGTTTTACTGGCTCTTAATTATGAGGTTTGACACAACTCTCTGCAGCCGATTTCTCCAGGAAAAAAAGCAAGGAGAAGCGCTTCAGCACTGTGCCACCTCCACCAGCTCCAGAAGCAGCTCCCCACCGCTCCCACACTTTCCCACACATGGGTGCAGCCACTGCAGCAACTGCCTCCCATTCCTATTTCTCCAAAGACCCACAAACCAACAGTTTCAGCTCTTTCCCTTTAGCGGACCTCTGATATTTTTCCGGTGGTGACCCGTGTACAATTAATTGAAGCTTCCTGATATATCACCTGCTCCCAGGTGCCTTGTCACAACCTTTTGAGAGAGGTCCCGCAGGTCAGTAGACCACAGCTAGTCCCTAGATGGGGAACCTCACGATTAAGAGCTCTTTAACCTAGCTGAATCCCTGCCTGCAGGATCAAAGGCGACAGCTGGGAGGCTTGATATGTTCAGAAAGACACGGTTAATTGTGAGAGCAATTAGCCTCTGCAAGAATTCACCAAGTACGTGATGGATTCTCTGTGCCTGGAAGTGTTTAAATCTCAGCAGAGATCCTTTGGAGAGATAAGCTTCTGTTTGGCCGGGGTGGATGGGCTTGATACAGGAATAGCCCGTTTTATGCAAGAAGAGATGAGCAGAATGGTCTTTTGAGCTGGAAAATCTCTAAAATCTATGAAACTATTAATAGAGAGTGAGACATTTCTGGTGGGTTTGACAGCTAGATGACAAATCTGTGTTAAATTCCACAGGATCCAAAGAAACTACTCCGCCTCGTTTTCTGATGTCCTCCGAGGGGGTTTCCCAGTGGGGGATTTTAGTTTTCCACTTTTTAGCTTTAAAACAATTTTCCAAGCTGGAAAACTCCTCCAGCTCCCTTCCTCTTACCTCCCTCTACTCCTCCATCCTCTCCTCTTCCTCGGAGAGTATGTGCCAAGCTGTGTGTGTGGGCGAGCCCCTGGGAGGGGCGGCAGCAGGGAGCCGTCCCACGTGTGTGATGAAAAAAGAGCGGTGGGCAGAAGGAGGAGAGACCTGACTTTGCACTTTCCCACCCCAGAGCAATCTCAGAGCCTCGCCATAACCCCCTTTTGCAAACCCTGGAGAAGCTCCACAGCACGAGGAGCCCCGGAGTCACTGGGCTGCACACATTCTGCTGCTCCCAGAATAGCTGGGTTTATCAGTATTTCCCTATCGGTATTTCCCTTTTAACTCTGCTGTGAAGCTTTATCCTCCCAAATTCAGCAGGGCACAGCAGCTCTCAGTATCTGTTGTTGGGGGCACGCTTCTCCTGCTGTCTCGCTGCCTGCTATCTCATCCGCCGCGAATAATGCAAGCAGTCATGAGGCTTATTACATGATGCAGGTGATTAAGAATTAATAACTGCTTCCAAGACCAATCCTTCCAGCTAAGACTGCTGCGAGTTTGTTATTTTATATGTATGCTTTGGAAAAGATGGCAGATAATTGAAAATGCAGCATTGCTCCCAAGCGTTCATCATCTTCAGTGAACTTCCACCCCCACCAAAATATAAAATCCTCACTTAGACATGCTGCACCCTCCTTCCTACCCCTCCTTTGCCATGCTTGCTTAGTAGGGAAACTCTTCAGGGAAGCCTGACTTCAAGTTTGTACAGCACTGAGATAACAGGCAAAAATGCGTAACAGGAATGAGAATACCTTATTTGCTTGCAAGAAGATCGTGCTTCTGTGAGATCACTTCTGCTGCTTAGCAAGATGGGGGAGGAGAAAAAAACCCAACACCATCGCTATATAAACAGTATAACCATCAGCCATTGGTCCAGGTGTGGACCTGCTGGAAAGCAGTTCTGAGGAGAAGGAGCTGGGGGTCCTGGTAAATAGTAAATTATCCATGAGCCAGCAGTGTGCCCTTGTCACCAAGAGGGCCAATGGAATCCTGGGCTGCGTAGGGAAGAGTGTGGCCAGTAGGTGGAGGGAGGTCATTCTCCCCCTC
>JAOXJK010000032.1:62470505-62494501 GCA_025774025.1 Xenus cinereus
TTCCCACTGTCTAATCTAAATCTTCCCTCTTTCAGTTTAAAACCATTACCCCTCGTCCTTTCACTCCACTCCCTGATAAAGCGTCCCTCCTAAAGATACTCAGACGTGGCACAGTGCACTTCCATAGATACCCATTGACCTTCTGAATGTGGGTATTAGGTAAATTAACTGAATACTTTGCTAAATTAGGTGTTCAAAAGGATGAATAGACAAAAGGTGATCTTTTTTTTAACTGGAACATACTGTATTCACAAATAACTAAAATTAATTTTGCCAACCCCTCTTAAAACAAACAGAAATAATCTACAAGGACAGCAGATAGACGGCAGGGCAGAACTTCTGTGTAAAGTAATAGTAGTGATGTGCACCTTGCTGGGGAAAAAATAATACTAAAAGTTTCACAAATGTCATCATGTTGTGCATGGTACAGAGCGATTTTACATTTGGTTTGTTTAGTTGTTTTTAGGAGGGTTCTTTTTTACTAAATTTTCTTCTTATTCAATGACTTTCTCTATGGAAGCTGCTTTTATGCAAAGCACTTAAAGCAGAATCTGAGATGGATTTCACATCTTAATATATAATAACATACTGAATAAATATTTTACTCCTAATGATAATTAGACAATGGTAATTGACAGTAAATTTAGGCAGTGATTATACTTTCTCAATATTGTTTGGAAGAATAGACTCTTTAAAATATATTACATTGTCAAGTAAGATGGTAATGATATATTGATGCATTCTGAACCATGCACTTTAAATTCTAATTGTAAAAACAACTCTGCTAATACTGACTGAGATGCAGCAAAAGTTTCGTTTGGAAAGGAATCATGAACAGGATATAGCCTATCCTGCACTGTCATTAAAGGCATAAATGGCTTAGTAATAAGTTTCACGCTTAATGAATTCCCACAAATTTCAATATGGAATGAACAAAGCAGTAGGTATTAATTTTTATCTATCAATGATGAAGATTTAGCAAATATGTTGCATGAATTTTGTCACTGGGAGTTAGTTGATGTTGGTTGTGCAGCTTTCACACTCTGTGCAATGGTGGGCAGCTGTAAAACTTGAGATGTCTTTTCACCTTGTAAGTCATAGGCTAAAAATCTCCTTTATGATTCAGATTTTTTCCTCGGATTGGATTTTTCATATAATACCTCCTTCGTATAATAGCTGTAGTCCCCAAAAGGCGATATAAATGGCATGTCTGAGCATAGTGTTACCATTTTAATGTATCTGTTTTATTTAAAAGTAGCTACAAGCTGCTACAGAAGTAGTAGAACTGCAAGGTGTTTTGACTATCCTCAATTTTTGTGAAACCCATGAAATTTATCTGACCCTAAATCAAAACTTTCTACTGGCAAACAGCACTTTTATATTTAATGCAAATTGGAAGTCCAGTGAGAAGTGGGAAGGGAGTCAAGAGGCAGTATGGAGCAAATTCACAAATATTAATTTTTGCAGTCCTCCCTCTGTAATTGCATCGTCCAACCTGTTGTAATATTTCTCCTTTCATTGTGCCATATTCTAACTTGGTTTGTCTGATGCAGTAATTATACCTTTTGCCCAGTCAAAAATTACTGGTACTGAACAGGTATCACATGAATTGTATTGTTTATTAAGTCAAACTAAACTGAGCTGGAATTCTGCGACAGAAATGCCACTGAGAAATCAGTGGCAATACAGAGAAGGAGGTCAGCAAATATTTATGAGTTACGAGTGTGTGATTTTCTTTTTAACAAAGCAAAACTCCATTTAAAGATCAAATGCTAGTGCGGTAAAAATACTTTGTGTAGCTGGAGGAATTCTTTTCTTTCCTGTGTATATGGACAGGGCTTACTTGCAGAACTAAGTACATCCAGGATGGGTTTGGGCTTCATTGTACACTTAGAACATAGCAGGTTTAATAAGGTGGTTACAGCTTTATACGTTATTTTTTTAGTGTAAAATTTATCCATAAAACTGATATGCCCAGGCTCGCCATAAAATCAGAGAAAAGTTGAGTTTTGGGGTATTTTAGTTTTGTATTTTTTTTCCAATGTGCTTTCTTACAAGAATACAATCTTCATACAAATAAAGCTGCAATTCAGCACCGTGATATGAAAATGCCACACACCATTTGTCTTAAAGAAAGAAAAAAAAAAAAAAAGGTTTCTGTTAAAAACAGGTTCCACTAGATGTCCAAAATTGCCCTGAGCGGGAAAGGTGGTGTTCCTTTTGGGATGCAACGTGAATGGTTCTGACTCACTTTTCAGAAAGCACTGTAGGAATGGAGGAATGTACAAGAGGCATCATGTTTTGATGAGACAACTTTTAAGGTCTATGAAGTTTCAAGACTGATATATCCTATCTTTAAAGAAGGCAGGTAATTGGGGAGTGATGTAAACAGCTACAAAGACGTAACATGCCTGGGCAAAGGCCCATTAACACCGTGTATGTTGTGGTGTTCCCAGGGTGTAGCAGATGAACTTAAAAGCTTAGCAGTAAAATAATTAAACTGATGGCTAAATACGCCAGCTTCAAGGAACTGAGTTATGAAGAGGAGATAGGACTTAATAGCCCCGTGAGGAATGTAAGAAAGTTGCTAAATCATCCAGGTTGTTTCAGCAAGTAGGCAGATGCCTTGCCCAAAGGCAGAGGCCGTTGCTGTGTGGTGGGGCTGGTGCGAGATAAAAGAGCAGGCAAACGTGCTGTCTGGAGGAAGGGGGAAAACGTTAAAACCAGGACTTAGTTCAGCTAGACTTTTTATGATTAATATCTGTGTAAGCTTTCCCAGGAAGAGCAAAATGATTTATCTCCAGAAGCGAAATGTATAGAAACTTCATATTCTTTACTTCTTATGGTTTACCTTTGTTAATATTACATTTTTTCGTATGTTATAGCATTTATTTCACTTAAGATGGATATATTTTTATTTATAGTTTAATATCAGTGCAATGCAAGATAGCATCGTGTCGTCTCTGGCTCAGTGGTGAGAACTCCATCATGGTTCTACTGACACACGCTGGCCATAGACATGGGAGTAATTATCAAAGGACCCATCACCATTGCCTTTCAGGCCTTGTATATTCAAGGTTCAGAGGTGTTTCAAATTACAGGAGCCCAGAAATTAAGGGTAAAAAATGGAAACATAGCGTGTTGCTCATCAGATCGTCTTCTGATATTGCTTGTCTGAAAAAAAAAAAAGAAAAAACGCAGATATAATTCAGCAGAATTTCTTTATGTTCTTTGACAAACAGTGAAGTTTCCACACCATGCTGAGCCACGCTGGGTTATAGCATTCTGTGAACCAAGTGACTCATTTGGTATCAAAATGATTGTAAGCTTAACAAAACTAAAAATTAAATTTTGAATTTTAGTAGAGAGTTAAAAAAAAATAATTAACACGCCAATTACCAGAGTTGTACACAATGGGTCTATAAGAATCAGATTGTGATGTTTATTGCAGTGTACACAAACTGATTGTAGCAAGGGCACGATGGGGTCCCTTTAGCATTTTATTTTGAAATTAGAAAGGCATGAGTACTACTTCATAATCTCATTTTTTCCTTAAATACCTATTTAATTATAAAGTACTTGACATTTATTTGAAATAAAATTTCCCACTATAATAACACTGAAATATTACTATATTAATAGATTAGATTCAAAGAAGCAGGGAATCTCTGCTTCTGAAAGGTTTTTAGAGATTAGTGCTAATTTAACCATACGTAGTTATGTATATAAATTATATCCTAGTTTCCTAGAGGTCTAGAGTAATGTTTGCATAGCAACGTTGTACATAACATTAATCCAAAAATATTATTTAAAAATTGTTCCTACAGTTTATAAAGCAGTTTTTTTGTTTATAACTCCATTTCCTAAAGCAATTATATTTTCCTATTCATTTTTTTTCCCTTTATACTTAAGCTCCACATGACCTAAACAGTTCTTGCTGCTTATCACGTTTAGATCTAAAATTTGGTTCCTTACACTGAAATAATAATTTAAGCTTAGGTGAAAATGTGACCCCCTTTCACATTTCTCTCCTGAATCATAGTATAAATGCAGAGTTATAGGCTGGCTTTTGACTGCACTGACATCGCCAACAGTTTAATGACACACCGCAAACAGAACAAAATATATTGGTGTGAAGTAAAGATAGATGTGGCCAAAAAGTATTCTTGTTCATGATAACGAGTACCTTGACTGTTTTTCTCTCAGTTCTTATGTCCTATATAGAAAACTTAGACTTTTCTTTTGATGTATTATTTTTGGACTACCTCTTTGAGAGGTTTCTCCAACAATGGAATTTAGCCTCTAGTGCCAGAGAGTTGAACAAGTTATGGTTCAACAAAAGTTCTAACTAGAGTGTTGGTTGGGTTTTGTCTTGTTCAGGCAACTTCACCTCCCATTTCTAAAAGTTTCCTGTAAGTCTTTCAAAACCTTATGCGTTCTGAGACTTTCCTTTGTCCTTTAAAGGAAATTTCTGTGCAAGTGCAACAGTAGCCAGTTGTCTCACTGGAAGGGTCTTTTTTGCTTATGGCCTTTTTTTTTCTTTTTTAAAGATCCAAAATGATGAGGAAAGCATGAAAACATATTTTTAACTATAATTAAAGCAACTTTTAATTCCAGTAGAATTATACTGCTGAATTTGTGTTTTATGTAGTCTTGGAATAGACCAGGAATGCTACGGGAATGTTACAGGCAAAAAAAAATATGTTTAACACTCAGGTGTCATTTACCTTCTCCGGGAAAGGCTCTTCAAGCTCTAGACAATGGTGTTTTCAGTGGAATTGTTTCAGCTTTACCTCCTTCATTTTCCCTTGACCGACTAGTAGTGTTAGAGACACTAGTCAAAAGTAACCCTTTTCACTTCTGAGAACCGATGGATACCAATTGCGTTTGTCTTTAGCACCGACTCACAAAGTGAGGAAATTATTCTTTTTATTGCTGTTTTATTTCTGTAGGCTGAGCACCATTGGTGAGTTTTTTAAACTTGCGTTGAATTTTTTTCTAAGCTAATGGAATGTGGGTCTTACTTGACTTAAATCCTTAGTTGACTTAGTTGACTAAAGTCTTAGTTGACTTAAAGCTTCTGATGTCCATTGGCTTAACTTTTACCTGGCTTACATTTAAAATAAAACAAAACAAAAGCCAACTCCCCAGAAGCAAACAAAAAAAAACCCCACAGAAACCCCACCCTATCTGAAGGCAGCGGAATAGCTATTTTTTCCAAAAGTTGAATGGCAAATAGTTTGTGAGAAGTTTTTTGGGGGAATTTTTGGTTTTTTGTTTTTTCAAAGCCTGCTAAGACATGATTTCATCAGTTGAATGGAAAATAAACTATTTGTGTATTGTATAAGCGTATTCCTGATACTAATGTGTGAGATCTTGAGCAGGGCAAAATTCTTTTATTACCCCGACCTTTGTTTTCCCTTGCTGCTTTCAAATTCAGTGTGTAAACTGTGTGTGGCATATGCAATATTATTATTATTATTATCTAGTTTCTAACTTCATCTTGTGTTGACTTGAGGTTCCAGCCTGATGGGGAAACATATTGGTTCATTTTGTAAGTTGGGAAGAAAAAAAGAAAGACTGGTAGCAGACTCTATTGTGTGAGCTCTCTAAATGGTCAGAGCTGTGGGTTTGATTATTACAATTCCTTTTGTTTACACCAGTGTTTTGGAATGCAGGCAAATGGGGTATAAAAAACAGTCAACAATGAATTTTAGGAAAATGTTGGAAGAAGTTGAAAAGATAAAAAAAGTTTTTGCATAACAGCTTAATAGAAAAATAAGGAGTGTATCATATTTTTTAAAAAAGACAAGTTTAAGGAGTCTAAATTCTATCTAAATATCAGTCGTAAAAATTGTTAGGTAATTTTTTCCATTATTGTATACCTTTAAAAAGCTATTTTTTGCTGTTCCCTGAGCTTTTCATATGGTGTATTGCCATCAGGTTTAATTTCAGACATAAATTATAGCAGAGTGTTACTTGCATAAAAAACTTTTCCAGCAACTGAGCCTTGCATGTGATCAGCCTGGGGACAAAGTCCAAATGCCAAGTCTTTATACCGGTCTTGGTTCATTGCCATATAATTGATGAGGGTGCTTCTGTTTCTAGATATTAATATAAAGAGTTGAATCTTATTAAAAAAAAAAAAAAGTTGATTTGTCTCGCCTGACTTTCCCCATTCTAATTTCTTTTCCCCCTCTCTCATGGCCTGGCACCGCTCTGCTATCTTTGACCTTATTCACTGCTTGGGTTTTAAACTGTGTGGTAATTCTCAGTAAATAAACTGGCTCAGTTTTTCTAATCTCGCCTGCACAGTCTGGCAGAGCTTTTTGCATCCTGATCTGTCCAGTTACCTTCTGTTGTGCCTGTTTACATATACTAAAAAAAATAAGGCATTAATGCTTTTAATCCTTGTCTTCTCACAAGTCTTTCAAAGTCTTCCTCTCTTTCCCCTCCCCCCCCAAGTATATTCAGCTATTCTATCTCAGTTTTATTCAGTCTTGAATCCCCCAGAGCCTGCTGCTGGAATATGTTTCTGACACACAGATATTGAACTGGTCTAACACATAATTCTCCTGTCATCAGCCTGTGTAACACTTCGAAGTTCCCTGGCACTCATTTAGGAAACTAATGAGCAAAATTGATAAAGAAATTACTAAATATTATCAATAAATGTTTTGCACCCACGTAATAACTGTTTCTACTGCCTAAGATAATAAACGTGTTTTGATAGGGCCTTTCTGTTTATTCAAGTGATTCCTGGAAGAGCAGCATAACAGCATCAGTTTCATGAAGTTGAGGCCCAAGGTCAACCCGCTGTTTTCACATGCCCAGTTACTGCAGTAAGAATATGCTAATTGAAGACATTTTTGCACTGATAGATATCAGATATACATCATCAATTTTTTTTTTAATGGTTTGTGCGAATACATGAAAACTTTTGGCTTTCACATCGTGAAAATGAGACCCAAAATATCTGTACTGTGATAGAAAGAGTTGTATACTTCTGCCTCATCTATCACAGCTCTGACCCACAGCAATTTTCAGACAATAACTTCCCGTCTCATAGGACAGGTAGCACTTCTGTCCTGTGTGATACAGCCCATTTCTCAAAAAATATCTTAAACCTGGACACTAAAGCATGCAAATGCGTATCAGTATAATGCACAGAGGGATAAAGGCATGGTAAATGCATCCACCTGTATTGTAGTCAATAATTCAGTTATGATGAGCTTCACTCAAAACTGCATCTAATATAGGTCACTTCAAAAAAGCCTCTCTTGAGAACTACTCCCGAATAGTTCAGCGATGATGACTAAGCCGTATTTATGTCAAGGGAGAGTTTAAACCTGAAATTTTAAACAGAGTTCGGGATCAGGTGCACCCAGGCTGCGTGAGCATTTGGTAGTTACACATTTCAGAAGTGCCCGTGAATTATTGTTGAGTGACATCTCCGCCAAACTCTATCCTGACAGGTAAAGGATGTCTTCTCCTCGGTACTGTGTGCACTTGTAGAAGTCTGTTTAGGCCAACAGGTGTTGTTTTACTTTGATGATAAGAATATATGAATATTTTAGAAATCATTGTGGTCATGGCAATGAGAAAGCAATACAACCATATCTATCTGTATTAATCTCTATAATATATATACGGAAATGTGCAAGAAGGAACCCTTGGGAGTAGAGAGGAAACATCTGAAAAATACTTTGCGGTTTAAGAAAATCTTAAAGTAACTTTTCAACCACAAAGCAGGCCATGTTAATGGACCAGTAAGTCAAATGAAATGACAGTTTTCCATTATTGAGCTCAATTACTACATGATTATGTACCAGTGTACGTGTAAAGATACATTGACAAATATTCTACATGAGCAATTAATCAGCAGTACGATAGCAGCAATATTTTGTTGAAAGATAGTGTCATTTTTAACTGATATTCTGTGATTCAACATGCCATTTTGAACTTTCTCTTGGAATTTTTTTAATTTGCTGTTTTTTTCCTTCCTCCCCCCCACCCCCAACTTTGGAAAGAATGTTTGCATTCTTCAGAGCTGGGTGGAGAGGATATGAAGATATGAGTTATGCCTTTCCTTATGCGTTTTAACTGGAGGCAGGCATGTCTCCTGGTCTCTTAATTGAACTTAGTATGCCAATTAGGACACACCTGCACTGGAAACAGATAAAAAGAATTAAGAAAGTAATGTTGGATTGCATTTCTTCACAGACTTGGTGCAGAGCATCATCTTTAATCCTCCCTCACCACCTTTTGCTAGGTAGAATCTAGCCCTAATTAGCTCTGTATCTAGCCATGCTGTATGAGAGAAGTAAAATGAGACAAACAGTGAGACATCATGTAGAATAAGTCATTCCTAAACCATAAGAAAAGGGACCGGAGGCTCTCCTTTTTAGGCAAAAAGTCTTGGATAAAAATTATGTGCTACGGGGAAGTTATACTGGAAAATGCTGGAAGCAGTAGGAAAAAGGAGCTTTGTCAAAGCACGTATGTAACACATATTCTGCAGTTCATCTATTTATCATTAATCCTCCACTTTACATAGGCTGAGCTGCTTCTGATGGAGTGGTGGCGGGAGGGTGGGCTGAGGTTAATGGTTTACCTTCTTATGGCCCGTTCCGTTTCCTCTGTTTACCACCAAATACTGTAAGTTCTTCCAAAGACTGAGCAAAGTGTTTTACCCCCCCTTCCCTCTCTAGGGTGAGGTGTGTGTGATATTGGTTACAGCTACATTAAACTATGGTGTTTACTTGTACATTAGAACTTTAACCCCGCGGTAGTTAAAAGGGAGCTGGAGTATCCATCAGGTCATATGGAAATGGACTGGATATTTTAGGGACTGTAGTATTTATCAGCAGTGCCCATGTGATTTGTTTTTTTTTTTCTGTATTTTTACTTTGCTGCTTCCAAGCAAACAGTAGTTGCAGCAAAATGAGAAGAGAAAAGGTGGACAGAACTGCTACTGTTAGTAAGGCAAGCTTGAATATCTGTTTAAGTTGCTTCCTTTCGCCACCGCTCTGAAATAAAGGGGAAAATAATACTTCAAGGATCTTCTGTGTGTGATATCAATATCTATGGTTTGCATGAAGTTTTTTGCAGCAGCCAAATTACGAACTGCAGTTCGCCCAGGGAATAGAATGATTTCCCCACCCCCATGCTTTAACTGGAAATGGAAGGGAAGCTCTCTATGACTTTTTTATACTTTTGTTTTAGGTTAATTCTATTCATGTTGTAACCACATTCGCATGAAGAACAGTTTTCCCTGAATCTAGTTGCATGGGAAAATAGATATTATTCATACAAGTGGAGCTTAAAGCTCCTGAGACTGAAAAATGTTTCTGTGCAACAAATAATACTTAACACAAGCACTTGAAGTCAATGGGAATTGGGAGTACTATGCTCCATTTAGAATGTGAATAGTGTTTCACAGGACAAGGACCTCATTTCATTCCTACCCACCAGAAGAAAGAAAAATAGTTTGTATATCTTCATCTGTCATAGTCTGACAGACCTCAGCTGAGCTTTGGAAATTTTTTTACTGCTTCATTATGATGGAGGGTGGAGCTATTTAATATGAAACTCTTGTAATTTAAAAATCTCTGCTCTCCTCCAACTCCATGGTTTGTATTTTACTTATTTGTTTAGATGGGGAAGTGACTTTGCCATCACTTTTCAGCATCCATTTGGAAGTGTTTCAGATTTGGAGAAATATTCAACTATGACTTTTTTTTTTTCTCTTTGACGTACTCAAATAAATAGAGCAATGAAAAGAAACTAAAAAAAAAAAATTGAGTTATCTTGTTTTCTTTTGAGAGTTCTGCTTCCTGTTACCTGCTTGAGATTTTTTTGGATAAATAAATAAATTTATATCAGGCTTTAGAATGTAAATTATTCCTGTACCACAGAGAGTAAGCTTTGACTAAAAAAAAATAGATATGATTGTTTAAAACAGAAATAACTGTTGCTGCTGCAACTGGAGTTGCTCCAACTAATTGGAGTGAGAAGTTTGCCTTTTTATGTGTCCTGAAGTATTATAATTTATGGATACTATTGGAAATATTTTTAATTTTGCAATAGAGCTTAAAGACAAATTCTGATCAGATCTGCATTTTATTTTAGAAATCAATGGAAATACTAATCAGTAGTATTCCTTGTAACATGGTACATGATATATAGTCCTTGCTCGTGACGAATTATTATGTCGCTTGGTAATATATCATTCAGTGACGCTATTTGGGGCTGGAAGTATCGGAAGCTGAGTTTAAGTAAAGCTGTGATGAGAGGAGAGGCTGTAAACTCCCAAGCTGTAGTCACCTGATGGATTGCACGGTTGGCTGGCTCACAGGTATGCAGACTGAAGGAGAAAGTTGTTAGCTATGACACGCGCTTTATTTTTCTGTTGGCTTTGGAGTATTTAGAGGAAAAAGTCAAAGTACAAAGAAGCAGCTGGGGACTACGTGAATTTCCAGCACTGTTATAAGGAAGAAGGAGAAGGAAAGGTTGTAGCCGCCTTAGTATCTGTTTTCATTCTGCTCCCTCATGTACCCGGTAAATCCGTGTGCATATAAATTAAAGTAACAGCTTAATCTAACAATTTCTTAAATATATATGGAAAACTGAAAAAAACAACATTATATATGTATACACGCGTGTTTCTGTATGTTAATGTCATATTTTCCATTCATAATGTGGTATTAGAAGTGAGTGTGAGCAACTGAGCTCTCTTTTTCAAAGAAAGAGCCTATAATACTGTGATTGGATATTTTATAGTCATTCTATATGTGACTATTGAGGTCTCTCTGTGTCAGATTATGCCAGCTGCACATAAAGACTGACAGGTTTTATTCAGAACTCTTTGCACGCTTCTCAAAGGGAGTAACTTTTCTTCTGCTTGCTGGTTGTGTCTCACTTTTAGCAAATCAGAATCATAGGATCCTAGAATGGTTTGGGTTTGAGGGGACCTTAAAGATCATTGAGTTCCAGCCTCCCTGCCTTGAGCAGGGACACCTCCCACTAGAGCAGGTTGCTCAAAGTGCCATCCAACCTGGCCTTGATGCCATCAGAATACAGTATCTCCCTAGAACTAGTTTGTTTGTTTGTTTTTTAAATAAATGTGTATCTATAAAAGTTAGGTTTATTCAGGTTTTTATTTAGGTTGTTATGATGAGACAGTGCTCAGGAAAAGCTTTGCTTTGTTTTGTTAATGTTGCTCATCCAAAAAGGCAAAACCTGATCTTAGAACCCACTTAAGGAGCAATAATGTTTTACATCATTTTTAAAAAAAAAACAGAAGAAAACCACCCTTTTAAAATGATAAATCTCCGTGTGTCTTTTGATTTGAAAACGACGCTATAATAAGTAAACATTTTTGTCAGGGGAATACATGGCAACATAAAGATTGAAGATTCTTCAAGTCTGCTTATTTTAAATCTTACTAGAAAATCTGTGAAGGCCTTTAGTAAGAACATATTATTCTTTCAAGGCAATAGGTATGATAAAGTATTGTGGATTACATAATTTTTTAAAGAATTACAGTATATATAGAACAAGAAACATCTTGATAAAGTCTCTGCAAGAGTAATCATGAGATGAAGAGGTTAAATATAATTAAATGAAGTGAGATATTTGCTCATTTACAATAATGTAAAATTACACCGCACTGTTCATAAAATGTTTTTGTTTCCAAATCTCATTTGAGCACTAAGAATAAACAAATGTATTTCACTGAGATTTTTGCAAGATATCCAAATCAGCCTTTGTTTTGAGATTTGGAATGAAAACAAACTGAAAATCTCTGTGAAGGAAACGCATCATGGCTTTCTTTCATGTATCAAAGCATTTTGTTTTTTTTCCCCTTTTGTAACAATTTTATTCAAAAAGGGTAATGTTGTGATATATGAAAAGGGTTATAGAGAATGAAAAGTTTAACAATAAACACTGAAACAAGAAACAGATGGCTTAAGTCTTTCTCCTCAGAAGGAAATATAACATATTAGAACCTGTGAAATTTCTCATTTATACTTTTCCAAATGAAATCCAAGTGAATTGACCTCATAATTCCAACAAATACTAAAAAGTATTTATTATTGCTTCTCTTATGCAAGATTTGCCTAATCATTAACTTTTGTATCTTTTAGATAAGATAATTCATGGTCTGTAGTACATCATACAGCAATATGATATGCTTTGTTTTCCCAAGCATCCTAGAACAGGGCCTGGATTTGGAGAAGGGACAGGATATGACCCGTGTGAGTTTATTACTATCCTTATTAACAACAGAAAAAAAGACCCAAGGATAGCAAACTGGAAGTGATATTTGCTGTGTTCAGTACAGTAAACCCCTACAGATCCTAGTGAAGTCAATGAAGATAATGTCAGAGTAAATTAGCCTAAGGATTTGTCAGTCTTAGCTGAGATTGATATAACTGGTTACTTACTGCTATTTCTGTAAAACAACAAAAAATGCTCAGTTATTGGTGTCACATAACAAGGATTACAACTCTGCTGCAGTGCTTGAATCATCTTCGAGAAATGGTGTGAAACACTGTTTCATAAAACATATCATACAAGTAGGAAGAAATCATGCATTTTATTTGTATTGTTTGGGTGAACTGCAGTTTTCTAGGACTAACACCGTCTTCATGCTTAATCTGCATAGCCCTTATTACATTGATTTATTTTTGAATGTTATTGTTTCAGAGAGAAACTCTAGTGCTTCTGCTTAGGAAACCCAAATCCCAGTCCTTGTTTCAATGAATACTTGACTTAAAATTTATAAAAAAAAAATCTATCTTTGATTTTTATGTTCCCAGGAAAGAGTCCAAATAAATCTTAAAGCCAGGGCACAGGTTAATTCCCCTGTTTTCCCTAATGATTTTACGCTCCCTGGAAAGCAGAGAGGTGTGAGCAGAGAGATTATGTCTCAGACTTTGTAACCCAGTGCGAGCACTCTTGAAATTTAGAAGTGTGGATCTGGGTCTCCTTGGGCAGGGAAGGATTTTGGTAATCTCCAGCCTGAACTGCATGTCTAGCAATTTAATAGACAGATGAAAAGGACAGTGTTTTTGTGACACTTCATCCTCAATCCCAAATCCTGAAGGCAGGAAACAGGAAGAGTTTATGTACCTCTATGCTCAAAATTATCTGTGTTCAGGCTGTGGTTAGAGACAGTCACTGAAGATGCTACAAAACAGTATTAATAGCAATTTAGATAAAAAATAACTTTTAATATCAAATCATATTCTCACACATTAGATTTACTCTACAGGTGATGAGCAAAGTCCGTTTAGTCCTTTCATGTTTTATGGGTTTGCTTTCTCTTGAAAGCGTTTAAAGTATCTTAGGTATAAAATAATGCATTATACAATCTAAGTGGACATGAAATAATGGGAATCTTAGGGAATGTCATCAACCTTGATGGGAATGATGACTCAAAAAACTACGTGACTATACAGATGAGTCTCTGTAACCTGAATTTTTTAGTGGATTATTACAGTGATAGACAGTGATAAACATTGTTTCTGTACTTGGATTATTTTACAAGTTTCTTTTCATGAATAGTCTTGTTGATGGAAAATTTTTGTTGATAAATTTCCATTTTGTTTTATGGATTAATAGGAGATAAGCAGTACGTGTATGTGGTTACTTTGGGAGAACAGAATGGCTTTAATTACTGTCATTAAATAACAAGTGATTTTTACAAGATTTCTGTCCTCAGACCTCTGTCTGACTGAAGCTTTGTTTTTTATTTTAAGGGGAATGTGTTTCCACAAATCTCAGTCAGTGAGTTTTACTTGACTGGTATTCTGCAGTCAGCTCTGTAGAGCTCTGCTGTCTGCTTGGTGGCAGGATTTACATGGATTGCATCAGAATAGTCTTCTAATCAAGTTACCATCTCTACAGTTACGCAGAAGATCTTGACTAACTAAAATCTTGTCTCAAGAGTACAGAGGGGAAATAATCCATGAGCTGCAAAAATGAACTAGATAGCATTCACAGAACCTCTGTGTTTTTAATTACTTTTCGATTGCTCTTTGCAAGATTTGTTGGGGCGAGGAATACTTTATTAATAGCTAAACTTCATATACAGCACTAAAAGAGAATGATTAAGAAATTGTAAGTTATAGTCTTGATTTATTTCTGTAGGTGAAAAATGTATATGACTTTTTAAGTATTCTATCAGATAATCCCCTTCTAAACTTCATTTCTGTGAAATTATTTGAAAAGTTATGGCAATAAATCTTGCTCTGTTATTGGCAGAGTAGGTGTTGTAATGAAGTATTTTAAGCTACATTTCTATAATTCTTTATGGAATGAGGAAAACCTGCGGGAAAAGGATCATAACATTAGCTTTGAACTTGGTTTTATAGTGAAAAATCAATGGGGAAATTGGTATCTTCTTTTGCAGGGGTGGAGGGGGAACCTTTTCTCATTCTAGAGCAGCAGCATCAGATTTTTTTTCTTCTTAAGCAGTGCATGTAAGTGACGTCTAAACAACCCGAAATACAGTCCTATGTGATACTTAAAACAAGTGAGAAATACTTCAGCAGGAAAAGTTGCACGTTACTTTTTAAGACAGCATCCTGGTGGAATATCAGATACGTTTGAAGTTAGAGACTGCTTCTCAGGAAAACACATGCTTTACATCAAGGAATGCTGTTTTACCCGGTAGCAGCTGCTCTTCTGTTTCTACCAGGTTCTAGTGGAGGAGTAGCTGTAGTCAGCTTCTGGTCCATTGGGGCATGAACAATCTTCGTAGCAGATTAGCTGTTGTAGTTCACTGACCACAACCGTCACCCAGAGGAAATTGTTAAACACAGTGTAAATACTTGGTGTGCTCTCCGTATAGCTGAGTGATTCTTAATTTCTGTACATACGCTTAGTTTTTATGAAGAGTAAAGTCCTTTTTTTTTTTTTTTTAATTAAAAAAAAAAGAGAGTTTTCACACGGTGGGGGTGGTGGTTAAAGTCTTGTCAGACATGTTTGGGGCTGTACTTTGACAGAAAGGCATCCTGGTGATTGTGAATTCTGAGCAGCACTGCAAATGCAGTACATGTATGTATTTGAATAACTTTCATACCAAGTCCTTAGGGCTACTTTTAATTCTTTACCCTGAGATTTAAGAAGTTATATCCAGATACAGTCACACTGCATCAGCTACATCTGCTAAGCATATTTAGTTGTTTTCACCCCCAGTAATCTGAAGAAAACCTCACTGACTTCATTCCATATGTCTATTGTTACTCTCATGCTTCCTGGGTAACCACAGGAATTGAATAAAGAGAATCAGAGAAACTCAAGAATAGCTGCAGCAATTCTGATCTCATTTTAAAATGATTTTGCAATTACCGCTGAAGAATAAGTCATTCAGCACTATTGGTTTTCTACTGCTGTGAGGCACTCTGATGCTGTTGTTTTGATGTGAGTTTGGATTGTTCATGCAGTGCTGGAGTGCTCAGAGGAGTCACTGAAGCTGTGATAGGGAGAGTCCTGAAGTATTGACATGGCTGAGATCATAGCACCCTTTCTAGATCACGCTTTTAATGATAATTGCGAACCGCGGTCACTTTGGAGCTGATGGTGCTGGTCTACTTTCTTCTGGGGAGAATAAATATAACAGAATGTTTAGGAAGAGGATATGAATGTATATAAAGTATTTGTTTTTAAAAATGAGGGGGGATCTGATCGATGCTTATAAATACTTAAAGGGTGGGTGTCAGGAGGATGGGGCCAGTCTTTTTTCAGTGGTGCCCAGGGACAGGACAAGAGGTAACAGGCACAAACTTGAACATGGGAAGTTCCATCTAAACATGAGGAGGAACTTCTTTCCTGTGAGGGAGACAGAGCCCTGGCAGAGGCTGCCCGAGGAGGAGGTGGAGTCGACATCTCTGGAGACATTCCAAACCCACCTGGACACGTTCCTGTGCAACCTGCTCTGGGTGACCCTGCTTTGGCAGGGGGGTTGGACTAGATGATCACCAGAGGTCCCTTCCAACCCTGACCATCCTGTGATTCTGTAATGAAAATAGAAAAAAATTACATTGTAGAATATTTTGCTGTATTTGCACACTTCAAGATGGCTTAGAAATAAGCAAACAAGAAAACGTAAGACCTGAAATGATAAAACAGCAAGACAGCATGAAATAACTGAAACTCTTAGTTTTTCAAAGTTATTAAAATTCATGCTTATTTAGCATAGAAAATATGACTAATTTGTGCATCTAGTACCTTTAAGGGTTTGTATTTTTTTAATTATTTCTGGATGAATTATCACTTAAAATACAGGTAGAGGTCAAATGACCTTATTTCACATATGTTGCATTACTATTATGTTGCTCTTCAGAGTTCAGGGAATTCAATTCCACCTGGAGGTAAACAATGCCAGTGGCAGACATTGCAGACCACATTCATCCTGTATGTAATTCTTTTGAAGTGTATGAATTATACCACAAGGAACCCAATGCCTTGAAGCTATTTCTTAGTAAAATATATTTTTGGGGGCAACTTTGCTGGCACAACAGAAATACTATGAAACAAAATATTTTATGCTTACACATATTAATCCTTATGGGGACATCATAGGAATATTCTGTTTTCTTTGAACAGAAAGTACTATGTTTTCCCCCCCAAAAAACTATAGCTTTTTTTATTTTGAGTCATTGCTGACCTACTAGAAAGATAACACCCAGATATTAGGCGGTGATAACTGAAGTAATTTTTAACGAGAAATTCATATAACAGCATGATTGACTGAAATAAAGTAGATGTGCTCATGGTTTTGCCTGCTGTTCTCAGAACAGCAGTTCACCTGGATACTTTTCTGCCTTTGAGAGCCTTTATATTCAGATGCCCTTCTATGTATAAACATGAGTGTGTAAACAAGTTTATTGCACATAACCATTGTGCTATCAGGACCACTTGATATTAATGTTGTGTAGATTATGCCTACTTGGCTGTTGGTTACGGCTACAGCAGGTACTGACTTTAAAGGAACTTTAAGTGTAAACTGTTTTCTTATTGAATTTTTGTGGAATGTGAAATGTGATAACAGACTTTAATATCTTTGTAGATAGACAAGTGTAATGTGTCGCTTTCGAACATCTTGGGAAAACAGAAGCTAGCCTAACCTTCAATATGCCTCAAGCATGCAGTCCTCCAGTCTGGTTCGGAAAAGTTTGATGGAAGACATTGTTTACATTATTGCTAAGTGACGGTGTTAAAAATACCACGTTTTCCTTAAGGATGATATTGCGTGTGTTTTTACACAGAGATCTTGTTTACTCCTAGAGGAAACCGTTTTCTTTCAGAAACCAAAGTTGACCAATAAAGATGGATTAGCATAAATGAAAAATCCCATAATAATAATAAATAGGAGTGCGGCTGCATTATAACGCTTCATAAATCAATCTGTTAAAATTGACCGGAGCCATCACCAGTCATTTCAGGCTGCAGCATGGCCATTTTAACGTAAGGCTGAGGAGACTGAATCTGCCTTTAAACTCCTTATGAAACCAAGGCCTATAAAACTTTAGCTTTGTACACTTAATAACTTGCTTAACTAGTTGTAAATGGACATGTTGTGGTGGATTACCTCACCCGAAATATGTTTTTGCTGTCTGTGAAGGAAGTTGGAAGCTCAAACTTGTTGAGCTTCCTATCATAACCACCTCATTCCACTTGAAAAATTAGACTGGAAACAAATGAGCAGCAATTAATGCAGAGAAAGTGATTACCTGGTTAAGAAAAAGTATTGACACCAGCAGATGGTTTTGTTTACAGCTTTTCACTGATCAGTTACTGGAGAAGTAGACACCAAGAGCAGAGACTGTGAATGCAATCTGGTTCTGTAGACAGATAGATAGGCTTGCCCGTTAGCGATGCCTGGCTACGAGACTTAAAAAATACGATACTGACTCATCTCACCCAGTGAGGCAGGTGCAAAACTGTGTGAATATAGAGGATGCCATTCAAATACTAGCTGGTACAATAATTTTCTTTGTCAGCTTGTAATTCTTTTTAATTTGATTTGCTTTTTAGTTACTAATAAGTAAGTAATCATAGAATCATAGAATGGTTAGAGTTGGAAAGGACCTTAAAGATCATCGAGTTCCAACCCTCCTGCCATGGGCAGGGACACCTCCCACCAGACCAGGTTGATCAAAGCCCCATCCAGCCTGGCCTTGAACCCCTTCAGGGATGGGGCAGCCACAGCTTCTCTGGGCAACCTGTTCCAGTGTCTCACCACCCCCACTAGCCCCCGTTAGGGACTGAAAGGGACTATAAGGTCTCCCTGGAGCCTTCGCTTCTCCAAGACATACAACCCCAACTCTTTTATGTTAGTTTGCCATATTTACCATATGTTTTATCAAATGCGTGGTGGTCTTTCTGTGAATGCAGGCTTACATTGTGTCTTCATTATTAAAAGTGGTATGTCTTTTACAAAGAGACATAACTAGCCTGGAGATACCTTAATGGAAAGTCTTTTAAAAGACAAAGCAAGAGACAGTTTTACCTTTTTCTTCACTGATTTTCACAAGGAAGCTACAGTCTCATATTAGCTATTTAGCTGTAAATAACACCTTTTTGCATCAGAGACGATGCGTTCTTCATGTAATATGCTAGATAAAAATCTACTCTCAGTGCTTGAGTAACATGCAGTTAGCTTAAGATTTAAAAGGTGTGGCAGTGTTATGTCACATTAAAAGATCTAAGCAGCAAAATTTTTTTTTAAAGTATTTTTGACCTTGTCCAAGGCCAGGTACCATTTTCAGAATTAATTTCTTAAATTTAGTCATGCTTTAACCAGCTTGGAAGGGTTCAGAGAAGTCCCTGTATTAACTTGAGTGTGAAACTATAGCAGTATCCTGGGTCTTTTTGTAGGAAGACAAATATAGTAGGAACCTGATCAAGACTAGTTTCTATAGTCACTGTATATCAGACCAAACTTAGCAAATTCAGTTGCCTTTAGATGTTTCTCTACTAAATACTTGAAAAAAACCCAAGTGTTTCCTACTAGCAAACCAAGAGGTTTTGCTTTTCTGTAAGTGGTACCCAGGCTAAGCAGTGCAGCCCATACCGTTGCTAACTTGAACAGAGGAACAACATCCCTTGTCTAGGAACCGTGTGTCTAGAAAGCTCTAGATCTATGCTTGTCGGTCTCTATACATCAATTGGTGCAAACCCATCTGCATATATATATATTGCACAGTGATGAGTATTAAATTAAGCTGCGTGTGCTTTTCAAGCTTTGCCTGTGTCAAGTTTCTCATGGTTCAGTGCCCTGGCCCAGTAATAGTACTCCATCAGCAGTGAAAATGCTGAAAAAACAAGGGTGAAAGGGCGGGGTGAAAACAATGAAATAAACCATAAATACGGGTGAATTAGGGAGATTTGGACAAACAGCTTCCTAGCAATAATTTTGTTAGACTGACCTGCCTGTGTTAGGGGACTCTGGGAGGATAAAATGCTGGTCAAAGTAATGCCAGTTCCACAACACTGGCCAATTTACAGTAGGAAAAGTATATGTAGTATCTGGAAGTCACTTGGAAAGGCAAAGATTAAGGCAGAAATGGGGAAAGTAAACAAAAAACGAGCATCTGAGTCAAAAAAGTAGTGTTTGCTGTTCTGTTAATACCACCCTTACTCATTTCACGCATGCATTCTTTTCTCTGGTTGAATTTCCTCTTCACGCCGGTTGTTTATACTGTCCTTAAATGCTGTAATGAGCCTTGCCTAAGAAAGGTTACTTTTCAGTGATTGGCTTTTTGTAGGAAACTTTTGTCAGTAGTCGCAGTTAGTATTCTTTCTCCCTCATCTAGCTTTAAACACAAGTTCTTTAGGATCCTTTTGCATGGGTGGTTTTCATCTTTACAGAGGCAGACCTTCTGCCAGCAAATACTACTGCAATGGATTACAAATCTCCATTGCTCTTGATGTCCATAAAAAACGTCTTTGGTGAGCTAGTTGGGTTTGTGGTTTTGGGGTTTTTTTTATAGTCTTTAGTGCCTCAGTGCCACTTTATCTGTTCCTTTATAGAAAGGTTATGGCTGTAAATGACGTGTGTGATTAGCACTGCTATTTTGCAACGTACGTAGTTTTGCCCTGATCTTTAGTGCTATAAAGAAATGTCTGAATTTTTAAATTATTACCACTCATTATGCATTTCTCATGATCATTTGGCTTCTGAAATCTGCAATAGGTTTATCAATGACATACAGATTATAATTTGAAAAAGAAACACCTCTAAGATTATCAAAGGTGACAACTGTTTGATAAACTGATAAGCAAGTTTAATAACCTGCTTCATTAAGTAGAAGCAGAAATTAATCTGCAGAGACATTTACATGTAAAAAGAGCAAGTCAATTGCTCAGTGATTTTATTTTTTAAATTATAATAACAAATCTATTACCAAATGAAGCAGTTTCTTTGTCTGTCCATCTCTCAATTACACAGAAGAGTAGTGCTTAGTACAATGAGATCAATTAAACAGCAGAGAAAATGTGCCATTTTACAAATTACTAGCAATTACTGTAGCTTCTTTCTGAGTTACAGGGTCTGCCAGATGCCTTTGAAGCTACTTTTCGAAGCTTCACGGTTAAAATCAAGATCCAGCAATTTATAATTCAACTAACCATCAACAAGCCCTAAAAGAAAACACTGGATATTTTCTTTAATTCAACAGACTTATCTTTCCTGTTTTTCAGGCTCTTGTTGCCAAATTGTTAAAGTTCCAAGAGTAACCTGGATTATTTCTTATGAACATTCAGATCAGAAGCAACTTAAATAAGAACTGCCAATCACACAGAAAACACTATGTCATTAATTGTGACAACTTAGCTCTGAAATATATTTTTGATGCTTTTTACACTGAGTTGCTCTGGACCTTTTAAGATATTCTGATGGTGTGCAGACAAAATAATCTCAAGAACATTAAAAAAGATAACCTTCAACTCTTAGTTATCCAAACCCCAAATAATTTACCATTTAATTTTTTTTGCTATTACTGAGACATCCATCAAGGTCTGAAGGTCCTCAAATCCACCTTTCAGTGGCCTTGCTTTCTACATTCATATGCCAAATACATCCCAAACCTGATTTCTTTTTTTTTAAGCATGCTAAATTTTCAACTTGTCTATGCAATTTTATCTTGTTTTTAGGCACAGCAGACAGTTCCCTGGATCAAAAAACTTGTACAACATGCATTAGGCAATATTAAGGCTAGCCAATTAAGTGCTGCTTCTGCTGAGTGGAATACCTCATTTATCGTTATACAACATCAGCTTTCTAATCCCTTCAAGCAATGACTCTGACGATTATTTTACATTTCTACTACGCCCATAGAAATGCACTATCCTTCCTGAGTCCTGCTTTATTTTTATATTGATTGGCACTTGCTGTATACTCTCAGAGAGAAGAATGTCACCAACATTGAGAGGAATATGAGAGTGGCTCCCAGTTCCTCTAATAACACTTAGCAAATTTACATGCCAGGTTTAGGAAAATGGCTTGCAAATTACTCATAGTCATCAGAGTGAGGCTATTTTTTTAGAGGAAAAAAAAGTCTTCATATTTTTAAGCTTGAATAGGTAGATAAGGAGAAAACAGTTTCCGACAGACATCAAAGCAAAGAACTAAGAGAATTGTTACGGAGTGAGAATGCCTCTAGTCTGAAAAACTAGTAATAGGTTGATGAGGAATTGCTAAGGGAATGGGTGATAAATAGTTGTTGTTGGTAGGGATTGGGGGTTTTTTTGAAGTAAATTTGATTTCTGGGATAGAGTTTCACATGGATACATCCTGATTAGTAGATCTGACTTCTGCTCAGAGCTCGAATCCCGGTCTTTTATAAACAGCTCAATGGGGAGCACTAAGCCTCTGGTCTCAGGCGCTTACCCAATATCCCCAGGAAACCAAAGCTCAGGCTCCGGAACTCAGGTCTTAATTACAGAAGGTACTTCTATGGGCAAACTCAAGGTATGTCAAGGACTATTTTAGACTTCAAGAGCAAGTTAAGCTATCTGAATAGACACGGTTTCAGATCCCTTCAGTGCACTTCACATTAATCAGTTCTAATTCTCTAGCTTTCCCCTATCCTGAAGGCTCTCTGATGTATTCTGGTATGTCACAGATTTTGCTGTGCTTCTTTGCTTGTATCTGTAGTCTTATTTGCTACTATCATAAGCTTTCAAACTTCCTGTCATTGCCCCGTTCCAAGTTACTACTGAAAGGTGATGCTGATGAATAACAGAAAAGGGGAAGTACCAGCCCGCATGCTGAGATAAGCTATTTAATCACTAGTTCTTTCAAGTTTGGATGTTACAATTAAGGAATCTTTATTTTAAAAAAATCATAAAAGTAGGTCAGTGGTGACTAGTGTGGATCTGTGTGTGAATGGAATCAGTTCAGATATTGTACAACAACATTTGATGCAAGCATAATGTACTGTTTCCAGGTTTTAAAATCATTGTCTTCTCTTTTCCTTCATGAATGCAAAGGGAACTCCACGATGGTCAATGTGAAATAATGACATGCAATGAACAAAAATACTCATGTTTTCTAAAGTTTTAGTGATATGATTCTTGATAATTCTGCTTCCTGTAGTGTTTTAGTGCTTAATTGCGGGAGGATTTATCCACGTGTTGTATGGCACATATGTATGTGTTGTCTAGTACTACTTCTATGCAGAAGAATAATACAATTATCTTCTTGTTTGATCTTTTCTCTCTACTCCCTTAGTAATTTTCTGGTTTTATTTACAGAAGTAAAATGAAAAGCAGAAAGGTTGGGGTTTGATTTTTTTGTTTGTTTCGTAGTTTTACAACCCACCTTATTTATCTAGTTCTTTATTCTGAACTTAACGGTCACCATTGTTTTGCATTGTAATAGATTCAACACCATCAGCAGGACATGTCTAAACCAAGAGAGAGAAAGTCATACAATTAGATATGAATATATAAAGCAGGGGGAGAGGAGGAGAGCAACGTCACATACACTGAAATACTACATATACTGTACAACAACCACAAAATATGAAGTACATTATATGCAAACCACTTTCAAAGTGGTAGGTTTGTTTATATGAGTAAAGTGAACATGTTTTAAACCCACAGAAATTCTTTTACAGGTATGTTCTTAGTTCTTTAACTTTATTTATTGGAATTTAAATGTATTATACAAGAACAAATCTTTTCATAGATACTGCAACAGATGGTCAAACACCCTGTTTACCTACAATTATATCCAAAATTAGTGTGGATGGTTATATCATCAAAGGCAATAAAGGAACAAATGTTCACAAGCAAATCTGAACCATCAAAGGCCTAACCTACCCTGCAGAAATCCTGTAGCCAAGTAAAGTCCAGGAACTACACCTAGTGCTCCCAAATGCTGGAAAGTCTGTTAGATGAAGAGAGGAGATGAAGTGAGTTTCTCCCAGCTGAAACTATTCATTAGTTTGTGTAAATTAGTTTAAATCACATCAGCTAAAATAATGTAATATTTATTTTTCAAATCTCAGCTCACAATCTAAAGCAGTGTTTTTAAAATCTTGAAAGTACAATGAAACCTGAAATCATAAAATACTAAATGCTTTCATTTGGCTAGGAAAAATTATTTTAGATAAACCACAGCAACCACTTCTTCTGAATTTGGAAAAAAGCCAGCGAGTCAATTATTTGTTCAGTTCTATTTGCAGTGACAGAAAATAGTCCTAACTTCCATATGGCTGCAGAGGCAAACACTGCTTCAAAGGTGGGTACTTGGAGATATTTCATGATAGCTTTTCTCACAGATAATCAGGATACTCAGAGCTGGCCTGATTACTCAGGTATTTACATAGTCAAACCAGGACTTAATAATGCCTAAACACAGAATCATAGAATGGTTTGCATTGGAAGGGACCTTCAAGTTCATCCAGTTCCAACCCCCTGCCATGGGCAGGGACACCTCCCACCAGACCAGGTTGCTCAAAGCCCCATCCAGCCTG
>JAOXJK010000032.1:62494601-62510517 GCA_025774025.1 Xenus cinereus
AGCCACAGCTTCTCTGGGCAACCTGTTCCAGTGTCTCACCACCCTCACAGCAAAGAATTTCTTTCTGGTATCTAATCCAAATCTCCCCTCTTCCAATTTAAAACCGTTACCCCTTGTTCTGTCCATGAGATGGTATAGTCAAAGACAGATATATGGCAGCCTCAACATCTCACTCCTGAATGCTCAACTAAAGGCCCTAATCCATCACTCTCATATATACATTAACAATATTTTATTCTGTGTTTTTTCCTCCATCTGACTTGGTATTCCCAGGCATCTGCCGGAAGGAAAGGGTAAAGGAAACGTGTCTGCCTGCATGTCTTTTACATACAGCCACCTGCCTTCATAATCATTATTTTTAATGTGTATGTACACACACATACATACATTTGCATATATGAACAAACATTATATAAATATTTATGTGTTTAGTGGAACATTTTGAAGTCGTTCCAAAGTACAGGAAAACCATGGTGAGATGCTCATCTTCAGACAATTCATTTTGTATGAAGTCGTAAATTGGTTTGGTGTTTCTTGTTAGGATAGCCTAACGTGTCTCCTTACTTTGACATTCTGCTAATCAGTGACTTTTAAAAAAAAGAATAATGAGAAGGATATAAGGATATTACTATACCGTTTTTGTCTTCTTGAATATAGGAGCCTTGGAGAGTAACATATCTTTTTGTATTTGTCTGCTCAGTAGAGAATTCTTTTTCTGCCACAAAAAAACCCAAATGCTACTATGTGTACTTGTTATAATGTCCTTGTTTCTTAATGGAGCAGGTGGTATGGTTTGAAACAGGTTTGAAAAAAAGATCCGAATAAAATACTTTAGAGGAAAAGAGGCATTTTAGTTTTTTTAAATTGTTTTCAAATGCTTGGCATCCTTTCAGATGATAAACCTATTTTTCATTGTTTCTTGGCTGCCAGAAATTTGCAAAATGGCCTTAAGTCAATGAACTTCTCTGTATTACAATCTGAAAAGAGACAGAAAAATTCAAAAGAGTCTGATCACTGTAGGGGTAAAATCAGCTCCTTTTCTTAGATATTTCAATTTACAACATACGCAACAGATGGCAAAATTTGACAAATAAAACCATGATGTATACGTTGTCTGTTTATGAATTAGTTATGCACGATTATTGCTCAATTTCCATGTGATTGTGCTCTAGTTAAGGTCTTTCTAATGTTTACACAAGCACAATTTATCAACAGAGGTGGCCTAATGTGGACAGGGACACTTACCTAGTGAGCGTCTCCTGGACACGTGCAATGATACTGGCACAGCAGGCAACTTATGCTTTCACTGACCTTGGCAGTGTTGCAGGGATAATTCTGCATCCACAAGAGTGAAGTTGGTATTAAACAATGTCTTGAATTTATTAGGAATGAGCATGCTTGCCTTAACCATCTGGAATGTCTATTTGTTTGTATGTGTTTTACTGCCCTAGTGCAAGAAAACAAAAATTAAAGCGGAACTCTCTCTATTGTAGGCTACCTTTTGTTTCTTCCCACACACAATATTTTCATATGCTGATGAGTTCTAATATTTTTCTGTGCTATCTGTTCTGAAATTCTGGTTCTGTTTGTTTTGTTTTTTTGTTTCACTGGGTTTTGGAAGCTTCAACCAGCTTAGTTGAAGGTCATATCTTGAGCTGCATTCTGTTTATTGGGCTACATCTGTGCAAATCACCTCTGACCCTCTGGTTCAGGAAGACAATTTAAAAAATCTAGGTGTAGTCTGAAGTAGCATTTTGTGAGTAGGAAAGCTGTATGTAGTGTGAGGGGTGGCATTTTCTCAGCTTCACATCTGCTCGCCTCTCACCTACCCGGGGAAGGCAGAAGCCTCTGGCTCTACCACAGGTTGTCAACTCCAGAAAGTAAAGAAGATCCTTAGACCTGGTTATTCCTTCATAGTGGCTGCTTAGAAATTTTCAAATTTGAAACTACTTTAAAGCAAGAATTGTGCTACGCATTTTAAAATAGGGAAGAAATCTTTTCTTTTTTTTTTTTTATCTGTCACCTGTTATTTTGTTTTTCTTTGAGAATTTTGTGAGTTAGAAGGTCAATTGAGAGCTAATTATATGAAAGTACCATTTCTGCATCAGCTTATCTGATAGGAGTGTGATTTTCCATGTGATGGGGGTAACATTAACCTTTGCTACTACTTTTGAACTGCATGATGTAGGACAGTGGGAGGTAGCAGGGAAAACTTGAAGGTGTTCATTAAAACGTTGAATTTTCAGAAGTGGAAGGTAAATATTTAATGGCAACAGAGCTGCAAAAACAGATTGAATATAGTCAAGTATCTACTGAGTTTGTTATCCTGAGAAAAATACTCAGTATGCAGCGCCTTCAATAAATTTCAGTAAAAGAATAAAAATAGAAGCCTACCTTGAGAGTTACATATCCCAGTAGTCCTAATGTCTTCATATTCATGCCTTACTAAGTGGCTAGATCCAAAGTTGAAGAACTGCTTGTGGATTTAATGTGCTTTGGGTCACATTCTACCAGAACAATAAGTGGAAGAAATCTATTTCATTTTCACCTGATTTCTACAATATGGTTGTAGCCCATTTAAGTTCCTTTCTGCATCACTGCTGTGACTGAAGCGAGACGTAACAATTCTAGAGCGTACGGTATTTCAAACACAGCTAGAGATATTAGC
The DNA here is from genome assembly GCA_025774025.1 of Xenus cinereus. Lineage (NCBI taxonomy): Eukaryota > Metazoa > Chordata > Aves > Charadriiformes > Scolopacidae > Xenus > Xenus cinereus. The sequence goes on from JAOXJK010000032.1 coordinate 62,497,270, forward strand.
AACTATTTGTGATAAAATCGCTCTTTCACAGGGATGAGGAACATGTTTTGTACTTTCCTCAAGCTGAGTTGTGGTTGGCCTGCTATTCTCAGTGCGTTTTTAGGTGGAATTAAGTGAGGTAAATAACCTGGATGGTACATATAGCCTGTATTCTGCTTGCAGAATGGAGAATGTTTTTTACCCCTGAATATATTGAGAAAATTTGTATATGCAGCAAGAGAAACACTAGCCTTTTCTGCTTCCTTCTAACCTCATGCACAGAACAGAACAGCGGGAGGTTCTGAAAAATGGCAGTCATTACAGTGTAAAATTCCAGAAGCAGATGGTAAATATTTAATAGCAATGAAGGAAGAAAAGTAGGATCAATGCCATCAGATAGCTAGCAAGTTTTAATTTAGTTCATTGTGAAAATCCCATTTCTTCGCTATTTCGCAGTGAAAGTGTAATAGAGGTTAAAAAGTGTTTAGTAGGCAGACAGCAGTTATGAAAAAATAGAACTGGTTTAGAATAACAGTTTTAGCAGATTTCACAGGTCTTATGAGTGTATTTGATTTTGACATGGGAGATTACACAGGTAGTGGTACAAGTTTTTTTTCTTACAGTGATTTAAAAATATTTGCAACTTTGTAGAATTTTTCACTTCTTACCTCTCAAGCCTATTCTACCCAGAATAGCTCATTGGCTCCATTCCTACATCCTCACCTCAACACCAGTTAAAGTGAGGAGACACGGGAGTGGCTGCTCCACTGGAGTATAACAGCATTTGCTATCTGGGACAGAAGTTCCGGATGGATTTGCATTGACCTTGGGTATAAAGATCATTGTGTGTTTGTATCAGGCTGGGTTTTTTTTTACTGAAGAAAAACTCTGCAAATTATTCTACCATTTTTAATTTAACAGCCTGATAACATACTGCAGCCTGCACTGAACCCGCCTACAGCATCTTTGTGCTGTTCGTTCAAAATAGTGGTGTTTGCAGAACTACCAGCTTCATAAAACACATAAATTGTCATTATAAATTCTTGAGATGCTAAGAGAAGTTATGTCTCCCTCAGTTTCATTTACAAGATCAACCTGATATTACATAGCTTGCAGTAAATGGGATAGAAGCACATATATACAGAGGAAAAATGTTTCCTGAAATATGCAATTTTTTACCCATTCCAAGCAGTTACCATATGTAAAAGCGCAGTAGAAAAATGCTTAGGAATAGTTCTGCTGATTCCAATTATTTATGGCTCAGCATCAGTAACTTAGAAACTAATTTGTCCAATAATGAACTCTCTGTTGTTGAGATAGATAACAAATGGCATTATAATATTCAACAGCAGCTACTTGTTTCAGTGTTTGAGGAAGTTGCAGTGAATAGTGTTTGTCTCCAACATTATTTAAACTGATGAATATTGCATATGGCTTGATCTTAGAGCAGCGGAACACAAGATCTGACAGGTTAAAATGCATTCCATACAGCTGAAGACTAATAGAGGTTAAGGGGGTTTGTGTGTTGCAATTTTCTTCACACGACTGTAATGTGGTAGTCGAGCTACAAACAATATGTCTCTTAAAACAAATTGCTTGTGTGAGTAGTATTAGAGTAGCACGCAAAGAAGCAGCCTAGGAACCACCCTTTTTTCTTTCCTCTATGGAGCAATGCAGAAGAGCAAAAGCTTGCAGACACAGGTTTTTAATGAAGAGTTGTCTAAAAAGATAAAATCTATTTTTTTTCTTTATTGTTAAATAGGTTTGATTATTTTTTTTTTTTTCACCTCAGAGAAGAAAATAAGCATTGCTCTTTTCTTTGGGAAGATCTCTCTACTAGACTTAGAGCTGCTGTAATTTCACACTTTAACTTGTTGTCTGCTGTGTCTTTCAATAAATATAACCGATGTGCGTATGTATTTTACCAAAAGAATCTCACAATTCAGTTCCAGTTGCAAAGGGTCATCCTACAGCTCATTTCTCTATATATTGAGCAGTCAATTCTTTGTTATTTTTGGGTGGATTAACTGATTTGTAGAGCAACTGTGCTGCAGATGCAGCGACATCAAGCTGCTCTTTTTTTTGGGGCCAGGTTGATTAGGTCAGATTAAGCATTTCTCAAATGCAGCCATGAGGTCTTCAAGATCAAATTAAGTCTAGAATAGCCTTACTGCTTTAGCATGGCATGAGGACTGAGCTAATAAAACCTGCAAACTTGCTTGCTTAAACCTGGCCATTTATACCAAGTAGTGTAATTCAGGCCTATTTTGATGGAGTACACAGACACCTGAACGCTTCTACTTGGGTCTGTCCAGTTATAACTGCTCTAAAACTCTAGCTTTGAGTTGAAAACACCAAAACCAAGAGGGATCCATAAAAAATCTTCCGGTTTTCATTCCCCCTTGCTAATCTTTTGGTTTTTTTCCTGCTGTCCAGGGTATTCCAAGTCTTTAGTACCCAAGGAATGAAGTAGTGATCTGGCAGGTCGTTTTAATATATTTATTTGTTTAGTTTTAGTTCATTTGAATGTTGAATTTAAAATGTCTCTGTATAACCGTGTAAATTAATTTTATAATTCAATGCCAATCTTTCCATACTGAGTATTGATAGTATCAGCACTATAATCATTTGACACAATTTTTTTGTTTACGCAAACTCCATAATTTTTGTGTTAAGCATGTTTTTGCCTATATTTAAGTATCCTTTGCAGCTACCACCCCTGGGATCAGCATGTGATTTAAACTCATCTATCTTTCTCTCTGTAAAAGTGCAGTTGTCAGAAAGAAACACAAGTTTAAATTTCAGTAGGTTTAAGTTAGTGCAACTTTAGTCTGTGTCCTGAAAACATTATACTTTAGGAATAATAGTGGGGAGATATTACGTACTCAGGAAGATTTTGAGCGATTTGGACTGGATCTAGAAAACAACTGTGATGTGTAAACTTTTAGAGAATTTGTCGCTGAATGCACAGTCCCATATGAAACATCTCAGCCCCTATGCAATGCGTAACATGGATGAATAAGAATGAATTCTGCAACAAATCAGCATGCAACATCAGTCAGTCAGCTATTGAATTACCTGATAAGAAATTCAAAGGATATTACTGAGACTTTAATCTCAGACTCCTTTAGGAGCCTGAATGCCTGAACTGCAAGAAGCAAACACTTCTTTTAAGAGCTGCAGGTTTGAACCCTTTGCAGGGGTTAGACCCTGTCAGTATTAGAATTCTCTCCCAACAAAACACAGCTGAAAGTATATAATATTTTTTTTTGCAGTAGTTTTAAGTTTCTAGGTATTGGCTATAAAGACTTTTATGTGCAAAGTAGCCAATATCTCATGTTTCCATGATGCATTTTCCTCTACTGAGATCTACGCACATAAAAGGGTTTTCAGGTGAATGAAGATTGTATTTTTGAAATACCAGTGTAAATAGAAATTCCTGATGCACCTCAGAAATTACATGCAAGTATATAAGCAATTGTTGTGGTATATATGTTTGTATATGGTATGATATCTATGTTCATGCATATAGGAAAATGGTGGACATGGAAACACCAAGGTTTATCCATTTCTCTTCCTCCTCTTAGATTAGTTTTAAATTGGAAGCCTATGCTGCAATTAATAAAAATCAAGAAATCTTCAACACTTGATTCCTTAAAGCCTAAGCAAATGTTAGGTACTCACTACATAAAAAATCATCAACTTTTTCTGAATGCTTTTGCCTTTCCTTCTTGACTCGATTGTGCTTAATCTTATCATGCTACCATTTTGGGTGTGCCACAAAATGCGATTTGAAAAATTGTGCTCCCTAAATAAAGGGAGTGGCAATGTTTTGCAATTAAGAACTTGTGTGTCTGCGTTGCCCTTTCCATATTCCTTTAGAACGGAACTGAAATGCTAACTGTGAAAATAGGAAGTGCTGAGCAAGCATTTTTTTTTCCAGAAGTTGTTCTGTTCCAGAGACCAATTAACAGAAATAGAGTTTTGAATTCAAAACTACCATAGTCACAGAAAATAAATTTTCAGGGTGGAAACAGATTTAGATCTTGGTTGAGCTGTTTCCAGAAATGCAGCCTGAAATGTCAAAGTTTCAACTACAAGATTTGTGCCTAGCGACAAAGATTACAGGCAATTTTTTTAAGAATGGCTGATGTTTTGGGAGGTTCTGCTTTTGAAATATCCAGTTTGGGATGTTGCTAGTAAACCTAGTTTCTTTAGAGAGTACTAAATATTTGCTCTCTGAAAATTGCTTTCCCTCTTGTAATGAAATATGGATATCTCTTTAGAGAAAAATTTGAGATTAGTTTGCTCTGTATATTTAATGGTTCAAAGGTATCGTTCCTTCCTACATAGCAAGGACAACAAAAGCAAAAAAAAACCAAAAACCTTTAAAAATCCTCACTGGGTTTAACATCTCTTTCCAGAGAGCTCCTACATATTGACACTGTTATTTAGAGGACATTCCAAGGTACCTGTAGGCCAATGTGTTCAAAGATACCAAAACAATTTTCTCAGGCAGGAAAGAAGTATCACAAAAAAATATTAAGCAACAGTGCCTCTAAGAGGATTCATATGCAATAGTTTTCCCCAAAATATATACGTTCTGGGAGCAAATGCCCTATTTGTTGTGCAGGGTTCCTCTTTCCTACCCAGGCATGTCAAAAATGCATGAAAATTTTTGACTGATGAATCTGCCGTATCATCTCCTTCAGGAGTAATCACGATAAATGTTACACACAAAACAGTGTTTCTATTTTGTTTGTTTGGGGGACGTTTTTTGACAACGAACAACATGGCCATCACAAAGTAGACCTCTGAATCCTGGGAGAAAGTGTAGTGCCCGGATTAGAATATTGGGAATAGCGCTGACACAGCGTAGCAGTGTAACTGATACCAGGATTCTTCTCAGAATTTCTTCCCTTCCCTCCGGGTTTCAGCATTTTTAAGGAGCACCATCATGCTTAGCATGTCAAAATCCAGTCCCTACTAATTACTGTGGTTGCAAATTCTAGCTTGACAGGTGGATATCAAACCACATTATTTGGTGTGCTGTAGGCTACACAACAATCCTTTCTTGCAGGGAATCCGCAGAATGATAGAGAATTTTGCTGACTAAAGTCACTATTAACCTGACACCAACTGTGTTTTAAATTCAAGTAACAGCCTGAAAGCATAATTTAGGTTTTGCTAATGTACTAGTTTGCTTATCTACTACTAGTTGTACGTAAGTACTGCAAATAAAAACCAAAAAATCTACTGAGAGAGTTTTTTGCAAGTCTTACACGGTATATATGCTTGTACAATTTGGGACTTAATACCTTTAAAGTCTGTGCAATCTCAACTTTAACAAAGCCACAACAGTAAAGAACGTGCTTGAGACACAAAAGCACTAAGAAAAGAATTTTATGAATTTACATCCCCTCCCCCCAGTTTATTAAAATATTTCTGATAAATGAATTCATGAAGATCTAACATTTAATATGCAGAGCAACTGCCCCACTTTTTGAGGAACAAGGTTTGGTAATCTGTGGTAGTTTGCGTGGGGCATCAGGGTAGAAAAAGTAACAAAAGGAATAAGAAAGCTAATTTAAAAGGTGATCATGTGTTACTTTTGCAGAGCCACCAGTTTTTCTCTTCATCAGAACCCCTTCCACATGGGGTACTGATGGGCCTATAAATACATTGGGTAACTGGGGTAAACATCCAAGCCTTGGCTTGCAGAGTTGTTTTCTATTAACATTTTTCTCCTGTATGGTTTCCACCTAGTTTATGAAATGCAAGACTAGAAAGTTTGATAAAGATAATGGTATTTCTCCTTGTTAATTGCAACAGGATTGATTGTCTGCTTTTGGCATGACAAAGAGGGATCGTATCTCTACTATTCTGCTGTAAGCATGGTAACACCATTGCTAGTTTTAATAAAAAATTGTCTGGTAAAGAACAAGTCCTTCTTTAATAAAGAATGTTCAATGAATAGTAAGAGCAAACAAGATGCATGGGGGGATAATCAATATCATTTTGCGTTGGGAGTTTAGTGAGACAGCCACTTTTTTTTCCTTCTCTCCTTTGAAAGTGAAATCTATGGAAAGCGTGAGGTTTGGTGTTGTCTTTGGTTATTTTTTTTTGCAATGGTTGTGACAAGGGATAATAGACATGGTACAAATACAAGAGTACAGCTTTTAGAAGAAAGGTTCTCATTTAAAATATGTGCTGTTTATGTATCTTGAGGGTCTGTGTGTTGACTGCAGTTGTGTTGGAACGGGATAATAAAATGGGACTGAGTATTTTATTCCTATTATCATCTACGGACTCCATGAATTACCTCCAGATGCAGAGAACCAGTTACTAACCTTGACATTAAAGTCCTTTAAAGCATAAGAATGTTGTCATCTCGTGTACAATAGTAATACCAATCAAAAATTCTCTATAAAGCTAATTCACACTATGCTTTATGGAAGGTAATTATTGGGTACAAAATGCATTACAGATGAGGATATTAATAAGCCAATACCTGTAATAGTGCAGTTTGCTCTTCTACAGGCTACATTAGATGTTCCCACTCTCCAAGGACTAGCAACCACCACTAGCAATCACCCCTGGATTCTAAAACTATCCACATTAGCTACCTTTTTTGCACACACTCCTCTGTTTTATTCTTGTGTCTCTAATGAAGCAAAAATACATCTGTGTTTTATATTTTTCCTTCCTATTTAACTATTGTATTTCAGGTATCTCCTTATACTGTTGATGAAGCTTATCTTTCTTACTACTTTCACCACTGTTCTCCTAGATCTTGTATTTCTTCTGGAAGTCTTTGACACTCTATTGACATGATGGCCTTTAATTTTTAGTCAAAGTCATTTCAGTGGTGAAATCCAGCTGATTAAAAATTTTGAGTGTTCAGTGATTTTATCATTTCCTCCTCCCAGTTCGGCTCTGTCTGAAATGGATGGATGGATGACCCTGTCTTGATTTGGCTGTATCAAGCTATAATTTTCAGAGATATTTGGGTGTCAATAGAGGTGAGCACCTGGGAGTAGATCTACAAAAGTGTATCGTACAACCCAAAAGCTTGTTTGAGAGCCTGATGTTTGTGGAACTTACCTTTGATTGCCTGCCTGAGCTCTTTATACCTCTCTCTATGCAGTTATCTGCTGAAGAGAGAGATTCACAGAAGGCAACTCTCTGAGTAAAACTGCCCTGAAGTAGTCAGTAGGAAATAACTGAGGTGTCACAGCAATGTCCATCTACTTAAGGATTCAGGACCCTGAGTTAAGCCTCTTAGCCCCATCTTTCATACATGGATAGAGAAGAAGATGGATTCTTCTCCTTGTTTTCAGTAGTAAAATTGATAGAGCATGTAAATTCCTTTTGGGGAGTTCCAGGTTCCTCTCTCTGTCAAGCTCTGTTGTCCATATGATAAGTTGGTGATTGGAGTACTTGTTTGGAGAAGGAAGATGAGTAATTGTAGATTAGCTAAGCAGAATTAGGTCTTGGGCAACTGCAAAAACTATTTTGAGTGCAGATCTACATAGATAAGTGATTAAGTATTTTTCAGAGTTTGGAGCTGCATGATAAGGCATGGCAGAATCTCTTATCTGATTGTCTCTTGAAGTTCCTGACTGTCTACATTTTTATGTTGGTGATATATGAAACTAATTTTGAAAAATATATATGTATATGTAGCTTGGCAAGGTATCTTTTTTTTATTTTTAGAATTTATCTTGGTCACGGAGATGTGAATTCCTTCTGTTGTTATTCTTCTGGAAATTACAGCAGATATAGACAGGAAACCTGAAGACCCATGGTGGCTTTTTCATGTCTAAGATCACGAAAGTATACAGACAAATACAGAGACTCAAACCAGGAATGCTAGCACAATTACAAAGCGTGCTGGAGCACGCACACAGTTACAAGAGTAAATTGGCGTCCCTGTCTCATAATTGTTGCTTCTTCAGCAGTTAAGTCAATTTATCAGCATCAGTCCCTGGTGTGAGATTGACAGCTTCAATATCCACGTGTAAAACCCTGGAATGTTTGCTTCTGGTCTTTCTGGTGTTTTTTTTTTCCCACATAAGGCTTTTAGGCTTCTCTCAGAGTAAGTTCTCATGTCTGGGGAGCAACATTTTAAGTTGCATGTAATTGTGAGGAGTTATATCTTTGGAAATAAAATGTTTCCAAATTCACAATTGCTAGGTGTGAATTTGTTCTTTTCCGCACAGAGCTCCAGAGTAAGATGTGGGCAGGCTTTCCAGTTGTGGATATGTACCCAAAATTTGAGATGTACTTAGCATATATGATGAGTACATGTACACATGTACATATAATTTTTGGCAAACTATGTTTCTAAACCAGAAAAAAAATTAAAAGAAGAAGAAAAAAAAAAACCAAAAGAAAAAGCGAACTTCTCTTTAGTTAAGATTTCTCAATTAATAGTACTATTTCACAATGAGGGATTTATGCCTACTCCTCAGGCTTTATGCCAGTAAGAATCTTTCCATGTCAGTGGACTCAAGACTAATTTGCTGTGATTATCAGGGAATTACTTTGTCAGACTTCCTGCTCACTTTTGCAAGGACAGACCCGTTAATTCCAACTCATTTACTTTATGTGGGATGAAAGGTAAATTCAACAAAAGTGGTCATGAGCCTCAAGCTTTTACTAGTAACAGTTGACGTTGGTTCTACATACTGTACTCACAGGATAAAACATCACAACTCTGCTTTAAAAATGTCAGAATGCTTAATTCATCAAACAAGGGCATTATGGCACTACAGCAATGGGAATGCTTATAGCCAAGTGCACACTGAGTTTTTCAGCCAAGAGATGCAGCAGAAACATTAAATCAGAAGGTTGTCTTAGCAAAGCATCTTCTACAGACATCAACACAATAGGACAGAGGGCTCTCTTAGAATTTTGAAGGTGTTGGTACACAGAAAGGACAACCAAGTGCATGATGTACCTTTCAGTTTAAAACCAAAGGTTATGAAAGAGGGAAAACGTTGAAGAGCACAGATTTAAGTTCCTGTCGCATTTAGAATTGCGTGTGACATGAGAAATTCAAGTTGAAATGGAGATGAATTATTGTTTAAGTCAAGTCAGCTCTTTTTAAGTTGACTATAATTATTCATCTAAGTAGCCCTTTTCATTTCTTTTCTTTTTCTGTGCAGTATTGGTATCCAGTACCATCTGATTAGCACTTTTAAATATTTTATAATGAATATTTAAAAAAAAATACTTTTTTTTTAAACTGAATTCGTAACTTAGTTTAAGGTTATACAGATTTTAATGAAATGTATTTTATATATTATTGTGTATATTATTTGTGTGATCTGGAACACTTATTTTGAACTTTATTTAGAACTTCAGTGGTCAGTTGTTGCTTCAAATACTGAGAGAGAGTTGGAGAAAGAAGGACAAGTGCATTCAATTTAGTGCTGAGCTTCTGAAAGTGTTTACTATCAGTGATATATTTCCCCCATACTAAAATGGATAAACAGAGATCTATGTTTTATAATTGCAGTAGTATTCGTTTGAGTTGACAAATTAATCACATATTTGAGCTTTAACACATAAATCAATGAAGCTCTTAATTTGAAGGTTTAATTTTAATACAGATTAATAACTGTAAATAAAAAAATGGAATTTAAAATTAAACAGAAATATTGGTTATGTGCCATATTTTTACTTTTCTGGTTATTTCAGTCCTCAAAAATGTGTGTATAATCATGAACACAATGAAATATTTTTTATTGAAATCTAATATGCAGCAGAAATAATTAATCTGTGTTCTGTTTAGCTGAATTTAAACCCGTCTGCAGTTGGTATTATGAAGGCATACATGTTTCAGTAAGCAAATTGTTTCATCCTTGTGTATGTTTTTTATTTTTATTTTTGTTAGTTTTGGCAAAATAAAAATTGCTGTATTTTTGTAATGTTTTTCTTTTTTTTCTTCTAATTGTCATCATATGATCGTAGAATAGTTTGGGCTGGAAGGGACTGTTAAAGGTCACCTAGTCCAACTTCCCCTGCAATGAGCAGGAACATCTTTAACTAGATCAGGTTGCTCTGAACCTCGTTCAGCCTTGAATATTTCCAGGGATAGGGCATCTACCGCCTCTCTGGGCAACCTGTTCCAGTGTTTCACTACCCTCATTGTAAGACTTCTCTCATAGAATCATAGAATTTTCTAGGTTGGAAGGGACGTAAAGATGTGATGCACGTGGGGAAAAAAGCAAATTGTAATTTTAATTCTGAAGCAAATGGTGCTGAGCCATACTAACAGGAAAAATGGGGCAAAGATTTTGTGTATATTTCAGTTACTGTATTAGGGATAAGTTAAGAGAATGTAGGGAGAAGTTCAGAAAGGTGACGGTGACAGTTTTTTTCCATGTGAAATCCTTGATGGATGGTTTAAAACGGCCTATTAAAATGGCAGGCAACCCATGCCATGTGGTAACTAAAAGCACTCCTGAAAGCATGGCCAACTCAGAGACATTTGGTAATGGTGTTATCCCATTAAGTTTCAGGCATATCCATTGATGGAGATTTCACAGGCTGTCCAGTATAATTTTCCAATACCAGACCAACCTCATTATGACTTGTTTTTTCTAATATCTAATTGAAGTTTCCCTTTGTTTCTTGTCTTTTTTTCTGCGCATCTTCAATAAGAGTCCTTCTCCTTGATCTTCTCTTTTTAAGATTAGACAAACCAAAGTCTTTAATCTCTTATCTTGTATCACATGCTTCCATTACCCTAATCATTTTGGTGCCTCTTCTGAGACAAAACAGTAAATGACTATCTGTTTTGGAATAAGGAGACCCAAACTAGACACATCCACCCTCCTATAACATGCTGAGTAGAAGAGAATGTCAATTCTCTCAACCAGAACCAGGTATGTGGTTGGCCTTCTTTGCCACAAGGATATACTGCTGGTTTTTCCCAGAAAGACCCAACCCTCTAGGTCTAATTTTCTACAAAATTAAGTGAATGTGTTTTAAAAAATAAAATAAGTTAATATTCTATTTGAAGTAGAAATGGAATTTTATAGCTCAAAGCAACTGCTAGCATAACTGTGTGTGGACAGGAAATACTGTTGAATACAAGACTGGTATGACCTTATGTGTAATGGTGTATGCTTGGCTAATCATCCATGATTGGGAAATGTACTTGGAGTAGTAAAAAATGGAGGAAAAGATAAAAGTGTGAATGAAGGAGTACAAAGCATGTCTTACAGCAGGAGAAATGAGAGACCTGGAAAAGAAAGAGAAATGGACATTGCTGGTTCCAAGTGTTTGAATTGCATGGATTGTCAGGCGTCTTTATGTAGTTGTGTGCTATATTAATTATCTTTTACCATTAGGTGGTAGTATAATAGCAGATATACTAAACAATTAATTAAAATAAATGCATTTACTTTATAAATGTTATATAAAATATAAATAGTGTTGTTGGTGTCTTTCCTTTCAGATGTTGATATTTTATTACTAATGCTAATAGTAATATCACCTCTATCAGTGCTCCGCTATAATCTTAAAAAACCTTTATAATAAAAGCATATTTTAGCCATTACTAGCCTAGAGAGAAGATTATCGAGTTTTGATAATTCCAAAGTGGGAATAGGGATCTTATAACACCAGGGGCGGGAGTGTGTGTGTACTGTGAGCCGTGTCAGAGTATGCAAATTGTGAAGATCAGAAGAAAGTACTGGAGTGAATAAAACCTCAACAAGAGGTAGATGAGTGCGTTTTCAATAAACAATTCTCTGTATTAGAGGAAAGTCTCTAGAAAAGTAGTTATAAATCACTAGCTTGTATCTTACCTCCAGTACCTGTTTATATCAATCTCTGTGGAAGACATAGTCTACTAATGGTTTCTATATGGTGTGATTTAAATTAGAGAAGGCCTGAATAAATTGCTTTCAGTTTTGCTTTGGTCTCAGGAGCTGGTAAAGAATACTCTTTTTCTTCATTACTGTAGGAAAATACTATAATGACATTGAATTTGTCTTCATCTAATACAATATTTAGCATTCACCTACAACAGACTCACATACTTGATTGGAGTAATGCTATTTTTCCTTTTGGATTTAGTCTTTTTCGTTACTTTTGACTTCAGACTACATAAAATCCTTCCACTGTAGTATTTTTCCAAAGCTCTCCACTCTGTCTCATGTCCATAAAGAGTTGTAGATTTTGAGTGAGGGGAAGAGTTGTTTATTTTTGCTTTTCTTTCTTTTATTAGATGCCATTCATTGTACCACAGTCTTTTCCCTTTAGATGTTTCAATTACGTAAGAACAAGGTGCATTTAAAATGTTATTTCTGTTGCTCAGTTTTATTATAATCCCAGTTATTTATCATCTCAGCTCTGTGCACGTCATCTATTTCTAACTCCAGAAGCACTTTTCCTGATTTGTTGTAATGTAGCTTTCAATTCCGTTCCACATGCTTTTATATGATTCCAGGCTTCTAGTGGGGTTTTATATCTCAGTGCAATTAGTGGATGTTCTGGAACACAGCAGCTTGGTTTGGACTTGCTTGATTAGTGCTTAGGTGGTGAACCACATTTTCTGTAGCAATGTACACATCTTGTCTGGTTTTATGAATCAGAATATGCCATCTTGTTTGTTTTGCTCTGATTTTCTACTTTTTTTTCTCCCCCTCTTAAGCAGTTTATGCTTTTTGCTCATTTGTTTGCTTTATCAATTCAATTGCTTGTGAAATGCAGGAGCATGTTATACACCTTCTCACTCTTGTGAAGGTTTTGGGAGTCCTTACTTAACTCAGAATATTGCTTTCTGATCCATAGTTAGAATCTGAGGTGTGAAGCTGAAATGATTATTCCTATGCTATAACAAAGACAAATTGAGGTCTTAAGATGCTTCTATCATGGGAAACTCAGCTGCATCATGTTCACCGTGTATCTTGAAACACACTGAAAAGAGCTAAGCAGGGCTTCTACCTCCATAAGAGAAGGTTCAGGGAACCAGCAAGCTTCTCAGGCTATATACTGGCTTGATGTATTGTGTATAATGTACAGCTCCAAAGAAAATATTCAATAAAAATAGAACCACCAGACTGGGTTCAGAATTCTAGCAGAAAATTATAATCTTTCATAGTTACATCAACATAATTTTTACACCTATCCATGCTAATATGTGTTATTTAACTTCCCTGATAAATCTTTCTTCTAATGCACAAGCCTACTACCTATCAATCCTGATGCTTATCTAAGTATTTTTATATCGCAATGGTGATGAAGATTCAT
>JAOXJK010000032.1:62521563-62546907 GCA_025774025.1 Xenus cinereus
TAATTTTACCTTGTACATACTATTTCCTTATGCTAATGAAGCGGCTATAAATAAAATGAACAAACTTATCAAGTAAATAAGCAACTGTCCAGATACTGTAGAAAAGGATCTTTATTTTGTCATGGATTTTAGTGTGAAATCTTTGGAGCTACCGAACTGATGACCCTCCCAAATAACTGTGTAGCACACAAGTTAAAGCAGTAGACCGGTTTCATTGTAGGTTCTATTATAACTAGTGGAGCCATATTTATTGGGTGGAGTTTGTATGCATAATGTGGAATATTAGGAAGTCTTTTGGCAAATCACAGATACGTCAAACTTTGGTCCAAAGTACACAGATACACAACGGTAAAATGTAGAGCTGTAAACTGTGTTTAGTAGGATGGGGCAACTTAAGTCACACAGTTTAAACAAGTTGAATTAGAGTTTATTTTGATAGCAGTGTTGCTATTGACAAAATTGACCCTGTCAAGAAAGCTTGTGTCTACACCTACTGCCTTAGGGTCGTGTGTCTGTACTGCAGAAAAATATGTACAGCTACTCTGTCACGGTAAAATGAGAAGTTCTGCAGAATATGTCTACAGACTGTGTGACCACAAACTCAGCTCAAAGTCATGTTGTCATACACTTGTCTGTAAAGAGCTGAGGGGAAAAAAACAGGTGAGCCAATTTGAAGGAAAACCGTGACTTTCTGTTCATAACACTAATCTAATTTTTTAGAAATGCAGTAATTTGCCAAGCTTGCTGACTATCATGAGTGTTACCGTGTCTGTCTGCCACATTCAATGAGAATGAATGATGCCTGTGAATAATTTTGGCTAACGTGCTGCTTGGATGCAAATTCACCTAAATGCTGGTATTTAGACAATGTTTCTCTATGTCCACGCTTCTGTTTGTGTTTCAGGGAGGTTTTTTTATTAGTGTCTTTTTTTAAAGTCATCTGTACTTTCAGTGAAGTGGAGAATAAGCATTTTTTTATAGTAGCGTTGTGCACAAGTGAACTATAGAGTCTCACTATTTTTCGCTCCATCTAAAATTCTTTGCAGAATGAATATAATGGTTGAGATGTACCCATTTTCTTTTATATGGGGAGTTAGTTACAGTATTTCTGGCAACAAAATAATTCTTATAACCGTAACATTATTTGATCGTGCTTTTTTCAATGCTTCTGAAAGGTCATTTTTTTTAATTCTCTACTTGAAAATAAATTTAAAAGACAAAGCAAGAAACCTAACACCATCTCTGATTCCTCCCACTATCCATTGAAAAGAACATGTGTGTTTTCTTGAGGAATTAGTTGATTTTCTGCATTTGCCCGTAAAGACTCAATTCTTCAGTTTATATGCACATACTGTAGTTTCACATGTGTAACTTGAGGATTATCTGGTCTAAAAACTAAGTATAAATTGCCACGTGATCCTGTGGGTTATAGATGTTGATCCTTTTTCTTAAATGTAAACTTGAAGGTGTGAGTGACCAAAACACCTTTAAAAATGCTGTTATTTAAGTGAGGTGAGGTCATATGTATCAAAATATGACCAAAATAAGTGTCATGCACATATATTTTCTGCAACTGCAATTCACTGATTATTTTTTTAATAAATGAGCTATATTCTGATTAAAAAAAAAAAACCAAGGAAAAAAACACATTAATGATAAAACATAACAAGATCCAGTAGCTAGAAACCCATTGACAGAGGTGTTCTCTCTAACAGAGTAAATAACCATTAATATATATATAGTAAAAAAAAGCTTTGTGTTAATGACCAACAGTAGTTTTGAAACAGAACTCTATCTTTTTTTTAAATTATGCTTACTGAAACACTGCAATGTTGTTCAGTATTAAAGGGGGAAATTTTGTTATCATTGCTCATACATTGATAATTGTTGAGTTCCTTTCATTCAACAAAACTGTAGGTCAAAAATACATGTAGTTATATATTACCCTATCTAGATCTATTTGTTTAGCAAAATAATGAGAGATTGTTTTGCACACAATTCTTTTCAGACTGAAAATCAATGCCATAGAACAGTCCTAATTCAGATGAAATTGAGAGAATCACTCCAGCTTCTGAACTGTGTTTTTTGAAGGGACTCGATCTCATGGCCTGGTCACAGGAAAAAATTCCTACTTCACACCACTTCAAATTGTTCCAAACAATTGTCATGCATTTAATTGGGAATGACTTTGCCCTACTCTCCGGCTCCTCAGTCAGTAAAAGGGTCTAAAAGGGGTCTCTGTTCCAATTATGGAACTCACTATTCATTTTCACTCCTAAGTTATTAATGATCTATTGTCCGTCTGAATTAGTTTTCTGCTTTTCCTTCCATTCTTATTTTTCAACTACTGCAGGTCATACAAGCTTAACTTTTACTCATGTTACTCTGAATTTTCTTATTTTCTACAATCCCAAATGAATAGAAAGAAATACTTTTCATATTTGTGTGCACTAAATATATAAGAAGATTTTACAATCTCATGAAACGTCCTGGTGTGTCATTAAAAATATAGGGACAGATACAAGGAGAAATTTAGGCAACGGCATAGATCCTTATCTTCTACGTTGCTTGTTGCAGAGGAAGCTCACTGTGCATTAAGTTGGGAGTGTGATGTTTCCCAAAAGGGGATCATTATAATTCAATGTTAGTAGCAGAAATTGTGCTTGAATTGCTGAAGTCAGGGAGGCACTGGACTGAGATGCATTTCTCCAGTGAGTGTTCGTAGTTTTGAGTACCTTCTTTAAGTTCAAGATCAACTGTCACGTGCATTTTTTATCATTTTTAAAATATGGACAAAGAAGAAGCTGCTCCTATCCCTTATTATCACATCCAGAATACTCTTGGTGTGAGTTGGTTTTCTTTTTCTGTCTTTGTGGCTTTGAAATAGTCCTTTCATCCTTGGAGGCATCACCAGTAGCTGGTTACAGGGTATAGTTATATGGAATAGTGTCATTTCTTCTGCTGGAACTTTTCTACAGGGCTGAGAATAATTCATGTGGTTGAGAACTGGAGCTGTATCAAATGTTGTTGTAGCCCAGGAGGCCAAAAAAAAAAAAAAAGGCTCTCACTCCAAAACCAATTTCAATACGTATTTTATTATAATTCATAAGCCTAAGTAAGATATAGAGACATACATTCACTTCCACGAGGGCCAGGGGGAGGAAAACATGGAATATTATTTTCTGTAATACAGAACCTTCATCATGGAATCATAGAATTGTCTAGGTTGGAAGCCTGAAAAGTATGGTTATATTTTGAGCAGAGAATGTGGTTTTCCAGTATTATTAATAAGCATTAAAGACACTGACTTGTCAAGTGAAATGCACGCAGCTCCACCATCACTTTCTTTAGCTCTGGATGTGCTCTGAAAATGCCTTGATGATGTGTTGTCACTTCTATAGTAATATATGAAATGTGTGGATCAAACCTCAGCTAGACTTCAAGCTGTCTATCCCGAGGCCTGTCTGTTTATGAACAGAAATAGATATTTAGACAATTACAGAAATTACGTTCTTGACTGCTTGAGTAGCTACTGACTTCTCAGGCTAGTTAAGAGCCAAGCAAGAGAGTTTTTAGAGTTCATGTTTTCAAGATGAGTTTTTAGAGCTGTGTGTGCCTATGAAAGATAACAAGAGTTTCTCTGTATGCTTTATTTACTTATTTACTTAAATATTCTGAAAACTGTCCCCTCCTGTATTTATTACCCTGCACTTCTGTCCAGAATGTGCATTCATTTATGTGATTCAGTACCTTTCTAGCGAGCCTTCAGATTGTGCATGAAAACATTTAAAGCAGAAAGGATATAAAATGTCCTAGTAATTTTGTGATTATTTAGTGTGTTTATGTATATGTGCTAATAAAGTGGATGGGAGAATTTAAAGTGAAAACATAAATTTTCAGCATAGATACTTAAGTTGTCCGGTACCAATTTCAACTTTGAGCCTGACATTTTTTTTTGCTTTTTAGCTGCATAAAATAGCACTTTAAACCTTGTGATATTTATTTGATGAACACAACTTGTCAAACAATTTAGTGAGAAGAACCAAAGTGAACAGAGATTAATATATTTACGGTGCTATTAATGATACCTGGTTGGAAAATAGTCATGAAAAGTATCAGTTTTCTGACAACCTAAGAGGTCTTTTTAATATAGCTCAATTGTAAGTTCTCTCAATGTGTTAAATTACAATAATTAACCTGGTGTCTAGAATACTGGATATTAACCTCTTGTGGGAAAATTATTCCCCTAGAGGGACTATTTTTATACTTCGTTTAACTAGATTTTTTGCTTGTCAGTGTAAGGAAAGGAAATAGATGAATGGAGAATGTGTTGTGCTTTGATAAATAGAAAATTTCTTTTGTGGGTAAAAGAAAATGAAATTATAAATATGTAATCACTGATAATATCCCTATTCTTCATGTTGGAAATATTACGTGAGATAAATTCATAATTTAAACTAGTCTAAATATTCTGCATTCCCAATATTTATGTTAGTGATTAAACAATCTTTGTTCTGTTAAAATGGAATAAGGTTTTTAAAATTGTTCTTAGGACAACTTTCTTATAAACTACTTCTTACTCCAATAGCTGCTCTACATGTTGAATTGAAAAGGTTTGTTTCACAGACTAAGGAATACAGTTACTGGGCTATAAGGGCCTGCCAAATCAAAGCTCACTCCACTGTAGAACCAAAAAACAAAAGAGGATTTCTGGACTTAATGTTTGCTGCCATAACATAAAGATGAAAAGGGGATTTTTAATTTTTTCTAACAAATTATTAACAGAAATTAGATCTATGGTTTCTGCTATTATTCACTATGCCTTGAGTCTTAACACTGTAGAATGTTGTAGTACAAGTAATCATTTAGGCTAATATTTTCTAGGCAACCAAATATAATAAATCAGTGCATTATCTTAGGAAGTTTCATTGACATTTGTTTCTAGAATGAGTCTAATCTTCCCTTTGTTAAGGCAACCCAAATTAGCTCAGTAATTTTAATGATAGGGAGAGAAATGAGCAAAAAGTAATGGAAAGGGAAATTAGCTGCTTTTGCATTATACAGGGTCTTTATATATACACTAATGACATTTTTTTCTGTATGCACTAATATTCCCAAATGCAATGATGCTGCAAGCTACCTAATCAAATGATACAAAAGATCACTATTCAGACAATTATTTCTATCTCCTTGATCAAGTGAGATGGTTGTTCAGCAGCTGAAGGTCATACATGAGTATCAGTGTTCTTCATCCTTTATCATAAGATCATACAATGCTTATAAATACTTAAAGGGTGGGCGTCAAGGGAACAGGGCTGGTCTTTTTTCAGTGGTGCCCAGGGATAGGACAAGAGGAAATGGGCACAAACTTGAATATAAGAAGTTTCACCTAAACCTGAGGAGGAACATCTTTACTTTGAGGGTGGCAGAACCCTGGAACAGGCTGCCCAGAGAAATGGTGGAGTCTCCTTCTCTGGACACATTCCAAACCTGCCTGGACACGTTCCTGTGCAACCTGCTCTGGGTGGACCTGCTCTGGCAGGGGGTTGGAGGACATGATCTCTGGAGGTCCCTTCCAACCCCATGTGATTCTGTGAGGTCTCTAGTCCAACCTCCTGCTCAAGACAGAGTCAGCTATGAGGTCAGATCAAGTTATTTAGGGCAATCTGGTCTTGAAAACTCTCGAGGATGGAAACTGGAAAACCTCTCTGTACAGACTGCCCCACTGCTTTACTGTCCTTAGGGTGAAAAAGCTTCTCCTTATATCCAAGTGGATTCTGTCTTGTTTTAAATCCTGGCCTTTACCTCTTATCCTCCATCCATGCCTGTAAGCAGCCCGCCTCTGCTGTTTTCATGACTCAATCAGGTTGGTCAGACATGATTTACCTGGAGTAAATCCATGCTAACTGTTCCCAACATCATCTTTTCCTACATATGCTGAGAAATTTATTTGAGGAGGGCTCTCTGCCTTATTTTCACAGGGAACAAAGTGAGGACTGTTTCTCAGGGTGACCATTTGGCCTTTTTAGAAGATGGGTGTAACATTTTCCCTTCTCCAGTTCTGGACTCATATGGGTTGAGTTCTCTCATGTAAACCCCGAATTAATCCTCATCCCCTGATAATAATTCTTCTCCTCATTATCCCTGTCTGTAAGCACAAAGGCTTTGTAGGTGAAAATTGAGGCAAAGAAGGCATTAACTATCTCAGCCTCGCTGTTGTGGTTTAGCCCCCGTAGGCAGTTGGGCACTACACAGCCACACGCAATTCTTTCCACAGTGAGATGGGAGAGAGAATCAGAAGAGTAAAAGAGTGAAAACTCATGGGTTGAGATAAAGACAATTTAATGGGTAAAGCAGAAGCTGCATGTGCAAGTAAAGCAAGAGAAGGAATTCATTCACTGCTTGCAGAGATCAGCGTCATATGGTATGGGATATCCCTTTGGTCAGTTAGGGTCAACTCTTCCAGTTTTCTTCCCTTAAACTAGAATATTTCACAGTGGACTAGATATTCTCTGTCTATATGAGATTTGTTTGTGATGTATAAAAAAATATGACTTTGAAACGGTATAGAGCCCTGCAAGTCCATTTTTTGTTTTTGTTAGCTTACTACTTCCAATATTTGCTTCTTTGGCCAATATAGGAAATGGACCACCTCCCTAAAATATCTCATTAACCTCAAAACTTTGTGAAATTCATGGTGTGATTTGATTGTGGTTACTGCTCTCTCTCTCTCTCCTCCTCCCCCTACCTCCTATTACTTAAAAGTAAGGATGTCTGCTCATTTTGCCCCTGCCCCAGAAGAATATAACTTATTCATACGGTAGCCAAATATCTCAGAATTATGTTGTTAATTCTGACATGCAGAGACGCCATTATGAGAAGTTGTAAGTGTTCCAAAAAGATTAAGTAAAACCTGCAGAATCTCTGGATTACTCCAGCCTGTCTCCAATATGCTCATTTTTCAGTGGCAAAGAACCACAGAAGTTATTTGAAGTCAAACTTCTAGACTTTGTCAGATAAAAGTGCTCTCAGAAATCCTATTCTAGTTATTTTCATTAGTCCATTATTACAGTTTGTCCAATGGGGATATGCCAAAATATCTTGCTAATAATGAAACCCACAGTAGATAACAATAGCACTGAGTTAAAAAGCCACCAATTAAGCAAGAATTAAAATGAAAAGACTCCAGAATTCTAGCTGAAAAGTCTAAAAATAATTTATCCACAAATTGTGTTCTGAAATATGCATTAAACAGGAAAACTGAAAATTAAATCACGTGGATTCTAATTGAACCTGGCAAGCTGCAGTTTGAAAAAATGTGTATCTTTTCAGTCCTGAATAATGATGTAAAATGCCTTAGGGATGATGATGATGATACTTTACATCTAGCCTGAATTATATGATATGCAAGACAATAAGAAAATAGAGCTGTAACCCTTAAAGTATCCTTGTGAATTTTCTCCCACGGAGAATACAAAATTTAAATTAAAACTTGTGAGTAAGCAATTTTATCCTAAATCAACATTTCAAACTCTCAGTGGGAAAATTAAAAGGAAATAAGTGTTTAATACAGAAATTTGTCTTCTGTTTTCTTATCTAGATGTTAATAGATTGAAACAGTGGTTTCTGTGGTGCCTAGAATGTTAATGCTTCATATTTCAGGTTTTTAAGATCTGTAGTATGCATTGATACAGGCTATAAAAAAAAATCAGTAGCTTCAAAGAACCAAATTTTCCCTCTTTAGATCTTTAATGAGACTATATAAACTATTTGAAGCAGACTTGTTTTGCGCAGTTCTCAGAAAGAAAATTCCTTACGAGGACTCAGGATACTGAAGGCTCAGTAATAGTAGTTGCTCATGGAATAATGTTAATCAGTGGTGACAGCTATGTTCATGATATTGAAATGTAATGTTAAGTACTATAGGACTTAATCTTAGCAGAAGGACATACTGCACCAAACATTGCACAAAATAAAAAGGAATTCCTACTTTGTAGAGAAAGGGTGCAATGTTTTCATAACCCCTTTCCATAATCCAGTATCATTTGACCAGAATTTGGTGTTTCATTGGATTCCTGTTTTCACAGAGTAGAAGTCAATTCACCTGCTTTAGTCAGTAGGGAAGAAGTCAAAGATCCGGGGAGGTATCACATTGTTGTTGCTGTTGTTATTATTATTGTATTACAACTTTTTTATCAATAATATAACTAATAATTCTATAACTGCAGTTATTAAGATACATAAATCATCAAAGCCAGTAGCAACTTGTATTTCATGTTTCACACTAAAATACAAAAATTGAGTACTCCCTCAGCAACGTTGCAGACAAAACCAAGCTGAGTGGTGCGTCTGAGGGACTGTATGGCATACAGAGGGACCTGGGCAGGCTCGAGAAGTGGGCGCATGTGAACACCATGAGGTTCAACAAGGCCAAGGCCAACAGGGTTGGGGCAATCCCTAGTAATAATATAGGCTGGGGGTTGAAGGGATTGAAAGGGTCCCTGCCATAGAAGGACTTGGGGACACTGGTGGATGAAAAGCTGGACAATGTGGCAGCCCAGAAGGCAAACCCTATCATGGGCTGCATCAGAAGTGTGACCAGCAGGGTGAGGGAGGTGATTCTAACCCTCTACTCTGCTCTGGTGAGACCCCACCTGGAGTACTGCATCCAGCTCTGGAGGCCCCAGCACAGAAAGGACATGGACCTGTTTGAGTGGGTCCAGAGGAGCACGAAGATGATCAGGGGGCTGGAGCACCTCTGCTATGAGGACAGGCTGAGAGAGTTGGGGGTGTTCAGGCTGGGGAAGAGGAGGCTCCAGGGAGAAGTTATTGTGGCTTTTTAGTACTTAAAAGGGGTTTATAAGGAAGATGGGGACAAACCTTTTAGCAGGGCCTGTTGCAACAGGACAAGGGGTAATGGCTTTAAACTGAAAGAGGGAAGATTTAGACTAGATAAAAGGAAGAAAAGTTTTACAATTAGGGTGGTGAAATACTGGAAGAGATTTCCTAGAGAGCTGGTAGATGCCCCATCCCCAGGAATGTTCAAAGTCAGGTTGGATGGGGCTCTGAGCAAACTGATCTAGTTGAAGATGTCCCTGCTCATTGCAGGGAGGCTGGACTAGATGGTCCCCAACCTTTAATGGTCCCTTCCAACCCAAACTATTCTATGAGTCTATGATTCTATGAATCCGACAAAATGATTTATGATGTCAGGAAACCACACCTGGATTAAGTATCTTCTCAAATTGTATCTCTTGCATATACTTATAGTAAGTCAGTTCAGGAACCATTTCTTTCTGCTTGTAGATATATTGGAGTGTCCATGTCTTACTGATGAGCTACAAACATGTGCATGCATTGCCATTAATCATATATATGGTTTTGGAAATGTTAACTGAACAGGCTTGTTTCTCACATACAGGCTTGACATATGTTTTTATCTTCGCTATCTTTCAGCTTTCTAGATTGATTCTATTACTTGAATGAATGAAAAAATAAAACAACCACAAAACAAATATAACAAACAAACAAGTAACCAACAATCCAACAAAAAAAAATACAAAAACCCCCCAGAAAACAACAAAAAGGGCCACCTTGATGTGGTCATCAACATGGACAGATAATGCTTTGCTTGATCACTTCCTGTGCACCCTAAAAAGGAAGGAAACTATGACTGTTGGTGTCATTCCCACTTTATTTCAAAATAATCTCACTCAAGTATCTAAAAGAAAAGGCAACCACTGATGCACACAACAAATGACAAACTTTGTCATATAGGAATAGAGTTTGTAGCTCAAGAAATCTCTCTGGATGATCCAGTTCATAACAGTACTCTTTGTGATGTTTAAAAACATTTAATTCGATTTTTTCTTTATCCATATAGTAGTCTGGTGAACGAGAAGTAAAAAAATAAAAACCACAAAAATTGGAAATACTGTTACAGGAAGCCTGTAGCTTCTTTCCTCTGTGCTCCTCAGGTTTGGAAAATGATGGAAAAAAAAACTCTGTACAAATATGATTTGGTCTTTGGGTTTAAAAGGTCATCTCGTTGATGGGTCAGCTTCTCAGGTGTAGAAGTACAGGCTGTTGAAAATTTTCTGATGAAGAACTAAATATTAATTCTGTGGAAATTTAGACCTTTATTCTTCCCTACCCATATGCAGGATTAAAGAACAGAGTCACAGGCTTCCTCCTTCACCTGGCAGATCAAAAGTACGTATCTCAGAATAATGTCTGAAGGTGTCAGTGTTCACTAAAGGTGAGGGAGAACGCGGGGAAGTGTGTATGTCAGAGCAGGATTCGTTTGCTAGTTAGGAAGTGATTGGCAGAGAAAGCGGTATTAAGCACTCAGGCTCAGAGAAACCAGAACAAATGTACAGCCAAGATTACCATCTGTTGAATATGAAATGCTTGGATCAAGACATTATAGATACATTTCCCCAAACAGCAGGGACAGCAGTCTTTTTTGGAAACAGTATCACAACAGGGTAGGGAAGCATTAAGATAGAAGCAAAAAGCTGTTCACTAAATTTTAGAGAGCAAATTACTTTATTGGTGCAATTGAACTGTATTTAAATTGTGCTGGATCTGTGAAGGACTTTACAACCAACCTCTAAATTAACATGTTGGATTTTTGACAGTTGTTATTATACAAGCATATTATTATATTATTATCATTGCTAGGTTTCAGGGGATCCAATCCCAAGTGCCCTCTAAGCTGTGGTACGTGACCTTTTAGCCTGAATAAAGCCAGAGACTTTTATCACTTTCAAACCTCCTTTTCCTGAACTAGCTGACCTTTGGCAAGCGCTATAGCAGTGAAAATTATTCTACTTCCATACTCAAAAAACTGTTGCAGAAGGTAGAGGGCGGCTTTAACTCATGAGGGTAATGACAGTTGTTTGTCTTTGCAAGCACTCTTTGCTACTTCCTTTCTTTAGCTGTAAATATGAATGCGGAAACCAGAAATACATGTTCATCATCCAAGATTAATCATATCTGTGCAGTCAGCAGCTCAGATGGTGTCAAGACCATATAGACTTCCAGGAGGATTAAAGGATCTGTTTTGTCCCTTTCGGTTCTTCCTGCCTTCCAGTCTGATTTTTAGTTAGATAACTAAGTTATTCAGAGTCCCGTTGCCTTTAGCATTGCTGAAAGATTTGCCCAATGAGTAGAGAAATGTAAGTGTATGTGGATGAGCTCGATAGTTGTGATATATTTTTACTTCTTCAAGGTTTTTGACTATTGTGTGATATTCTCCTAAGAAATCTAGGGAATTACAGCCAATGAGGCTGGTATGAAGCAGGTCACACCTGGTAAGAAAACTATTCTCAGAAGTCCAAGTCTGGACTTGCTAAGAATTTTATTAATAAGTGGGAGAAAGGAGGGTGTACTCTTATTAAATATCAGATGGTATCATTGTGGGAGAGACTTGGAATATTTTAGAAGAGAGGAATAGAAAACAAAATGATCTGAGGAACAAAAAAAAAAGAAAAAGAAAAAGAAAAAAAAAACAACCAAGAAACAATTTCATAAAGATATACACAAGAAGATTAGCTATAAGATATATGATGTACTTTCCACTTTACTTGTACCAGTAAGGATTGAGTAATGTGTCATCATTTGTGTACAGCTTGTTAGGAAAGATGTCAGATAAGCGGAGAAAATTTGAGGAAGAACAGCAAACTCAGAATACTAAGAAATATGATACGAGAGCAGAAAGTAAAAATAGAAAACAAAAAAAAATATTCCAGTGCTAGGTAAAGTTAAGCTAGAACTAGATGACTTAGGAAAGACAAGTAAGCTCCACATCAAAGGTTCTAGAAATTAAATCAGATAATTTCTAATAAGTATCCAGCTAGATTGTTTCTCTCTCAGGACAAGAGGAAGAATAGATGTTCTTTGCACAATTTTGAGGTTACAGAATATGTATTGATTAATTAAAAATAATGCATTTCTTCAAAATCCAAGATAACCAAAGATTTCCTTTGTATAAAGCTGTAAAGTACTTTTTTATCTAAATGTTGCCAAATACAGGCAATGTAAAAATGTTCAGAGACAAAGTGAAAATTACTGTATTGGGGAGGGAGGATAAAACCTTTCTAGCTAGTTTCAGGAACATTAATAATTCAGGAATTCAGGACACTGAGGCTAAGAAAATCACAAATTTTATTTTTTTTTTCTACTCTACCTTCTTTCTTACTTGTTTTGAGTACACCCCCACTCCCCCTTCATATATCTATCTTATACATTTTTATACTTGGGGGAAAAAAGTAATTTTAAAAATATCTTATTGATTCTGTATGGCTTCTTTTTTTTCTAAAGTCTACTCATGTTTTGCCAAATCATTCTGTTTTATATTAACTGATTTGCAGTAGCAGAGGATGCTTCCAGTAGTGAATATTTTGCCAAGCAGCACAACAGAGAAGAGCTGCAGAGCTCAAACTGTAGAAAAAATCATTTTTAGGCAAAAGATCTATAGCAGAGTAGTCAGGAAAAGAGTATTTGTCTTTATATCTTTACAGTTAGCTGTGGGAAATGTTTTTCATTATACAAAGATCTGTTCCTTGATACTGCAGTTAAACAGACTCAAAAATTGTCACCAAAAGGCAACACTTTTCATGTTTTAGAACTGAAGTTCTGCAAAAGAAAGTTTATTTTTATGCTGCTTTCTCCAAAACTCAGAATCACATTGTCACCGCAAAGCTGTTTAATTTCTTTTAAAAATATCAAAATATTTCAGACTACTATTAATTGTGATTTTTTCTCTTTGTGGGGTGGATGCTAAAATGATACAGACTAGTATTTCAAGGCTGATAATGTTGTGAAATTGCGACATTATGTCTGTGTGTACATAAGTTATAATATTATGACAGGAAGGTTTTGTTTCTAAATAGCTGACACACCTATCCCTGTTCAGTTTATATGCTATTTAGTATTATGAGCTTGTAGTATAATTTAAGTCCTTTGTTTTATGAACTCAGAAACACCCATAAGTGTCTTCTGCCTTTAACAAAATTTTTATTATCCATCACCCTTTATTGTTTGAAACTGTTTCACTTTACTGTTGAAGGAGCAGACAGGTGACTGGACATAGAACATTTCCTTTAGCCAAAAAAGATGTGATTTTGCTTGGTAGCTTTCCATATGATGAGGATTTACAATTACCATTACCATTTAGTGTTAAACTCTCATTGGGTCACCAACTTCAGGGCACTTAGCATTTTGCTCACTATTGGTATAGCCTATGAGCATTACAGTTTGGATTTGTGTTTACAGTTAGTTCTTGGTCCAGATCCTTATCTGGTATAAAGGAAAAAGTACAAGTGATGCAAAAACACCTTCACTGGAAATATGTCAGCTTACACTAATGGAGTAGAATCTCCATTATGTCAAAAATGGTTCCAAAAAACTCCTTGTTGCAGCTATACTTAAGTATATCCTGATTTTATTTCTGTCTGTGTAAAGTTAGAAATAGGCCATTTAAGTCAACAGAGTTGGAATTCATGCCAATAGGAACGGAAGGGAATGATGTCATGAACATTAACCATCCCACTGAAAAATATTTCTTACAGATTTTTTTTTTCCTAAGTATTGTTGTTAACCACATACAGTGTATTGATTCCAAATTTCATATTACAGTGTGTTTATCTTCTGCATGTAGTGTTGGACAACATGAACTTATGCTATTTTGAAAGCAGGAAAGAGATCACACTCTTGAGAGAATCTTATCAAATGTGATTTGATCTACCAGTTATCAGAGATCCTCTGAGTACCCCCCCAAAAAATAATAGTTGACTCATTTATTTCATTTGTTTTACACACATTAGTCATACAATTTCTAATGCTTCTGTCCTCTTGTTTAAATCAACAGGAAAAAAACCCCAAACTTTACATGGGATACGTATATCTATGTTATTAATGTCAAAGTTTAAAACAACTCCAGTTCTCAAGTCTGTGGCAGTTTGGAGCAGTCAAGGTCTTGGAAATATACAGCTGTTTAACTCGAGTGTAGTAAATATTTTTAGATAAAATCCCAAAGAAAATAAATAATCCTATTTATTAGATGCAATATGTTGTACAATTGTCTTGTACAGTAATCGTAATTACTGTTAATTTTATTAACCTGCTTTAGAAGTCGCATAACCTGATCCTCATTTCTCTTTTTGATTTCAATATGCCATGCTCAATTACAGAAAAAGCAACAGTCATTGAGACACTTAAAGTGAAGGGACCAAAGTTAACCATCTGTGAGGAATCTGGGGTATGATGAAAGACATCCTCCAGAAGGAGTTTAACATGAGATGTCATTCCAGCCCTGTCTTGTGCTAGAAAGGAGGCAGAAATACATAAGTTATCTAATAGGGTGTTGTGAGGTCTACAACATTTCTTTTTGTTCTATTTGCAGAGCCATAGATAGTGGAGGATTACAATAGTTAAAGGTTAGAACTGCATGATGGTAATCTATGTTCTGGTATCCCATTCCTAACAAGGGTCTGCATCTCTGAAAACAGAAACTGCAGACTTGGACAGAGCCTACAAACTCGAGCTGGAAATAAGACAGATGTAATGAAGGACCAGGAAAGCTCTCTGAACCAGGAAGATGAAAAAGTAACCATTTTTGAACAGATTGTACATGTTTCTTGGAGATGAGAGTTCTCGGAAAATCATTTCAGAATTCAGGGACAAAGAGCAGAGCAATTGTTTTTCATGCAAGTGGTTACTTTTCCTTCTTAGTCTGCTTTCAAAAATGGAGCAGTATCACTGACTTCGGGAGTCAACCACGTGCAAGAATTGGTTTAATCAAGTATTTATGAGTCACATTCTCAAATATTGGAAATCAAAAAGCTTCATTGGTTTAAAAAAAATAAATACCAAAACCAGACGCAGATCTGAACCCCTTAATTTAAGCATATATAGGTAACTAAGAAATTAATTCCTTCTGATGGGTCAGGGATGTGACTCGGACATTCATCATTCACTTACATGTTTATTCTAAGTCGTCTTCATTATTTCAGGGTGCTTTTCTCCCTAGAGCTGGTCTGTACATGTCCTCATTACATCACACTGTTGAGGTCTTCAGGCGTTCATCCAGCCTGCAGATGGGTTATGATCTACTAGCTGCCACCCCTGTGGATGGTTATATATATCTGGTATAAGTACGAAAGAAATCAGTTGAGCGTGTATAATATTCTTTTTTGTATAATTTCAATATATATATTGAAGCAAATATTTTAACTCATCGTTTCAAATAGATAAAAACACCCCCCAAACATATTAAAAAAAAAAAAGAAAAAAAAAAGAGATAATATATTCCAAATTTATTTGTACAAATGTTGGCTCAGAGCCCTGATCTTACTAACAGATGTTACTACACTATTAGCTAGGAAGACTAGAAAAAGGAGAGTAAAAGTCATGTGAATAAAAGCTAAAATAGGATTTAAAATAGAACACGAGTGTGACCAAAGAATAATCTGGTATTTAGTCTTATGATGTATACAGCCAGCATTTTGATGAACCCATTTTTTTGTGAATGGACAGAAGACAAATCAATATTTAAGCTGTGGTGCATTTATAGCAGGGGAATGTTTGTGCAATCTGATATTTTTCCATAATATGCATCTTTATTTTTGCCTCTCCATCCTGCTCCACTTTACTGAAATTTTATTGCCGTGTTGTGGATGAGCATTTCCAAATGCTCTCCTTGGCAGACACAGTAAGAATAAGTTTCAAAAGTCACTGTTCAGCACAGACTCTAGTCCAGTGGCTTGTTTTAAAGGCATGATACGTAGCATCCTATTACATACATTGCCGAGTTCTTGCAGACAACTGGTGTTCACAAAATTAGGTGCATTATTCTCAGTATTTGTCGTCTTAAGACAGAGATAGCAAATTCACAGAGAAATATTTTCTATGCTAGAAAGATCAAAGAAAATCAGAGATAAGCTCCAGGAATGAAGGTGGCACGAGGTGCCATGAGGAAGTGTGCAGCTTTCCCTTTTCCTTTGCTTAACTAATTAGATACTGATATCCAGAAAAGTTCAGCATTTGCATAGAACAGTTAGACTGGGAATGAGGAATGAAGAAAACTTAATGAAGCACAGGTAAAGGCATATACCTGTTCTTTACGATGTAATAATATTCACAGTATTGCTCAAACCTGCCACTCTCTATTCGCTTCAGAGTGAAGAGAGCAAAGCTTGTTTCCTCTTGTTGTCATTTGAGTTTTTGAAAGTGCAGACATGAGACGTAGCTGTCCCTGGACTTCTTTAATTTTTCTTCTGTTTTGGTTTTTGCTTTTTTTTCCCTAAGTTCATACTTTCTACTACCACTGGAAAAGCTTTTCCATGAGACATGCCTGCCGTTCTCCTGGCTGTTTCCCCCTCCGCCCTCTAAGTATGAAGCATTTTCTTCTCAACATTATTAATGTTCAAAAATCTGTTTCTTATACAACAAACCCATGTTACAGGATTTGAAAACAAACAGACAAAATAAAACAAATAAAAAAATAACCCTACTTCCCTACTTCTTCTTTAGAGATATATTTTTTAAAATATATATTAAAAAAATAATAATCAAGAAGGTTAATTTAACAGTGGCAGATGCAGAAGAAGGGCAACAATTCACAATTCTGAGTGCTGTTAGTTCCTGGTTTCGAGCAAGAAGAGTTGAACTTGCTTACTTACTATATTAGCAGGGACATCCTGAATCTCTTTTCACTCTCCAGTTCAGAGAACACTCCCTGAAATGGTGTTGCAAACCAGAATTTTCCTCTCCATCTCATATTTGATATTTTATTTTATTTTATTTTATTTTATTTTATTTTATTTTATTTTATTTTATTTTATTGATAGTAAAGAATGCAGGAAAGAGGTCATAACCTTAAGTAAAGTCCCTGGAGAAGGCAGTGTTCTTTACTAACCTAGGCTTTTGTTAGTGAGAAGCAAGACATTACCAGGGCAGAACTGGCAACTGCTTGACGTTATGGTAAAAACAGAACTTGCTGTATCATACATTCATAGAATAGTTTGGGTTTGAAGAGACTGTTAAAGGTCATCTAGTCCAACCTCCTTGCAATGAACAGGGACATCTTCAACTAGATCAGGTTGCCCAGAGCCCCATCCAACCTGGCCGTGAGTGTTTCCAGGATGGGGCATCTACCACCTCTTTGGGCAACCGGTTCCAGTGCTTCACCACCCTAATTGCAAAAAATCTTTTCTGTATATATAGTCTTAATCTACTATTATAGTAATAAATACGCAAGCTGTGCAAACCATTGGCTTATTTAGTTTTATTTTTGTGTTTCTGAGCATAGTTGTTATGAGTAGATAAAGTGGAGAATGGGATTGGTGCCAGTATGAGACAGACTTTATTTGCATATGCTATTCATATGAGCAAAATTGGATTGGTAAAAACAGTAATTAGTCATTAAAACGGACTTTAACTGTCTCGGAGAAAGGTGAGTTTAGCCAGTAGAGAAGAACAGATCAAGTAAATGATGAAAGGCTGAGTAGGTTTGCAGGCAACGAGTGAAATGCCTGGAGTGCTCCTCCAGTTGCGTCTTGTTACACGTCAAGTGTAACACAACCATACATCTTGTTGCAATAGGAGGCAGCGATTGTGAAACAGGGTGACCGGTTAAAGTTTGCCTGATCAACTTGGCTAAATGTTCTGCCATTAGAATGTCATGTTTCACAAGAAAAAGAAGTCTTAAGAAGAAGGCGGCCGAGTGCTAAAACATTTATTATCAAAGGAGAAAAGGAAAACTACAAGACAGACTAATCTGTAAATAATTTAGGAGACAATATAAAGTAAAAATCAGCAGATCTTAAAAGCGTGCATGTCCAGCTGATAGAACAGGAGTGACTGACTTGGCTGTAAAGAGAGCATGGGAGCAATTCTGTTCATTTTAGAGTGTAAATATAGTGTAAAATGAACTTGAGAAAAACAGGGTGGAAAAGGCAGATTCCTTTATTTCAGAAAATAGTAGATAACACCTTGAAAATAATGAAATATTAAAGTAAGGAATGAATTATTGCTGTATCTATGATAACATTTTCCTGTGGAATGAGAGGATTGTTTTCATTTTTTGTTGGATTTGTTGGTTAAATGGTTGTGGTTTTTTGATAAATATCAGGACAATTAGATAGTGTTATTTCTTCTGATAATACCCATTAAATTCAATAGGAAGAGAATGATTTTCAGTATTATTTAGATTTGCAGTCCAGAATGGCATGGATGTGGTCTTAAAGGTATAAAGAAACATGAGAATGGTTCTTGCATGTTCCCACAGTGTACATATACAGGGATCAATTGAAGGAGAACGATGTCATTTCTGAAAGCTTTATAAAATTATCACTGTCTCCTGTATTTTTATGTTTACTGCCCCTGTTCCTGTTTATTTTGTGGCCATTCAGCAGAGTTTCCCTGAGGAGGACAATGCTTGCTTTATACTTACAGAGAAGAATCTGATACCCCATGAACAACTCCACTGTAGGTGTCAGAATCACTATGCTCTTAAAAAAAGGCAACAAACCCCCCCAACCAAACCAAACCAACTAAAAAAAATTAATAAATTAAAAACCAAAACCAGAAAAACAAACCAAAAAAACAACTCCAGAAAATTTTATCAAAAGGCTACCAAAAATACCTTTCTGTTACAACTAAACCACCAGAAGCCAGAAAGAAGTGACTGCATAGAAAGAAGAAATGCTGCAATTACCTAGGAAAAAAGACAAAACAAAGAAATGCCATGCATGTGTGACATTGTTTACAGCATCTTGACACAACATTCATTCTTTCTCTACTTTCTATGGATTCCATTGAAAACGTTTGGTGTTTGGTGCCTGGTAGCTGGTGGGTTTTTTTGCCCCTTATATTTGCACAAATATCTGTACTATAAAACCAATTCTTTGAACATGCACAAATATGGAGTAATTTAATCATAAGTAGTCAAAGTGCTAGACAAATTCTCAAATTAAAAAAAAAATAAATTTTGAATTCAGGACTATATTTGAAGTTACTATGAGAAGCAGAAAGAGGTATCAAAATGTGAAGTCAGTCTTAATTTCATATGGATTCAAATCAGCAAAACAGAGAATGTGAAGTTATACTTGTAGGCAATATCTTTTTTCTTCCTTATTTGTTCAACTGTCAGGAGAATGCATTTCCTGTTAATTAAATGACATGTAGAAAATTAATGTACAACAGACCTAAAAATATAGTTCATAGCACAGTAATTTATTTGCGTATGATCCTAGTGGTACAGTGTCAGAATTGATCAGATTAATTTTACTAGCAATTTTTGTCCTGGCATTAACAGATCATTCTTTTAGGTCATCAGTTACTTATACATATGGCTACAGCTGAAAGATTAAGAAAAAAACCCCACAGTATTTCCCAGATGTTTCAGTGTTGGCTATCAGGTATCGCTAATTCCTTTCGGCAGGCCTAGCTCTAATTTGTATGAAAATCCAGATAGAAATGAAAGTAATGTATTAGCTCTACTGGAGAAAATGTTAAGTCAATTATACTCCTGCAAGATTTATAAGAACTAAAGTGAGTTTAAATTTGAATTGTCAAAGGAAATTTTACATGCATTAGCCACTCAGTAACATCCATCCCATGTATTTAATTATGTACTGGGTTTTGAACCACCATCTCCAAAGCAGCATAAAAAAAATTTTCCTAAACTACTGTTCATAGACGTTGCTGTGAATTACGCATGTAAAAGACTTGGAGTTTTGCAGCCTGAGGTCTCACCAAAAAAGAACCTAATATTAATATACTTTTATTCCTCTCCTGGCAATGCGTATTACAGTAAGATAGACTTCACCCCATTCCCTTGAATGTTCAACTAGTCAAGTGTTTCAAGTAATTTAAGGTTAAAAGATTGCATATGCACATCCCAGCATATTTGATATTATTTCACTTACTAGGCTAGGCAGAGAAACATAATTTGGTAAAAAGTTAAGAAAGCTGTCTCTGGCATGATGAAAATAATTATGATCTGTGACTTATAACCCCAATATTAAGGCAATATTTTTGCAATGTAACTCCTATCTGTTATGAATCATTAATGTTACAAAAATATCATCCATTACTAATGCAGAACAGCTTAAAGTGGAACTAGAACTGTAAACAAACAAAAAGGCTTTTAGAAATTTTAAAACTTGTTGTACTTCGGCGATCAAAGTTTTAGCTTCTTGATTCAAGCTTTCCATATGCCGTTGCAGGGGCATAAGTTCCTAGATCATTTAAATTCTTGGTGACATAATTTGCAGCCTTAGCCAAATTTCTCAAACTCAGCCTTTAAGATCTTCTCTTCTGATGGTGTGTGTGAACTGTATGCACTAAGAGCATAGTGAAATGGTAACTCTGTTTTAGCATCTGCTCCCAATCAAATGGCATTGATGCAAACATATTTATTGGATTCCGGGAGGTGGTGCAGGGTCACACATTTGCAGGGTGTGTATTTATGTATATTTGAAATGAATATTCTCTGCAATACTGAACCAGAAAGGCAGAATGGAGACACAACTGCAATGTAAATACAAAATAAAGAGTTTATGTTTTCCTAGAGCTTATATTATTCATAGAGACACTTGTAGATGAGTAGACTGAAGTCGAAATAATAGAAAAATGTTAAAAGATTGGTTCAGCACACCCAAGCTGTGAACAAGCACAAGGCAAATTGAATTCACCTTAATCAGAACATTTCATAGGAACTCACAAGTTCTGATGGAAATATTGTCAATAGCTTTCATCGTTTAATTCCCAGACAGAATTACAGGTTATTATAGGAGAAAGGCAACAAACCTGGAATAATTCCCATGTCTGAGACAAAGTGCAGATTTGAAGCTCTACACTCTTACATCTTATATATAATATATATATGTATGCAATTTGGGGACAGAAAGATTACCTCGCTTTTAACACAGTGCAAGTTGGTTTGTGTGTAATTCTTGGGAAAGAAATTGAAAAAATAACAGTAGAGAAGCATTGCGCCCTTTCTATATATGTTTCTTGGAGATTTAGCTAAGGAAATTATATTGATGATTTTATTTGTTCTGTGGGCTCACGATTCCCTATATGTGATGAAATTAAGACAAGGCGGCTTTTTTTTCTACTGTAGGCAAACGGTGTAACAGTATAACTCCTGTGTCCAGTACATCTCATTGATTGCATTTCTATTCCATTTTTCTCTTTTTTCTCTAGACAAACACTCTGTGTATAAAAATATATTACTGCGGATTCTGTTTTCCAAAGCATTTTAAGTAGCTACTTATTATGATTTAATTTGAGAGACTCCTGTGCCTAATAAGCTTTCCGGTTAAAATCCAAGCTCTGAGCTTTATAAAAGCTACGTGGTCTACATGCAAACGCTGTGTAAATAGCATCTGAATAAAAGGCAGGGACACACATTAGGAGCTGCCAGGATTGTGTTTGTTGTGGCTGCCCTGCTAGATGCCGCCTGAGCAGCTGAAGTAGAAATGTACTGATCGAGTAGTGCCAGCTCAAGCAAAAAATACACCATCAGAGAGAAAAGTTAGAAGCAAACACAGAAATGGGCTCTAGGAAGTGTGTGTGTCCATTGGTAGAGAGGTGAGAGAGAGCCATTTAATATGTGGTTGTGAAACAAATGTCTGCTTGTGATTTAATTTGGTACAAGAATAGAGAATTGGGTTCTGAGATTTAGGATTCGAGAGATGATAGACCAGGGGAGGTTTAGGGTGGATATTAGGAAAAATTTTTACACCAAAAGGGTTATCAAGCATTGGAACAGGCTGCCCAGGGAAGTGGTGGAAACACCATCTATTTAAAAGATGGGCAGACGTGGTGCTCAGAAATATGACTTAGTGATGTTTTTTGTCAGTGTTGGGTTGATGGTTGGACTCGATGATCTGAAAGGTCCCTTCCAACCCAACCAATTGTACGATACTATGATTCTACTCCACATTTTTTTACAAAATCTGATACACCATTCTGACTGCAAAATTATTTGAGAGGTTTTTTTATGTTTCTATAACCGAGTATGTTGCTAAAACAGTATGACTGAAATGCAAATTGTTTCAGATGGTGTAATACAGCAGGAATGTGTGCGTGGCAGAGGGGTTGTTTTGTCTAGAAACTGTCCGTGATAAAGATGAATGTGGGACTCCAATGTCTCACAGACTATCTAGAGAACATCTATTTAAATGAGAAAAAGGGTTCTTAATTGCTAGTTATGGATTGAAAGCTTCTAATGGCTTTTGCCTCACTGTCCAGTTTTGTTATTTGCTGGGAAAGTGCATGTTTGTATTTATCCGCTCTAAGCAGCAGATTATGTTTTACTCAGAGAAATTGAAAGTAATCAAACACATGCTAATATCCACTGGCAAAGATTAGGGTGTTATTTAGAACAGAAAAGTCTTAAGGAAATTGGAAATAATAATAGAAGTTAGATTATTGCATTTTTAATGAATTATCTATGAATTAATTTACAGGTATAATAAAGTGTTCAGATAGCATGACTTTTACAAATCAAAATCTATAGTAAATGCATTAGAGTATAACTACAGTAACAGTGTAATAAGGATTCCGGAGTAAACAATGATCAAACTACCTTTTCTTTTTTAATTTTTTTTTTAATATGGTTTTTTCTCCTTCTTTTTTCCCCCTTTTTTTTTTTTCTTTTTTTTTCCTTTTTTTTTGTCAGCTTAGTAGTAGAAAACATTATTAGGGAAACACACGCAATTAAATTCTGTTGTCTGTCACATAAACTGTTGCGGTAGCACGGTTTAGCTCAGAGACAACAAAGGCATCAGAAAAATAGGGAGAACAATTTGTGCAATTAAAATAAAAAAAATAAAAAGTCAAGAAGATACCTTTGGATGTGTATGATAAAATGGATTGCTGAGATGCTTTTTTTTTCCTTAAATAGGAGGAAAACATTGGTTTTGATGGAAAAAAGTAGTTCAAAAGATCTTGAGTTCTTTTGGAAATAAAACTGTAGCTGGCAATTTAATCTCTCTCTGTTTACAAATACATTTTAAAGTCTGGAAAAATGTCCAAAGGTCCTAAAAGAACTTATCAGGTTAGATATTTCCATTAATCTAGGGAAATGCATTACAGCTGATCCTTTCTCAGCTATAATTATTCTTTAGAGGACAGAAACTTCTTCATTAAGTAAAAAAAAATGTATAGGAAAGGGAAAGGGTATTGCAAAATGTATATTTATATGGTAAGGTAGGTTTTTCAGTTTTGTAACTTTCTGTTACACAAATAAAAGATGAAACAAGCTCCTCCAAAGAAGAAGAGTAAGGGTAATTAAAATAACAGTATATTAGGTGTATACGATAAACTCAACATTGCTTGGAGTCTAAAACATACTATTTTCTAGAAGAAGCATTTTTATCTTGCTTCTGGGAGGTGAAGGTCTTCAATTTATGCATCCAAGGAACTGTCTGGAAGACCATAATGGTACCTTCTGGCCAGAGAAATTGAGTCTGACTATTTTTGCTGAACGTGTTTCTTTTTATATCAAATAAATACTGACATCACAATGCCTACAAGTAATTGAATTAGTGACAGTTATGGAGGCTCAAATGTACATCCTGACTGACAGTATCAAATTCTTTCTGACAAAATTTGAAGGGTTAAAGTCATGAAACTCTTGATGCAGTTTGTCTAGCAGACTGATGGGAAATATTAAATGAATATTGGCTTAGTCAGCCTGCTTCTATTGCTCTTGCAACCCACGTTCAACCATGCTGCTTAGTGAGACGTTGATTAGTGTCGGGAGACTAGTGATGAACTGAAGGAAGTAGAGTATCACTGGAACAGAGGGGCAACTGGTTTTTGTGAACTAAAACAACTGATGCAGATCCCTCAGAGGCCTTGAAAACGTCTAGCACGCAGCGTGGTATTGGCTCACAAAAGCAAGAAGTTGGCCAATCAAGTGGCTCACATTCATTGGGTTACTTTTAGATCATGTTAATAAGTGAATGACAGCCCTTATTTGCTCCTAGCAATCACATCTTAGGAAAATATGCAAGGGTTTCATTTGTGCAATTATGGAAAGTAACGGACTTGAAATTCAGCTAGAAACAAAGTGTCAAGTCTTCCTGCTCAAGCTGACAGATCTCTAATCAGTTGTCATCTTATATTTACTTTAAAAGACTTTATTGCAGGATATTGAATATTTTGCAAGGAGAGCTGATAGCTATGGACTTCATGCCATTAATTTGTTGAGAACAAGGTGGTAATAAGCTAAGTTCTAGTCTTTTGAGTGGCGAGGACTTTATTAATAAACTCAGCTGAATTTTAACCATCTCTTTTTTGAAACGTTATTGAAGGTGTCATACCAGTTAATTAATTGAAATAAATACTTGATATTGAGCCCTAGAGAAAATGTTGGTAATTATTGCAGCTCAAAATTTAGTATTCGCTTTAGAGTTTAATTAACAACATTATGATTTGCGTCATAGAGCAGCTCTAGACCTTGCCATTTTCACACTAAAAATCTCAGCAATGCTTTGACAGTTTTGGTGCCAGACAAGGCTTTTATGACTAGTTTGTTCAGGCAAATGGGAGAGACCAAGAGCACCTATTTTGGCTCTGGAGGTTGGGTTTAGGCATATGTGCCTAAGAAACTCTTTCTAGTTTCCTGTGACTGTGTTTTGAATCACACCCTTACCTATGAACCTAAGTTAAGAGTCACAGCTACAGAAACATTTCATCTGGAAATCCATGCTCTGTGAACTTCCAGAAATAAGGCCAAAAAAAAAGCAGTTAAGTTCTGAATGCTCCTAAAGCACATGAACTCAGCCCATAACTTAAAGTCAGAGTAGAAACCACAGGCATATTCATTCAAGCATGGCTATTGGCTTAAAATCAGAGTAGAAACCATAGGTATCTTCATTCAGGTATGGCTACTGGAAGTTGTAGGTAGTATATTTTGCATAAGGGAATTCAGATCCAGAGCTTCCAGCTTTTCTTGGTGAGAGCCATCGTCATCCTGTAGCTGTGTGCTGGGCAACCACTACCAGGAGTTCCTGAAAGAGAGAATCAGAGTGACCTTGACCCTGTAGCCTGTTGGGCACTCAACTAGGGATGGAGCCCTGCTTTCTAAAACCTGACCTTTTTCTAGCTAAATGTTTACCCTTCCCCTGGAGAGGTAGCGCATGTTCCTGTCTCTCCCATAATCGATAAAAGAACATTTTGGGCATGTTTAGTTTGGAGAAGAGGAGGCTGAGGGGAGACCTCATTGCCCTCTACAACTCCCTACAAGGAGGTTGTAGAGAGGTGGGTGTTGGCCTCTTCTCCCAAGGGAATAATGACAGGAGCAGAGGAAATGGTCTGAAG
>JAOXJK010000032.1:62551205-62575756 GCA_025774025.1 Xenus cinereus
TTTGAAGGATGTCAAAGCATATGAGGTCAGTCTCTGAATATGCAAAATAGTTGTGCTTTTTAGAAATTTAAATTAAGCTGGATTGACCGGACTTCTAAATGCTATGTGCTAGTGATGTAGTGCATCTTGTGAAAGCTATGCCCTAGGTGTGTATTACCTTTCCTTGAAATATGACGTAAAACTGATCCAGTGAGAAATTCTCCCAGATATTTATAATTAGAGCCATTGCTCACTCCTCTGGCAAGTTGGTGTAGCTGATGTCTTAAAAATAATTTAAAAATTCCTAAGGGAGTTTTCAAAATACAGATTACTGTAGAAAACTGTATATCAGCTTTATTTTGCAGAATCAGAGATGCCTGCAGCCAGACAAATTTTCATAGACCGAAGTATAATAAATGAGAGAATCTAACAACAGAGAAGTTAAACGATACTTGCTTTTTATGACATTAGCAAGGAAATTTTATTCCCAATCAGCTCTTTCTTCCTTTCCCATCAGTTCTACCTCTTGAAATATGAAATCTAAGGTATTTCTGTAAATCTTAGTTCAGATTAAAACCTCCCTACGAAAAAAATGTTTTAAGTTAACAGGAAGAATTGTTCTCTTAAAGCATGATGAGATACAATAAGTATTGTAATCGTGTCTGTTACACTAAGTATTGTAACAGATTGCTATTTTGTTATTCCAGAAGAAAATATAATTATTTTCAAATAGTTTAAACTAGAGGCAAGTTATTTCTCTACTGAGTTTTGAACAGATGGTCCTGTAAAATACATTAAGTCCATAGAATCACTTAGTGACAGACAAAAATCTTATAATCTCTTGGAATTTAGTTGATACAGCATCTCTCCAATGACTTTTGAACTTGTGGGTGTAGTTCATGCTCTCAGTCTTAAAAGCAAAGGAACGCAATTCTTTAATCTTCCTTTGGATGCAGTGTCCAGCATTTTATAGGGAAGAAAATCAGATATACACGGCTATTCTGGTAAATTACTTTGATTCAGCCTTACACATTTACTTAAGGATTTAGTTTTGAAACAGATAGAAGAGTTGAGCAAATCTTTGTTATCCTCTGACAATTATTTGGACGGTACTTGCACCCTGCTAATGTTATCTGTAGAGAGACAGAGATATGTGTGCTTGAGACCATAAATCCAGGGAGGGGGGAAAGATTCATATTAAGTATTGAACTATGTCAAAGATGAGATAACAGATTTTATCTGGGAATGACTGACACGAGAAATAAAGGTGTAGAAAATACAAGTAAAACTCAACCTATTAAGTCTGATCCCTTAAAGGAAAATAAGGGAGACCTGTCTCTCACAAACATTTCTTGAAGCATGAAAATTGTTTAAAGGGCATCCTAATTTATCCAGTTCACAAAGCTATCTGTGATGGCAGGAAAAGATTTTTTCTTGAAATGGATGCCTTATTCTCTTTCTCCCAGTAGCTGTTCAGAGCCTTTTGTCTATTTATATTCATTATTGTTGCTGTAAGAACAGTGCTGGTTTTCATTATTTCATTGGCATGAGAAGCCCTGATTCAGTTGTGCTGTCAATTTTGACCTCTTTCCGTACCTCCTTTACTTTCAGTGACTGAAAGCAGCAGTAAATAGAAACGGAGAAAACCCTATACAATACTTCTGCAGCAGCACAAAATAAGTTTAACAACATCCAAGACATATGCGGCTGCAGTTCGTGTCTATGGTAGGGCAGAGCACGCACTGATTGTGTAGCTGTTTATTGCACTGCTACATGTTTTGTGAGTTTTCACATACCTAGTAGGAAAGAGATTTGAGAGTACACATAAATAGTCTAATATAAAAAAACTATTATCAAAATACCTTCACGCAAAAACCAAAAAAAACCCAATGTTAATTTTAATGCTGATGAGTATTTTTTGTCAAAATATTCAGAGAACTCATTAATTCTTCCATTTATATTCTGTCTGTATCACTCAGAAGTAAACACATAATTTTCAACTTCATCTAGCCAGCCACTCATCTCTGATTTAAACCAGAACATATCTATATATGGCCATGCTTTACCAGTCCAAGTAAACGAATTAATTTGAAGCGTAAATTTCATAAACTAATCATTAGTGTCCACCACTATGGACTGTGAGTTTATCCACTAAGCTTAGTTTAGGCCCAATTTAATGGTTTCACTATCACTTTGCTTACAAAATATGCCCATCAGCTCTCTCTGCTGCTCACTCATGTACAAGGACCATGAAATTACCCAGGTGTGATGCCCACTTTCTAGTAGGACTTCATTCAGCTCTGGTAGAAGCATGCCATTCTCTTTGAATAAATCTCCTGGAATAATTCCATTCTCTGACAATTATGGGGGCTCAGGTGATCGATATTCGGGCACACAATTATTTGGCTCAAGTTGCAGCTTGCAAGTTAACCCGAGTAGAAACCAATTGTACCATCTGATAGTGAATCCACTATATGAATAAATTAGTCATACCCCAGCGCACAATGTTTTGCATTCACAAGAACCACAATCCCAACTGGCATCTCGATTATGATCTCAGAGAGGAACCAGAGACACTGTGCAGTGTCTATTTTCTACTGAATATTTTTCATTCAGGAAACAATATTCTGAATGGCCTGGAAGGAAGGTGCCTGCACAAAGTATGCACCATCTGATCCATTGTGGGGGCAACAGTAGGGGATGGCCATTTATTAAAAGGAAATTTAACAATTTATTCAAAACTTCTCTGAAATAATAATTGCCAAAATACCAAATTACTCCTTCCCCTTTAACAATAATTGACCTTCAAGACAGGTAAAATCTGCAGATTTTGCATTTTTCTGCCTGATTCAGTCGGACAAACTTGCTTTCATCTTCTAATGCTGTGTGTTCAGCCCAGTTCCTTTATTTGATGCCTTAACCACTGGTTTTCTGTGCCTTGTTCAGATTTGCAAAACAATCCAGCAGCTTTTAAGTGATTATGGCCACTGCAGCTGATATTGGGTAGATTAGCAGAAATTACTCTGTGGATTTACACTGGGAATAATCAAGAGAATGCTTTTATTTCTCTACTGTAGTCAATACATTTAATACACTAAGATCTTAATTTTCTTCAGTGTCTGTAACCCTTTAAAAAAAAAAAAAAGAGGTGTTTAACCTCCCTGTTAATATATTTTGCTTGACTGGGTTTTATTATGCTATCCCAGCAGATATAATTAAGGTTTTTTCCAACCTATTGTCAAGAATTTAGTCATGCATTGCAAGTGGAGCAAGCTTGACATTGTCCAGTTTTAAATCTTTTGTCAGTTTTACTGGAGTCTGAGTGAAAGCATAAACTAATAATGCAAGAAACTTCTTCATATTCAAATGAGTGAAACAAGATGGAGATTTTCCGACTCATTCTTGAAAAAGCAGATGTCAGCTCTGAAGCAGTAGTCCAAAGTACATGTAATGGGCTTCTTAATAAATCTGGAAATGCCACAAACTGAGGAATAATGGAATATTTTCT
Organism: Xenus cinereus; assembly: GCA_025774025.1. Classification (NCBI taxonomy): domain Eukaryota; kingdom Metazoa; phylum Chordata; class Aves; order Charadriiformes; family Scolopacidae; genus Xenus; species Xenus cinereus. The sequence continues at coordinate 62,554,693 of JAOXJK010000032.1, forward strand.
GAGACTTAAAATTTTATGGGTACAGGTATGCACTTTGGCAACCAAGCCAAGCACAAGCATACTGACTAATTTTAATCTTGTGCTGCAAAACACAGGAGAAGACAAATTGTGTTATTAAACATTCTTAAACCAAGAGAATGGGTTTGTTAAAGAGTACTTCCCCTGGAGCCACTTCTGAAAGAAATTATTCCATTTTTACTTTGGGGCTAGGAAATAATTCACATATTTTGGATGAATATTTCAAGAAATATGTAGAAGGATATGCTTACCTGTCCACCCAAGTAATTGGCTTAGGCAATCTGAAGAAAATCTTTCCTAGTAGCTGGTGAAGCAACCAAAAACCAGTATCTTCATCTCAGGGATGAGAGATAGATCCTGACTGATGTGCTTAGCCATCCCTGTTCAAGTCCGGTCTTGCCTTTAACTTTCATCAAGACACAGCTCTATTTGTAAGGTAAGAATTCTGCTTCTTCACCTCCTATAACTGTTGAGTGAAGGTAACAGTGTAGGATACTTAGGGTTAAGGGCAGGGGTCAAAAAACTATGATACACACCTCAGGCTCCATTAGATTCCCCCTCCCACAAGAAGGATTGAAACTGCTGTTTCTGACAGGCTTAGACTTTGCAAGTAAACTCGACCTTTTTGTCTTCTCTGTTTTGTTTCATTCAAACTTTTTCTGTGCTTTCCATTACTACATATATATATATAAAATCATTATACTTTTCCATTCTATAGTGAGATAAACAATGATACTCCGACCTCTTTTAGTATAACATCCCTATGATTCATGTGTGTGCTCACAGTCTATCTACTGTACATGCACAGGGGGAATTAGTGCTGTGCTTAATACTTAATTACTAATGGAGTGTAACCCAGATGAATCTGTCATAAGTATGTAACCATCCTGAGCCGATGTTTGTAATTAATTCACTAGCTGCAATCTGCACACAGAGCTGAAAAATCAATAAAAAAATTTAATGAAAAAAATCCCTTTGAGCAGGACATAAATCACACTGAGAGATTCATTATCTTTTTGTAATTTTCTCTCTGTTTTTTGAGGTGTGAAGACTTTCCCACATACTTACTATAAAAACAAGAATAACAGCAACAAAAAAGCCCAATACTCCCCCTCCCCTGCATCATCTCAATGAGAAAGCATCAGTACTTACACCAAAAGTACAAACTGGCTTAGATGGATTAATTCTGGAGTAGATTTTACCTCCTCTTAGGAAAATTTGAGGGTTCCAAAATAACTGATCTAAAGACCAGAGTGGCTTATGCCACTGACATGGAATAAAAGACAAGAGTCTGTAACTAGGTAATCAGTAAAGAATTTCCTTTCCCTGTGACAGGGGGTAGTATTGCCATTTACTGCTGGGTTATATGATTTGATACTTCTGTAGTATGCTTCTTTATACTTTCACTAATCATCTTCATGATTAATGAAGAAAAGCACTATATTTTACAAAATTTTAACCCATTACTTCTGGAGTATACTTACATAAATAGGAAAAAATGTGCTTTACCAGAATAATCTTAATTTCTTTTTTATTTATATTTTTAACAGTCATTTAGGTCTTGGGTCATGTAGATCTTCTGCTAAAGGAATGAAAATGCTTTCTTTGTGCTTTTCAGTTCACTGAATTGAACTAAATTTGGTTCCGTTTCCCAGATCTTGCTAGTATGGTTAAGGAAGTAAAATTATTAATTTATATGAGTATTTGTGAGAAAAACATCTATGACATGAACAGATAAGTGAGTATTTTTTTCCATTGTGTGGGATAAGGTTCCCTTTATGTGACATAAAAGGTTAAATGAATCCTTCATGCGACTGCTATATCTCTTCTTGCAACACGAGTTCCTCTTGACAGCTAGTAAAAAGACAAGTAGTCACAAGTTATTTGTTTCTGCTTCATGCTGAGCTCTACATTATTTAGATGCCATTTTGCATGCAGAGCATGGAGAACTTTCTTCTTCCCCCCATTTGAAAATAATGTAATATAAATTAATAGGACTTCAGCACATTTTACAGTTACTGTTCAAGTTTAACTTTTGAGGGTCTATGACTTCTAACAAAATAAACATTTCATGACTCACACAGAAACCCTCCTGGGAACACGGGTAATTCTCTTTTTATGAAAGCAGTGCTACTATTTAATATATGTTATTATATAATATTTTATTCTGTATATGCGGGAATGAAATAAGATCCAGAATCCAGCAATGTGTTGCTGCACGAAGTAGAACTTTATGAAGCATTTCATTTTCAAGAATGCAGTGGTTCTATCAAGATAATCAGTTCAAGTTACTGTCTCATGTGGTTGAAAATTCTGTAAGAAAAAACTTACTGAAAGATATGAAAGAAAGTATTCTCCCTTAAAATCAATTGTTAAGCACAGAATTGTTCAACTGGAACTTTATTTTAGTTTGAGCTCTTGTCCATAGTCACAAGTACTTCTGTTTTGCTGTTTGTTTGTTGGTTTTTTTTCCCCTGTTACTCACGATAAACAATTAAGCAGCCCTGTGTGTAGAGGCGTTGTGTCTTTTTCATCAGTCACCCTTTGAAGCAAAACGTTAGTCATACCTTAGTCATCTTGATATCACTTCAACAAATATCAAGCTTACAAAACAGCTTACAACTCTATCGAGTCACTGACTATCAATTCTGGATATGCTCTAGGATACTTGTGAGATAACCGTAAGATCTAACGCCATCAGACATCATTTGGGATTGTGCTTTTAGTTTGTAAATGGAAGCAATGGGTTCATTAATATTCCCTAGAAAATTTTAGTTGGAGTATCTCCAAAAAGAAATTGCCTTCTGAATGACATGGGCATAAATTGTAGGGAGATGAGGGGAAATCGCATAACCTGGTTTTTCTCTTGTGGCAAGAGCACTAGTTTTCCTACGTGGTGTGTCCATTCCTGATGAAGAAAAATACTTTATTATATCCTTACCACCAATAAAAGGGAGACACAGTATCCAGCTGAGATAAGCTAATCATGGCTGCTACCTGTTCTGTTCCCTTAGAGCTCCTGTATTTCCATCGCTTTGGCATCAGTATCAAGAAAATTATTTTGACTTTTTGAGCCCTGATTCAGACTTTTCTTAAGTCATCTTTAGGAGAGCTGACATTCTAATTGCTCCGCGAATTGTTTCAGCTCAGAGTTTGTTAAGCACCGACACGTTTTCCTGAAAAAAAAAATAAAGGTATGTAATTTGACACAGCGACAGATTAATACTTCAGCGTCAGATTGGCAGAACAATTAGACAGCTTAAATATTTCCTACATCTTAATGTTTATGCTACTTCAGGAAGCCATAGTAAGTCCTACTTTTCTGAAGGATACGTTACCATTTCAGTGATAGAAGTAAATCAGGCTATCAAAGGATTTAATAGGATTACAAGGAGTCTTGTAGCAATTACATTTAAATCTGGAAAATTAAAATCTGGGGAATTTAAGTTCAGTGTTGTGTATTTAGTAAAGTATTCACCACTTGTATCACTGGTATTCCTAGTCCTCATTTTATATATATATCTATGCAATTGGTCTTGTGAACCAAAATGAAATAATGAAGTCTGAAGTATGGGATAAATACAACATAAACAAGAGAAAACTGTATGTTTCTAATATGCTTCCTTTTATATTATAATGTAAACAGGGTTTTAAATTAGTATTTGTCTAGACTTAAGCCTGTTGAATTTTATTTTACTTACACATAATATGTATGCAAACTATATTATGGTTCTACTGACCGCCAATGGATTAATATGATTTGGGCCTGGTAGAGTACAACTAGTTTTTTAGTGTAAAAAAAACCCACCATAGGTATGTTCCTACAAAACAGTCGTCAATTGTGAAATATTGATGATCTTTGAAGATCACAAATGCAATACTGCAGAGAGGGTACATTAATTTTCTGAAGGTAGAAAACTTTTTTATGGAGTTATTCTATAATTAGAAGAACAACTAAAGAATATTGTGCCTTAACTTGCTGGAGGCAATTGTCATAGAAATAACTGCGAAATCTAAGCCAGGGATTTTATTGCTTGGGTAATATTTCTTTGGTTACATGCCTGAGTCATGTTAAATAGCTACATAGTCTGGTATAGCCTGTTAAATTGAACAAAGGAAATAGATCAATATATTATACATTCTTTATCATATTTGATTCTGTTCCTCCCTAAAACAAAGGCAGGTATTATGCAAGGGGAAACAAAACCGTAATTTCATATAAGAAGTGAACGCTGCTGAAATTTGCTGCTTTAGAGTCTCTCTTACACCAGTTTCAGGTTTAATGGACTTGAGAAGCATGAGAAGCATGAGATAGTAGTGTAGTATTCAAGTAGCATTCAAACTTTAACTTTTTGATGAAACTGTAAAATGGAATGGATGCGTCGGGACTCGGGCAAGATTTTATAAAGGTTAGGTTATCTTGTTGGAACTTGAGAATGGGTGGGGTTTTTTTAGCATTGTTGGCTTTGTTTCTGTAATCCTTTGACTAACACCCGTCTTAAATGGTCCAATCATTTTGGGTTTTTGTTTGTAATTCTATTAACATAAAATTTTAAGGAGGATGTAATTCTAAAATGGACTTTTAGCTGAACCTAAGCCCAACTTCCAAGGTTGATATATTACTGAATAAGTCAAGAACCTCAACCAAAAAACAGTTAAGGATTGGATTGAGGCCAAAGTACATAATCATATTAACAGAATTGTAGAGTTGAAGGGAACATTCAGAGGTCATTCAGCGGATCCTTCCTTTTACAAGGAAGGATTAGCCACATTTATGTTACCCTTGGGAGAAGTTTTCTAAACATTGATAAAACCCTCCCAATGGTTGAGACTCAATAACCTTCCATCACTATATTTATCCTCTAAGTTTTTTCTCTAATTTCTAACCTGATTTGTTTTAAAGCATCGTTTACCCGTTTCTATTTACTTATCATGTTGCTTTATTTGCTTGTTTTATTTTTACTAGTTTTAGTGGTAGAGGACTATATAGCATCTCATGTTTGCTTTGAAAATTCCACTCTGCTCTCTCACGACACCATCTAAATACTTGGACTTTTGACATGCTACAGCAGCGAGTCCTGCTGTTCTTACGAATTGGTTAAGGGATACTTTTATTTTGCCATTTTTCAAGTAAAGTATTGAAAATTCCCACTTTCGTCCTATGTTCCTTTTTCCTTGCATAAGGAAAGAATAAAAAGGTTCAGAATTCATTATTTTATATCCTTCCTCTCACAGTATTAATCATTCAATCACCGTACATGTAAGCCTTTCTGTACTCCGAAGTATCTTCTTAAGCACGGAAAAGAATTTCAGAATTGGGCGTGATATACATGAAATTATTCTAGTGCAAAAGCAATTAATATATTCATTACTGTAGTGCAGTTGGCATGTCTCAAACAGTGGATTTGTGTTTGACTTTATTCAGTAGGGCTGTTTTAGGGATGGCATGCACTGTCTCTGCAGCACACGGTGATGCCACATTTGGAATGACAGCAGTCCAAGCCTCGGGGCAATAAATGCTTCTCGAGATATGTTCAATTGCTGTTTAACTGTATTTAGCCTAAGGTGCAGAGAAAGAAGTTGCTGATGCCTTCAAACATGTTTAAGTATTTTAATAGGGTCTTGGCATGTCAGAATATGCCACGGCACTAACTAGGGTGCAGTTCCTGAATTGCTGCAATTAGGAGACTGTAATTTCAAAGAGAGTGCTGCTGTAGCTGTGTTTCACTACAGCTTAGCTTTTTTGCCCCCTTAAACAGTGATTTTCTACAATATGTACCCTCTCAGCTGTTTTCTGCATTATTGTTCTCTGATCATGTAGTCAATACTCGTTATGCTTTAAGAGCTCTATTGTGTCTCCAATCACACAGCTCATAAAACAGACAACCATTTAATATAAAAGCTATGTAAATGGACTCCTGTTTAACTGCCTAGTCTTACTGGTGTTTCACTTGAATTTCGGATCATCCTCTGAATACAACGTATTTGTGTACAGAGTGCAGGAAAAGATGGGATGAAAAGTGGCTCTTCCAAACCCCAGTCTCTATCATTACCATATGACAGCTGCTATTCCTTTTTCTCTTCTCGTGGTAGTCTGGAACAATAGGGCAGAGGCATTCTTTACGGGTCCTCAATAGTTGGAACCATGCAGGGATGTCATGGGTCCATCAATGGAGAAAGGCAGCAAAATCTGCATGTAGTCATTGATTTGTCATAGATACTATTTAGACCTCATCTGGCAACGACTCCTGAGATCCAGTGGACTGAGCTGCACGGTTTACAGAAGTGCTGTTGCACTGCTGTGGTACAGTATGGCTACCGTGGCCGTGTATTCCTCAAGAAAAGGTCTACAGCTAGGAGTGCTTTCTCGGCACAGAGTTCTTTCTGGGAATGTTCAAGTTCTAGTATCTAGATAGGGTTTTCCATGTCCAGGGACAAAAAGTGGAACAGAGCTCTTCTCTACTTAAGTAAGTACAACTAAAAACTGTCATTGTCATAGACTTTGTGTGTGGTTTCCAAAAGATGAGAAAATGAAAAGCACAGAAATGTGAGCAGAGAATATGTGCTAGGACCATGTCGTGAGTAACCGATGGGTTTGTATAAAATATATCGTACAAGAACGGTGGTTAAAAAGTGTGTGGAGCGGAGCCAGAGTGAGTGTGCATCCTTGATTGCACTTCTGCAATGTGTATGTACAAAAAGGCACGTTACTTGTAACATGTACTTGTTGACTACTGTGTTCATAATATTTTCTGTGTACTCCATGAAATATATTGACCTTCTTGGGTAAGGAATGGGAAGAGAGACACTAATGGAAATTTGCTTGGGTGGAATATTTCCGTTGTTATTTTTTTTTGCGTTAAGCTGGATATAGAACATCATATTTCCCCTCTCCACATTGCCGTGGTAGGTGCCTTCCTTTTTTGATAACAAGCAATCCTTCTAGCCCTGAAGCAACAGTCACCCATAATCAACAGAAACATGAGCATACATATAAATAACTCCACTCATTTGCATGCTCTCATACAAAGTTTTATAGGAAACATAAGGTATTGCTGTCTCAGAAATTAGTGATAGATGTTTAAAGAGTTTTTGGATTAATGATTCCTATAATTTAAAAGAAAATATTAACTTTTATCAGCTAACTCTGGAAATTGGTGGTGGAAGCTTATATTGGATGCAATAAGAAAGTAGATTGTGAAACCCTGTAAATTAGTGTTCTCCAATTTATTTTAAGCTGAAGTCTGAACCCTTGCAAGTGAAATCTTCTTTATAACTATTCACTTTTGAAGTCTCCATTTACATATAAATCTGAAAACTTGTCTAAATATCTGCATTTTAGGGACTGGAGTTACGATGTCTTTGGAAATGGTCAAGCAATACCTAGTTCTGATGTAGAGACACCATAAGAGGATATGTTTGAAAATAACTTAGATGACATCTTCATTGTAACTCTGAAGACAATTTTATGCAAATTAAAGCTTAGATTTCAGTCATCTATGTATAGAAAGTTATAATCTAATCCCGAATCTACACATTTCTGTATGACAAGAAATATAACTTCTCCAGGTTTACTTTCTCACTAATTAGCTTTGTGATAAGATTTGTTTGTTAATAACTGGCATTTTAAACATTTATTTGAGTCAGTTACCAGATACGTAACCGTAGTAGAAATCTATTGTACTCTTTTTTGATGATTTGCCAACTGCGGTAACAAATTCTTTGCTCATATTCCATCAGCCTTGTCACCTACCAGTGTGGTCACTAATCAAGTGTTCAAGTTTTAAAATAAGGAGTACTTTAAAAAGCATGTCACAGAGATAATTATATTTGGATGCAAATTATGCTAGAGGACAAAAGAAACTTCATTTATTTATTTTAAATTAGAGATTTTTCACCTCTCTACGGGCTAGACAATGTAAGAAGAGGAGCATAAAGTCACTACTCTGCAGAAGAAGATGGCTCTGTTCAGGGAATTAGCAAAACTACATTTAATTACTTTGTAGCTAAAGGGTGTGGCAGTTTATTCCAAATGAAGGTTAAATCTCTGTTATCTACTGCAGTGTAGAGAAAGTAACAGAGTTGTCCTTAACTGACTGGTTTAGGTAATAATTTAATCCTGGCAGCACCAGTTGTTTTACCTGTCTTCCAATATAACTCTATCATGATTTAACCCCAGCTGGCAACTAGGACCAGGTAGTCAGTCACTCACTTCTCCCCCTCACCCCCTGGAACGTGGAAAAGAATCGGAAAAATAGGGAAAACTCGTGGGCTGAGATAAAGACAGTTTAATAAGTAAAGCAAAAGTCATGCATGCAAGTAAAGCAAACAAGGAATTAATTCACTATTTCCCATCGGCAGGCAGGTGCCCGGGGAGACCTTAGAGCCCCTTCCAGTACCTAAAGGGGGCTCCAGGGGAGATGGGGAGGGATTATTGATCAGGGAGTGGAGCTATAGGAAGAGGGGTAATGGTTTTAAACTGGAAGAGGGGAGATTTAGATTAGATTTTAGGTCTTTGCTGTGAGGGTGGTGAGACACTGGAAAAGGTTGCCCAGAGCATTTGTGGATGCCCTGTCCCTGGGAGTGTTCAAGGCCAGGCTGGACGGGGCTTGGAGCAACCTGGTGTGGTGGGAGGTGTCCCTTCCCAAGGCAGGGGGGATGGAACTTGATGATCTTTAAGGACCCTTCCAACCCAAACCATTCTGTGATCTCCAGGAACACAGGACTCCATCATGCATAATGGTTACTTGGGAAGACAAAACGCCATAATGTCCCCCAGCTTCCTTATTCTTTCTCCAACTTTATATGCTGTTCATGACGTCACGTGGTATGGAATGTCCCTTTGGTCACCTGGGGTCACCTATCCCAGCTGTGTCTCCTCCCAGCCTACTCACTGGTGGGGTGGTGCGAGGAGCAGAAAAGGCCTTGACTTGCTCAGCAACAACTAAGAGCATTACTGTGTTATCAATATTGTTCTCATCCTAAATCTAAAACATAGCACTGTACCAGCTGCTAGTAAGAAATTTAACTCTATTTCAGCCAAACCCAGGACAAACACACACACCAAAAAAAAATTCCGTACCACCTGCCCCCCCCTGCCAAATGCTGGTTATGTCCACCTTTCAAATAGAAGAGCAGTTAAACACAGCAGATTTCAAAACATGTTAGATTAAATGTGTGCTTAAATGTTATCCTGATTCGGGCTCTTAGAACAGATACAAGAAAGCAATGGAGGAGAAGGCTACTTTAACTGTACTTGCCAAATACTAATTGAAGGGTGCTCTAGAGGAAAATATATCACACTGGATGCGACAGCCTGAGGGAGGCAAGGCTGCTGATGCTGCTCCAGGTCCAACCAGCAGCAAAGACGGGGGTGTATTCCTAGTAGGCACACACAAAGGGCACACATACACACCCCAAGGTTGGCTACACAGATCCTCAGAGCAGCCCCACAAACACAGACAGCACCAATGGCCTCATTCTGCTCCCCTCTCCGTCTGGACAGGATGGAAGTCCACTAGTGAAACTGGACATCCACAAATATATACATCTACAAATTATAGAGAGCACGTATCCAGGAAGAGACAGAAAGGGATTTAATAAGGTTATTAGTCAGCAAACTATTTACATGCGGCTGACCCTTTTATCCCCTTTTCTCTCTATTCTCTCACTCTTATTCCTCCCCAAATCACCTAAACCCCTCCCTCATCCTCCGTTTTGTTCCTTCCCTAAACATCACATAAGTCGTGTTCTATCTCAAACTGGTTTCCCCCCATGTCCCATAATGTGTCCTACACACCCAGGCAGCGATGCCATTGTCAGAAAGGTGATCTGGAGACCAGCTGCCGCTGCTCAGAACCAGTTTCAGAACCAATGGGGCTGATGGCTCTGCTGGGAGAGCCCTCGGAGGTGCCTAGACAATCTGGTTGTTCCTCCCAAATCCTTGATTTGCATCTCGATGTGCACTGGCAGCCCAGAAAGCCAAGCATATCATGGGCTGCATCAAAAGAAGCGTGGCCAGCAGGGTGAGGGAGGTGATTCTACCCCTCTACTTCACTCTGGTGAGACCCCACCTGGAGTCCTGCATCCAGCTCTGGAGTCCTCAGCGCAGGAAGGACATGGACCTGTTAGAGTGGGTCCAGCGGAGGGCCACGAAGATGATCAGGGGGCTGGAGCCCCTCTGCTGTGAGGACAGGCTGAGAGAGTTGGGGTTGTTCAGCCTGGAGAAGAAAAGGCTCCAGGGAGACCTCAGAGCAGCCTTCCAGTCCCTAAAGGTGCCCTATAGAAGAGATGGGGAGGGACTATTCATTGTGGAGTGTAGCGGTAGGACGAAGGGTAATGGTTTTAAAGTGAAAGAGGTCACTGTTTGGAAATGAGGGGCTGTTTGAAGAGTTTATTGAGATTTATATGGGAAGGGGATTTGCCCAGTTGTCAAAGGTTTTTCTGTTTAAAAATCAGAGCCCATTAGGTGCAGCTCAGCAGCTAATTACCTTCTTACCTTTAGGGAGTGCCAGAATAATACTTGATTTAGCTGGCAAATCGAGAATTTTCCTGTTACAGTCCCCATCCTCTGTCTACATCTCCAGAACACAGTCATCTGAAAATGATGTCCATAGTCTTTGCATTCTTCATTGAAAAAATTTGGGAATCATGGCTGAGTCCAAATGCAAAAAACTTGAAAAGTACAACTGGAAAAAAAAAAAAACAAAACCAAACCCCAAAAAACAAACCACAAAATCTCAGTTCCCTCCTCCCAGCCTTATACATCTCAACTACAGAGTTACTCAGTTATCTAAAAATCAGTGCTGTTTTCCTTATTAAAATCAGTGACATACTGAAGTATGAAATACTATACAGTATTCAGAAAACATACGGTAGATTATATAAATTTGTTGACAAATGTTAATAATACTACTATGCCTGTTCTTTAAAATACTGCATTAAATTATTAATTAAATTAATGTTTAAATGTATGAAAAAATCAGGACAGGATGAACATAAATCTGACTTTCAAGAGCATTTGGAATTCTATCAGGATTAAATCTTCAGATGCAGATTGTCTAGAGGCACCTGTTGTAAACATTTTAAATTAAAAGAGTTTATTCTGGAAGAGGCAAAGGATCTTTGATTGCTTTTTTTAAAAAATAAACAAACAAACAAAAAAACCTCAGCAATACCAAATTTATAAATAATTCACAGTTGGAGAAGGTCATCTGGCAGCCAAAACCAAAACAAAAATAGGCAAAAAGAAGTAACAAAATGCAGACTGAATAGACCTTTGAAAGATATTTTATAAGGCTTAGGTTATTACTGGCAAACTTACTGTTCACATGGACTTGGGGAAATTTGCCACAGCCCCCATGAAATACCTGATTCTGTTTCTATGCTGAAGCTCCTTACTCCTTTTCAAGAGAATCGATTTTTTATAAAAGTTTCATCTAATAAGTCATACGATATGAAAGTCATATCAAAAAACTGGAAAAATTAATTTACCTATTGATTTTTATTCTTTGTCGACTTTAATTGTTTGAATATCATGTTGTTACTTTGTAGGCAGCTCCAGCTATGTCTTGTAGGCCATAAAGTACAGTTTAACTGAATAAAAGCGAGGTTTCAGAAACTTATCCAGCGTTTAAAACAGTTGAGGTAGCTTTTTAATTCAATTGTAAAGCAAGCATCAAAATACGAATATTAAAAAACTACCTGTGTTTTTATCAATCTCCTGAACTTTGCTAGTTTTCAGTGGAAGCTCTTACAAGTATGGTAGCTGGAAAGTTTACACACAGTGATGTGGAAGAAGACACTCTCTAACACAAGAAGTGACGTAAAAAATGTTAGTTTATCTATTCAGGCAGCACTCCGATTCTGCCTGTCCCTTCATATGCATCCAAAACACACAGAACAGCTTTAATTGCACAGATCAGATTATATTTATAACCAAAAGCAATTTTTTTATATGCTCCTACTAATCATGGATTGTACGATCCATGTAACATATTGTGTACTAACAATGAATGCCCAGTCCTGAGAAACAGAAGCAGAGGTTTATATGATATGCAAATTGATACCCATCATTAATACCAGAGCTGCTTACTAGCAGAGAGTTAAGCATCTTCATAAGTATTTGCAGTGTCCACACCTCTGGTTCCTTTCACATAAACTCAAAGTATTCTTTACAAAAAATTCAAAGAAAGGTATTTTTAATAATTTCAAGAAAATCTGCAGTATGGAATTAAGTGCTTGGTTGACTCTTTTAGAAATCAAAATTCATTCAGCACCCAATGCCAAATGCTTTGGAGATGAATTTACAAGCACAGGAAGTGGCTTAATAGTCCTATTTTTCAATTCTTGAGGTTGAGGATAACTGTGCAGATAAGCTTGTTGCCTGTGGACACATGCAATGTAAAAAAAACCCAAACAACTATGACTGAGAAACTTATTGCGACATTCTTACCAAGACCTTTAAAAATACCTTTCAAGAATTTAAGGATTTGCAGTTTCGCTTGAAGTCGTTGCAATATTGTTCATTTGTAAAGACAACTCTATTTTACTTTCAGATTCAAGGCCTCTACCAGATGTAGCCCTGACGGGGAAGTGTACCCGAGAGTGTGATGAATATGGCCACTCAGACTCCTGCTGGATGCCAGTTCGCACTTCTCCGGAGAGAAAGCAGAAGAGCCAGCCAAAACTCTCCACTTTCATGCCTGTCGATGAACGGGGCAGTCAGGAAAAACTGGCCAATGGAGAAGCCTCCCTCATGGGTGATCGCAACAGAAACCTCCTTAACAAAAAGTTGACCTCATCCTATGAGACCTTCAGCGCGGCGAGTTTCAGCAAAAACGAAGAAGGCAATCCAGAGGATATCCCCCTTACACAGACAGGGGAATACAAGCCATCTCCTGTCAATACTCTAACTAGAAGAGAAGTTTACCTGTAGGCTAAAAAGCAGCAACAAAGTTCTTTGTGTGTTACGAGAAAGAAAAGGGGCAAAATTCTTAAAGTCAAAACAATTTTAACAAAAATGAGAAACAAGAAAAAAAGAGGGGGCCACCAAAGAGACAAAAGATCCGCCTGCCACTTCTGCCTCCACAGCAGGCATTTAATTCTACTGTCTGCCTGACGATACTGTACAATGTAGAAAACATTGTTGTTACTTGCATGTCTAATTCCCCCTCACCGATTTTTATTTTCCTAAATCTATGGTTGCAAATTCCTCCCATAGTAACGAGCTCGATTAAAAAGAACACAACACACTGTTGTTTCCCCTCTGCAGAAGCATGAGTTAAGCCACTCATTTTGTTTGATTGTCATCTGGCTTGTTGAGGATAACAGGTCAGGGAAAAACGTATTCAAAACATATCATCTGAATATTGCTGATCCCCACCAGGGACAATCCTTCAGAAACCATACAGACATAGAGATAAATATAAAGGAATAACCATTAATAGGCACTTTGTGAAGACCACAGCTTTAATATTCTCACCTCTCATCTGAGGCTGGAAGCAACAGAAATACGTTCAGCCTGAGACTGCAGTCAAACCCATGGCATATTTTCCTACGATTCATGAACTCTGGTTCTGTTTTATCCATAGAACAAGCGTGTTCTTGCTGTGTCTCTTTCTCTCCTTCTCTTTCATTCTCTGTAACGATTACTTCAACGTAAACACAACTAGTAACACGTATACCGTAGGATAGTAACGATAAACTCTTAAAGTCATTATTTTGGGCAAGACTAACCTCTAGCTGGGAAGATGGTAATAACAAAAAGGCCAAAGATCACACAATGGATCAGGGGAACTGCTAAGTATTGGGGCTCGGCTTAGAAAACTAATATATTCACAGACACCCATGTACTCATAACACCCCTTCAGTTACATTTTGCACAGCAGCACAGTTCACGAGCCCAGATGACACAAATTTTTTTTATTTTCCCATGCGGTTCAGTTGAATGCCCAAAGGAACTGATGTGAGGTGGGTTGTTTGGTTTGGTTTTTTTTGTAATGACATGATATGTTGCAGCAGATGCTGCGTACGATATGCTGCATATGCCAGTTCCAGGGAATTTTTAAGATCAAAATGAAAACCCAATAGCGGTAATAGAAGGCTGTGTTAATGACAGTGCTTGGGGGGATGGAACGGGTGGGCAATGGGATGATGTGGTGACGAGAATATTACAAGTCAAACGCAAAACCTTCATTTCAGAGTGCAAGGAATGATTGCTAAGGTTTTTTTGTCATTGGTTACCGGTTGCTTCAACTATGTCAAAGATATAACGCAGGTTTTCTTGAAACACAAGTGCATTAAAACCAAGAGAAGTGCAATACTAAATGATGTCAAGACTCGGAACATTTAGGCTATGTAGGAAACGGTCTGATAAACAGTGGTATGATACTCACCGAGCAGATCAAAATGAGTCAAAAGGAGTCCAAGCCGCCACGATCTGCAAGAGCTCTGGGCTGTAACAGTTCTCACGGTGAGCGCTTCTTGAAAAGAAGAGGAAAGGAAACAGGTTTTTGTGCAATAAAAGCAACAAAACGTGCAGAAATTCAACCAGTTGCTTTGTAGCTGACGCTGTAGTAATAAAGACAGACTGAGCTCTGACATTCAGATGGAAATGACAATCCAACGACACAGCAAGGACAGCTCGAGGAAGGGAGGGAGCATTTGAATCCCTGGCTCTTTAACCTGGCATTAGGGCATGGCTAGATGGCTCTCTAGAATACCGTAGTCACAACGTAGCTTTGGGTAGTTTACTGCTTTGAAGAATTGCATAGAAATAACCTTAAAAGGCCTAAAGTAGAGGTTGGTAAATCAATACAACTCATCACATTTACCTTTTGAGTTCTTTTCTCCCTGTGGTGGGGTGTGCCGCCATTGGCCATCTCGTTCTCCTCTCCCGGGTTTCCTTTCTTCAAGTAACATTAGTTTGTGTATAGCAGTTATGACGAATGGGCACATTTTTAGAAAGAAAATATTAAAATCAAAGGTTAATAATGATTGAACATTTTTATGTTTGATTATTTAAGTGTATGGAGAGATGCAAACTAGTACTCGGTTACAAGACTGCATACAGCAGTTACTGCTTTGTATAATCTGTAAGTACCTGTTTAAAAATGCTTCTAAAAATGCTTATGTAATGTATACACATTTTTCTTGCACGTTTCAACAGAATACACAATTGCATAACACAAATGTTCAACAGAAACGTTCCTTTAATAAGATTTTATTTAATATTACACAGACAAAAAAATAAATTAGGTAGCTTGGTTCCATATATTCTTAGACCCTTTTTCTACAAGGTTAATAATACAGGTCATAGAAGACCTTCGGATTAAATGGATCAGCAGTCACTCACCAATTTTTGCACCACATAAGACAGTCATTAAATACTTTACTCGTGTGCATCTCCTTAGATCTAAAATGGGTGTGAAAAAGGTTTTTTTGGTTTTTTTTTTTTTAAATTCTATCTACTGTAAGTATTCACAGTAATTCTAGTGGAACGAGCCACTATTAATATGCTGATTACTCTTCTGACCTGGCATGACACACAAATATACTTTGTGTTTGTATTTTTCCTCTTTATTTGAAATAGGTTAAAACTGGTGCCACTCCATAAATAGAGTGCTTTTGTATAAAAATAAAGAAATAAAACTATAAAAAATAATTAGGGTGAATGCGAAATATGCAACTGTGCCTTTTATACCTATTATTATGGTAAAGTGGTAGTTGGGTTTGGACACTGAGGGATAAGGGGCTATTCCCAACTTTTTTGAACCTGTATATTTACTTGTGTTTATTTTCTGAGAAATTATAAATAATATATTTAAAAACAAGCCTTTTGCCAAACTCAGTTAATGGACCAGTCTTAAGCATTATTAACACAAGGCTATGGTTTAAGTAGATCTTGAGGATTTTTTTTATTACTATTTGTGCGGGGTTTGGGGTTGTTTTCACTTGTTTTTATTTCTGCTGCCTGGAAAACTACGATCAGTCTATATTATAGTTATTTAGCAAGGTGTCACCAGTTCATGTTGCCAGGAAAATTGTCAATTAATTTTCTTTTTTAATTGCTTTTAGCCGTCATCACATTTCAGTTGTACAGCATAGAAATCATCCTTTTATTTCCTTCCATGGGAAACTCAAATGAGCTTTGCATGTATTTTACATTAGGGCACCTTTATAGATTGATGAGTTAATATATAACTTTATATGTATTAGAAAATTCAATAGCTTTGGTCTAAAATCTAATGCTCATTCTGGATCTCAGATCCACTATGTTTATTCAATATGGTTTCTGACTGGCCTGCTGCCTGAGTTTCAGGAGAAAAAAAAAAAAAAAAAAGTTAAACCTTATTTTTATGTGGGGGAAGAACTTAAATGGGATTGAAATGATTGGCTGAAAGGCTACCCAAGGAGGTTGTCAAGCAGGAAAACAAAGAATACGGATAAAGACCTTGCTGTAAATCCAGCCATCACCAAACATTTGTAAGGAACTTGAACAACGAAATATTTTTCCCTTCTGTTTCATTGGTGATAAATATACAGTGTTTCCTTAAGGAATGAAGCAGGTGAAATAGCAATAGAGATGGAAGTCCATCAGTTCAGTTGTGTTACTGACTGAAGAAGAGCATAAAACACAAGGAAGACGACAACACTCACCAGCTACCTGGGTATGCTTTCAGACAACTTTTTCCTAAATTTTAAAGCACTTGCATTCAGTGTGGTACGATCTGTTTGTAATATTAATCATTGACTATTGTTCTGCAACTTGGATGTTGATAGTGAAGCAGAGAACAATTTATCATTGTTTATTATGAGTCACTATGCACGCAACTATGCTAAACATGGCAAAATGTATTAAACGCTAGTCCACCTCTATTTATGAAATATTTACATAATTTAATTTGCTTTTGTACAGTTTTATGTAAATAAATTGCTTGTCATTTTTGTCTCTGCAAATTAAAATATAACATGTTCAACTGGTTGCCCATTTGCCAGTGTACTTTCTCTGACAGGCTATTCTACTTTTACTGGATTAAATCACATGCTAGTTTGCATTTTTAACCTATATTTTGCATGGCAAAGATGAAACTGCCTTTGTAACTGGCCACCTCTTCACCTGCTGCTGTAGCTGAGGTTTTACCTGTCTACAGAGTGATATTCAGTAGAGGTTATTGTCACTCAGGACAGCATCCAGCTATTTTCGCAGTAAAAATAAAGGACTTGTAATGATAGCCGTTGTTTCCAATTACTGTTCAAAAGGGCTTCTTATTAAGGTATGTTTAAAACCATCATATTAAGAGGAATAACAAGTCTTAAGTAGAAGCTCAGGTATTTCCATCATGGCATGAAAATTTTCTAATTATCAGCAAGGCTGTTAATGTTTCTAAGAAGTTTAGAAATATTAATAAATCCTAAAATGCCAGTGAAGCATCTACGCTGAAAAGAACAACGCAATTAATGCAGCATTTCAGAGCAAAATGTGAAATAAAAACTCCAGTTCTTTCTAGCTGTGAATCAAATTATCCATCTCAGCATAACTACAGATCAAGAACAAACCCTCCTCAAGAAAGAACATCTAAGAAGCAAAAAGAGTTTATTCCTTAGCTGTCTGGATCACATACTGCTCTTTTTTTGTTTGTTTATTTGTTTTTATAAAAAGCGGGTTCTGAAACAGCCATTAAGATGGGATTTGCATCAATTGTAAAATGTGAAAAATATGTTTGTGGGGAGAGGGATCGAAGGTTAAAATTCACCCCCCTCCCTATTGTTTTCTACAAAATACAGTACTGCTACAGAGACCTTGCAAATCGTTGTGTACAATTTCCCACCTAACACCACAAAAAGCGCTGTTTCCATCTTACCTTAGTTACAGCTTAGGCTTTGATTTTTGTGAATAAAAACTGGCCAGGACTTCTTTCAACGTCTTTTTTTTTTTTCTTTTTTTTTCCTTTCCCAATAAACTTTACATTACAAACTTCTTTCTCCGACTGTGCTTTCAGTTAACGTTGCCTGGTCCGTCTTTAATGAACGTGTCAAGGAAGAGTCTTCCTCCCGTAAACCGAGGGCTGAATCCACGTGCCTGTGGAGAGAATTCCATCCACCAACTGACCCCACATCTCCCACATCACACTCCAACGAGCTACCCCTCAACCTCTTGCAGCAGCAGCGGTATTTTAATGAGTGACTTCAATCAAGCTTTCATGTTTATTTTATACGAGATGTAGTATGCAAGGCATGACCTTCTGTTTGTTTATTTCGTCTTTTATCTGCATTTCTCCTTGTTTACCAACTGCATCCAGGAAGGTGATTACAGGGAGATAAAATAAATTTCCTGAACCACAGAGAGTCATAAGAGAGGATAATATAAACTGGCAAAAGCTAACAATTTATGCTCCCCTTTAACCCTAGCTTCATTTCTCCCTCCTGCACTGCAGTAAAATGTAAATCTTATGCAGAGACTGAAATTAATAAATGTGACCCAGGCCGAAATAATTTCACGTCTTTATTGAGCCTCCTGAGGGGAGTGTATAGAAGACGCTTAATAGTTCATAAATGTGCAGATCATCTAACATATGCAAAAGAAGAAAGCAACACCAGAGTTAGACAAGAATATTTAGTATATTGCTTAGTAAAACGATAGGATTCCAGTCAGTCAGTTCATACAGCTATTTATTCTAAAGCAAATATGACTGGTTTAAAGACTTGGATATACTTACCAAGAAACAAGGAAAAAAATGCAAAATACCTATTCTGTAGTGGCATGGAATGGCCTCTGGGAGAAGAGGGAACAAAGAACAGCAAATAAGTATAATGTAATTGGCACAGAAGTGTTAGAAATAAATCCCTTTAGGACTTTCAAACTGATTTAAGAATCCTAAAATAGGGAGATATTAATGCATAATTTGTAGCTATCTACAGTATGGTACTGTAATTTCCAAGAAAAAATTCTTGCTAATTATAAGGCATGTGATTCTATTTAAGGTGGTGTTTTTAAAGATTTAATTAATGGTTAAAAATATTTATATCTTAGTATTCCTCCGTTGTAAGCTTACTAAAGCAAAATTCAGCAGGCTTCTCCAGCATTCATTGTAGGAGAATGCAGGGTTGGAAAAATGAAGATAGCCAAGATAAAGATTCATGTTTCTATTCTATTTTCAGCAGTGGAACCAACATCTTGGTGTTTACACTATAATTATGAATAAAAAATATAAAATAAATCCAAATCTAAACCTATCAGCTGTCACTTCTTTCCAGAATATTTCAGAGGGAACAAAGTAGCATAAAAAGCAGATTTAGTATACTATGTTAAAGCCCCTTTTGGTAAAATTTACACTCACCAAATTCAGCATCATGGAGAACGTAACTTAAAAAAGAATGAATCACTAAGTTTTTCCCAATTCTGTGGGGAATCAGAGGAGGAAGGAAAGAGTAGAGCAAGAAGAAAAAAAATTGCTGTTTCCTTTTATTACCTGCCTCTCCTGGATTTCCAGCACCTACGGAAAATCCCATGAATGGAATCTCTAATACTGGAATCTATCTTTACCCCACAAAGGTGTGGATCTCCACTTTTTTTCCAAAAGAACTTGCAGGTTTTATAACATGTATTAATTCTAGTTGGGGTAAACCATCTTCTTGATGCTTTTTCTTCTGTATTAGATGATTCCAGAAAATGAAGCTGGATCGATGTGAAAGGAGATTATGGTAGCAGTATCCTGCTCTAAGTTAGTTGAATATATATTTAATAAGACAAGTAGAAGTGGAAAAAAAGATCAGAATAAGATGAAAGAGATCCTGGTGGTCTGAAAATATCCACAAACAGCTGCACACACTGTAATGATTTATTATTTAGGTTTGATCAAAACAGAAGAGGCCACAAATTTCCTGAGCAAAAAAAGAGAAAGGAGGATTTAAAAAAAAAATTAATAAATTACAGATGAATACCTAATACCAGTTAAGCGCATGTACATGTATGTATGATGTATGTACATACACACATACCTCTCACCTCTGGCTTTTGAAGCAGATTTTAAGATGCTCTTGAAGATTCCAGAAAATTGTCTACTTCTGTCTCTCATCAATGTCAGGGAGACAGAATACTGGACTACGGGGACCTTCAGCATGAGGCCCTATATCTATTCTAAGGTTTAGTAAGATAAAACAAAATACATAAATCAGTGGCTGTCATTTAACATGGAAGGGTATGGTGATCACAGAGGCAGAAATCTGGGTAACTACCAAACTTGCTTCAGTTTGTCTCTATCCTCCTGTGTCATGTAAGTTGCTAGAACAAAAGTAAGAGCATTTTTAATCTTTGTTGGTCTCCTTTCACTGACAGTTCCTGGAATCAGCTTGGCATCTACTTAGCTTTTGCCCACCTCGTTCTGAAGTAGGAAAGAACCCTGGAACAATAGGTGATTTCATATTCTTTTTCAGTCTGACCTCTGAGCATCTGGGAGGCATTGTGTTGCCACCCTTATCTTTAGGAGCATGAAATCACAGTAGACTACCTCACACGTAACTCTAAATATGAGTTTGAATATTAAAAGGGTCCTTACAGGTGGTAGAACAAGAAGTATGCCTTGAATTTAGAATAATCTGGTGCTATGCTGATAAAAAAAAAATATCCTGAATTCCAGAGAGGATTGAAAAGCTGCTGTGTGTGATAAAGAACAAACCGCACGGTGGGTACAACCCTATAATAACAAGCACTGCATTTTCTTCTTGCTCTAATCTATGCCTTACATAGAGATGAAAGGAAAATGTACAAATGCCCCAGCTCCCTCTGAAGTGAAGTTAACAGTGTTTCATATATACAAGAAAGAAGGAATCATCTTTTGCCAAGCCTTGGTAAATTAAGCTTGTTTCCAATCAGTTGGGATGCCTCTGTTCGATATTCTGATTATGTTTATGTGTTGTCAATACAATGATAACAGCTCATTAATGATACGGTGCCCAGTGACAGGACAAGAGGTAACGGACACAAACTTGAATGTAGGAAGTTCCATCTAAACATGAGGAGGAACTTCTTTCCTGTGAGGGTGGC
>JAOXJK010000032.1:62575856-62588954 GCA_025774025.1 Xenus cinereus
CTTTCCTGTGAGGGTGGCAGAGCCCTGGAAGAGGCTGCCCAGGGAGGTGGTGGAGTCTCCTTCTCTGGAGACATTCATAACCCACCTGGACACGTTCCTGTGCAACCTGCTCTGGGTGGACCTGCTCTGGCAGGGGGTTGGACCAGGTGATCTCCAGAAGTCCCTTCCAAACCCTACCATTCTGTAATTCGGTGATACAACTAGCATGACGTGCTCATTTAGGAAAGCATAGAATTGATGGAGGGAAATGGTGTAAAAGTGCCACCCGGAGAACAAGGGTCTTCAAACTATACCTCCCATGAGGTGCTATAATGTATCAGCTAGATACATTATTAAGTATTAACATAAAAGTTAAATACCACTTTTCAGTTCCAAAGAAAACTCAGCTAGTCAAAATACTCACTCAGAAAGAAAGGTAGGCGAGGGTTTGGTTAGTCATAGACTGAGAAGGTCACGTCCGAGAGCTACAGAATAATTTTTCTGTATTGAACGACTGCAGCTAAAATAAATTTAGCAACACTCAGAAATAATACATCTTGTCTTTTCTTACGCAGTGATGGGTTCTGAAGCTTCAAGAAGTTTACTGTTCAGTGGCACTCAAAAAAACCCATCAGAACGAAGACTTAGAATTAAGGAGGGATCATCAAACAGAATAGATTCTGCTGCTTAAATCAAGATGCAGGTGCATCATGAATATTTTGCATGGTTCTGACCTCCACCCCTCTATATTAAAAAGGATATAAATACTAGAAGAGATGGAGAGTAGGGCCATCAGTTACAGAATATAAATATGAAAGGAGTCTTCAGACTAGACAAGGGAACCAAGGGGTTTGATAATTGTCCATCTAAAGTCATTAATGGCATGAAGAGAAGTGGGGAAAACTACCAGTTTTGCTTAATAAATGAGCTATTAAGCATCAAGTGAAATTATCAAGCACTAGGTTCAAGATATATGGAAGATGGTGTGTTTTCTCCCAGTGTATCAGAGGAGATTGATTTTTGGGTTGCACATCATGAATCTGCCTCAGAGAAAGAATAAAATAAAAACCCAGAAAATTTCTAGACTGATACTTTTTATGAATAACTTCAGAATAACATAAGTAAAAGGCATATCTGTTTGTTTCTCCTGCTCTCTTGCCTAAACAGACACACTAACAACGTTTTCTGGAAGCAGAATACTGATTTAAAAGTTCTCCCTCATTCTAAAAACCTCCAAACCAAGCCAAATATCCACAAAAAAACCCCCAGAAAATTCCACAAAAAAATCCAGCCCTCATCACCACTATTTTGTTAACCAACATGGTGAGAAGCTTTTCTTCAAGAAGTTCTTATCGATACGCAATGCTTTTTATTCTGCTTCCCTGTGAGAGTGATGCAAAATAATCTATGCATAACCACAATTACTCCTTGGAAATTCTTAGCTGCAAGTCTTCTGCTAGAAAACTTTAAGTGGGGATAAAAAAAAAAAAAAAGTTGGATTTTCTTTTCTCCAAATTATCTAGGTTCTAAGCACAGACTGTTGCTGGGCTCATTCGGACATGTGAAGAGCCCGTTAGATGGGTTTTCAAAGATAGTCATGGAATTAACTCGTGCTGAAATCGGTGACAGGCATTTACCTTGCTGTGCACTACTGGTCGCAGAGAGTCATATAGACAAAAACGCGTAGCAAAACAAACCACAAGCATTTGCAAACAAGTTTCCAAGAGTTTGTATTGTTGCAAACTTTATACCTCTTGACTACACATACAAAACAAAAGAGAATACTGTAAGAATACAGTAATATGCGAGTTCTCACCTGACGATGTTTGTGGCCTTTGGAGTATCTGGAGACATCTGGTTCTCCCCATCTTCTAGCTACAGCTTTTAGCACCAGTGATGCAATTAGAACTTCTGCTATGCCCTCTGAGAATGAAAAGATACATTTATTTTTTTTTCCCAAAGACATTTAAAAACAGTTGTTTATTCACCTCCACATTCCATGGCAAAAAGCAATTATGTATTAATAGGACTTCAGTTTGGAGCCATTAGGTTCATTGCCGGTTATTCTGCAATATACTAATAATTTCATTTTGTGCTATTTTTCCTTAAAATTAAATTTAAAAACTAGATTGATACTCGTGAAGCTAATATGCATGACAGAAATATTGCAGTGAACACCAGTTAGTAGTATTTTAGTTTAAAGAACTAAGTTATGCAGCGGTTTCTAAAAATCATGCAGTAACATAACAGGAAAACACAAGATTAATATGTGAAGATACAGTAGTTTCTTTTACACAAAAATTCTTTTATGGATTATTCACAATACTGGAGGAGTTCCCCATCTATGTAAAAATAATCCCTTGGCAGTAACAGCACTGCAACCTCTTCAAATTCCAGATGTGGTTTACAAAACAAACTGCTCCCCACACCCTGTGGAGCAGCATAAGTTAAGGACATGGAGAGTGCACGCTGTTTAACCTTAAAATAAATAAATAAAAGGTTAGCATTTACACAAACTCACATAAGCCTTAAGCAAAGTGCATTCTGGTCAGAGTTGAGAAACTGGACAATTTGATTAGGTTTAAAAGACTATATAACTGGAAGGCTGTAAAGAAAGAAATCATAGAATCATAGAATCACAGAATGGTTGGAGTTGGAAGGGACCTTAAAGATCCAACCCCCCTGCCATGGGCAGGGACACCAGCCCTGCACCTTAAATGCAGTTATTTAAGTGGCCAAAGTGAATTAATACTTAGCTCTCAAGAGGAGAGAAATATGACCTTATTCCTGTTCTTGACTGTTTTTCCAAAATGCAGTTGCCACCAGTGCTACACAAAAATTACTACTAAAGTTTATTTACCTTAAGGATGAAAAGAAAAAGACTTTCCCCACCCTAACCAAGTTAAAACCTGAGCAACTTGAAGTGTACTGTTTGACGTGGACTAGACGCACTCCAATTCCAAGTATGTACTACCACCTTTGTGAGAGTACCAATTTGGGAACAAATATCATACCTCAAACCTCTGTCTCTGAGCAACAGAAACCGAGCAGTCTTTGCAGGCTCTTACAGCTTCCATCCTTTGCTTTCACGCTACAACTATGGAAAGGAAAAGGCATCACTTATGCCTAAAAGGCCTTTATTTATAATCCCTGAATCTATTTTCTATTCATTTGTGAATAGATCAAATTCTTGCTGAAGTCTTTTAGAAGGAAAAGGCTGTTAATACAAGAAATGAGAAGTTATAAGAGTTTTCATGCCCTTTTCCAGAGAAATCTGCGCCACCTTTCAGTCACAGAAATACAACCTTTCCTCTGGACCACTACAGCAGAATATACACGCTGAAGAATAACTCTTCAAATTCTGCTTTCAATTTACCTCTGTAACCAGAACTAACCTGCACAGGGACAAACCTGAACAGATTTTGTCCCAGTATACTCAAATTACAAGGAAGGGGGAACAAACAGCCAGCCTTTTTTGTATTTTTATTTTTTTCTCCAATAAATTATCTTCCTTGCTAGACATACTAGATTCTCCTACGTTCTAATGTAGCCTTGGTTGGAATGTTAAAAATGTAAAATCTCTCAACCCTTTCTTCTTCAAAAAGAAATTTCTTAAAAATACATTGTGATGATTTCAGAACCCCAAAATAATTGAACTTGAATGCATGATTTCGTTGCAATTGTAAACTATAGGTGTGTTTTATTTTATAGTTTATTTAAATATATCATCAGTACCCCACTATATTGGTGAAATGCGCCTTTGTCCAATAGACAAAGGAAAACAATATTCCTTTGACAGATTTTTTGTTAGTTTCTTCCCCCCCTCAAACTTTTCTAGAAACTTCTGCTGACTGTAAAGTCATTACAGAACATTTACCCTCTTGCTCTCAATAGCACTTAAAGACTTTCAAAACTGCTTCCTGGGGAGAAAAAGCATCAGTCAGCGTTGGATTAACACAGCATGGGTTGGATATACATGACAGCAGTATCTCAAGTCTCCTCTTGATCCCACCTCCCCAAACCACAAGAAAGAAATATAGTGACCCAACAGCAGCAGCAATTTAGTTCAAAGCGAAAGCGCAGAGAGATTTAAAACCTGTCCATAGAAATTATAATACCTTCCAATACCTATTGCATCAAAAAATGCATATAAGCATGCTATTTGGAGATTTTTAAAGCTTTTTTTTTTTTGACCTAACAGGTCATGGAGATTTGTTGGACAAATCCTCAGCTGCAATAAATCAGACCATAACTTATCGAGATAGAACACTAGGGATAATGGATTTCTCACCTGTCTCGTTTGGATGGCAATATTGCCACAGCTTTTATTCAGTAGCTGGTTCATCAGACAAATTTGCAAACCATAGTATATCACAGAATCACAGAACAGCAGGGGTTGGAAGGGACCTCTGGAGATCATCTAGCCCAGAGCAGGTTGCACAGGAACGTGTCCAGGTGGATTTGGAAAGTCTGCAGAGACGGAGACTCCACCACCTCTCTGGGCAGCCTGTTCCAGGGCTCTACCACCCTCACAGGAAAGAATTTCCTCCTTGTGCTTAGATCGACCTTCCCATGTTCAAGTTTATGTCCGTTACCTCTTGTCCTGTCACTGGGCACCCCCGAAAAAAGACTGGCCCCATCCTCCTGACACCCACCCTTGAAGTATTTATGAGCATTGATGAGATCCCTCCTCAGTCTTCTCTTCTTCAGAATAAAAAAGACCCAAGTCCCTCAGCCTTTCCTCATCAGAGAGATGTTCTAGTCCCCTCATCATCTTTGTAACCCTCTGCTGGACCCTCTCCAGCATTTCCCTGTCCTTCTGGAACTGGGGAGCCCAGAACTGGACACGGTGCTCCAGATGGGGCCTCCCCAGGGCAGAGCACAGGGAGAGGATGACCTCCCTCGACTTGCTGGCCACACTCTTGATGCACCTCAAGTTATTATGGTCCCAGTTATTATAGGAAATTGATTAGGGGCTTATGCAGCTGATTTCTCCAACAGTGATTTTGCTTTTAGATCACAGGACCCTCTTTCTGAGGGCCGAAGACCGTCGGGGCAAGCTGGCCAACCTGATGAGCAAAGTTCTAACCTAGGAATGGCTGCGGAGGGAAATTATGATCCACAGTCAGGGAAGGAAGCGGCAGGCAGGGGTGGGCAGTAAAGGGCGCAAAGGTGGCAGGTAGAGGAGAGATCTTCAGAATAATACCTTGGTCACCTTCTTGCATTTTGCAGCAAAACAGCCTTCTGCCTCCCTCCTTCCTATTTTGTTTCTTGCAAACTTGAAATAAGATCGTATTGTTTTGGTCTTAAGGTCCCCTTAGCTGAAACGAAGGGGAATCATTTGCATCCAAGCTGTAGGATGTTGTTCTGAGCCGAGATACAAATAAGCAAAGCAGGGCTGCTGAGCAGACAGGACTAAAGGCAACGCTGTGACTGATGAAAGAGCTCCAACGCTGTCAAGACTCTCACTAGAACCTCTGCACATCACCACCCTGCCTTGTGTAAGCAATCCAACTTGCTCAGGGCCAGCTCTCGGGTGCCTGTATTGTTTGAGATAAAAACACTGCTTTTCCATCAAATGCTGTGCCAGGGAGCAGGAAAGCATAACACAACCGAGCCTTAAACTAAAGGGAGAATCAAGAGCTTAAGGGCAAGCTTAACTTTATTCGGAATAAGCTATAGTAAAACAGCACAGTATAACTGCTCTCTATCTGCTGATCTATTGCTTGTCCAGGATTCTCTAACATCGAAACCGAAATCCACGCTTACCACGAGCCTGGCGTCCACAGAGGCTCCGTCTCGGTGGATCAGGAGCTCTGAGAAAAGCTGACATTACATTCACTAATCAACGCCGTGGTAGGAGATTTCCACACACGCAGGCACAGATCGCGTACGTAATTATCTCTATACAGCATCAAATGTGCAGCGAGCAGGTATACACACACACGCACAGCCAAGGAATGGTAGATCAAAATCAGATTCCTAACAACTATAATGATGAGCTACTCCAGGAATGTCGGCTTTCCGGACCAATTATGTTGCACAGCCCTTGAAGTGTTGCAAAGTGGCAGCCACGCACCCTTAATCATATTCTTTGCTTACACACTGTATTCAAGCTTTCAAATCTTCTTGTGCTGGAACTGCTTTTCAAGGAGTCTTACTGTTTGTTTGGTGGGTTGTGGTTGGTTTTTTTTTTTTTTTTGTTATCATTACTGATGTTTCTTTGCTCGTTATCAGCATATTATGCAGTATATTTTGTATTCTGCAGCAGCTCATATGTTAGAATCTTTGTCCCTCAGACCTTCAGCGGTGCTTTTATGGACACTCCAGCCCATCCATAGGACAAATGTAATCACAAATTCATCGGTACACTATCATAATTTAAAATTACATTCAAGAAAGGTTTTCCTAACCTGCACTGCATTTATTTTTCAAGGTCAAATTTATTTCTCAAGAATTAACAGTTTTTATACACCATCCCCCCTACCATTTTTCCAGCCAAACATTTTAAGTTTACAAAATTTAAATCAAGTGAGACTGTCTTCCTCTGTGACATATCAAAATATAATTATATATTCTGGTAGTCAGCTGAACTTTGTCCCTAATTTGCATCTTATCTTGAACAATTTATTTTCCCACTTGTCATGAAACCTATGACTGGAGCTGATCTTTTATAGACCACTTGGCAGGAGTGAATAATTAGAAATACGGTTCCATCTGCATTAGAATGGTTTTTGTCCAAATTCTGGATGCAGGCCCTGCTACATGCCTCCCTAAAACTCCCTAATAGGAGCGCAAGAGATAAAAACATTAAGATAAATACAGTGAACTACCATCTTAGAAATCAGTAAGCCTGATAGTTACGTACTGCATTAGAAAGTATGTTGTTCTCATTTAAGATGGATTTTACCTTAATTAGCATCACCGGATCTTTATGATCTTTATCTAGTTCTAAAGAAAAATAAATTATTCCCATCATGATATATACAACGTTATATTCTTTAAGGAGAAGGTCTAGGATTTTTGGTTTTATGTTGCTCCAGTTAAACTGTGTTTAATAAAACAGGTTTGAGAGAATAAACCACTTCTCAAGCATAGCAAACCCACTGTTTTTAAGTAACAATAACAAGCCACTTATTGTATCCAGTTAAGCAGATATCAGAAGTCTATATATACGTAGGGACACTTGTCCCAAATTCAGGCGGCACAGAAGTGTTCAGGATATTCCAAGAGTTTCATAAATGTGACCAATTATGTAACAAGATATGCCGAAGGACTTCAGAATCAAAAACTAGGGCATATGAGACATAATTAAAATGCAGATCTTCAACAACATTATTTTTTTTTTTTTAAAATCTCAGTAAACGACACAAAAAATGAAATATGAAAGGCTGCAGAGTTATATAATATAACTGGAAGGGTACATATTCTTGCTCAGATCAGTCTGCGCAACAAGTGACAATTTATCACCTTTCTTAAAACAAGTGTCTTAAAACTTTGTACTGCTGTTCCCCCAGGTCAAAATAGGACACGATCAACACCGCAGGGGGCACAGGGAAAGGACGCAAAGGGAGAAATTTCCCCAAATATATAATGTAGCCTAAGAATATTCAGCCCCACTCGCTCCTCATCCTTGGAGTTTGTTACGGAGTTAAAACAACTCAGAGCAGCCTTTGACCTGCAGCAAGTGAAGATCATTTCCCTCCTCATAAAAGATTGCAGAGGTGATGTCAACCATCCAAACACAGTTCTGCTCAGAAAGGACTAGGAATAGCATATCTCTGTGGCATACCTACCAGTGCTTCTTCAATATGCCTCAAAACTATTCTTCCCCACAGCTTTTTTTCTTTTTTTCTTTTTCTTTGAGGTTTTTATTAGACTACAACATCTTGCTTATTTGGAAAGACAAGAATGGAGTGCCCTAATTACAAATTGCATTTTCTTGAAGATTAATGAATGCAGAACAGACCAGGTTCTGCATTCTCTTCCTATTCATAGAGGTTTACTTCCCTCCTCCCACCCTCATAAATCATATAGCTTTATGTTTACAGTTCCTTCATGAGAATGGGAAGATGGGGTCACAATCGTACTTCAAGAATCACGAAGAGAAACTGGGTTTCTCTTATTACAGTGTTTTAATAGTAATAGTGGAACCAAGCAGGTGAGA
The DNA here is from genome assembly GCA_025774025.1 of Xenus cinereus. NCBI lineage: Eukaryota > Metazoa > Chordata > Aves > Charadriiformes > Scolopacidae > Xenus > Xenus cinereus. The sequence continues at coordinate 62,584,003 of JAOXJK010000032.1, forward strand.
ACACAAGACTTGAACAGATCCAAGATGGGGCCCTGTACGAGTGTTTGAGCTTTGTTGACAGAAGGCTTATAGCAGCACCTTCTGACACCTAAGTCGTGGACCATACTCCTACAGAAATTAAAAAATGCTACTAAAAACAACAGGACAAATAGAGCTACAAATAGTATTGCTGCGGTGAATTTACATGTGAGGGGATCATAAATGTTGAAATAAACTTAAAGAGGCACAAATTAAAACATTTAAGAAATTTCTGAAGCTTGAGGGGATTTTGAGAATTTAAATTTGTCTTAAGCACATGAAGTGAGCAATGCCCTCTTCAAAAGTACATTTAGCACAGAATCATAAACCAGACCTTTGACAAATTAGTAAATACAAGTTGTACAGACATTAGTATAAACCCATTCATGTACATTGTTTTCCAACGCAATTTATGGGAACATAGCTACAAAACTTTCTCAAAATTTCTCCAAGTGGAGCTTCAAAGCTGCTTTACATAGAACTATGATTCTGTATAGCTCAGGTTGGACTTCTGGAAGTCATCTGGCCCAACTCAGTCAACTGGACCAATTAGATCAGATTACTTAGGGACTTGTCCAGTCAAATTTTGCATATCTCCAAAGGATGGAGATTCCACAAGCTCTCTGGGTAACCTGTTCCAATATTTAAAGAATCTTCTTATGAAAAGACTTTTCTTTATAACTCATCAGAGTTTTCCACATCCCAAATAGCATTCATTGCCTCTTGTCCTGTGACTGTTCAGCTTCAAGAATAATCTTACTCTGTCTTCTACATACTCTCCCATTAGGTAGTTAAAGATAAAGATCTCGATCTCCTTTCGCCTTCTCTTAAGGCTGAACAAACCCATTTTTCTCAGCTGCTTCTTGTATGTTATACATTCCAGATCCTTAAGTGGCTGGGAACTCCTGCACCGGACATATAGGTATATCTTTCTTATATTAAGGAACCCAAAACCTGACACAGTGCTTACGATATGCTCTCACAAGGAGCGAAGAGAAACAAAGACTTACTTTCCTTAGTACATGAGCTACACTTTTCCTTATCTAGTCCAGTTTGTATTGGCTGCTTTTTTGCTTTTTTTTCCAGCTGACTTACCTCATTTTGTTGTTCATCAGGATCATCAATTCCAGTCTGCACTAAACTGCACAGCAGAGGGTTAGCACATCCCGGATGCTGGACTTGGCATCTGCATTTATCCTTACTGAACTTGAGGAGGGTCCTGTTCATGCATTTCTCAAAACTATCGAGGTCCCTCTTAGTAGCAGCCCTATCTTCTCATGGATCAGCTGCTCCCTCCAGTTTGGTATTTGTCATGGTTTTAAGTTACCTCAAACCAGGACAGTATTGTACATGAAACTGCTGAGAATGCATCATCCAGGTCATTAGGAATGGTAATGAACCTCACATTTATTCCCGATGGCCCACACTTTGACTTTTCTGCTAACAACCCTCTGAGCCCAATGATCCAGCCATGCATCTTATAATTCATTTATCTAGTGCACAACTAATCAACTCAGATATCAGAATACCATGAGGAACCAAGCCTTACTACGATAAGGTATCTCCTGTGATCTCCTGTTCCAGTTAGCCAGTCATTTCATCACAGAAGGTTATCAGGTCATCATATCAGGTTATCAGATATAATTTGTCCTTGGTAAACACATACTGACTTTCACAATAATGATCCTGTCCTTTAGGTGGCTGCAAATGGCTTCCAGGTAAATTGCTAATTGCTTAATCCACCCAGGCATTGAGGTCAGGCTGACCAGCCTGTAGCTTCTTGAATTCTCCTTCCCCACCTTGAAGATACACATGCCATCTGCCTTTTTACAGTCATCAAACTTCCTCCTGATTATCAACATGACCTTTATAAAAGTTTATAAAAAGTATAATCTTTTTATTATAAAAGATACTAAAAAATTGTTCACTAAGAACATTACCCAGCTTCCCCAGCATCTTTGGAAGAACGTCATCCAGCCCCATGTACTTGTGTATATACAATAGGATTAGGTTCTCCCTATCTTCCTCTACAGTAGAGGAATAGCTTCTGCTTCTACCAGTAGAGTGAGGGGCCTAAGAGACCTGTTTAGCGAGGGCTGGAGGATGGGGAAGGTGGTTATAGAACCTCTTAATCACATTGTTCCCTAGGTGCAAGTCCAGCTAAGCTTCGGCTTCCCTAAGTCTGTTTCTGCATGCTCAAAGTCTTTATGTTCTTCCCAAGTAGTCCATTGCCACTTCCACTTTCTGCGCACTTCGCTTTCATGACTAAACTCAACAACCATGATTGATCATACCTTGATCCTTCAGTGAGCGTGTAACAACATTAGAATGCCAAGGCTTCTTAAACTTTTACGTTCACCACAATAAACTGAGTAATATACTATGGAGATCACACCAAAAGAAAGATTTTACCCCTCTTCGTTTTGCAGTTTAATTATTGATCAAATGTCTGTCCTTGAAATTTCATATTCTCACGTACATAAAAATGATCCTGGTTCTTTGTTCACTAAAATCAAATTATAAAAATGAAATATTTAGTAGAAAAAGAAACTATTTGAACATGAACTTGAAATAATAAAATATGAGGACAGAGGAAGAGCAGGCAAGTTTTCAAGTCCTGTGTAATGAAGCAAACTCCTTCATAGGCATAAGTAAAAAAGTCAAAGCTGCTGTGTCTGGTTTGTGTTATTATGGTTGCAATTATTTATTACAGTAAAGCCCAGAGGTACATTATAGCAAGTATTGTGCAAAAGCACAGTTCTGTAAGATGAATCCAATAGCACAAAAGTACATTAGTACAAAGGGATGTTGAGGGGCACACTTCATGATGGATTATTTTTCCCTTACTTATACCCTTGTTTTCTATTGCTCAATAATAGAAAACTTTTATAGCTCAGATACTGTTCTACTACAGCAGAAGATGGGGCCCTCAGTTCAGGATCGAGACTTCATTGCTGGGGGCTCTGTATGGACACATAAATCTGGCTTTTTCTCAGAGAACACAGGGTAAAGTTGATACCTCTTACAGCTTTAAGCCTATTCATCAGAGGAGCAGTCCCATGCTCCCTCCTCCCCATTCCACTAGCATTTATTTGACATTTTTGATTGAACCAGAGAAGTTAAATCACAAAAAAGCTCAAACAAACCCAAACAACTCACCCAAAGCAAACCAAAAAACAAATAAACAAACAACTCTCCCCCGAAAAAACCCCAAACACACAGAAAAAACACAAAGACACCTACAAAAAAAAAAAAACAAAAACACCAAAAAAACCCAGAACAACCCAAATACAATCACCAAAAAGCAACAAAAAAGAAGAGTTCTCCAACAGACTGACAAAACTGAATTGACTTACTGCAAGGAAAGACAACCAGAGCCAGCTGAAAGAAGAGGAGTACAAACTATCTCCTTTCAACATATTTGGGGCATGAGTTCAGCTCAAGCCGCATCATGTAATTTCACCCTTTGGCTAGATTTTCTACAAAGTGTTTAGGCAGCTGAAATAAGAGATATCTGTTGAAAGCCTTAGGCTTGTGTTGGAGGTTAGGGTGCATGACAGCCACTGTTCTGTTAGCCAGATAAATTAGAACTCAGAAAGTCACAGCAGAACACTTCTATCAGAGATCTTACATCCACACACGCTTTCACAAAGCGCTGGCAATAGCGCACAAGATTATATTGTCTCAAAACAGCAAAGACCCACATACCTCGAGGTATACTGAGGGTTTGCACAGTATCTGTCCAGAAGATGTATAAGCAGGGCACGAGATATGCTGCAATCACATATTTTCCACAGACCAGCCTTTGAGAATAACCGAAACCTCTTCATTACATTTACTTCACTCTGGGCAAACGATTTCAGATATCTGGAATAGAAATAAAACACATCTGAAACTGAGGCTACATAAACCCATAATTATAGCAGTCATAAAGGGCAGAGAAGAAATAGAAAGTGTGTACTACCGCTAGTGAAGACAAAAAAAAAAAAACCCTAAAAAAATCACTTATGCATTAAGTTATCTGTAGAAAGCAAATCTCCGAGTATCAGTCAACAGCTGAGCTGAAGACATAGTGGCTTCTAAGTGTTATTTTCGCTGCTTCTAACACATCTGGAAGATGACCTTAAAAATTAGTTGTGCATTTTTGATATCAGCCTGTGGAAAAAACTCTGCATTAAACCTCATCTCACGCTGTGTTGATGCAAGTCACAAGACAATCTTATTATTTAGAGGGCCTGAAAGAACAGATTTTGAACGTGGTTAACTACACAAAAAGAACCCATGCATACATGTACAGCTTGAATACAGGACATATGGTGTCATTCTGTCATTTAAGGTGTCTGCAGAGATCTGGAGGGACCTTTGTTCTCAAACCTCAGTATTTCACAAACACAGATGGGATCTGCAGGCAACCTGAGTTCAGGTTGCTCTTGTAACAGTGTGGTGGTGGCATATAAATTAGAAGCACTACAACTTTATGGAGGAAACCTAATGGCTTCGCCTTGGTAAAACTTTAAGAATATCTGATAAAATAGGAATGTGAATGTAAGCAGTGTGTATGAGTGGAATACTCAAAGCTGTTTGAGAGGATACCTGCCAAGAAAACACCCAAAACAACCAACCGACCAAAAAACCACACTGACAACACCAAAGATCATGAACATCTGTTGGATTAAACACTAATCAGGGAATGACCATGAAAATTTTGGGTATGGAAACTAACCGAGCAAAAAAGATGAGTCATCTTGAAAAGACATATGAAAGAACCATGAAAATTTGTGCAACTGAGAAGAGATGAATGAACTTTAAATGGTTTGGTGCTACCACATATTTGTGGTTATTTGTTAACATTTTTACATTTTTTCAGTCTCCAGCTATTGGCATGTACAGTTCCCTGATTGCTAGTTAATCATGTATTGATAAAAACCAAAATA
>JAOXJK010000032.1:62590342-62607717 GCA_025774025.1 Xenus cinereus
TATCCTTATTTGGTCCCATGTGTTATTATTTCTTGGAGTTAAGTATTTTGTCTGAACAAGCTAGCTTGGAAGCAATGCAACACATATATATATTTATTTCATTGTAATTTATTTTTTTTTAAGTTTTCTAAAGGTACTAAGGATGTGACCGTGTCATTAAATTGAGAGACTGATAAATGAGCCTTATACCTGCTTACATCTCTTCATTTAGACTAATGGCAGTAAGGTTATATCAGCAAGCAGAGAAAAACAAACACAACCGACCCTTTTATTTAGACTACAGATTTAAAACAATTTGCCCAGAAAAGAAACAAAAGCTGTGTAAAGTTAGAAGCTGAGAGCATACTTACTACCAGCAAGCCAGCTGCAATTTCTGCAGCGTTCTCAAAGCTAATACATCTTAAGTATTAATTAGTAAGAATAAGAAGCAATTGGCTAATCTAGACTCCAGTGAATTGAGACATTTGTATAAAGCTGTAAGATGCCTTGGTTAAGTCATCCCTAGAGGTACCTAACTGCCTACACTTGAAGAGCAACTTCCTAGGTTATGATGAGAGGTGATTATCTTTCAGGAGATTAATCTCCATTTATTAGCTGAGTAACTCTCAGTTATATTCTCTTCTCCTATATGTACTGTTGTAAAGCAGTCGTGCTCTTGCTGTTGTCACTCATGCCATTAACAACTCTTGTTTTGCAAACCTGCCAGAATTTGACCTTACGCAGTTTACTCACAACATAATTGACCAACTCAGTAATGGGATTTGGGGAATCTGGGTTCACTAAACTAAAACCTTTCATACCCAAGTCAAGGTCACATGCTGGATACCTTTAGAAAACAAATATAAATAGATATACTTACATGCATATATAGACGTATACATATGTACACACTCATAATACACATATGCATGCATATTATATATACGTGTGTGTATATAAAACTCCATCATACCCTAGTAAGCTGCTTCTTTAAAGCTAACTTATTCAGTCTAGGTAGCTAGTTTCATATGAAATCAGGAAAAGCCCTTGCTGTATTTTAACTAATAAGTGTTGTTGGCTTTTTGCACTAGAAGCCTTCTGTAGGTGTTCACAAGTTGATATTGCTTATTTTAAATACTTTTATGAGTACTATACTTTTTTTTTTTAAGATAGACAGCATTCAAGAAGGCCAGAGAGCCCGTTACTCAAGAGCTCTGTTTCAGCAGGTGGTAGAATGCTAATTTGCAGAACAGATTTTCCAAATCAGATCTTTGTGCAGTGGTAATTTAGTCAGGTTTTCCCTAAGAACATTGGCTTTGACCTACTGAAAGAGTAGCTGGTTAGGAAGTGTTTCTGAGCTTCTGCACAACTTTAGGTGCCAATGGTTTGAATTTCCTGTAGCCAGCTTTCTGTCAGCAGATATATATCCAAACCAGTAGAGTACAACACTGAAAACAGCAACCAAGTGGGGCTTCTGATGTTAGAAGAGGAACCTGTGTGTTGTTTAATTACGGCTATTGCCACCGAACACAGAGGGGTCTATCCAGTAACCTGTTTTAGAGTTTCCCATAAAACAGCAAGTTACTTAAAAGTTTTAGTTGTCACTCAATACACAAGTCATCCTCAAGTAGAGACAACACAAGACTAAACCTGTTCTGAAAGGCAAGTCTATCACATGCCTTTCTAGACGGTTTCCACACTCAAGTCTGAAAATTATATAAACTCCCAGACATTTATTACCTGTTAAGTATTTAGCAATAACGTGTTTCTATACGGTGTTACTTCAGCAAGAGAGGTAAAAAAGCAGGCATTTTTAGACTATGGGTGCAACTTGAGCATTCTTCAACACAACTCAAGTGTGTACCAACATCAGAGGTAAATTGCACTGTTAATTAGTTTGATCTTGGTCATCTTTAAATATTTCTACCTGTGGTCTGCCAATATTCCTGAAGTCAAATTCAAACCTCTCTGCAGAGTCAATCAGTTACTTAAAAGTTCACAATAGGGAAACAGATCATCCGAGAAGAAGGAATGGACCTTGTTATTCTAGCTTAATTCTCTGCTTTGGTCACTGAAACACCCTTATTCTGACTCACCACTGCTTGACTCTATTGATAGGATGAAAGTTAGATTTATCTTTGCTGCTCACTTGTTTGATGTAAGAGTGCCCTAGAGTTCCTAGTATACCCATAAGCCAACTTTAACAGTCATTACAGGCGTAATTTAATGATCAGTATCTTTTTGTAATATTAAAGGATCCAGATGCCTCACCGGTACGTGAGTAGCAGGAGAAGCAGGGAGGGGGAAGTCAGACAAGCGCTGTGAAACAAACCTACGATCACACAGAGAGAGACACTGCATCTCTATTGAGAGATCTTTTATGGTATGAACAAGCTAATTGCAGAAGCTTAAAACCTTCTGAAATTGTAAAGACATACATTTACTAGTAATACAACTTTCGGAAAGATAAGCAATTTTAAGGGAGGGCTTCTTAGTCATATCTTAAACGCTTAAGTACCTCAGTTAATTTGAGAAACTATTCTTATTAGAGTTCTTGTTTTTATACTGAAAAAAAAGCACAAAAACGCCCCAAAACCCCCCAAAACCCATCAGCAGCATTTGGAAAAAAACGAAAAATCCAAGGGAAAGAAGACTCTTTAACAATCCTAGGAGGCTTTGTATTCCAACTTTAAGCTTTTGGGCAACTGTTAGGAACACGCTCCCAACAAACACATGTAAAAGGTTTAAAGAGAATGCTGACACAGCTGAAAAAATTGTTATAGTAAAAATCAATTTTCATTTATGCAATTAAAATATGACAGACTGAGTCAATAGAAGCATTTAGCCCACCAGACACAACAAATGGGATTGTAATAGGGAAACAGAAATTCTTTGGAACAGACTTTCCATATATCAAATAGGATCATTACAGTAGCTTTCATTTCCTTCAGGGAAAGTTTTAAGGCACACTCCCGTCTATTAGAGAAGACATGCAATAAACAGCACCTGTCCTGAATCTTAAACACCATTTCTCTCCACACCTACTTGGTCACCAAACAATTCTGCCATAAAGTGCTCCAACTTACTCCATTGAAACTTGCAGAACTGAATATTCATCAGGAGAGATAACAGTCATTCTTTCTTTACTTAACTCTCCTACCCGTTAGAATAGTGTTAATCTCCTGTCTCATTTTATATAAAGGAGAGAAAATGGATTTCATTTGGGGAAAAAAAAAAAATCCTTCCTGGAGTCTCTTATAGTTTGATGAGTGTACTCTTTTACAAACTAATAAATGTCCATTCAAATAGTGCCATTGAGGATCAAATAGCATGAGTTACTAGTTCCTGTGGAAGTGGTCAGATTAGTGAGTCCTTAGATACTTCTCACTGATTCTCTGACAGAGATCAGCGGTCAGTACCAACTTGTTTGGGTGCTGAAATGCAGTCAGAAGAAAAGTCCTTTCCTCTAGACAAGTTGCTCTTGCAAACATCTACTCCTCTCTATACTTTGTATTAGGACTTAACACAGGCAACTACAACATTAACACACTTTGTCATGGTTTTGGCTGGGATGGAGTTAACTTTCTTCCCAGCAGCTGGTGTAGTGATGCGTTTTGGATTTGGGATGAGAAATAGTGTTGATAGCCTCTGGTGGTTTTGGTTGTTGCTAAGTACTCCAAGCTTTTTCTACTTCTCACACCACCCTGCAAAGTGGGGTGGAGACACAGCCCTCAACCAACGAAAGTGATATTCTATGCCATATGGTGTCATGGTCAGTATATAAAACTGGGGGGGGAAAGAAGGAAGGGAATGCACACGTTTGGAGTTATGGCATTGGTCTTCCCAAGTGACAATTGGGATTGTTTAGCCTGGAGAAAAGGAGGCTGTATGTTGACTCTCTCCAGCTCCCTGAAAGGAGGGTGTAGCCAGGGGGGATGTTGGTCTCTTCTCCCAAATCACAGGCAATAGGACAAGAAGAAATGGCCTCAAGTTGCACCAGGGGAGGTTTAGATTGGATATTAGGAAAAATTTTTACACTGAAGGGGTTCTTAAACCTTGGAATGGGCTGCCCAGGGAAGCGGTGGAGTCACCATCCCTGGAGGTATTTAAAAGCCAGGTAGACAGAGTGCTTACAGATATGATTTAGTGATGGTTTTTGTCAGTGTTGAGTCGATGGTTGGTCCTTCCAACCTAGGCAATTCTATGATTCTGTTACACATGATGGATCCCTGCTTTCCTGGAGATGGCTGAACACCTGCCTGCGGGTGGGAAGCAGTGAATGGATTTCTTGCTTTGCTTGCATGTGTGGCTTTTGCTCTGCCTGAAAAAGACAGTTTATCTCAACCCATGAGTTTTTCCTCAATTTTAGTCTTCTGACTCTCTCCCCCACCACAATTAGTGGGAGGGAGCGAGCAGCTATGTGGTCTTAGCTACCAGCTGAGGCTAAACCATGGCACAGTTCTAGTCTGTTTGTTACTACAAATAACTAACTAAACAAATCAAGCAAGTCACTGAAATAGGGCCATTTTCTCTAGAGTTACTGAATGTGGAGCTTGTGTGCACAACATCAACACCAGTAGTAGTTAAACAATATTTTTTTTCTGTTTGTATGTGGCTTAGCTTTGGGGATTTATCACTACACTACAGAATTCCAACTGAGCATCACAACCCTAGCAGTTTTATTTTTCTTTCTACAAAACAACCACTTCAGAAGAAGGCAAGAAAATCCCATTATTTTCTTGGTATCCAAAGCAAGATGTGAAATGGGTTCTGATCCCCCCCCTTTTATTTTTTTGATGACAGCACAAAACTCTGATTTTTTTCCTCAGCACATGTTCAATAGATAAAAGCTAGGCTGACACACAACCAAATAGAAGAAAATAACACATGATAAGTTCAAATAATTCATTAATTCATACCAGCCATGAGTTTTGCTGAAGCCTCCCCAAGAACCTGAAATTGAGTGGAGCAGAACCAATTGATTCAAATCAGAACATACAAGAGGAAAACAGAAAACTATTTAAAAGCTTTCAAGTTAACTCAGAAAATTGGACAATATTTTTTGGGGGAGGGGGAAATACAACTTTTGAGCAGTTAGATACCAGCTCTCTCTGTGCATTAGTAAAAAGGAAATATGCAATATTAAAAGCAAAGATAAGACTCTCAAAAACACATAACTACTTTTTAAGTTGTTATGTCAATGCAGGCAGCATAATAACACAAAAGAAGTCCTTTGTGGATACATAATGACAACAGTAAAATTCTAGATTTGAATTATAGATAAAGAGCAAAATACACCGGTAACTTCATTTATCTGTCTCCAAAAGGAAACCAGTCTTTGACTCAAAAAACACCCAACTTCTTAGGAAACAATTAACTTAAAACCAACCATCCTTACTTGAAGGAAAACACCTCTTATAATGTATTGAAACCTGTGTGGCAGTAGGAAGGTCACATAACTGAGTCCTCCTGATTTTTTTTTTTTCTCTAAAAATGAAACCAGCTCATCTGAGGTTTTAAAGGGCCTTATACCTAAGTACACTTCTGTATATAAGTTTTAAAGTAAATCTTGATTTACCAAGCATTTAAGGCATTGATTACCAAAAAACCACAAACCGAAACAGAACAACCAAACAATAAGCAAACCCAAAAAAGAGATAAGTATCTGAAATGGGGTTACCATGAACACAACTCTTTCCAAACTGACCCGCAGTAACTGAAATTATGAAGCTAGACAACTATACCAATTAAGGTTATGTGCTGTGGTGGAAAGAGTTCCTCCAGTTTCTCTCTGAGAAATCTTAGCTTGGAGATAAAAACCATTATAGCTAGAAACCTGTTAGAGTATCTTGAATGTTAAAAATTGTCTGAAATGAGGATTCAGAATATTTTGAGAGACAATGAAATCACACAGAAAGTATTTAAATCATTTAAGGAAAAAATAGAGAAAAATCTCAAATTTTCTATAAATTAGAGAAAAATATCTAGTTCATATTCAGTGAGACTCAGACTGTTAAGCTATTTAGGTATTTTTAATTAGAAAATCTTGTACAGGTGCCTAAATGGCACACTTGAATATATTTGAAAATATGACACTAAATCATGTATAGGATCAGGATTTTACATTTTTGTTATTTCGCTCCACCATTACCTGTGCATTGATGTGTAGTAACTGAAATATCTCTTAATAGAAGTAACAGGGAAAACTTGCCTGATTTAATATGAACGTAGAGAGTAGAGAAAATATTAAAATTAAAAAGTGATTTAATTGTACACACTTTTCAGACTGAAAAAAAGTTTCTTTTCTGACTAGCAGGAGAAGAAAAAACCCACCCACAGTTAATTACTGCGATAAAGAAAAAAAAAAACAACAAAAAACCAAAAAGACTTTAATTAACTTAAATTGTTGAAGATTTACATTATATTTTTTGGCAATTATCTGCAAATTTTAATGCTATTTAGTAGAGCATTTGAACAGCATAATCATCTACCATTTACTGAGCTGCTTTTTTAGCTCTGTAATAGCAAAGCAAAAGGGTAGATTGCAAGAAACAGAACAAATGACAAGAACGTGACATGTAGTTTATGATGGCATGAGACATACTATATCTGAAGATGTTCATTATGCGGGGAAAAGATTTGACATCGCTCCCAATGATAGGAAAGAACTTACATGATTGGGATTTTGCGGCATAACATTGAAAAGAGACACTACAAGAATTTGCCTAGTTAGCTCATAATATGATAAACAAAAACTTGCAGAGATCTCATAATCTCCCAGGAAAGACATCGATCTGCATTCATGGAGAATGAGAGCGGGGATGAACCGTGTTCTCCCATTTGCTGAAAGGGTGTTTTATCCTTCTGTTGTGGGTTAACCCCAGTGGGCAGCTAAACACCTCCCAGCTGCACCCTCACTTCTCCCCCTCCTCCAGTGGAACGGGGCAAGAGGACAGCAAGAATAAAAGCAAGACAACTTGTGCATCAAGATAAAATGATGGGCAAAGGAGTCCAGGAAGGCTGGATGTTCTTCAAGAAGGAACTCTTAAAGGCACAGGAGCAGGCCATCCACAGGTGACGAAAAATGAGCCACCAGGGAAAAAGACTGGCCTGGCTGAACAGAGAGCTCTGGTCACAACTCAGGGAAAAGGAGAGTTTATGGCCTTTGGAAGAAAGGGCAGGCCACCCAGAAGGACTACAAAGACGTTGTGAGGCTATGTAGGGAGAAAATTAGAAGGGCCAAAGTCCATCTAGAACTTAATCTGGCTTCTGCTGTTAAGAACAATGAAAATATTTCTACAAATACATTAGCAACAAAAGGAGGACCAAGGAGAATCTCCATCCTTTATTAGATGTGGGGGGCAAACATAGTGACCAAGGATGAGGAAAAGGCTGAGGTGCTTAATGCCTTCTTTGCCTCAGCCTTTAGTAGTAACACCAGTTCTTCCCTGAGCTAGAAGACAGAGATGGAGAGCAGAATGAAAACCCCATAATCCAGGGAGAAGTGGTGAGTGACCTGCTACACCACTTAGACACACACAAGTCTATGGTGCCTGAGGGGATCCACCTGAGGGTACTGAGGGAGCTGGTGGAAGCGCTCACCAGGCCACTATTGAATCCTTTTAGTAACAGGATGTAAACACAAAACATCTATCCTCTTGATAAAACCCCGTTTACAAGTGGGAAGAATCTTCCTGTTGCCCTGATTCAGTTGCCCAGGGATATTCCTAAACGATGTTGTTAATGAGCTCTCCTTGATATTAATCTCAGCTATGGCACATTTGCTTGCAAGTCCAATTTGAATCCATGGCTGATGCATTTGCATGCAACAGGCCTATCTCTGATGTCAGAGTTGGCAGTTACAGCCTAAAAAGCAGCGAAAAAGGAGCAGCCTCTTTGACTAATGGAGCTGTACCTGACAGCGGTGTTCTTCTAGCACCTTTCCAGGCAAAGTTCAACGCATTAGTTTACAACACCTTTGGTGATTGCAGCTAATACGGCAGGGTTTGCACTTAAATAGAACAGAAACTCAACCACTGTCAATTACCTGTCCTCAAATGGGAACTGGGACTGCAGCTGACAGGAGTAAGGACCTGCTTTCTAAGCTGCCTTTGCTCTGTAATAGCAGATTCTGCTTTCACAGAATCACAGGTTGGTAGGGGTTGGAAGGGACCTCTGGAGATCATCTAGTCCAACCCCCTGCCAGAGCAGGTCCACCCAGAGCAGGTTGCACAGGAACGCATCCAGGTGGGTTTTGAATGTCTCTGGAGACAGAGACTCCACCACCTCTCTGGGCAGCCTGTTCCAGGGCTCTGCCACCCTCAAATTTCCTCCTTGTGTTCAGATGGAACTTCTTATGTTCAAGTTTGTGCCCATTACCTCTTGTCCTGTCACTGGGCAGCACTGAAAAAAGACTGGCCCAGCCCCATCCTTTTGACACCCACTCTTTAGGTATTTATGAGCATCGATCAGATCCCCCCTCAGTCTTCTCTTCTCCAGACTAAGAAGACCTAAGTCCCTCAGCCCTTCCTCATCAGAGAGATGTTCTAGTCCCCTCATCATTTTCACAGCCCTTTGCTGTTCCCTCTCCAGCAGTTCCCTGTCCTTCTTGAACTGGGGAGCCCAGAACCGAATACAGTACTCCGGATATTTTATTTGCACCCTTGTGGCAAATGTTTGCCCACGTTCCCTGGAAATCTTCTCAACTTTGGTAGTGTTTTTAGCTATCCTAAATTATTTCATTTATCGGGTAACTAATCAGCTTGTAGCACAGACATTGCTGCACTGATTGACTAAGATATGCAATGAAAGGCTGAGGAAAGGTGTGAATTCAGAGTCTTCTGCAGTATTCTATATGATCCACTTCTAAGTAAACTAATGGGCAAGTAAAGAATTATTACTCGTGTACTAATTTGGATTATCATTTTGAGATTCTTTGCTTTTGCCTCATTGAGGAACCTAACCAACTGACACAGGATTTTAGGCCAGAAAATGCCTAAAAGGTACATACTATGATATCTGATCTGTAAATGTCTATATATTCTACTGAATCTAGCCCTTTCTATTATTTTTATTGTAGTGACAAGATAGCATTGATATTTGGAAACGTGAAAAATATATACTGATATATTGATGCTGATGATGTCTTTCCTTACCGTGACCTCACATGAACATCACGCTTATGATGGCCTTAGCATGAAAAGCAAAAGATTCTGCTTCTGTAACATGATCAAGTAAAATCTTTACTACCGTTTCTCTTCTCTTTTCATTGGTAAAATCTTAATTGCTAAATTCAGGATGGCAAGGAAGTAATTTGTTTCAGTGTTGAGAGAACAATTTCCTGGCATTCTTTTTAATTACACAGTAGTCATTACTGTTTTGCTTAAAAGCTTTCATAACTGAGACTATTGTGGTGAAAAAGAACATTATTACTAAGACTTCTTACTCAGTGACTGTTTTAAGAGAGCTCATGTAACATCAGGGGATATCTTAAATTCTTTTTCATACAGTTCATATGCATGTCATTGTATTTTTTTCCTTTTAAAATTAAATTATTTCTGTATTTAAATCATGTTCTCAGTATATGGGCATAGATTAATTTTTTTTCTTTGGGTTGTTTTGTTGGGGTTTTTTTATTTTTTATTTTAAATTTTTCTTGAAAGCTGGAAGCTTTAAATAAGATGCATAAAAGTACTTACATGATTTTGAACCCAAGCCTGCAGCTGCTAAAGTTCTGTTGATATTCGTCATCTATACAACTAAAGCAAGGGTGAGACAATTTTTTTTGGTCTTAGATGGGATCTGAATAGACCTTAATTCTGTTAGATAAACCCATTACTATCTCTGCAGCTGCTGACTAAGAGAAGCTGTAAGTCTGTGGCAGTGAGAAGAGTAATTTGCAAGGACAGGAAGGACTAAAGTAGAAATTAGTAGCTGCCAAGTCTGATAGCCCCATGGAATTGAGGCTGCTGCAGCTCCATGTTCCCAGGTCCAGCCAGTAATGAGTCTGAGTCCCCAGTAGGTACACATGTACAGATACATGCAATACTTACATGTGCACACAACAAGGCTACACACACAGAAGACAGCACTCCCACCAACACCCTGAATGGCTTCACCCGTCTCCTGTAGTCTCTATGGCTTTTCATTTATCTTCATGTCAATTAATTTTTGAATTCTACCACAAGAGTATCTATGTCTATGTAAATGCGTTAAGATAACTCTCATTGTTTTAGCATGTGGAAAACTTCCCCTTGATGAATGTATTTACTCTATATTTTCTTCACATGATTTAAAGACTTGATACCTAAACATCTGGTTATGCTGTTCCTGAAAGTTCACAACTGAAGACAGACATTGCAATCATAATATCAAATGGACCTTAAAGAAACATCTGTTCTTCCTAAAATAGGAGGGTAGGAAAAGGACTATCAACGGTAAGTGATGTTTGGAGGCCCACGAAGATGCTCATAGGACTGGAACATCTCTGCTGTGAGGACAGGTTGAGAGAGTTGGGGTTGTTCATAATGGAGAAGAGAAGGCTCCAGGGAGACATTAGAGCCCCTTCCAGTCCCTAAAGGGGCTACAGGAGAGATGGGGAGGGAATCTCTATCAGAGAGTGGAGTGATAGGATGAGGGGCAATGGTTTCAAACTGAAAGAGGAGAAATACAGATTAGATACTAGGAAGAAATTCTTTACTGTGAAGATGGTGAGAGCCTGGCCCAGGTTGCCCAGAGAAGCTGTGGATGCCCCATCCCTGGAGGTCTTCAAGACAAGGCCCCTTCCAACTCGAAGCATTTCATGATTCTATGAAAGATTGTAAATACATGGACGGATGGCAGAATCACTGGGAAGGCATTAATAATTTCTACAAGAATACATTTCTGCTTACTTATACTGGAAATGTTGAAGCCAAAGCTCTAGCATCCCACCCTCTACGTCTTAAACCAGTTCAAGAAGAAGTGATCCATTCTGTTCAAAGATGCTCCTAGCTGGGCAAAGTTTGAAATTCCCAGTATGGCTTGTTTCTGTCATTTACAAATGAAAAGTCTTTTCAAACCTTCCTCGCTTCTGTCATGCTGAATAGTCTGGCTGTCACTCTTGGCCTGGATTACATTGTTGAAAGCAAATCTGTGTCACTGACCTTACCAGTAAGGTTGAGTATGCCACGGAATGTCATCCCAGGGGACATCATTTAGAAGTTCTCTGTGAGACTTGTTCTCACCGACACACTAACTATGAGGTAGAGATGATAAATTGTCAGAATTAATGAATGTTGAAATACGTTCCAAGAGACATTTTGTACTGAGGGCTGCAAAGAGGGTTAACAGATAAGCAAGCCAATTAATGCCACTGCTTGTATGTAATACACAAAAAAATAGTTTCAGAAAGGAGATGGATTGTTTTTGGCTTCCCATTTGGAAAGATCATTTCCAGCAGCTGGCAACTCCAGTGAAAGATTCTGAAAAGTCAGCTGTAACAAAAAGCTGGCCATTAGCATACCCGGGTAAATAAACTTTTAGGAACATAACCTGAAGTATCTATTTTGGGTTTATAAGTTTCTCTTTCATATTAAATCAGAGAAGCACTTTGCTAAATAGGAGCTTTCCTGAGGGTATTCCATGAGTAAGACAATTTGGGGTAGGTACAGTCTTATCAATTATTAGTAATTATGAATATTTATTAATAATTATCAGTGAATGTTTCTACTGTAAAAAATATGGCAATGTTATATACTCAGTAGGAGTGGAAGAAACTTAAGAAATAGTAACTTCTGCCTTTACCACACTGCTTTTTATTCTCCCCTATTCTCTTATTGTTATAATTACTAGTAACTTCAGAGAAGAACTTTATTTCTTTAAAGTTTTGAACGAGAAAATTTCAGAACAGTGAGTATACTGCATGCAAATGAATCAGCATTAAAACCTGAAGTAGAATTTGGAGACAGAACAGAACATTAAGAGCTTCAGCTGTGGCAATGCAGAGAAGAGATTAAGAGGTATCATAAAACAAAATTAGGTCTAAACTGTATAAGGTCTTGAAGAAGATATAGTTCTTATATCTAATGCGCTGGGGAAGAGGGCATCACTACCTGTACTCTTCATTGACATGTAACAGAAGAAATGGGAGATGAGGAAGACAATTTTAGCCACTATGATTTGAATAGATTAAAGAGCTAAAATTAGCATCAGAGAGACTAAAGGAGTAGTTGCAGTAATCAAGAGAAAAGTTAATCTGCCACTCATGTAACTAGCAATAGTTTATGGAACTAAATATCTCAGGCAATTTTTTAGCATTTAAGATCGAAGCTTTTACTGCAGCTTGTCTTTAAGGACATTTATTCACTGCCGTTACCTCACTTATGATTCTTGGGGCTATTGGAGAAAGGCATTCCTGCTAGTCAACATATAATTGATTCACTTTATGTTTATATTGTAAAGGGGACATAAGCACCAGCAAAAGTAAGACTTGCCAGAGTTAATGTCACTGCAGAGCAAACTTATAAAATTAGAATATTTCCATAGGACAGAATGACTGTGATTACAGTGCATGTTAATCTACAAGTGCCAGCTTGATTTCTCTCATATAAGTACCGTAACTATCAACGAAGAGATCAGCTTATGTTTCTGTTAAGGACCCTGGCACAAAGGTGCTTAATCAATATAAAGACCTCCCCCTCCTGTATTCATGTTGTCTCTTTATCACAGAATCGTAGGTGTTGGAAGGGACTTCTGGAGATCATCTAATCCAACCCCCTGACAAAACAGGGTTGCCCAGAGCAGGCTGGACAAGAACATGTCCAGTTGGATTTTGAGTATCTCCAGAGAAGGAGACTCCAGCACCTCTCTGGGCAGCCTGTTCCAGGGCTCTGCCACCCTCAAAGTAAAGCTCACGTAACTTTACTACATTTTTTTTTTTTTCGAATTATACCGAAGTTCAGCACATTTTACTGAATGATGTTCATTTCAGCCAAAGGATCACTGACTGGAGTCACAGCCCCTTTGTATCGCTGATGCAGAAAGCGCACTGTGAGAACACACCGACCTGCAGGGGCTGAAAGACACTGGCAAAAGGAATTACTCTTCTAATATGTTTGTTCTGAACTTTGTGCCCGTGTCCAGCCCCTCCTCAGAGCGCGGCTGAAAGGGGGCTGAGTAAAAGGCCTTTTTTGCTAAATCCCTTCAGACCAAGGTAACACACAAGGTAAAACTGCCTAGCAGCAGTTTTAACCCAGTTATAAAATGAACACAATATTTGTAGCTAATGCATTTATAATCACTCAAACAAAGTCTTTGTGTTCAGCATGTCACAAATACGAAAATACGCTTCTTCCTTCCTAAGATGTTTTCTTGTACTTAATAAAGGTTAGATTTATCCATAAAATCATATCCCACTGTTTAAAAGCACAGCGAGATGAATTGTTCTTTCTTACATTCTGAAAAGGATTTGTGTTTTGAATAGGCAGTTTGAGCAATAATTGCACTTGGCTTCCTAACATCTTCACGTTTAACTGCCTTAACTTAGATAAGGCTGAAGTTTGATACCAGATGATAGAATGTAAGTAAAAGTCTCTTATATATTGCTTTTACTGCAGTTTTCTTCAAGTTAGGGCATTTGTTTGGATAGTACATTTGGAACCTGAGATCTGATGCAATTTCAGTATTTTACCGGCACCATGACACCAACATGGATGAAAAAAAGGTGCTTTGAACACATAGAGAAAGTCTTTGTACAATATGTCTCAAGCAACTAATGCAGCTTTATAATGCTGTCTGTAAAGCCTCTTTGACACAACCATGTCAATCAGAGATCACATCATTTACCCCTATTAACTACCTAAAGCTATAAACAGACACCTCTGCAGGTGCTGATGTAGCAGTAGGAGTTACCTGTCCCCCTTTTCACCCCTTTTCACATCTCAGCTGGTGAAGCGTTTCTGTCTAATCCGCATTCAGAGGAAACCAGTCAAATTTCTAAACGATAGAGAAAAACACACCTGCCTGAGTATAACAGTGACTCCCAGAGAATCTGCTGCCATCAGGTTACCAACTCAGCTTAAACAGCACGTGTGTAGGTCTCAGCCAGCTTGTCTCAGAAGTTGTCCTGAAACATCTGCAACTCAGTTAGATGTTCTGAGCAGAGTAGACTCCAACACAGAAAGGACTAGGGCCATCAGCACAGCCAGATCTGAAAGAGGATATCTGTCCTTACCCTCAAGCCAGCTATTTAAATTGCTTGTGCTCACCTGGGTGATTTTGCTTGAAGAGGCTGAGGGATCAGTCGTGGGAAACGACCCTGCTGGAGGTTACTGCCCTCCCAGTTCTGCTGGCAAAAGGGTAATAACGAGCAGCTGGAGGGCATAACCATGACAGGGGTCTTCCACCTGCATGCCAACTGTAGCCTGATGTCTGTCTACAATCTGTTTGACTGACAGAACTGTGGTAGCTTTAGCTTGTAATATAGACCTAGGTTAATTAAAGTTGCTTTGTAAGTTGCTCTGTATGTAAATCCTTAAATTTCTATGATTGAATCTGTATTTTTATTTTCCTGTATTTTCCGGGTGAATATTCCTTTATATTAGTTTAGATTATTAGTGAATAACATAGTATGATTTCCCTTATTGCAACACGAAGAGTTTAGATAATAGCATATAATATTGTGATTCTTCTACTAAGCTTGATGTTCCTCGATTGCTGTAGGACTTTGATCTTGCCAACAGCATTAAGACAAGGAAGAGACAAAAAGAAAGTGAAGATGAAGTTGTCAGTGCAAGATCCGTGCAGCTTTACTCCAAGAAAGTGATTACAATATCTGTTCTTATATAAACTGGTTGAAAACTGGGCTCACTAGATAAAGCATATCTAACTATTAAGGACTACCTTCAGCACAGTAATCAGTTGCTTGTTTAAGATATCTTTGTCAAGATGGCATTTAGTTTGTGATTTCACAGTATAGCTGAGTGATCTGTGTCCTGTTACGTGTGTGATCTCAGCACACACAGGAGGATGGAGGAGCATCAACATGTGTGAAAATCCAAATAATTTTGGATGTTCCTCATGTTCCCAGGCCCATCCCTGGGGAGCGAGAAACCTGTAAAAGGTCCATCTTCACAAACATGAAGGAGCAAGGAAGAAGAACAACATGAGGAAGAAACCCAGTGAGCCGGTCAGAGACGTGGACACCCCGCATTCGCCCTTCCTGGGCCATCTCAGGGGACACCGAGTCTCAGTGGCCACCTGTGACACTCATCAGATAATTTGATGGGAGCAGGTCTCTGGTTCACCTTTTGGACTGAGGAAGGTTACTGCCTACAGGGGTGTGGGACCTGTGACTGGATGCAGGAGAAGCACATTTGGGGACAGCATAGAAAGTCTTTGAGAGTTAGATATGCTAAAAGTCATTTATCTACACAAGTTGTATGCATGCTATTTTGAATGTGTGCATTGATTTTTGGGGAGGATATGTAATTTCTTTTTTGCATAAAATGGTTTTTCTTACGTATATATTTTTAATATAACGTTTCTTGCACAGAGTGTTTTTAAGTACATGGTGAAGCTACAGAAGTTGCTAAAGCATCATGTGTCACTTTTCTGAAGAAGTAGGCCCAGGCATGAGAGATTTTAGTGGCAGTAATAAGGTGCTCCCAGCAAATGTCATAAAGATTGATAGTGGAGAAGGGACTGACATACAAGATAGGGATGGTATCACCTGAAGTACTACCAGCTTTACTGACACTAGAAGACACCCCCTCCCCCCCGCTCTATATGAAATTGCAACAGCTTTACTGCCACTGGAAGAACTTCTGTGTTCACAAGTATCATCACCACAAATGGCAGTGCTACAGGAAATTAAGGTACATCTGAAATAATGAAATCAAATTTAAGTAGTTTTCCTGGATTCTTGATATTCTTGATCCAAGTCCAACTCCCCTTGGCCGTAACCAAACAAGATGAAATCTAATTAGGCATTGTGCGTATGTGTCTGAGAGAGCATAGTAATATCTCTATTAAGATGAAATATTAAATTATAAATATAAATTTTAAAGACTCTAATTTTCCCTTGAAAAGGGGTAAAAACATATATTTGCTTCGATAAGCATTACAATTATTCTCTCACTCTTAAAGTAATCAAACAGCTGGTTGAGACTTCTTAACTGTGGGCAATAATTGTATTATTTTAAAGTCAATTATAATGTTAAAACATTTTAACTTTGCTTAGAGATGGGTACGTAAGTATGATTTTGTTATGTTGTTTTAGTTTGTCTGTTTAAGGACCAGCTTTGTACAGGAAACCAAACCTCGAAATATTTAAATGTGATTAAATTGATTTAATATATGGTAGTCCCACCTGTATGTCATTTCTGATGTACATCTGCCACACACAAAATTAAAAGATAAGTAACATGATTACAATCAGATTAGTGAGTCTACGCAAGTAAATGAGATTGCAAATCTACGCAAGTGAAAACTGCACTTCCTAGTGAGACCACTTTGCATCACATTAGCTTAAAATTTATTTTCAACATCCATATAAGACACTGACTGGAAAATCCAACCTATGTAACAATAACGTACAAGTCCAGAAAACCTTCCATCTGCTGGGACACAGACTACTAGCTGTTTCCTGATGGAACTTCTCACCTGGTATTTAGTTAAAAACTGCAGGGTGCAGCTCCACCAATTGATTTATTTTTCGCATTCCCAAATGGACCTGAGTCATTCTACTTTCTCCTTAAGACCAGCCACCAGGCTGAGAAGATCACCATTAGTGATGGTGTTGCATTTTGTTTGTTGTGTGGGTGTTTATTTCTGTCAGAGTGAGGTTGATGTTGGGCAAGATGATCTTGAAGGTCCCTTCCAACCTAGAGGATTCTATGATTCTACAATCATTGACCTGCTCACAGCGCACACAGGAACTGTCTTTGCTCTCTTCCTGCAGGAGCAAAAGACATTCTGTGCAGCCTGTTGCCTGGACAGCTGCATGTCTCTGCAGCAGGTCAGTTTGGGTCACTTTATTCTCTTTGAGCACAGCCGTGGACCGTGTGGAGACCATCCTGCATGTTTTATTCCTAGTCAGACCAGCCTGTCTGGACACACTTGCGCTCGCCTGGTACATGCCACACTCTGAATAGGCTATAGCTGCCGCCTCACTCGCATGTCACACCCTACACTCTCAATAGGCTATAGCTGTCGCTGCCTCACCCTCTGTACAGCACGATCGAACCCTCACCTCGAGCTTACCTCAGTTCTCGTCCCCGCTGCTGCCGCCGCCCCACCGAGTGTCCGCTCTCACCGCGTTTAAATCTCCGCGTGGTTCCCGGCCACGCCCCTCCGCGACTGATTGGCTGCCGCGAACTTCCTGGTTCCGGCTGGGGCTCGGGCTGCGACTCGGGGGT